>AP027105.1:1672500-2884592 GCA_028142955.1 Pinctada fucata
CACTCTCATTTACTGCATATTTATCATATCTAACTGAATATTTGCTTTGATATGAATTTTATGCTTAAATTTTATTTTTTTGATTTTTTATGAATTTTTTTCTTATGTAAAAAGGAAGGGGGGGGGGGGGTGATTTTCATACATTTTCTGCTTCTTTTCTATAACCACTCTTCAGATTGTCATGACATTTTGTAGATATGAGGTACTCATGCATGGTACCCTTCAAGTGAAAGAATTTTGTCAAGATATCCACTTTTGGATTTTTAAGGAATATTTTTTAAGATTGTACATAGGTATAGTGTATGTTTTCCATGCCCAATGGACCCATGGGGAGTGGCTCCAAACCCCGGCGGGACCCCAACAAAAATTTTTCTTCCCTTATTAGATCACCTGAGCCAAAGGCTCTAGTGAGCTATTGTCATAGCGATCCGTCCGGCGTCCGTCGTCCGTCGTGTGTCGTCTGTCGTCTGTCTGTCGTAAACTTTTCACATTTTCGACTTCTTCTCAAGAATGGCTAAAGGGATTTTGATGAAACTTGGTAGGTATAAAGTACTAATGGTCCCCTACAAGTGTTGTTGTTTTTCGTCCGGATCCCTCAACAGGTGGCGCCACCACAGGCAAAAGTAGGTCACGGGGGGTACCCTCCTTTGACAAACTTCTTCTTCAGAACGGAAGCACGTATCGACAAACCGAAAGCATCAGGATGATCTAGAGAGATGTCTTAAGAAGTGTTGTTATTTTTGGTTCCACTCCGAACTCAAATTTTTGACGCTTTTTTGACGTCTCTTCGGACTTAGTCAGAAATGCTAATTTTTGCACTATTTCTTTAAATAACTCAATAAGTATATGATTTTACACACTCATTTACTGCATATTTATCATATCTAACTTAATATTTGCTTTGATATGAATTTTATGCTTAAATTTTATTTTTTTGATTTTTTATGAATTTTTTTCTTATGTAAAAAGGAAGGGGGGGGGGGGGGTGATTTTCATACATTTTCTGCTTCTTTTCTATAACCACTCTTCAGATTGTCATGACATTTTGTAGATATGAGGTACTCATGCATGGTACCCTTCAAGTGAAAGAATTTTGTCAAGATATCCACTTTTGGATTTTTAAGGAATATTTTTTAAGATTGTACATAGGTATAGTGTATGTTTTCCATGCCCAATGGACCCATGGGGAGTGGCTCCAAACCCCGGCGGGACCCCAACAAAAATTTTTCTTCCCTTATTAGCTCACCTGAGCCAAAGGCTCTAGTGAGCTATTGTCATAGCGATCCGTCCGGCGTCCGTCGTCCGTCGTGTGTCGTCTGTCGTGTGTTGTCTGTCGTCTGTCTGTCGTAAACTTTTCACATTTTCGACTTCTTCTCAAGAATGGCTAAAGGGATTTTGATGAAACTTGGTAGGTATAAAGTACTAATGGTCCCCTACAAGTGTTGTTGTTTTTCGTCCGGATCCCTCAACAGGTGGCGCCACCACAGGCAAAAGTAGGTCACGGGGGGTACCCTCCTTTGACAAACTTCTTCTTCAGAACGGAAGCACGTATCGACAAACCGAAAGCATCAGGATGATCTAGAGAGATGTCTTAAGAAGTGTTGTTATTTTTGGTTCCACTCCGAACTCAAATTTTTGACGCTTTTTTGACGTCTCTTCGGACTTAGTCAGAAATGCTAATTTTTGCACTATTTCTTTAAATAACTCAATAAGTGTATGATTTTACACACTCATTTACTGCATATTTATCATATCTAACTTACTTTTTTTCTTAGATTGTCATGAAACTTGGTAGGTATGAGGTACTCATGGTTCCCTACAAGTGAAAGAATTTTGTCAACTGATATCCTCATTTGGATTTTTACGGAAAAACATTTATAGATACAATGTAGGTTTTCCATGCCCAATGAACCCAAGAGTAGTGGTTCAAACCCCGGCAGGACCCCACTTTTGCAGGTTTTTTTTTCTCCTTTTTTATATTTATCGTTAGAATAGAAAGTGTGAAAGAATTCTGTCAAAATATCAACTTTTAGATTTAAACAGACAAGCTAGTTTGGCTTTGTGTACTTATTTTCGTACGTCGAAATAACTCAGGCACACATGCAATCAAATATAATTATAACTCTGAATTTATTTTTGAGATGTTGACTTTTTCCATACATGCATATTATATAACAATTTCCCTATATAATGATTATTTTCTCCGCTTTATTTTTGTATCTATGGTAAACAAAGTCGCCATATATCTTGTGTTACAGATTTGATTGGTTAATTCCTCCACGCCCATTTAATAGTCACGGTGGGTAATCTCGCAACGCAGAACACTAGGTTTATCTAAAATTTCGTGTATTACAAATTATTTTTCACAAAAAGGGGAATGTGATGCAGTGTAAGGATGCCTTAGATACGAGTTTTATCGAAAGTAAGAGAGGTAATATCCTTTTATAAAGCCGAAAAACTATCGGCATGATTGGTGTAGATGAAAGTGAAAGTAGAACGCCGATCGTGTTTGTGCATTATAAAAAGCTATAATATCCACCTTATTTTGGATACAACTCATAGTTAGGGCGTTGTTACACTGCATCACATTTCCCTTTTTGTAATAAATTATCTATTTTGCGCAAAAATATTGAAAAATAAATTGTTCTGCGTTGCAAGATTACCCACCGTGTTAGTACTGTACAAGTGATACATTTCAGGAGATTAATAGATGATCTATCGTGCAAACAAAATAGTACTGCCGGTATTTAATAGATTTTATTTAAGGAGGCTCAATAATCGTTTGACGTCATCAGATATCGAGTGCAGTACTTTTATATGTGGCCTTTTTTAGTTTTCGGCCTTCAAACTCCTCCATAATTCGCTTGTTTCTTGACGGATTCCGACATGTTTGGTATCGATGGAAACAGAAAATTACCATCTACAATCTGAGTGTAATAAATATTTAGTCAAATGTATCGATTGATTTATATATACAAAAATATCCCGTAAGTGAGACACCCTGGCTAACGCCGTAAACGTATCGTTTTTAGAACGTCATCAGCAGAACTGTTGCCTATGAACAAATACTTAATTTCATGATAAAACAAGATATTTCTTGGAGATTTTAGCGATATTATAGATAAGATATTTCAAGTTTGGTTTCTCTAATAATCTTTGGTTTAAAGAATTTTTCTTCAATTTTGTCAACTTTCGTACTTTGCAACAAGATGTTATCGAATAAAGTTTCCCTATTTGAAAAATTTAAGCGAATGAATTTTAGTTTTAACCCTGCTTTGTTCAAAGATATATCCATTTCACAGATAACTGCACGCATTATCGAGAACGAGGGAGGGGATTGACGTCCACTTATTGACCTTGAACGTCAAAATGTTTAAAAACACTTCCGTTTACTTTAGTTCTATTTCTCTTATATATATTTCCGTATCTCTAAATAGGATGATGGAATCAGATATGAAATTTTGAACAAAACATTTTTTAAAGCTTTGACCCTAACTTGAACTTTATTTGACAAAACTCATTTAACTGACACTAACAAAACATGAAAGGTGAGTTTATAAAAGAAAAGGTCGAATAACGCTTAGCCAAGCACATGTTACTCTCCTCTTCTTGTTTATTTTTTCGACAAATCATTTGTAAACTTGTTTATTCTTATTTAATTTTGATGATAAATGATAATTGTGTAAGTATTCTTAATTCCTTGTATCAGAATTTGAAACTTTCACTGAATGTTGGGAAAGAATAATCTCGACTAGGAGTATCTGATTTCTAGCTCGCCTGAGCTATAGTCATATAGCGCGCCGTCCGTCCGTCCGTCGTCTGTCGTCCGTCCGGCATAAACCAAGTAGATTTTTACAATATGGAAACGAGGTAAAACGGAATGTCTTGTACTTTTGTTGAACGATTAGAGTCTGATCTTGAAAAATATGTCAATTATAACAGTTTTAACAAATATTTCCATCGTTATAATGTCAACTAAGGGAACAGGGCATTTTAATTTGACTTGTTGCAAATTGTTACAAAATCGTTACTATGACAACCAAATATTTTAAATCAGAATGAACGATAACATGTACTTTTTTATATTTCTTTTCGAAGGACAGAGTTTGTCGTTGAGAAATATGTAAAAGAAAATAACTTCTGACAAAGACTTCTGATCACTTTGATGTCAAATAAGGCTCCCGAGTCCTTTTTTTTTAGATTCTCATTTTGGGGTGGGGGTACCCAAAGTGTACTTTTCTGGAACAGTTTTAGCTATTTCACTCTTTGAAATCATTATCTATAAAGAAATATACATATTTGATGATATTATCGTGAAAATGATCACAAGAATGGTTTCAGTCTGGAATCATTATCAATATATCATGGTTTTATCTATCAAAATTCATTGTTTTGCGACATATCTCGGGGTTGGTTTACATATGTATATTCAGAGGACCACTGGTCAGTCAAATGGTCGATGATATGTCATCTTAATAACAAATATAAATCATCAGATATCAATGTTAAATAAACAGAATATTTTTTTCTCCTCTGACAAAGAATTCTTGGATTATTGAGCCACCTTAATGTGCATATACTGGGAACACTTTCATGCTTGTTATTATTCATGTACTTGGAACAATTCCATACTTGTCATCATTTATAAACTTAGCTCGAATTTCCTTTGTCTTAGACTCTCTTAGATGAATTGTATACGGACAGATTTCTTGAAGAAACATCTAATGAGTAATCCCTTCCCGAGGATTTTGAGAATGTATAGGACATTTGATATATCTGAAATTCTTGAAAACAAATGAGTAATTTCTTCCCGAGGATTTTGAGAATGTATAGGACATTTGATATATCTGAAATTCTTGAAAACAAATAATTCAGTTCAGAGTTCTTGAAATCTTTCAATGAAATGTTGGACCACAGGAAGCTGTTGTTTTAAAAGAGGAAATAAATTATGATTCACAACCTTAAGCCACTGTGTTCGACATCTTGTATGTATACAACATTTCTAAAGACGAACACAAGAGGCTTTAAATTGAAGGTCGTGAATAATAAAACATTTTCTCTCATAAAACGACAGGTTCCTGTGGTCAGACATTTGGGAATTTTTATCTGTCCAAATAATAGATAGAACATGAGTTTTTATCGGACCAAATGATTTTTTATCAGCAAATCCGATGCAGCTGATACTTTTCATGAACTCTGTCAGCTAATAATTTGTCCATGTAACAGTCTTATCATGAGGCGAAACATAGTTAACAGTAAATAACGATGTGGTAGGTCTGCTAGTTGGACAAGCTTTACAGTATCATGGGCCTATTAATTTGTTTCCCTAAAAGCAGCATACACCAGAGTATTAAGTTTATTTCATTGTTTTATTCTTTTTGTCTGTTTCTTCATCACTTGCTGCACATTAATGTGGAATTTTACAAAATGATTTTTTTGATGTTGAATAATTGAACTATACACTAGCTGGGCATATGACTTTGGATCACATTATCCGTCTATTCAAATCAGTAAAAAAGATAATGTTTTGAAATGTTACTATTTCTTCTTGTTTGTACTTTTAAAGGCTGTAAAAAAAAAATCTTGTCTGCATCCGGCAAAAATCTTTTTAGAAAGAATGTAGGCTCAAATCGTGATACTGGCACTATCAATTTTACGTCTTATTCAATGTCAGTATGTCAATTAGAGCACCCATGGGTACCAGGTGAGCGTTGTGCCCTCCTGGGGCTCTTGTTTTATTGTAAACAGATAAAATTTGGTGACAGGAAGGCACCTTTGCATGTAGCTCCTCTCCTCTGTTTTTGAAGAACATAAGGTCCTTTTCACAGTGTCTGTAACAGTCAGAGAGGTTAATGTAACAGTTACAGGAATTGAACCTGAGACGTACTCCTGCTATATTGGCTAATGCTATTACTAGGGCAGGGCTGAGTCATCGATGTTTTGCGATATTGCATTTGCCGATTCAAGGATCGGGAAGCCGGGATCGGGATCCTGAGGGGACGGATGTCTTTGTACATAGACGTTTGTCCCCCCACGATCCTAAGTGCGAAAATACTTAAGTGGTGCAGCACTATAGTGGAAGAAGAATAAGAAGATTAGGATCGATGCAAATAATTTAAGATTTCTATTGCTTCAAGTTTTAGTCAATGAGTTTTCATCACGTCCATTGAAACGAATCTAAAACTACTTGAAGCCTGCATGTAGAGATGCAACAATATACTGAATACTGTACACTGTGATATTTACCGGTACCTTACAGTTCGTTACGCGATATGCACATTTTTGTCTAGGGTATTCAAAATCTGTAATTTTCTGTATTAATTTCTTATAATTTCCAAATATGCAATTGTTTACATGAATCTACGCATTTTGATTGGTCCAAAATTCATGTTCATACTCCAATGAACACGTCAAAATACCGGATGAGCCGGAACTACTTTCATCAAAATCATTAAATGTTGCTAAGATCGGCTTTTGAATGATAGAAATGCAAAAATATTTATATATTTTTGTTAACAGTAATCCTTAGATTAATAAATACGATATCAGAATTAATGAAAATTGTGTGACAATTTCGATGATGTACCGGTGTACGCGGTTTTTACAGCGTTTTTCGGTTGCTATGCGCCTGTTTTTGAAGCTGTTTTTGATGCTCCTTAGACCATTCCCTGTCCTTAAATTTGATGATGGACAGAAAATGCAGTAAAATCACGAGAGAAACAGAATCTCCAATCTATTTTCTTCAAAATTACAATCCTGTCATTTTTGGGTCAAGTATCGCGCGTTTGAAATTTTCCAATGGCTGACAACTGTTGACGTGCAAAAAATTTGAATGAAAAGGACCGAACATCACCGTTTCAAACAATTTCTATGAGATAAAATTGTTCTGAACCTGTGAATTATTGAAACTAGAAACTTTTCTAGTGATGTATTTTCACCGAGATGAAGAATTAGAACAAAATATTATCAGCGAACAGAAAATGAGAGATCAAAAGATGGCGACCTACCTCGGCCTCAATCAGGATACTGTATCATCATGAACTTTCACAAATAACTTTTCACTGAAATAACTAAATCCTAGGAAGATATTCTGATACCAATAGATCATAATCATGCCGTTTTCTGCAAGTATTAGATCTATAAGTACAGAGACTCTGTCTGCATAAACTCTCATCTCCTGTGTGTACAATCCAAACACATAACTGTCATGTCGGCGACCTTGAACTTGAACTGCAGAAGGCGTCATCAAACAGCTACGTCATATCATCAAATGATGTAATGAACTGGTAAAATGGGGCTCCAGACGGGGAACAAATATTTTTGACACATTTGTAGCTTTCAACTAACTATGTTTGCATTATTTCTCTTTCGTTTGGGAACTAGTTCGCCTACGGGCCCTACGGAGTTGATATTTTCATACGCATTGTACTAAATTACTAATTTCTTGAGTATATTTGTGAAAGGGGTAGGGCCACGAAGCCCAATATTGGCCCTAATTTTTAACATTGTACTTCATAGAATTTTCAGCTATGACTTGACATTTTGATACGTTCTCTACTGAATTACGAATCTATAGTTTGTAAGTATTGGATTTATCAATAGCTTTTAGCCCATTGAAAACACCAAAATTGGTCATATTCCACGAAATTGCTGCAAAAACAACATATTTCTGAAAAATCATCAATGGCTGCATGCATTAACTAGGATGAAAAAATTATATGTGAAAGATTTTCATTACAACCTTTTGTCATAAACGTTTTATCTCAGTTAACGCATGCGGCCACATTGATTTCTTCCACAAAAGACAAAAATCCAAGCAATTTTCACCATATTTTGTCAAAAACGTCAACATGACGTCACTTCATAACGTCATTAAAGTTAAATGGCATTATGTTTGGTGATATTTTTCTTTTCATTAAAAGCGGTAAACATTCGTGTATTTTCATGAGAGATATCAAGTATTCCCTATGAAATTTATTTCTAGAGAAAAATCGAGGGCCGATTTCAGGGTCTCATGGCCCTACCCCTTTGGGATAAATATGGGTTTAGAAATTATAGAAATTGACTGTTCAATTTTGACAGTTTATTGGAGTATGAACTTAAATTTGGTTTGACGCATCACAAATTTTGCATAAAACCGCTTTGCTATGCTACGCGGTTTTACACAATTTGTGATGCGACAAACCAAAGTTTATACTCCAATAACCTGTCAAAATTGAACAGTCAATGCTTATATAATTTGATCCGTAAGCGAAGTCATCTAAATGTGTTTACGAATTGCCTTAAAAGGTAAACTTCAAAACAACTTTGATGGAAAACGACATGGCAGCACCAATATAGGGTTGTCAAGTTTAAAGATTTGACTGCATGTATTTGCTTAAACAACAATATGCAAGCATTTTATACAACATGCGCAAGCATTGTATTTTTAATATTTTTCGCAGATATATATACTTCTTACGTGCACAACTTATGAGAAATTTTCAAGTAAAATGTCGATATTTCCGACATCCAATTCATTCAAGGGGAACAGATACATGTATCACTATATTAAATTATACTCTCATACAGATTAAGCCTTGGTCATGGATTGATTCTGTATCAAAGGTACAAGCATTTTCAACATGTTCAACATTGTACATTGTCACTGCTCACAGACCCTACCTTGACAGTGTTCTAGGATTTTATTCAAAAACCACTTACCAATGGGTAAGTGCCCACCAAAAATGGGCTTAGCCACCAAGGAAACTCACTAACCCAGACATAAATGTCAGAATAAAAAGGGGATGTTAATTTTCTATGGCGCATCCTTGTCATTACCATGAAAATAATTTTTTTATGTCCAGAAATATTGTCACGCTGAAATAAAGGATGACTGTTAAAATATGATCTTGTACTTTTGGGTGACTATTTACTTCTGTTTTTGCTACATATAAATATACACAGAGAGTGTAATGGGGATTGTCTTCAAAATTCACTTACCAACGGGTAGGTAGCATTCTGTTTTCCGGTTACCAGACCTCAATATTCACTTACAGGTAATGGAATCCTAGAACACTGCAGTTGACCCTTATGATGTAGAAAATAATTCGACATCATGCATCACATTCACAGTAACATGAAATTGAAGACATTAAAAACTTATTGTGAAATTGCTCATTTTCTTCAATTGAAATTTACAAGAAGTTTTTTCAAAAAGTCATTTTGATACATCAAACTAAAGTACCGTGATACGTATCATATTGTCAGATTGTGTATTGTTGCATTTCTACCTGACAGAATTATGGGTCAAATCTTCTGTGTCATTTGGAATGTGGATTTATGAGACAAACGGAACATGACGATAAGATAAGGATCCTGTTATTTGTAGATTATGTGAAATGTCTTTAAAATATGTGGGGGACTTGACGAAAAATTTTATGTTCCTTAAGTAAATCTTTTCATTTAAAGTATCATGATGCGTATCAGATCAGTCCATAATTGAAAATGGTTTCCAATTCGTACCAGTAACTAACTGTGTATTTTACATATCAACATGAAACAGAAATGTTCCCATTGAGTCAAGGTTGTATTCTATTGAGTTTGGGGTTCAAGGTCTATGTCAAAAGACTTTCATTTGATACATGTGATTGAAAATGATGTCAGGTTCATATCTGAGTGTAGATTGCACCAATCAACATGAAACTTGCCAGGAATACTTCCCATGGGTCAAGGAATAGCTCTATTAATTCTGGAGTCTAAAGGTCAAGGTCATAATTATTGAAGATGGTTTCCCAACCACAATAATGAGTGTGTAATGCATCATTCATCATAACTTACCATTTACCAGAAGTGTTCTCTTTGAGTCAAGGATGTGTCTTGGTTATTTTGTGTTCAAAGGTCAACGTTGAAGGACATACAAAAATGTAAGACTAGGATGATGGAAAATGGTTTTCCCTTCCAGGGCTGTTGCTGGGTATTTTGGGACAGGGGCCTTTCAAATTGGGAAAAACAGCTATATTTTTACCAAATTGGGAATTTTCCAGCTAATATGAAATATTTGAAATATTCAATTTTAACCTTAACAAAGAGTTTTAGATAAATAAGTAAAAGGCATTTTAATTCAGGGTCATGTGCGATATGCTCTATAGTATTGTTTATTGTCCCTCTTATCACACAACTTCCACGAGTTTGCTATATCTTGATCTCTGTTACATGTTTGCTTCAGGACCACTGTGAATTGGGAATATTTATGAACTAAATTTTGAAAAATATATACTATTTTGCATATCGGCCCCAAATTAGGCCTAGCGACGGCCCTGCCTTCACTACGTACATGTAGCTTGTAATGCTCTGATTATCATGAAATTTACCAGCAATGTTTCCTATGAGTCAAGGATGTACCCTATTGAGTTTGGGGTCTAAAGATTAAAAACCAAGGTCATAGGACTTTGATAATTGTAATTAAGGGTGAAACGTTTACACGTGTACACGGAGCCGTTTCGTTTTTTGACTGTAAACGTTTACACAATTTCTAAACGTGTACACGGACTACTGTACATACAATAAAAAGATATTCTTTTATATCGTTAATATTACTCTAAAAATTCAATACTTGTATTGATTTCCTGAAGTCGCGAAGGCAGTCAATTGATTCTTCATTTAACGTACGTACGAAATGTACATATTTGTGCTGTTGGAGTTATGTATGCATCCTTGATTCAAACACACTGGACAAACTTTAGACAAACGCCTAAAACGGGAAGAAAATCTGTCTGAGAATCAATCTTAATCCAGTTATAAAGAGAGCCGATATCTCAAAATTGACACCGCCGCAACCGTCTCTTTCTCCGTCGTCTATTTCTTCGTCTATTTCTCCGCCTATGCTTTCTCTTGATGGTCCGGTGTCCAACCTTCCACGAGTTACTGTTTTTGTAACTTACTTGCACTTTTGAATTGTGGGAATGTTCAAACACATTTGAAAATAACAGTTTGATATTTGAATCTTTGTAAGTTTTATTGCTGTACGAAACATCAGCATGTCGTATTAAAGTTGCGAATTTGATCTAGTCAAGTATAACTAAGTCGTATTTATGTCAATTTATGACCATGTCTGCAAATGAATGCTAGTGGATATCACTTTTCACATTAGAAATACAAAGAAGCGTTTAAACGTTTACGTTTCGTTTACAGCCTTCCGTGTACACGTTTAGGAAATTTGGTAAACGTTTCACCCTTAATTGTAGTTGGTTTTCAGATCTAAACGGTCAGAATTTGTTGGAATAGGAGTGGGACTATTATCTGCTTTAAAATAGTGTAGCAAGATATAATTTACACTCAAGTGCAAGTTTTACAATTCGGCATATTGCATCTGTGATGCACCTTCAGCTTGTCCTTTGTCAAATTGATCATTAAATAATTTCAGGGCAGCAGAGATGTCCTTTGCTATCGATGCTCCTGTGGACTTTCAACAATGCCTTGCATTTCAGGAGAGACCGGTAAGTAAATATGAATCGATGATTAGGGAGGTTTTGGTTTGTGACATGGTCCAGTGGTTATGATTTATTAAATCAGTAGATAGGACAACAGTCTCTGAAGGATTGCAGGTGTCGAGGTCACTTGAGCCAGGGGCCAACAGACAAATATCATTATGTCACATGCAACGCGAGGGAGACATGTAGGGATCACTCTGTCTAGGGTCTGTCTGGATGTTTGTCTGTCTGGTAGTTATACTTTTCCATACTTTCTAGTAAATCTCATAACTTTTAAATGATAATATACAAGTACAATATATTTCTATCAAACTTACAGGGGTGGTCAAGCTTCATGAGAGACAACACCTAATGAAGGTCAAGGTCATCTTCATGGTTACATACATATGATCAAGTATGTGATAGGCGACATTCCTGTTCTTGAACAGTCTACATACATGTATAGTTACATGTACAGACCTACTTCAGAAATGTAGAAGGTCTCCACCAGTTGTGGTCATGGTGGGGTAATGCTAAGCCAAGCCCATCTATGAACATAACTGACCTTTATTTTGTTTCCATAGTACTAGTATGTCAATTCTTGTATTCAGTCATGGAGTCTCGCCTATTTCGGCTGTATGTATGTAAAAAAGAAACAATATACTAGTACTACAGTTATTTGAGTAAAATGATCGCTCAATTACCAGATGCTACACCAACGCCTTCCTCAAGCAAGAGATTTGTATATATCTATAATCCATAATCTATACATCTATCTCTTCATTGTCTTTATTATGCGGTATAAATCAGTGTTCATAATATCGATATACAATGTACACTGTATTGACATTTAACTTTATTAAAGGCGTTTATCCATGACTACGACAAGTACACACTAGCTGCCAGCTACTTTGACCTGAAGGAGTACGACAGGGCTGCTTTCTTTGTCCAGGACTGCTGGAGCCCCAAAGCTTACTTCCTTCACATGTACGGCAGATACCTGGCTGACGAGAAGAGGAAAATAGATAATGCTTCAGACTCAATAGGTCAAGGAATTATTTAGACTCAAGCAGGGATTTTTTTGCCCCTTTTGAAGCCGTTATTCGGCCTCATTCCCAATGAAAAACAGTATATTTTTCCCAATTGTGGCTCTAAAAATTCCCAGTTACATATAGATGGAATCATTACCAAAAATAGTGAAATCTACTGGCTCAAAAGTAGCAAATTTACTAATTATTTGCCGTATTGTTGTAAGCATAAGAAATCAAATCATATTTAAAAGAAAACTATTTGATTAAGCATTCAATTCTGAACTTTTAATTGTTTAAACTGTCATTTTACTTTTATATAAGTATTTCCCAAAATGTTCCCAAATATCGTTAATTTTCCCAACTTCACAGGCCCCAACCCCATTCCCAAATTACTGAAAAAAATCACTGCTCAAGGGATGGAGAGGAATTTAAGACTTGTGTTTAGGGCACTGATCAATCATCCATAAATAAGGCTCTGACAAACATCTTACAATATGTACAAAATTTATGATATTTTTCTTTTCCTTCTTGGGCTTTATAAAGATCTCAGAATTGTATGTTAAGCAGACGCTTAAAATAGATTGATTGTCTTTGACTGAAGTACAATGTACATGAAATAGAATTAAAAGCAGTTTGAATGAAATCTCAGAGGCAGATACAGAATATGATCTTAGAGGAAGTGCAGAGCAATTTGTTTTGAAAGGATATATTAAGTTATTAGGTTCATGACTGACCTAGTATGGAAATAAAGGAGGTAAGCTTCATTAAGGTCATTGTCAAGATATACTTATGTAGTAAAAGTGCATATGCATTCCATTAATGTATGGTAGTCATTTGAGATTCATTTTAATTTGAGTTGTCTTTAGAAGTAGACATTTATTGAGGTCTTGACAAGACAAACCTTTACTTTATGTTTGTATAGGTCCACCAAGTAAGCTGGAGAATGAGACATTAAACACATTAAAGACGGAGCTCAGTAAGAGATATAACACCAAGGAGTTAGACGGATATTGTATATACCTGTAAGTACATTAAACACGTTAAAGACAGAGCTCAGTAAGAGATATAACACCAAGGAGTTAGACGGATATTGTATATACCTGTAAGTACATTAAATACGTTAAAGACAGAGCTCAGTAAGAGATATAACACCAAGGAGTTAGATGGATATTGTATATACCTGTAAGTACATTAAACACGTTAAAGACAGAGCTCAGTAAGAGATATAACACCAAGGAGTTAGACGGATATTGTATATACCTGTAAGTACATTAAACACGTTAAAGACAGAGCTCAGTAAGAGATATAACACCAAGGAGTTAGATGGATATTGTATATACTTGTAAGTACATTAAATACGTTAAAGACGGAGCTCAGTAAGAGATATAACACCAAGGAGTTAGATGGATATTGCATATACTTGTAAGTACCTAGCTTTGATTACCCATTTGCCTAGAATTTGTTTTCCTAGCCTACAGTGTTTTTTTCCCCTTGTTTTGGGGCCGAATTTCGGCCCCTTCCTAATGCCAAATTTCCTCTATTTTTCCCCAAAAATCGCTCTTAAATTCCCAAAGAGGAATTATGAAAAAATCACCTGAGAAAATAAGACTCAAAACCTGGAAGTCAGCACATAATGTCCTATTTCTAAGTGCATCTTTAAGACTTATATTCATCCCTTGTTCAGTTCAAGCAAATCAGTGGATTAGCAGTGTTAATAAATGGTACTTTAGGGTTATATACTTTGGTGAGAATTTGTATAAAAATTTTCATAATTTCAGCAAAATGTCGCAAATTTTCCCAAATGGGACAGGCACAGGCACCTTCCCCAAAATGAAAAAAAAGCCTGCTAGCTTTATTAAGTAGGGTGATCCATGCAAAAAAAAACCCAACAAACAAACCAAATTTCAAAACAGAGACACATTGTAATACCTGTATAGTACTACTTTACATTTTTTTCAATCTTGGTGGACTAAGGATTTCATTTAATTCCTCCTAGACGCTTAATTGCAAAGTACCCTTGGATTCAGGGGCCCCCTATTGCGACAGGATTTATGTCAGACTAACGTCATTGTAGTTTATTAATGTTGCAAGGCAACAAATGCATTTAATTTAATTTTTAGCGCCGTAATTTAGAGCAGTTCTTCCAACTTTATTCCAATCTGCAATCTTAATCAACTTAACGTCCTTTTCAATCAATTTGAGAAATACATGAGACCTAAGGGGTGAAGGCAAGGTCATATTGAGAGTAGTGGAAGGAACCTATGAGGTTGCGGTGCAAGACGATGTTTTTCATGTGAAAAAAAAAAAATGAATGTCATTTACATGTACATGTACTTGTAAAATTTACTATTTGATGTATTGCTAAATTGAAGTCTAGAATAAAAGTGTAGGTGACCATGATGTATTTTACTAATACCACTTCTTTTCATTTGAAGGATAAGTACATTTAAAATTTACTGACAAATTCAGTACACATAACTAGTTAAATGTATAGGTATGTACAATGTGTGGATAGTGGAACCTTTATGTTATAATCATTTCTCATACTTACAGGTATGGAGTTGTGCTGAAAAAGTTAGATTTGACTCGAGATGCCTTAGAAGTCTTTGTTGATGCTGTGAATAAGGAACCTCTACACTGGGGAGCATGGAAAGAGTTGTCCTTACTCATAACTGACAAAGAAACAGTAAGGAACCATATGATTTTTAGGGGGGAGGGCAGGAAGACTTTGCTAAAAACACTCTGGCTCGAACATTTTACGAAAAAAATATTCTTGGCCAGCAAAAAAAAAAAAAAAAAAAAAAAAAAATCCACATCATTCTACTGCTTAGAAATGCCACATGAGGGACCTTTAGACAGCCCCCTTCATCCCCAACTTATTTCAGATACATTATGTATTTTGATACTCACATAAGGAAATCATTCTTCTTCCGTCAACTATTCAGCCTCAGTATGTAGAATGTTATACCAGTTTTGAGATGCGCATGGTTTAATAAAAACAGCAGTTTAAACACAGGATAAAAACATAAGACTTAGAAAAGACTTGCCATCCGAGACTTGAATGCCTCGAATGATGGAGCTATCGGAATCGGAATACTGAAAAGTAAGCTGGAGAATCCCGAATAATGATTGGCTAGTAACGGTCATGTGAAGATGTGTTATATCTGATACCGGGTGCCTAGACTTTTATAGTAGGCCTTCAATGACGCCACAATGTTATCTTTCATGTTGACATCGCAGCATAAACAACAACGATGTCCAAACGCATCATGAATATTATGAAATAGGTCATCGGTGGAGTGAATTTGTTACCTTCGACTTGCCTGGTATATAACCTAGTGACCTGGTATCATATGGCACCAGGTCACTTGATGACTAGGTAACTAATATTCCAATCCCTCACTGTATTAACGTTAAGGAGCCTTTCCTGTAGTCTGCCAAGGATTGTTTTCTTGATCTTCTTGGAAGTTGTTGAAAGTATCTTATGGTATTCAATGATGAAATATTTTTAATCATTTGATGATGAAATATGATAAAGTACATGTATAATGTAATTTTCTTTCAAATTTTAGCTTGTGTCGCTATCATTACCAAACCACTGGATCAAGAACTTATTTTTGGGCGAGGTATTCCTCGAGCTCCAGCTACATGAGGAAGCCCTCAGGATTTATCAGAATCTGGGTAATAACGGTTTCTCTGGTAGTGCCTACATACTATCGCAAATGGCCATAGCTCATCATCACATGAGAGGTAAGGAAGTAGGCTAGATTACCCTGTCATGTCTGTTTGTTTGTTAAGCTTTCCAATGGGTTAAGAGGTTCTGAAAGTTACTGTCTTGTATACGTATAGTAAAAGGAATAGATATTTAAGGAATAAGTGTCTTTTTTTTTTGCGTTCATGTCTTTTACACTCTGGTTCGACAGACGCAAATCTCGTGAATCGCGAAAATAAAGCCCTACCAGTAAGTGCTGCATAAATTCTTTGCGGTTGCACCATCTACATTGAAGTATAGATTTACAAATTGACTGTTGAAATGTTCTCAAAATATAAATATCTGTTGTAAATATTTGATAATTTTTTCATGATGATTTTAAACTTTTTATAAAAAAAATTGAAGAAAATAAAGCCTTATTTATAATAAGAAAAGTCAGTGTTGCATAAATTCATTTCATCTACATCGTTCATATTTCTAAGTGAACTCTCGGGAGATTGTACATATACATTTATTTAAGGGATTTTTTGTTGTTGTCCCTGTCTGTTTTTTATCGTCTCATGCTATGGTCACTTCATCGTGGACATGGGAATCTCCCCTTGCTCGCAAATTCTGCATCAGTATGCTCTGCCCACTGTTTAAATTAAGTCAACTTGGTGCACTTTTGCCTGCTTCCACTTAAATCTGGTTTTGCTAATATAAGAACATGTATACGTACTGTATCTCCCATATGAAGTCTCAGGTTCAGATTTCTTTTGTTCTCTACAGAGGTGGACATGGCATTGAACTTCTTCAATGATCTACAAGAAATGGATCCTTACAGACTGGAGGACATGGATATATTCTCAAATCTTCTTTATATCAAGGTACTGTACTTGTATTTTGTATAGATGTTTTTCATTCACTTATTTGGTGAGATTTGAAAAAAAAAGTAGGCTATGCAGTGTGAGCCTTTCTGGTCTTACATTTCAAGTGAAGTGTGAGACAACATATAGTGACGTCGTAGTATTTTCAGTGAATGTAATATGTCATCATTAGTTTCAAACACGTTTTGCTTCAGTTCTTTTTTAAGAAAATTAATTTTGACGTCATTATAATTTAAATGAATGTAAAGTCATGTCATCTTTAGTTTTGTACACTTTTAGTTCCTCAAAGAAAAATCGTCAATAGAGAAATTAAATGAGTGAGAAAATAATCAGAAGGATTGTGACAGAGAAAGGGGATTCTCTTGCTTGTACAAAAGATTTGCCACATCCATGACTCATCAAGCCGCAAATCTTACGACACTCAAATTACATTCCCCTGTCTCAGTCACAATGTCATGTTAGATCCTATTGATATATGATATTGAAGGATTATAAAACATGCCCTGACTAGCACATAATAGACTTGTTCTAATTTGTACATTCTACATGTATATGAAACAAGACCAGTCCTTTACATGTTTCTGAATTTCATATTACTGTACTGGTTTACAGGAAATGAAGGCCGATTTAGCCAATCTTGCCCACAGATGCTGTGACATTGATAAGTATAGAGTGGAAACATGTTGTGTCATAGGTAGGTATGGACTTTTGTCACCAATACAAAAGTCCTGTCACAATGCAAGAAGTGCACTTGTTAATTACTGTGAAATTCTATTGCTTTAATTCACAGCCAAATTTTTTTAACAGGAAGATGCAATATATACCCACAAGATATACATTTGTAATTTATGCAGTACATGTACATGATAACATGCATACACCATTTTCTGAATGGGTATTACTTTTGCCGTTACTTGATGGGACTGTCTGTGATCTTCCTTCTTCTGAACTATGTTTAGCTTATAGCATGATTGCACTGATGTGTTGTCATCCGTTTTATTTTGACGTCACAATGAAAATATCGCGAAATTTTGTGATATCTGGTGTTTGACTAGTACATGTATAGTATGGTTTCTAAAAATCTTTAAAGGTGTATTGAAGGCAAGCCTTAAAAATGTTTAATTTTTTCATTTTTAGTGAAATTCTCAATTGTTTGTTATTAAGATATGGTACATCCTTGTATGTTAAATTTCTTTTTAAATTTGAATTATTGACTTTATTGTTTGATTCTTAATGCAGGAAATTTTTACTCCATACGACAACAACATGAGAAAGCGGTGCTATACTTTCAACGTGCATTAAAGCTGAACCCTCACTATCTATCTGCCTGGACACTGATGGGACATGAGTTTATGGAACTAAAGAACACATCAGCGGCTCTTCAGGCTTACAGACAAGCTATAGGTATACATATACATACAGATATATGGAAATAAATGATAGGTTAATATAAAGATGTTTACATAAATGTACAAGCAGGCATATACCTGGACGAAAATACTTGAAATACATTGTAATAAATGAAAGTGAAATATTGTCTATTTTAAGCAGCAAGTAGGCTTATTGATACGGAAAAAAGAAGAAAGAGAGGATAATGTCTGAATAAAATGAAAATATAAAGTCTAATGGATTCAAATCGGCCAGGTCTGTGGTCATTGGGCTGAACTTTTTAATGTACATGTAAAGAAGGTAAAGTTTCAAATAGATTTCTTCCTGATACTTGCTTTTAAAATATCTATATTATAGAGGTGAATCGCCGTGACTACAGAGCTTGGTATGGACTGGGGCAAACTTATGAGATCCTGAAAATGTATTACTATTGTCTGTACTACTACAGACAAGCACAGCTTCTTAGGTATCTTTACATGTGGATAAATTATTACATGTGAATATATGATTCACATGAATACATTGTTACATGTCAATATATCATTAAATGTGAATTTATTATAACATGTGAATGTATCATTACATGTGAATGTATTGTGACATGTGAATGTATTGTAACATGTGAATATATTGTTACATTTGAATGCATTATTACATATGAATTAAAAATAAGATATTGTACTCTGTATTATCAAAATGCTGCCTTTTACACGAACATGTTGTAGAAACTAAAAATGAGCTAAAAATGCAAAACTTTTTGGAAGAGATATTTACTCATGATTTACACTTGATGAATGTTTTGGTAAATGTTTAATGTGATGTATACAAATAATACTGTATATGTTATAAAAGCATTAAATGAGAAAAAACAACAAAGTTCACCTTTTAGAAATGGGTGATAGGTCCAGGGGCTATTATGCATGCCATTTGAAAAATGAAAGTAAAAAAGGGTACAAGTGACAAGGACATAATTAAAATTTACGGCTGTTTATTTTTCTGTAGACCCAATGATTCTCGCATGGTCGTGGCGCTGGGTGAGTCGTATGAGAAGTTAGATCGTCTGCAGGAAGCCAAGAAATGTTTCTGGAAAGCCCATAGTGTTGGGGACGTAGAGGGAATGGCTCTGTTTAAGCTTGCTAAGTAAGTCTATAAGATGAGTGTAGTTTATATATGCATACATAAATGTGCATTCCTGTGACAGTTTTAGAACCTTTCACAAAACCTGAAGCTCACTGATCTATTATAAAACTATATTTAACAGAATACATGAGAGACTGGGAGAAGAAGATCAGGCAGCATCTGCATATATTGAGTATATAAACGAGTCAAATAGACAGGGGGTGAGTACTGAATATACAAATGAGTCAAATAGACAGGGGATGAGTACTACGTATTGAGTACCGGTATATAAATGAGTTAAATAAGTAGGGACTGAGTTCTAAATAATATATAATATTATACAATGTGTAAAGGGGGTGAATATTTAGTATATAAATGATTCATACAGACAGGGGGTGAGTACTGAGTAAGTAAATTTAAATAGATAGAGGATGGGTTCTGATTATACATAGGATTAAATAGACTGGGGATGAGTTCTGAGTATATAAATGAATAAATTATGTACTGAGTATATAAATAAGTTAAATAGACAGGGGCTGAGTACTGAGTATATAAATGGGTCAAATACATGTATAAGGCGATGAGTAAGGAGTATATAAATGAGTCAAATAAAAGGGTGTGAGTACTAAGTATATAAATGAGTCAAATAAATGAATCAAAAAGACAGGAATGGAGCACTGAGTATTTAGATAATTGACCCTTCCGAAGGCGGGAAAAATTTGAGAAATTCCTTGATGTCACAATGCAATTTCGATGTTTGACCGAGGTTCGAAGCTTGTTTGTCCGAGGAAAAAGCACTGTGACGTCACGAAATTTTGCATTTTTTTCCCGCAATTGGAAGGGTCAATTTAAAAAGAGGACGAGTATTGAGTATATAAACATGATAAATGAATCAAAAGTTAAGGGTGTAAAATTTTAGAATGTTGTTGAACTTTCAATATCCATATTTTCTTTATTTTACATTTTTATGTACTCCATCTACTTTGTTTAAGATCTTCAGACAAGAGGAAATAAACAATATGATGATATCACTTGCCCTTATATATTTATTTTACATGTACAGGTAATTACTGTATGTGTACTTATTTTAGCAGGATTCATATTTTAACGTAGTTAGTGCTATAAAGACTGCGCTAATTCAAGACTACGCTAAATTATTGACCTTTTATAGATTAATGTTAAAAATAAGTCAGGTGCACTACAGTTATTCATTAATACACTAATATGTCAATTTTTCCTATTTTACCCTGTTTGCACTAAACTAAGAACACATACAGTATTTAACAACAAATATTTAACATATTATTTTACAGATAATCAATACTGAAGATCAGAGTCAGGCTCACAAATACTTGGCTAATTATTACTTGAGTCGTGGAATGTTAGACGAGGCAGCGGCCGCAGCTCAGAAGTGTACGGAGTTTGTAGAGGTACGTGTTCTTCAAAGATATACCTTGATGATTAGGGCTGAGTATTGCGAGTCAAATGTGTATTGCGATATTTGGAAAAATATTGCGATATATTGCAGTATTTTATAACATTGAGATTCCTTATGATTTTCTTTTTCCTACTTTAATTTTCTTTAAAAATTTCATTTAAAAATCTGAAAATGTCTTTATGTTATAATGATGGACATAGGCAGATACTTGTGGACATGCAGACGGTCCAAATAGTCACTAGGAAACATAAACGTTGTTTAAACTACCCTAATTAAATAAATGACAGGAAAGATGAAAGTCAATGAACTACGATGTACGTGTAAACAATATGCCAATCATGAACTAGGTACTTGCTAAGAATCAAGCTAACATGGTCAGGTCTTTCTTGCAAATAATTATGCTAATGATTATTTTCTTTTGTCCTTTACATGTGCAGTGTGTTGACGTATGTTTTTAAAGGTCAAACAAGCGTTGTTTATTTATTTATTGGAATCTATCAGGCTGGGTAGCATAGTACATGTAGTACGGACACTTCGTCTTGTTTACAAGTGGCTACAGTCAGAGAATTGTAGAACTTATCTTTATTTTATCACCACTGTTTTCGGACGAAACATGGAATGAGCACGATGTAATTTACAACGTTGTAACATAAAGGTAATCTTAAACATGAGATACCATAACCACACGGACACAAGAATCCACCTTTGGACTATTGATGTATTTTGCTATTGATGTATTTTGAGTAGTAATTCAGGTTCGCTCATAATTTTCAAAGAAACAACATGAAAATATGAAGATAATAAAATATCGTCAAAAACTGGTTTTTGAAAACAAATAACGTGGTATGTATTGCGAAGCCACGTATCGCAATATACCAGTACCGCAATAAAACCGCTCAGCCCTATTGATGATAGAATTGTGATCTGAAACTTTTCCATTAGGTTTGATTTCGAATTTCATGTTTTGGTTCAATTTTTTTTTCAAAATACTTCAGATATTTGATTTTTGTGACACATGCTATTATGAAAATCCAATCTAAATCTCAATTTAATCACTCAGGGCAAAATTGCAAAAAACAAAATAGTGAATGGCAATTAGTTGTTTACTCATAATGTGAGAGTATTCAAAGTGACATATGTAAAAGTATTCGTAATGCTCAATTTGCACATGTATTCTTTGACTATTTCATTCAAATCATGTCCTGACTTGCGACTTTTGATTCCAGTTGGAGTAAAGAATTGGGATTTTCGTGCAGTTAATCATTGCATCTCTACTTAATGTTAATTTAACATGTCTCTGTGCACAATACCATAAAAATAAACCTATCATCATTTGATGGATTTCAAGAATTTACTGTAATCTATTAATATCAAATACATAAATCTCAGTTTGACAATGTAGTGAAATAAAGAAAAAGAACAGTACTCTGTAGAAGTATAACATGTCCTGCAATCATATTCCTACTTCTTATTTACAGACCAAAGAGGAAGCAAAGACGATACTGAACCTTGTGCAGGTCAAGAGGTCAATGACTGATACTAAGTACGGGAGAGTGTACGGTATGCAATCTATGAACTCAGAAGGATTTAACGGCAACAATCAGACTCCGATGGGTAGAATATCACCTGTTAATTTACGATTCCAGCTATACAATGACGAACAGCTATAATAAACCCAAGTTTATACATGTATGTTGTATACTGTCTGCACTGTGTGATTGTTATAGTGTTTAAAAGAATATAAATCTGAACAAATATTGATGGGGAAAAAGAGCAAAGTATGCATGTATATGATTTGTTATTGTTAGAAATAAAATCTCAAAATAGTATCTTATATTTCTTATATATAACAATGCTTTTGAAAAAAGGTGAATAAATTTTGGCAGTCTGATTATCCCTGCTTATTGCTTTGTCATGTTTACACTTGTTGGCCAGTTTGACTTGTCTTGCTGTATGAATACTGTGTAGCACATCAGACACTACATGTACATTTTGTAATTACAGTGTATACGTTCAATAAATTTGACCTTGAAAATCGGTAAGTTTCAACCTCTTTTATCAACGGCTAATATTATGGAGAATTTAATGGTTCTTCACTGATTTGTTGCCCGGATTATGAAGCAAAATGTGGTCTATGAAATGGTGAAGTCCGTCTGTCGGTTCATTAGTGTGTCAACATTTTGGTTAAGGTGTTGTGTTCAAGTCTGTTGGGAAAAAAACTGCTTGGAGGAGCAACTTGAAACTTTACATGGTGATAGATCATGATGAGACAAATCAAATGCAGCAACAAAGTTTGACATTGACTTTTGGATAGAAAATGTTTAGTAAAATGTGACAGGTCCATTGCTAGCCTATCATAAGTCCTAGATCAACCAAACTTGTGAGGGTGATGCATCTGAGGTGCTTACTGCAATGCATGATATGGATGCTACATCTGACCTATATTTCACTCTATATTAACCAGGTTAAATAAAGTAATGAGGGACAGGCCCATTATAAGCTTAGATCAACAAAATGTGTTGGTGATGCATCTGAGGATATGGCAATCTTTGGTATGGATGCTGCATCTGACCTATATTTCATGCTTGATCATGGGATAGGTCCGTTGCAAGCCTATTTGAAGACCTAGATCAAGCAAACTTGTAGGGGTGCGGCATCTGTGGATGCTTACTGCAAAGCTTGTATAGATGTTATATCTGACCCATATTTTCTGTTTTAGCGACTAGGTAAGGTAAAATAGAACATCTTTATTTCCAGCTCACTTTAAGTCCTTGTCTGGTGATGCAATGTAGGTACAAATGCTAGTCAGGTGGTAATTTTACCATTGACGTGAGCTGTCATCTCTGATGACATTGTATTATTTTCCTGCTTATCTGCCAGTTTTAAAATTTCACCTTTACTCTCTTTTGGTTTTGGTATCTACCTAGTGCAGCTTTGTTGCCAAAGGGATACAGGGACACCACTTGCTCGCAACCACTTCTGATGGTCATTAAATTTGCAAGAAGATGTTTAATACTATCAAACTACTGTCACCCATTTGCATGAAATAGCATAAGGTACATCAGCTTTAAGAATGAACAAGATGACCTTGGTTCAATGTCATGAAAGACCATTGTGTTCTAGGTAAGAATTCTGGGAAACATTATTCAAATCCACAAAGAGACCATAAAGCTATGGTCAGGATGAGAATCACTGTGATCTTGATTTTGCAGATATGGCTTTTTTTCTAGATATAACAGATCCTTGGATCCTGGGCAAACGTCTGCAATTATTATTAAAATCAATGGAGAAACTAGAAAGTCGAGGCTCGGATAAGATTTTACAATTTTCCATCTTTAACCTTCACCTTGCAGATATGACCTTGTTTCAAGGCCATGGCAAGAATTCTTTGAAATATTCAAAGGTCATAGTCCATTCATGACTGAAGGACAGACAAACAGATGGATGAACGAACAGACTGTGATTCCTATATGTACCCTCCATAACTTCTTTTGTGTGTGGATCTATGTAAAGACATGATACAAAAATAAATTTGTAATAATTTATTACATTTACAAAATGTACAATTACAATATAACAATAGTGGCCCCTACTGTGACACTAGCACAAACTCACAACATACAAGTAGTTGAAGTACATAAACTGAATATCATATAAGGCACTTTAACATATAACAATGTACATGTTATTTGTAAAACATATGTACAAAGTATATGTTAGTTTGATCTCACTGGCAAGAAAACTAGAGACATATCTATGTTTATTACCATACGACTGATACATGTATATCACAGCTTGGATGTTTAACTCCTATTATTATTTTATTACAAAATACATTCAGTTCTTGAAAATAATGATTTAACCTATAAACAGAAGATTAGTTTAAATTCTTAAAATATGAAAAGCTAAAATATTTCTCTACTGAATTTGTCTTTGATATATAAATACATGTAGATGAATAAATGTTCAAACATGTATATAACTAGTATTAATATTTTATTATCCAAGAAATAACTCATATACACTAATATAATAGTATAGAGTTTGACTAGACACTACGTACAGATTTGAAGTAAGAAGTTTAACATTTGCCATCTTTCAAAAAATACAAATGTATTTGAGAATCATTTGTAAATATTTCTTTTCATCAAGTTTTGCATTTTCCTTTACACTAAAAGATGAAAATGGCAGGAATTAGATATGAGAAAACATATTGACATACATGTAATTCCCTGCAAGTTCTTTCAAAATATTTAGAGAAAATGTATTAGTTTTTTTTTTTTACGCTTAAGTTCATTTACAAGAGATAATACTCAAAACACAATACATCATTTATTACTTTTTTAGTTCTTTATAACACAAAAAGTATTAGTATATTGCATATCTAAATGAACTTTACCACCAACAAAATGAAGGACCCTTTCCATTGTTTATCTACTTCTATCCAGAGTACAACTTCAAATCACAGCTTGAATAATAAGTGATCATCTAGAAAAAAACAAAAGTTGCTCAAACTCTAAAATAAGAAATTAGCTCTAAATGCTGAAAATATATATTTTGTATACAGTATAAATGAGTTAAAGAAGATCCTGACGATAATCTCAACAGCACTCACAATAGAGTACAAAATTAAGCATCGACGGACCCCTAGCAAGCTAGGGGTGGGACCAGGTGCCCGGGAGGAGTAAGCATCCCCTGTTGGCTAGCCGCACCCGCCGTCGATGTTTAAGCACGAACATGAAAACAATATATAAACTTCATGCACTGTTCATCAATATGAACAAATGTCCATTTGTTCATATTGATGAAATGAATGAGGCATCTTACATTTTATGAGAAAAAGATAAGCGTATTTCTGAAGATTCAGTTTTACAGATGGTTTTTCCAGGTCAGTGAGTATTAGGTTTAACATTTGTGTCCTCGATTCTTCTTCAGGACAGTCTTCTGTATTCTCTGTGAAAAGAAAAATACAATGTACATAAAAAGGTATGGCTTAGTGGTGAAGTGAGATGAACTGGTGAACTTAGAAGAACTTTAAAAAATTCTTAGATTAGTCTCTATATTGCATTTTGTCATTTCAAAATTAAAGGCATAACTGATCAAAGTTCTAAAAATCCTTTATTCTACATGCGTTTTTGTTTTCAAAACTTCATTTTCAAATACTTATGTTATTACTATGGAGCCAGTATTAGTAAAACTTGTCTGAAATCAAATCAAGAATCAAGGAAATTACCAAAAATCATTCCAAGGAATGCATGTGTTGCCTGCGAAACATAGCAACACTCAGGAATCACTTTTATAGGGTGTGACATCCGAGTGTGACAGACAGACAGACGGACGGACAACAGACAAAGTGATCCCTAAGTGTCGATATGCTTTGCAGGCGACACATAAAGTAAAATATTGGTATGTCTGATAAAATACAGGGAGGGCAAAACATATTAAACATGTATGTACACATGACAACAACTTTGAAGGTGATATAGATTGTAAAATAATAAACGCATGACTTACCCTGTTGAACACTCGGGCCTTCAGTCTGTTTAGTTCATATTCCTCTGCCCTCTTCTTCAACTTGTTCTGTTCAACGACTTCTGGTAATTTCTTGTATGACCTGTAATAAATATTTTAGTGTGTAATATAAAATTTTCAGAGTAAATCCTCCATAGCTTCTGACTAGCAAAATTCATACATGTACTTCAAATTCAAATCAAATTAATTTTTCAGTAAGGCTTGGTGAGACTGATTAGTTTTCTTTTATTTGCTGTATCATAATTAAAAGCCAACATTTGATTGGATGATATTTATATTTTCATGAAGTTCTTTTGGTATATGCTATTTGATGAATATCATCTTATTCTTCTCAGATTGAAAGATCCTATTATCTGAATTTCTTACTTCTTGGTAAGTTCTTTCATCTCTTCTTTACTCATCACTCTCCTCTTGGGAACATGGAGATTTTCTGCAAAAATCAAAATGCAATTCACAATCAATGAGAGAAAATACAGATGTAATCCTGATAATCAATGACAATCCTCTACCAACTAAAACAAAATGGTCAGAATATTTATTCAGAGATGAAATAAAACAATTCTGAATTAATTTAACAATAGATGACTCATGCAGAGACCACTCTACCGAACAAAGATTTTCCATACGCAATGAGATATATATAGGATCTCAAATGAATTTTCATTTCATACGATGTATTATGAAACGAGTTGTGTGTTTTATATCCCCGAGCCTTGGCGAGGGGATATAAAACGCACAACGAGTTTCATAATACATCGTATGAAATGAAAATTCATTTGAGATTCTTTTTATCACATGATATTGCCTAAAAATGTATATTTCCAACGTGAAATCAACGTTTCCGAGAACTACAGAGGCGAACCACGCAGTGATCTTGAGGTCGTCTGCTACGCCATGAGAAGTAGTGTCCCCATCGTATAGATATTCTGTGCGTAAGAGAACAGTATTTCAATTTTGAATAGTATTTTAATGCAAGAATTAATTTAACAACAACAATTTTAATCACTGATATTGACTCTTGGTCTGAATTTAACAGTTGACCGATATTTGAAAGGTCACATTTGTCAAGGTTTACGTGATTCGGTTCCAAACTTGACCAATCGCATTCAAGCAGAGCGATATGTAACGTGTTATCATATCATATATTTATGAAATGGCTTTATGAAACTGCATAACGGGTGTATCATGTGATAAAACAAATTATACTTATTACTGTCCGCGCAGCTCACTTCAGATAATGGAAAATTGAAGTTTCGGCTCATTTTTTTTTTTACTACTATTCAATTAAAATTTATATAGGGGGATAGATCTCAAACTCTCATAACTAACAGTGTAAGTTATATGTCTGTACAACCTATACTACACTCACAGTAACAGAAAATAGTTTTAGATGGGGACTTTTCTTTGTTAATTTTTACCATGATGTCATTGGATTTCTCCATAGACTCAATATTAAAAATCGGTGATGTCACGCTAAAATCAACATAGAAAACTCCCCATCTAAAATTATTTTCTGCCACTGTGAGCAAAGTAATTTGGATGCACAAACATATAAATTACACCGTTAGATACAAGAGTTTGGGATCTATCCCCCTATGTGAATTTAAATCAGAACATTTGCCAAAAAAGTAGATAAAACTTCAATTTTCCAATTTCTGAAGTGAGCTGCACGGACAGTAATTGTGTATTAATTTCTCTTTCACTGTACAAGAGCTTTCATAAAGAAACCAGTGATGCATTGAGCAATTTGCATAACATCAGTGCTTTTAAAATCACTCAGCAAATTAAATGTGCCATAAACTTTCAAAGTCTCAAAACTGATTGAAGCCCAACTTTCATTACTCTATCCAACACTTACACATGTTAAGTTTTGTAATTTGAAATATGCAGTTCTATGCTTTCATATAAGAGATTTATAAGTTTCTTAACATTTCCGTTCTTTCAATGAAAGACGTAATTATACATGTATTTAAGAAAAAAATAAGTATGCTTTTTAGCAGATCTATCACAAGTAAATCACAAGTATTTCCCTTGCATTTTGTTCAAGGGATACCGTTAAGCCATTTTCATGCTGATATTGTTTATCTTAAAAAATTCCTTGTGGAAAAAAAATGTACTCTGGGCCTTCAGGCCTCAATACTGAATAAAGAACTTAAACTTGAAGATTTATCACAAGGAAAAAATGTAACAGGTTGGTATATATAGAGCTGACAAACTGTAATCAGCTTTTAAGAAAACATATCGCTGTAGTAAAAGTTTATTCTAAGCTTTCTAATCTACATACTGTACATGTACTCATTCAACATGGTATGGAAATGAAAATTACTTTATTATCACATCAAATAAACAATCTGGATTTATGTTTGAATATACTACCACTAGTATAGCATTTGATAACAATGGATATCTAACACATTTCTCCAACATACAAGTGTGACATTTTTCTAAATTATTTCTTTTTAAGTCTGCCCCTAACTCAACATTTCACTGAGGTAAGATGGATGTATGGAATATTAATAATTATGTTCTTGATGCAACAATCTTCATTCTGATGAAATATTAAAATGACTGAAAATTAAATTTAAAAATGAGACCAATGCAGGATTCTTTTTTTCTTAAATTCCCTAGAACAATTTTATTTTAAAGTACATGTGCAGCTTACATTTTTATGTAAAGATCTTTCTGATTATGTATATGGTAGAATTGTAATAAATTTAACTAATCAATTTACATGTTGTACTAATCTATCAATGATCTAATCTCCGCTTAAATTGTCTACAAGCTCACCCATATATGATAATACATGTACTACGTATATATGCAAGTATAGTGCAATTATACAGTTACCTCCAACCTCCTTAATTTTATCTAATACATCAAATGGAAACATCTCATTAACATTAAAGTAACATCAAAGAGCTTTGAAAGCTTTTACTGAGGTTATTCTCATTTTCGCTTTCACAATATCCGTCTTCTGACTGCACACATGAAACCCGTATTGAACATTTATTTTTGTGTTATTCGCTATTTTCGAAAACCAGAGTTATTTCCCATTTGAGACGGTATCTGACGTAAACTGATTATGACATCATCAAATTACGTGGAAACAGTCCTAAAAGTCTGGGAAATGACGGTATAAAATCAACGTTGTTATACCATTTTCATGATGTCTGTAAGGGGAAAAAACTCTGTATTCCGAAAAGACTCAATATACTGTTTATGGAGAAAAAGTTGAACAGTTAGCAAAGCATTTGATCTGCTATCTGGCAAAGTCCACACAGAAAATTTTGCATTTTTTATGTTGCACAAGCAATTCAAACAGAAAATTAATACATTTTTGTAGGCACTGTAAAGCAGAGAGAATCGTATGCACACAGCTCAACATGACTCTTAAAGTGCAACACAGTTAAACAGGATTGGGGTTAAATAATATAAAAAAAATTGATCAGATTTTAAGTTTAAAATACACGTAATAATGTCGAAGGGTAAGTGGCCATGAAATCAGAAATCACTAGAGGTTCCTAATATAAAAACAGGTTATAATTTCTTTTTGAGAATCAAATCACTACCAAAATATATCATTATAATTATGGCTCTTATAATAGATATGACCTTTGACTTTAGACCTATAGTTTATTACATATTAGAATTACTGACAGACATGCAGACACACTAACATTGCTACATGTATAGTCCAATCAGTATCCAAGTGGGAAAGGATAATGTGGTTAAAACCTTTTTTCCAGGAAAAGATCAAGGTCATTAATACAACTACATGTACTATAATACGGACAATCATATAATGATCAAGGTTCAGCAATTTAATAGGACTGTGCAAGAACAGGTATGTTGCCCGTAGCATGTTAGACTAACTATGTGACCTGACCTTGAAGGTGGCCTTGACCTTCATTGGGTGTTGATTCTAAATTCCTACAAGTTTCACAAAAGTATGACAAATAGCAAGAAAGTTATAGTCATATATGTATAAGTGTAACTACCAGAGACAGACAGACCAATAGACAGACACCTGACAAAGTGATCCCTTGTGTTTCAGGTGATATAAAAATACATAAATGTGCATCAATCACAAAGTACAGTGCAGTTACAACAAACAAAATTTAGGAGCAGTAAGTAGGATGGGCTATACAAATATCTTACCACTGTATGGATGGGCCTCAGGGTTAGCCTCTTTTTTCCTCTGCTCGTTGGCAAAGATTTCCTTCCTCTCCTGTTCCAGTAATTTCTGCATCTTCCTTTCCTCTGTTGCCAGACCAACTCTTTTTTGTCGGGCTCTCAGATGGGAGATTGTGTCCTGCTTGTAGATCTGGAAGGCTTCCTGGGAAACAAGATCAATTGTCTTATTCTTAGGTACCTCTCATACTCATGAGTACCTTTCATACTCATAATAAGTATTTTTCTCTCATACCCGCGTATGTGTTACAGAGTAGGCCCATGAAATACTGTTATGTGAGCTACTTCTGTATCACATATCATGTGACAGCTGTATCACATATCACGTGACGCTATTGTTTCGATTGTTTACGCTATTGTGACGTCATGATTTCAGCCCGCAAAACAGACAAGCTAGCGGCGACGTCGCCATAAAACTTCGATTTTAAGATCGTTTTTCAATGTACTCTTGCGTTTTATTTTGAAAAGCCTAATATTCGTAGTTTATTCTTATAGAATAAACCATTTTCGGAAGCGCTGAATTCGAATATCGCAAAATTTTTGCGATTAGATCAACTTGACATTTTTTTCAAATTTTGTCCCTTTTCTTTCAGTTTTGTTTTGACCTTTAAATATGAGAGAAAATACTCTTTCATGTTCTTCTATGAAAGATACATCGTTTCTACCCTCGGGGTCTCAAAATTTTGCAAAACCCTCGGCAAGCCTCGGGTTTTACATTATTTTGAGACCCCTCGGGTGGAACCGATGTATCTTTCATAGAAGACCATGAAAGAGTCTTATAATAATACTCATAATCAGAATTCTCATTAAAATCAAATGAAAATCTTTCTTCCATTAAAAATCGTTAAAATTAAATGAAAATCTTGAAAGTCCTTTGTGTAACCTTCTTATTCTCAAGTACTTCCCATACTCAGAACGAGAATTCTCATTAAAATAAAAAAAAAAAATCTTAGTTTAAAATTCTCAAGTGTTTAGTTTAGTTTAAACATATTTTATTCAATAAATAATTATTGAAAAGGATTGGGCCACAAGTTTTGAAAACATTAGAAACGGCCCTTTCCTATCAAATACAATGTAGCACAAATGCATGTCATAAGAGGCTGATATGTAAACATATTTTAAATATTTCTTAATAAACTAGTGAGGAAGAGAATAAGGAAAGAGTTAAGAAATAATATATTTATAAGAGCGAGGGAGGGAGGAGGTTGTGTTATATGGGTCTGAGAGGACTAGTGCTGGGGATACGAGGAGCAAAGAGATGGGGTTGACGGAAGAAGATTGAACAGAAGGAGATCAATTGCCTAGAGGATCAAAATCTACCCGATGATATGATGAACTCTTGTATGGACAGTTGGATATAGATATTATCGACAGAATCTAATTCATCTTTCCCTTTTAAGAGATCGTTTAAAGATAAAGGAAGAAATGCTGTTATTTTGTTCAATAAGGTGCTCAAGTGTATTCATTATGCAGTTCATATGCAAACCATTATGTTATGCATACACCTTTGAATCTTTTCATAAATTCAGAAAATCTGTTTTTATTGCTTTGAAAAGAAGCAAAAATCAAACTTGAGTAACAGTATCAGAATCTTACTTGTAGAGACATTTTGGTCCTAATTTTTGGTCGGGGATCCCTGTTTTCCTCATCTGAATCCCGATTCTCAAACGACTTCTCCATTGGTTGACCTGATGGGTCAAGGTCAAACTGAGTGTTTTTGCCCCTTGACATGTTCAGAATGTCAGTATTAACCATATTTTTCCACTTTCTAGGATCTATTGATTTAGGTTGCCATGGTTCCTTACTAACAGCGTGGGCCTGTTGTTCCCTGAGAGGTTTCTTCCACGGTTTGACTTCTTTGTCCATTGGTATATACCACGCCATACCTCCTACAAGGGATACATTTCAATTATTGATTTTTACATAGATTGATACAGAATTATATGTAAATGTCTTTTTACCAAACTTCGCCACAAAAAGTATCGAATCTGGAATGATCTTTGGTTGATATTGTACTCAAAAGTAACACAAATTTATATGGTTTTTTTAGGTACCCGTAAAACAAAGTTTTAGAAGAGGCAGACTAAAAGGAGTTACATAGCTTACACTGATATACAATTATTAGCATAATATTCCCAGATTTCAAATATTACTCAATATATTACCATAGAAAACATAAAAAAATACAGTCATGAATTGGCGTATTCAATATAAATTTCATGAGACCTTTCAGTCAATTTTCCTTATCTCCATAGAGAATCCAAAATAAACTAAAATTCCACTGAAACATAATTTTTGATCAAGTACTTACTTGGACTGTCCGGTGCATTCCCATCTTGCTGGTTGTCAGGGGTTTCTGGTGTAAACATTTTATTTTTAGGAGGTGTGGTTGTTAGGTACTTCTCATACTCAGAATCTGACTCAGGTACAAACATCCTTGACTTAGGAGGTGACCTTGACCTCTTACTGGACTCCCTTGACTGTGACCTATGAGATGGTGGTGACCTTGACCTAGGTGGTGAGTATGACCTGCTGAAGATTGATGATCTGTTAGCTGTAGGATCAGGAGACCCTGTCGTCTGCATGTAGGATGGAGATTTTGACCTTTGGCCTCTTCCAACGGTTGACCTAGTTGGTCTTTTTGATGAGGACGGAGAAGTTGATCTTGACTTTCTTTTTGCCTCAGGTGACATGTATGGCACAGGAATAACAGCTTTGTCACTGTAGGATGGAGATACTGCCCTAGCATCAGTCTGTATAGCCTCTGACCTCACTGTGACCTTGTCTGGCCTGCGTCTGCGTGTTGGAGGACTCACGGCAATTGGTGAAGGATACATGGTACCAACATCTCTAATCATCTTCCCCCGCACTGGAGATTTCTCCCTCCGAAACTTCTCACGTGAGGGAGACACTGCATCATACACTTTGCCAGTATACTCCGGTAAGAATTCAGCTACAAATTTCTTCCCCTTCGGTGCTTTAACTTTACTAGCACTTTGTTTTTCTGGTTTTGTCTTCTTAGATTTGCGTACAACAATGATGTCACTCTGTGTCTCTGAATCGTCACTTGGCAGGGCGGGGTCTCTTGGCCTGGTATCTCTTGTTTTCCTCACTCTTGTCTTCTGTAGCTCTAGGCTGCTGTCCTTGGATGAGGTATTGATGGAAGCTCTCATAGAATCATCAGACAGTGATGATCCACCACCTGTTAATGTGGATTCTGTGGAGTCAAGGAATGTGGTGGATTCCTCACTGACAGGCACTGACGTGGAGGAAACCTCCTGTAGTTCCACATCAATGGCTTTATCTGTTAGCTGACCTTTCCTCTTTGCAGTCAGCAACATTTCCAACTTTTTAAGTTTCTCCATTCTCTTCATTTCCTTTCTTCTCTCCTTGTCTATTTTATCCCTCTGTCTTTGAACCTTATCCTTCAGTTTGCTCATCAGTGGATCTATCACATGCCTCTGTCTCTTCTGCTTACTCTTGGCAACCCTGTCCTGTTGTCGCTTTACTTCACCAACATTAGGTGAATTCCGTCTACTTCCCTCGAAGCTTGTATCCTCAGGTATGGAGTACAGAGTATCAGCACTATCTCCTAGTTTCTTCAGCTCGTTGCCCTTTTTGACATTTTCCCGCTCCTTTTTGTCTTTCTCCACTTTATCTCTCTTTGACTTCTTACTGCTCTGTTGTGCAAGGATTTCTGAATAGCTGCCATTACTATCATCATCTCGTATTTTCTTCCTTAGTTTTGTCAGTTCCTCTCTTCTTCCTTCAGTGACGTCTCTCCGTTGTTCCATTTCCAGTGCCGCTATTTCCTCTGCCACCCTTCTTTCTTTGACCTTCTGGTATGTTCTCTCATCCAGAGCTCTCTGTACATAGTGCCTCGTAGGATTTTTTAGCAGATTTGTCAGTTCCTCTATACGTGAGGTATTCATACTGCTATCACTTTGGGAGTCATTCATGTCCTTAAATCTATTCCACAGATCATTAATATTAGATGGGAGAGTTTTAGCACAGTCTTCCTCCAGTTTCTCACGTAAAGCTACGGCTCTCTTACTCGGAGGTATACAATCATACTCTGCACCAAACTCCTTTAACTGTTCCTCTGTTAATAGTTTGCTCTTTTGCTTCATTCTACAATAAGTAAAAAAAATCATAAAGAAATCTTTTCAAACATTACAATAGTTTTATTCCAATCATCTTCTCAGATCATCTCATTGTCCTTACATACTGCATGTGTACTTATTTTAGCGCAACCAAATTTTAGTAGAAACAGGGTAAAACAGGAAAAATTGACATATTAGCGTAATCATGAATTAGCGCACCTGATTTTTTTTCAACATTAATCTATAAAAGTTCAATAATTTATCGTAGTCTTGAATTAGCTACTCCTTATAGCGCTAACTCCGCTAAAATAAGTACACATACAGAATTTCAAATTCTTCAAATCAGGGAATGTTGCCACTTGAACATAATAATCCGAACCGCATATTTCTTAGGATAATCCAACTCTATCATTTGGAGCCTCTAATGTAGAAATATCAAGAAGGGAACTTCTGGTTTATTATTTCTCTTATATGAATCTACTTGTACTTGCAGTTTTATCATCTCCAATTCCTTGCGGACTTTAAGTCGTTCTGCCTTCACCATCTCTTCAAAATCGTCATCCGGAACCTTCAAAATGATGGAAAAAATTAAATCTATTCTATAATCACCACATTGGCAATTTCATTTTTTCTAAAAATCCCTATGCTAAAGAAAAATACACAAGAAACAATGAAGTTCTTTCCACTTTTAGATATTCAGAGACTACAAACTCTATTAGACATGGTTTACCTTTGGAGGCTCTGTGAAGATCTCTCCATCAATGTTGTACTGTTTCATTGTTGAATCCTCAGACAGATTTGTTCCTGGTGACCTTGACCTATCCCTTCTTTCTTGCGATCTTGACCTTGACCTTTGACCTTTAATGGTATCAGGGTGTGTGGGATCCTCCATGCTTCTTGGAATAAACATGTCTAGATAGTCGGCTCCTCTGTCTAACTGCCTACCCCTCTCCTGATCTACTGTTCTTCTTGATTCACCATCAGACAGACCCTCTCTTGATGAATTCTGTCGCCTTTCTGCAGAAGTTTCCCTGGATCGTACCCTCTCTGAGGACAAATTCCTAAGTCTTTCCTCTGAGGAAGTCCTCAGTCTCTCCTCAGAGGAATTCCTCATTATGTCTGTTGCATGGTCTGTTGATGGCCTGGAGGCATATCCTGACTCTGTATAGGCCATACCTGACTGAGTACTACCTATATTTCTGTCCTCCTTCCTCAGACCTGGCCCTTCCTCAAGAGGTCGGTTATCTTCTAATGGATCCCTTCCCATCCTTTGATAGTCAGGACCTTTATCCAGAGGTCTGACAGTCCTGTATTCCTCCCTGGCATCATAGTCTGGTCCTCTTTCCAATGGCCTTCTCTGGTCCTCCCTCATTTCAGCTGGTCTAGCTTGTAGTAGTTCTCTACCCATTTCTATGGTCCTTTGATATCCCCTGACTCTGTCATTACCTACATAAGGCTGGTAAGAGTCAGCAGTACCAAGGCTTTTATCATCAGACTTGTATTCTATAGATTTCCTTGACTGAGGATCTGGTACGTTGTCCCATGGTCTGCTATACTCTACTTTCTCAGCTTGCCATCTGTCGTCCTCATCCTTTAGTTTGGTCACTGCCTCTACATAGTCTGGTCCTACTTCAAGAGGAGGGTTCTGTAATCTACTCTCTACAGATTTGTCCTGTTCATAAGTTCTGAGCGAACCTTGAGGCATGTTGGGTGTGTTTAGAGTCGTGTGCTGAGAAAGTATGGGGGATGGCTGAGTGGAGAGGTCCATTAACCTAGCACCATACATGGGTGATGATGATTTGTGAGTAACCCCAGGACTCAAGGACACAAGGTCAGTTTCTGATCTTGATTTTGATTTCTCACGTCCATACAGCTCATCTTTACTAGTTGAAAATCTATGATCAGACGTAGATGACAGGTCAGGTTCTCTTCTGCGTTTGGGTGTGGCAAACTGGTCCCCTGGGTCAGATCTGGTTGTCATGGACATACTCTCCTCCAGTACTGGAGCACTTAACCCGCCACTTGCACCACTCCTCGAAGGATCACTCATCCTATCAAAAGCCTTGGAAGAAGTGGCACTCCTGTCCGACTGTCTGTCACTGGTTCTGGACACTGGTCGTTCCATTTGATCATATGACGGACCTGTCTTTCCAGTGAGGTCAAGGCCACTGTCTCGTTTGTCAAATTCTGATCCTGGATTACTTCCCCTGGAGGAAGCCCTTTCACCTCGACCAAATCTCTCTCTATCATCCTAAAAGCAAATGTTCTTCCCTGGATTATATCATGTACCCGTAGGTAGGAAAGGGCATATCATAGTCCAATCACTATGCCAAAAGAATCTTGCAAAGTAGGACATATAATTGAAAAAAAATTATTCCAAGGAATGCATGTGTCGCCTGCGAAACATAGGGACACTTAGGAATCACTTTTATATAGGGTGTGACATCCAAGTGTGACAGACAGACAGACAGACAGACAGACAACAGACAAAGTGATCCCTAAGTGTCGCTTTGCTTCGCAGGCAACACAAAAAGTTGTTCCTTGAAAACAAAGGTAATAATGTAGAGAAAAAGTTTTTCTATATGCCTCTCTTCTTTATTGTCAGATTTCTTTTCAGTTTTTCATAAATTTCCCTTGGTTATAAGGACACATTTACTTACAGATAAAGATCTTTCATCTATGGTTGACAGTCCATCGTCTGTTGATATCTTGTTGCCATAGATACCAGGAGAGATTGGGTTGTCTTTCCTTGTGCCAAGATGCTGCTTTGGAAAATATGGACCTATGGCATCATCAGATCCTGTAATTTTAAATGAAATCATACTGACATACATGTAAACCTAAGTTTGCATAAGGACTGTTGTTGATAGAGATTGCCTATCTAGTTAAAGATAAAATATATTCCCTAGCATCCCACATATGAATATGAATTGAACAGTCTCTGCCCTCAGATATGCCTGTTAATAACAAGCTCAATCAAAGAAATAATAAGAACATACAATACAACTAGTTTTTTATGCTTTATACAGAAGGTTTAAAAGAACCAATCACCAGTTTGCTCATTAACAAGGAAATCCAATTCTCTAGTCCAGAATTTTTGTCTATAACTCAGAAGGCTTGTTAAAGTACTTGTAAATTCTAGTGACATTTGGTTAGATTTCCCTTTTAATGATATTACAGTTTACCCCATCTCTGACAAGTTAGCTGGGGAATCCCGAGTAGCGATTGGTTAATAACAGTCACATGAAGACAGGGTATATCTTCTACCGGGTACCTAGACTATTATACCAGGCCTTCGATGACGTCACAATGTTATCATTCGTGTTGACGCCGCAGCGTTAACAACAAAAACATCCAAACACATCACAAATATTATCAAATAGGTCATCAGAGGGGTAAATTCTTTACCTAGTATTCTAGTGACCTGGTACGGAATGATACCAGGTTACTAGGATTTATACCGGACACGGCTTCGCCTTGCCGGTATAAAACCCAGTGACCTGGTATCATCCCATATCAGGTCACAAGATGACTAGATAACTAATAATACCGGTATCTGTTCTATAAATGATCACTTCATATGAACGATTCTTTTAATCTACAAAGAAGATATTAATTTGATGTACATTTCATGGAGAATCACTTTTCCATTTCTATCCAGTTTCCTTTTTCCCACACAGATAACAAATATTTTTCTTCCAGAACACCAATATCCAAACCAAGTATTATTTTTTTTTTCAAATAAACAATCCATACTGGGATTCTATTAAAAAAGGTTCTTTCACATCACAATACAACATCAATGCAAAATACCGTGCTATTTATAGACATTCCAAGCTTGTTAGTGACATCATTGACAATGTTATTCCGACACTTTACAATCAATGCACTCTATTACCTGGTGTGCAATATGTGTACGTGTACTTATTCCAAGATACTCTACGTGCTGAAGTAAGAAGTAAATATTGGACATGAAACCTCTCTGATTCAAAAAAAAGTTTTTTAACCAATAATAAAAGCTTTCACAGTCCAGGAGTAGATGACAGAAATTCCGAATGAATCTAATATTGTTCAATCAGCTTTTATTTTCTTTTGATATCATAAATGTACCTACAAATAATGCAGAATGTTCAAGAAAACAAATGTGGTTTGAAGTTATGTTTGACCTTGACCTTCACAATGACATTGAAATTTTCATCTTTTCTGGTTGTTTAATAATTATTTATCAAAAGAAATGTAAAGGAATTAATGCTACATGTGACCTTCAGACAGATGTATGTATAGACATACCTCCACAATTTGTCGCTATAACTTTTCTGTGACATTAAAAATTATGAAGTGCACATAAAAACTTAACAACACCGAGGTAAGCTCTAAAGAAAATGAATAATTTAAGATTCTAAAACTTTACCAGAATGAGTGCTTTCCATTGTTTCCCCTTAAAATTTCAAATTAAAAGCTTTATTCAATTTCTGAATTCCATTCAGCTTACATGTATACAAAGTAAATGTGAATTCTGTGAAACTGCAGTGAAGGTATAGTTTTTAACATTCGGACAAGTTATCTCAATTTACATATATGTATGAGGGTAGGGGAATTAAATATGTAAACTTCATGACGACATTAGACAAAATAGCCATAAGACAGGTGTGTTAAACTTTGTGATTCATTAAGTCCTTGAAAGGAAACAAAATTTCAGAATCAATGCCACTTTCGTGAAACGTGAAAGAGCCTCCAAAACAGAGTTCTATCAGACAAATAAAATTATGATCTTGTCATAAAAGTGACTGTCATTGGTAAAGAAGCAAAAAATGTCTAACAATTCATCAGAAATGTAATAACCCATAAATGCCAAAAAGTATTATTTTACATAAATTTATATTAGGTTCCAAAATTCATTGATTACCATTGATTTCCAAATTCCAAACATAGCATCATTTTTTTTTTCAATTACATAGGACAGTTTTTGCAATGTTTGAAGACTCCCACAGTTTACATATGTATGCAAATGGGGCAGATTGCTCACATTAGAACCTTTATCATTAATCAAGGGAGATAAGGAAATGTTATTTTTAAAATGTTGAGGAACATGAAAGGAAGTAATCTATATTTCCAGATGGAAATACATATATTTGATGGATGATGTAGACTCACTATGCCCTCACCTGTATGTGTACTCTCTGCAGTAGTAATGCTGTCAGCTATGGAGGTTGTATCGTCAATGCTCTCTGTATAGTACAACTCCTTACTCCCCGCAGGTCTGTGAGAAGAAAGAACCATATGTCAAAAGTTGACGTAAATACATTTAATTAGAGTGTATACATCAGTAATGATGTAATATAAAACATATTTATACCAGAAACACATTTATCTGTAGCCTGTTTCACAAAAATACTTACGAAAAATTTTAGGAATTGATGTAACCTTTGATCGCTTAGTACTTCCTATAAACTTATAATTGCAATGTTTTGTTTCTGAATTTATATTTAGTATGTAGATATGATACTAGAAAGCACAATATAATCTTAATTGAAAAAACAGTTTAAGCTTTTATCTGATGATGAAAGTTACGAAAAATTTTTCGTAGGAATTTTTGTGAAACTGAGCACTGGACATCAAGTAAAGGAAGACTTAAGTGAACAAAATCATTCCAAGGAATGCATGAGTCGCCTGCGAAACATAGCAACACTCAGGAATCACTTTTATAGGGTGTGACATCCAAGTGTGACAGACAGACAGACGGACGGACAGCGGACAAAGTGATCCCTAAGTGTCGCTATGTTTCGCAGGCAATACAAAAAGGGCTTATTATGCTCAGCGTGATAAAATTCTTACCTAGATAAAAGCGTAGGTTATGTACATAATAATAGGGCAATCTAATGGTCCTCCACTATATTTTAAATGAGGTTATGATTGGTGACTATATTATACCTATAAGGTCTGAGTTTACTGCTGCCTGATCGTCGTGAACCGCTGTTATCAGAATCACCAGGAGATCCCCCACTACCGGGGCTTGAGTCTGAAATAAAAAGTCGTAAAAAAATACTGTTTGTACATAAATTAGCCACAACTTTGTAATAACGAATTCTACTTCTCATACTTTTTCTTCTTCTGAAAACCAAGTTGACTTAATTAAGATGATAATAATACAAGGGCAACAAAACACTGAAGAAAATTTTGGATAAAAAGACCTTATATACAAAGATATTGAAAACAAATCAAAGCTTGCCAAAATTTTTTATTTTCATACATAAAAAGAAATTGGCTAAAATATTTTTAACGAACTTCAAATTCAAGATTCATTTGGTTGTTCTGAAATACAGGGTTACGTAATTTTAATGTGTAATCCTGATATATTCTATGAAAACCAAAGTAAAAGTTAGGAACAAGGTTGTATAAAAAGTTACATTTAAGATGTCATTACTATAATAGTTAGTTGTTGTGGTCAATAACTGTACTCAAAAAGACCAGACATACAGACCATGATACATGTACAATCCTCTACCATAAAACATTCGGTCATGTATATGAAGAAATCATATCTATTGTTACGTCAGCATGTGAAAGCTTGTAGTAAGCTTGGCCTCCTTTTGATTTTTGTGGTACATGTATCTGTTATGTTAGATTCCCTGTAACTTTGTTGTTGTCTGGGGTTCTTTTAATCTTTGTGTTATCTATTGTCTTGAGTTCCATTGATTTTTTCTCAAGTTGATTTGGGTTTCCTATTTTTTCTATCGTCTTTGGTACCTTCGATTTTTGCTTTGTCTTGTTTTGTGTTCCTTTGACTTTTGCATTATTTGTATTTTTATTTTTGGTGCTTGGCTGTGTTCCTTTCATGAAGATTATGTAAAGTTTATGATCATTAGTTTGTTGTAAGATCTTCTGATTTCACATGTTGCTAGGTTATTGCAAAATCCATACCACTATTTCATGAAGCTATGATTAAATTGATAAAAATTGTATGATTACAAAGCTACAAAATCAATAAATAACTCCAAACTGGTGTATGCATGCTGTGTGAGAATAAAATCAAATTCTCTTCCAAACTGTCAAACAGCTACTCAAATCACATCAAACTCATTTGTTTTTTTTTTTCAAGTAAAATCCACTTTGTGATTTAGTGTTGTTTTTTTTTCAAAATAAAATCCACTTTGTGATTTTGTGTTGTTTTTTTTTTCAAACTGAAATCCACTTTGTGATTTTGTATTTTTTTTAATTGACAAGTGAAGCAATTATGAAATTCACTTTGTGAAAAAATCAATGAACTTTCCAAATTATGACATGATGGCATAAAAATAAAACCATTAACCATGGTTTTTCCTTCGAATGCAAAATGATAAAATGCATGCAATTAACATGATTAATTACTTGATATAACACAGTCAGATCCATTGTTGGAAAGGGGGAGGGCAAAGAAGGTGGGGGAGCTTGGGGAGTGGGTCATATACCTACCTCTTGATGACGTTTTGTTTTCTATATATTGAACATCGTGTTTACCCAAAATTCAAAATAGATAAATCAGAGCTTTTTACATCTAATTTTTCCAGAACCCTGATTCCTTCTCTAGATCTGTCTGTGATACATCATTATCAATGTTGATAGAAAAATGTCAGTATCTGATAAAACCCCTGGACTCCAATCATTAATTTTAAAAGAGAAAGTGTTATTTGTTAGAACTGAATACCTTTGAAGGAATATTTGAAATGTTTCCTCCTGACCACTGAAAATTAATAACGTAGCAACTATTGTCAGAAACATTTAGACTACCACCATATACGCTTAGAACAACACACGTTAATGTACCTAAATGTACTTAAAGTATGGTTATAAGTAGTCAAGACAGTAAAAGAAGGAACATAGGTACATGTTCATAGTATGTAGGACAAGGTCAGGTATAGGATTATCTGTTCTTGGTATCAATGATTATTCTTACCATAATATGTACCATACTGTAGACCACTATATAAGTATGCTAAAACAATGGTGTAAAATATTTTGCTTCATATTTCAAGAGGAAATGAATATTTTTATTGATACAATCATTTACAATTATTCTACCTCAGCCAGATAAATACTGTTAAATATAGATACGGTAAAACACATAGATAAACAGACAATTCTATCGGTATCTGGATGCATTATATTTGTTTCGCTGAATATAAACTAAATTTCATGAAAACTGCCTATAAACTATAATTATTGTATCATGAATTTTCCACCACCTTATCAAGAAATAAAGTTGCCTTTCTTTTTAATCAAGCCAATCACTTAAAGAATCAAATTCTAATGCAAGTCCTTATTTTCTAGTAAAACCTACCTTGGGGTTCCAATTTTACATTAAACATTCACACAAGTTTTACATTCACAAAAAAAAAAACAAAAACCCTACTGGTAAAAATTAAAAAAAAAAAAAAAAAGAGCAGACAGTTTCTATATTTACCTGGAGGGGACCTGTCAAGAGAATCCCTGTTTCTAGTCCCTCCAGCAAGAGTTGATTCACTTCTGTCCCTCCTAAACAAGTCATCTCCATTATATCTGAAATTATACAAAAATTGTAGCAATGTAATCTGATATATAGAGTCAGCATGCACCTCAAACTCTAGGTTACAAATAAATGTATTACTGATTTTCAAGATGAAGTAGGTAAAATTGTGTTACATGGTTTCCAATTTAGTGAGCAGTGCAGACAAAAATCTCAAGTTTTTTAAAAGGCCTATTTACACAGCGTGGTTTTTTAAAAGGCCTATTTACACAGCGTGGTTTACCACGCATGAACTGACCACGTATGGTTTGGAAGCAAAGCAAACACTCTATTTACACGGTATTTTTCCATCCGTGCACTAGATAAAAAATGTTGACCAAAATAATGTATTTGCTTTTATTTAATGTAGCAGAATTACCTATACACGAAATGATAGTACTAATTTGTAGACATATTAGTTCTATCCATACACTAATTTTCCAATATTAGGGGATATTTTTTCCTCTTGAGAAGTACTGAAAAGGACACTAATTAAACTTGTATTTTTGGTAAATTAGATAAAAATCATTTACTTAAAAACTGTTTTCTTTTTAGTTTTTGCTAAATAAAATTACAGTGACCCGACTTGTGACCCTATAGAAGGATCAAATTGCTTTGCTTCACCATGCAGAATTAGCGCAAGTTCTAATAGGCGTGCAACCACATGTGCATTGCATAGCCCCTATTTACATGGCGTGTTTTGCCATATGTGGTCAGTGCACGCATGGAAAACCACATCGTGTAAATAGGGTTTTACATGATTTATGTACAGATAAATTGACCCTTACCCATGCTGAGAGGATGAGACACGTCTATCTGTCAATGAGGCAGCGGGCTCTATACGGTGATGTGTACGATCATATTCACTGTGTAAATCACGACTCTCCTCTGATTTACTCCTCAGGTGGCCAGGATCCCTGGAGAAGATATTTAAGGTCAAATCAAGATACTCTCACAGATTTATGGTTCATGATGTCGTAAATAAGGTGCTCTGAACACAGTGGAAATCAATCAAAGATCACAACAAGAAAACAAGTGTTACGTAATTTTGGCCAACCCCCCCCCCCCCCCTCTCATCTTTGTTGTATTATACTTCAAATTATATCTATGTTTGTTAATGTCTCTTCAATGCATCTGATAATGAATATTGAATTATATAATAGGGCATGAATGCAACTATATTATGACCTTATTTCAACATATTATTGAGTATAATTTGAATAAGGTTGACAAATCATGCAGTTTGATTATATACATAATTGTATAAGATAGGGACACATATGTCTAGCAAAGAATTTAGAACGCATGCCATATAAATTATATCTATAATGTGGAGTGCGACTTTCTTGAAAATTTTGTTAAAAAAAAGTTTGTCCTCATATTTCTCTAGTAAATACCTCTCTGGACTTTTCCTGGCCTCGGGTGATAAATCCCGAGGATCACTATACCTCCGCTGAGGCAGGATGGGAGATGTGTCAAGCGCAGTGAGGAAAAAACGCTCGCTGAAAATACGTTAACGTGTGGTTGATGAGTATAAAAGCAAGCATAACAATAATACAGTGCATTCAAACATGAAAAGCAACATTCCCGTGTGCCGTGTTATATCATTTACATGTTAACGTAACAAAATAATGGACTCTCTTTATCAATCGCTCTTTGCAAAAATACTTTTATGACATAAAAAATTGGAAAAGGAATATGGCAAAATAACTTTTGATTTTTATACGGACAAAAGAAGAAAGCATAAATTTAGAGTTTAACTTAATATCTTAGCTTTATGTGTGAGTAAGGGTTGTGTTACATATATATATATATAGATATAAATAGTAAATCATGCAATTCTACAAATTTTATCAACATTGATATCATTAAATTCTACTCCAATGCAGTAAACTGCTTATACATGTACAAGTAAATTACGGAAGTTACCGAGATCTATATTGTTAGGTGCTTAGTTTGAATTCTGACATATGTTAAGCATCTTTATCTTTCAAAACTTTCATTGTAAGATGTCCTGCAACACATCCATCATCTTAAGAAATACCGTAGTTTAATATCTGTCAGTTGTCCTTAATTCATACACTTAGATCATGTATATCGACAGTTTGAGGGTTTCTAATGATATTTCATAGGATAATCATGAGATAGATACAGGTGTTGCTAGTTTAGCCTCAGTTTAACAACGTCTTGTGTATTTATTTTTCCTCTTCATTAAACATGATTCATACAATTACATGTACACACATTGTATCTTTTTGAAAAGAGAAAAATGACTTCAAAAAAGGAATATACTTTCTGAGAATTGGGGTTCACAAGATAACATAGAGTTATTAAGGAGAAAATGACCACACCCATATTCCAAGGCCCTAGGGGTCAAAGGCTCAAACAAAATATCAGGTACAAAGTGACAATGAGATAACAGACTAATTCAATGCAAAAAGAATTAAATCTTTATCAATAATTAGTTATACATTAACAAGGGAAAATGACCACACCCATCCTCCAAGATCCAGGGGGTGAAACAGACAGACTAACGAACCCTGGACAACCCATCTCAGCATATAAGCTCTTCTTATAGAGGAGCTAAAATTTTCCTTACAAATGTGTGGGTCTAGCTTGTATGAAAATTCAGGAAAATTGGATTCTTAAAACTGGTTTCTGTAAGTGCGACAGTCATTATCTTGTAGTACAAATGTATCTAACAAGGTGAATGAGATATAGGGCATTAACAAACCTATTTAAAATAGGGACTCTAATATACATCTTATCAGTTTATGTTACCTTGAATTTCTAGATAATAAAGTTTTCTTTCAGCATTAATCAAATTTTCAGTCCCAATTTGTTTAAATTTGAAATTTATTCCTACATACAAAATTGTACATTTAAATTCTTCTTTGACCAAGCAAATCTTTGAAATTACACTAATATCTTGGTTTTATGTAGGACTACATATATTTATACAAAACACTAGCCTAATCAAAAGTACAGGAAACAACATGTATCCCTTTACCAGACAAACACCATGACCCATGTCCACATATATTAGCCTAGCACTATTCTCCAGCATAACAAACCAATAGACCACTTGTCGTAATTCACAATGGCTTACAAAATGACGAACAATGTCCAAGGTGGGCAATTTTTGCGCTCTTTCTCATTGCTTCTTCTCAATGGAATTATGTTTTTTATAAGTGACGTCATTATAATGAAAAACAACGCTAAAATATGTTGGCTGGGATATTTTGAGCATTATAACAAGATCGGAAAATGGTCTATTGAGAGATCACCAAATTTCTGACATAACACCTGCTGGCATACATACTTTTTCATCATGAAGTCTCAATCATTTGCCCCTCAAAGCATTGTTTGACAGGACATTGACTATGACATCATAATCAGTACTCCAGCAGTTGTTATTTGGAAATTTGGCGATCAGGCAATTGCTTATTTTACTGTAAATCTTAATATTTGCAAGATTTTTATTTTCACGGAATATGGCAAGATTGTTTCCTTGTGAAAACAAATGCCCTGTGTAAATTAACTTGAACACTTGTACATTAAAATATTTACAAATCTTCGGTAATTTGCTAAAATTTCAATCAACGAATAAATATTTGTAACCACTCTTGTGAAAATAAACCTTACAAAGAATTAAGGATTTACAGTAACTTCAGTGCATTTTATATTCACATCAGATTCATAATGATCAGAAACCAACCAATCAAACTACTTTACCTTGCTAATGGATTCTGACTGAGTATTCTGTCCTTTTCCCTCCGTTTCTCCTCCGGGCCTCTGTCTTTCTTCTCCGGCCATGCCTCTCTAAGATCTTTATCTTTGTCTCTGGTCTCCCCTACAGCTCCACTCTTCTCGTCTTTCTCCACACCATATACTGGGTAGCACTCTATAGCACGTCTGTATGGTGTTCTCAGTTCTATGCTGTGATTGAATGTTCTATCTGAAGTTTTCTGTAGCTGTGAGGACAAGAATGTCTTGGCATTACCAAGTGCACTAAACGGGGCATCTGTGACCTTCTTGAAGGACATCTCAGACTGACCAGTCTTGTCTGGGTGACCAGCGTCCAGTGAACTCATTTCCGACCACTCCAGTTGCCTGCGTATGTCTTGGTCACGTGGTGCAAAGCTGTTGTCAGCAGACTGTAAATCATAGCTCCCATCCATTCTCCCCCTGTCTGTAAACTTCTGTAGTAGTTCTCTCTCCTGCTGCATGGCCTTTTCCAGGATCCCTGTCGCCTGCTTCTCAGGAGGCTCCTGAGTCAGAATTTTGAATACTCTATTTGCCAGACCAGATGTGTCTTCTTGGTACTTGGGTTCCATATCAATCACCTTTGGTTGACTTTGACCTTGACTTTGACCTTGGTACCTTGCGATAATTTCCTCTACATCTGCTGCTACATGTCCATACTGCTCAGATACTACATCTGAGACAGCACTGTCATTCTTCTCCTCTTCTGGTTGATTCAAGTCTTCATCAAATTTCTGACTCAGTTTACCCGTGGTATAAGTGCTGAAACTGGAACTCTGTGCCGTCATTTTTGTCTTCATAGAAAAGTCTGTATCAGCATCGGATTTCATAGTTCCCAAGAAATGTCCTGTAGCACTTTCATCAATACCCAGGTCTCCTGCATGGTCCCATAGTAGTTTTTTACCAGCACTCTTTGTACTTTCAACCTCAGATGCATCGCTATTAAACTTGAAGCTTTCCAGCAGTGCATTGGTATCAGTTGTTTTGTCACCCTCAGACTTGTCCTCTGGTCTCAGATGATGGTCTAAACTGTTCTGAATCTCTTGTAGATCTTTCTGTAACAAAGAGTAATCCAAGGGAGATGGGTCTTTACTGCTGGTCTCAGTACGTCTGTATGCTGGGGGCTGCATTTTCTCTACATATGACGTCTTCTGTAGAATTTCCTTCACACGTTGATCGAGTGAGTCTGCAGATTCTTGGCTTTCCTGTGAAGCATGTCGAGAGTGTTTGTCTTTATCACTTATCTTATCCTTCATGTTTTGCTGTGTGTAGTATTGCTTAACACTGTCACTCACAGTTGGTTCTTGAGGCTTCTTGTCTACAGAGATAGGGCGGAATGACATAGTTCCTTCTGATGGACTCGGTTTATTCTCTTTTAGCTTAGCTGATACAGCTTCTGTTCTGGCCATCAGTTTAGCTACTTCCTCTCCTAGAGAAGATGTCAAACTGGCCGTCATGTCATCTCCACCAAGACTTCTGACTCGCTGCAAATCATCTGGAAGAATAGGACCACCTGTTGAAAAGGTAGGACTTGGAGTGGTAAGTCCAGACTTGACAGGTGAGAACTTGTACTTAGGAAAATCTTCCTTCTCACTCAGTCCTAATGCATCTTTATCATAAAGTGACTGATGTAGGGTGCTACCTAGCTGGTTGGCATCTGTCAGAAGCTTTGCAACTCTTTGTGATAAAGCATCAGGTTCCTCTCCGTCTACTCCTCCTGCAGACGACTTCTCTTGAGGTTTGTTAGCAGCAGACAGTTCCAAGCTGTGAGTATATCCAAGCATCTTGTTTCTCTCCTCTATAGGGACGTAGGGAACATCATTTCCTGGTTGTGGTTTTTCCCCTTGCTGAGATGATGCCATTACTCTGACAGGATCTCTGGACTTTGCTGCCTTCAGAGGATATGCAGATGATTTTGTTTGCTGGAATGCGCTATCAGGCATTGTTGAACGTGGGATGGCAATTCCTGGTTTACTAGAGATTTCCCCGATAGGATCTGGGCGTCTTTTTACATCAGTATCATCAGATTCTGACCCTGATTTTACTAACAACTTCTGTTCCTCTGCAATTAAGTGCTGCATTGTTGGATTGACCATGCTTCCTGCTTCAGTTCTGGTCTTGTACAAAGATTCTCTGTAGCTACTTGGTATGAACTGGTTTTCAGTTTGTGATGTTACTGTGTCACCAGTAGCACTAGAGCTGCCCTTAGAAGATCTGCAATCTATTCTATTGATACCGTCAGATTCGGCCGTTGTGGTTGAGCTACGTGTATCTGATGGGTACAATACATAGGACGAGATAGGCTGCTGAAGTGCTAACCTATATTCCTCATCAAATATTGACTTGCTGATATTCCCTCGACTATCCTCTGGAGATTTTCGTTTAGGAACGTTTCCTCTACCCTGAGCAGAACTGTTCCTATCCATGTAATCCATCGTTATTTTACTGTCTGGATACTGCATTGTTGCAGTAGTTGTAATGACAGGGCTATGAGGAGATCCGTCACTAGCGGATGATCTTGGAGTGAAATTATTGTCTGATTCCGTCGCGTAAGGATTCCATTCACAGTCAGACATGCCAGTGGCAGATTCAGGATAGCGTGCATACACGGCACCAGATTGATGTGGCTCCACCTGGTGATCACCGTCTGACATACTGTCGCTCTCACCAGATCCTGGCGGATATTTGGATGGTGAGAAATTTCCCGAGATAAAGTCTCTTGACACCTCTGATATAGCAGAAGACAGAAATTCTTCTTTCTCTGGATTTACATCCTGCACATGATCATCGACATCTAGTGGGTACTGGGATAAACTGACATTACCTGTAATGATAATAATCAAGACTATGAAAATTATTGTGACAATGTATGTTTTGATGAACATACCATTATCTAGACAAAGTCTTGCAAATCAGCAAATTATTCATTTTTTAAATACTTGCATATATGTACAAAATGTATACTATACATATTTTACTATCCAACTACATATCCTAAATACATATCTGTACTATTATCAATCTTTCCAGTACATGTACACATTATATGTAATGCAAAATATCAGGCATGATTCAGTACATGTAATCGTAAAATTGTAAATCTGGAGGAAAAGGAACTTCTTTGCCTAGAATAAAGAATCATCACTGTAACTTCCTGTACATGTAGATATCTCATATTTTCTGAATAAACTAAGAAAAACAATACTATATACACTGTAAGTTACATGTAAAGCTCACCCTCTGATGTTTCCGTGGTCTCAGATCTCCACCCAGAGTTGTCGTCACTTGAAAATCCTCGAGACGGAGACACGTTCTGACTGTCATCAGTCTGCAATATTATGACATTTAAAAATATTATTATCATAATATGATGCATAATAAGGTATACATGTTTGATTTAATTACAATTATTACAATTTCTTATCTTTGCCTTATTTGTAGACACTTTTTTGGCCTTACTTGAATAAATGTCTACAATATAGATTAACCTCTGATGACCTCTGACTTCTCTTCTCATTGGCTAACCATTCAAGATTTGACTTTAAAGTTCTAGATTATGCAATTCTAAAATGTTCTAGTGTACATTTGTATGCACATTCAAAAAATAAATGCACCATCGTTTAACATTTAAGTGTAATATGAAAGTGAGCATCAAGACTGATTTTTATATGATTATGATTAAAATCTCTCTTACTTGAAAAATTGAGCAATAAAAAAGTCTTTCGTGAAATTACAGTACCTGATTGGCTGACTCATGAGAGGCTTTCAGTGGATCACCAGCACTTTCTGTGTCCATCCTTCTTTGCAGTGTATTTAATGCACTGTGTAGATTTTTTACTGGTGGACTTTTGGGTAAAGAGAAGTCACTGGTTGCTACACTGGATACACTGGTGAGAGAATCCCTTGATGGTTGTACTAGAGCAGCCAACAAGCTATGCTGGGAAAGCCTTTCAGAACTGTGACTGATATCTTCTAATAAATACTGGGATAGAGCACTAGTCGGACTTTCTTCTTCTAGTGTATGTTGTGACAAATGACTGAGTTTATTTGCACAAGGATTATCAGTCAGGGAATATTCTGAAAGTCTGCTCTGTGTCAAACTTTTAAATGAATTTCTGCGACTTTGAGCGTCAGAAACCTGTGATCTAGAATGGGAATATCTTGACAGAGATCCCCTATCCAACGACGGTCTTTGATTCAAACCTCGAGAACTCTGTGAACTGCTAATGGATTCATCTCTGACTGTAGTGAGGGTGTAATACACTGATGAATTCTGACGAGATGAAGCAGGAGTACTCTGCCCTTGAGTTAACGGTAGGTGACAAAGGAATCGCTGCAAGCTACTACTACCTCTAGACGAATCGGCTGTTTCTGCCCCTGGCACAAACCGTACCTAAAGAAAATTAGAAATGCAAATTATAAAATAAACCATTTTCATATTACCACTAAACTTGCACAATACATGTAGACACAGCAAGACCCAACATTTCACAACTTTTGACATCAGGGCACTCAATCGGTCAAAAAATAGGGCTAAAATTCCGCCCCATTCCAATCTCTAAATAATGTTTTTAATAACCCAATATACACCAAGATACCAGTACTTAAAAATACACAAAATTTTACATTTATGCTTAAATAATGCATGATTGAACAAGCTCCGAATGGTAAAAAGAAATGCTTTACGACATAGCTGTAGAACAGGTAAGGTATGGTAAAAATGGACTTTTATGTGTTAAGCCCATAGCTGATCATAATTTTACCAGCCTGACTATTAAAGCACAAACTTCATGATCAGCTTTGCAGTGCATACATGATTACTTGAGTACCTACATACATTGACAAATATGGATAATGACCATATCCCTGTATACAGCACACAATTGATAATTCAGAAAATCAGAAACTGAAGGCATACAAAATCAGGATAAAACAGGAACCAATAAACAAAGCAAACAAACAAAAACCTCCACCACATGAAAAGAAGCGAACTCCCGATACATACAACACGTACAATCTACATTCTGACTCTAAAAATGGTTGCAAAAGATTTTTCACACTGCAGTTAAATTTCTACAAATCTTGTCAGTTGTATGGCTCCCATTTATGGGTAAACAATCAATAAGTTATTGATTGTTTACCCATTGAGCCAATCTTTAAATACAAGATGCAGATCTATATTTACATGTGTATGTACAATTGTCAATGATTGTCATATATAGAGAGTATTTCCTTTCAGTTTGTGACTACTGTAGAAATAATTTTAGCGTGGGGGTAATTTTTCAGGTATTTCATGAATCAAACAACTTTGCAAAGTACATTGTACCATCCTGCATTCTTACAAATGCGGAAAAGTTTACATCGCAAATATTTCCCCCTAGCGAAAGGCCTTGATATTATAATCACTAACTTTTCCCCAGCAAAAATAACCATGTTTACAGTATTTTAAACTTCCCCCTCCCATTGCTGAGAAAATGAGTTATCCCAATTGACATTTCACCCAATACGCAAGTTGTTGCACCTTGCAATACAGCATGATAAATGCTTACACTACATGTACTATGAGGTTCAAATATTTTCCCCATTAAATATATGAAAGAAACACATTCAATGAATTTGTTGTACATGTACTAGAAAAAATGGGGTTTACTGAATCACTTCATTTCTAACATCAAGTGATTAACTGTTAGTCTACATGTACTGTTTGTGAAGCTCATTTCAGAAACTGGAAAGACAAGATTTTGCCTGCTACGAGCAACTTTGAATAAATTCATACTATTCAATAGATCTTGTTTATGGTCGCGTCACCCCTTACTGGATAGCGCGAACGGATGTCTAACGGATGAAATATACACCAAAATCTTTAGTCCATTGGTCTTCCGTTTGTAAAAAGTCAACACTGTCCCTGTTCGCGGCTCTCGCGACTAGTTTTGAACAAACATGTACCGTACTAGTACCGGATATCTACCGGAAAAGTAACAGACGTGTAACGGACTTCACCGTACGAGTAACGGAAAAGCAACGGATAAAACAGATATGCGACGCATAAGAACCGGACAGAACGGACATACGTTACTCTTCTGTGGCCTCCGCTAGCTGTCCGTAACATCTCCGTTTTATCCGTTTCACGTCCGGTAGATGTCCGTTCCTGACTCGAGTCTAACGGACACCTAACGGATTTCAACGGACACCTACTGGAGATGAAACGGACAAAACGGATACCAACAGACACGTAACGTATAAGTGGCAAGTTTTGAGCATGCTCAAAACTTGCCAAAGGACAGAACGGACACCAACGGTCATCACCGGACGAGTAACGGATAAAACAGAGATGTAACGGACGATTCATGGATTCACGGATGCAAACGGACACCAACGGATTGAAAATTTTGCTATCCGTTACTCGAATGTTCGCCTTATCCGGCTAAGTGTGACTGAGGTATTAGTCTTAACTTTTGAGACATGGAGTGTATGCACTTACTGTCCTGTTCACTAAACCCAGAGCACCCTGTTTTCCCGGTTTTCTCTAAAATATGATATTGTCATCTTCCAAAAGGATATCAATTTTATAGTACTCCTTTAGTCGTAACAGAAAATACCATTTTTATGGTTGTACGTTACGTAAGTTAGAAATGGGACGGAAAATAAGAAGTCTACGGGGATTTTCTATAGTAACATCGCTGAAAATGCGTGACGTCGGACACTTTGACGTCACTGTTTACTATTATTGACATGGAGAACAAAATGGCGGCGGCTTGAAATTAACATGGGAGTTTCCCGTAGACATTTTATTTTTCATATTGCAGTTTGAAGGCAGCTGATAGGGTAAGTTGAAGTTAATTTCCAGTTACGACTAAAGGAGGTCAATTCTCGGAAACAATAACTAAGAGGAAAATTCTTCAGACAACAGAATAAATTGCCAAAACAGGGTGCTCTGGATTTAGTGAACAGGACAGTAATTTACATGTCATTTTTGATGGGGCAATTTCAGCGTAAATTTTTCTGGTGACGTCGCAAAGCTGTTTACACTAACAGTACAAGGGCGGATTTAGGGGGGTTTGGGGGGGTTCGGGAAAACCCCCCCGGTTTCCCAATTTTTTTTTTTTTTTTTTTTTTTGGTAACATTAGCACTCGGAAAAAACCCTGCAAACTGAGTAATAAAATAATTGCTTAATGTCCACCAGAATTCACTATTTTGAAACAAAATTTACAAAAATTTTCTGATACATTCTATCGCATATCGATTCGATACCGTATCAATTGGCGTATTTGTGGATTCGTACAGACAATCGCGAAGTTTTTGTAATGTACAAATGTACGTCGCAGAGGGGGTTTTCTGTTTATTTTACGAAAATTAACAGTAACAAATGCTAAGTCTATAATATGAACATGTTCAAATAATTTGCAAAACATGTACGTGTGTCAAACAATCAATGTAAATGGTACGGGGATCGAAACCTACACGTTTCTGTCCTCAAATACCCGGTTTGAGTATTTTGTCATCTATACAAATTTTGTTAAAAACATACTTTGTAATAACCGGAAAAATGGGCAAATATTTAACATTGTATATAGCTCGAATATGCTCCGGGGGCCTATAATTTAAAAGCATTCAATTTTTCAAAACCAAATCCCAATGATACTCAACATTTTTTACTCGATATCGTACCAATATTCTAAGTACATGTTACAGCAAGGACAAATCAACAAGCCAGGGGCGAAGCCAGGCGTACATTTGTACGCAAACACGTCCACATCGTCTCGCGAAAAAAAAGGAGAGCGCCTCCCCCAGTAGCCAAAAAGAAGTCCATTTGATATGGGGGGGGGGGGGGGGCTTGGGGTTTTTTTTCGAAAAAAATAATTTTGCTCTGAATTTTGATGAAAAAAATAAATTTGCTTATGGTGTGACAGAAAAAAAAATAATCTTGCTCTTACAAGTAATCTGAATTTGAAGAATAACCATAAAATTCGCTTAAAATTCCTGAAAATTTTTCAGCTCGCTTCGCTCGCCGCAGTTTTTTCTTTCTATGAAAAAATTTTGCCTCGCTTCGCTCACCATAGTTTTCTTCTGTAATGGCAAGTTCATATTTAAAAATATCAAAAGAATGCATGTGACTGAAACAATTCAAATTCTTAAGTACATTATCAATATAACTATTAATAGATACATGTATCACCATAGTGTCTAATTTTATATACAAGCTTGGAAAGAGAATTTAACTCAGTTTTTCATTAGTTTTCATTTCTACATGTAAAAACTTGCATCAGGCCCTCTTACATGTTATATGACCTTATATACATTTTGTTTACTGAAAATTATATATCGCATATTGTAAAAATCTTTCATCTCTCTCATTTTAGAAGTGAATACAAGTTTTACATAAAAATAATGTTCGGAGTAATTTAAGTAAAAATAAAGAATTTGTGTATTGAAAAAACACAAACATTCTTAATATTCATATCAATCGTTATAAAAAAAATTCTTTGCTCCAACTTTGCAAGAAAAAAATAATTTTACCCCGGTCCGGGGCGAAAAAAATAATCTTGCTCCGACAAAAAACCCAAGCCCCCCCCCCCCCCCCCCCAGAATATCAAATGGACCGTGCCTTAGGGTCTTTTGAAATAGTATTTAAAGCAAACTGCTGTTCAGAAATAGATCAAAGACACTTCAGAAACCACCGATTTGAATGCATTTTTCGTAATTTTCTCGTGTTTCATTAGAACTCAATACAACCATGCGCGGATCCAGAAAGGGGGGGGGGGGTACCGGGGTCTGGACCCCCCCCCCCTGAAATTTCGGAGGTGGGGTCCAGCGCTGGCCCATTTCTAATTGAAATGGGTCTAAAATGCATTGAAGGGCTTTGAAACCTAAAATTTCGGCTCGCTTCGCTCGCCATTTAGAAATACAAAACTATTTTTTCTGTTTATTATTTCTGATTATTATCAATTGTTCATACTAAGTAATTTTATATAATTGTCTTGGGTCTCAGGAACTCATATTTTCAACAGTCCCTTACTTCATAGGATGTAACCTCCTTCATCTCTTTCAAGGTTTTGTCATTTTAAGATGTCTGATTATTTGGAAAATGACACATCTCTTATCTAATTATTCTCATGAAATTTGCTCCGTTCGCCGATATAAGGAGTGAAATATTCAATGTTATAAATAATCATCTCGATCGAATCACGACAAATTAATATTTCATATCTAACAAATTTCTAGCTCGCTACGCTCGCCAATTCTTCATGAAAATAAACGTGAAAGGAAAGCTAACAAAATTGCCCCCTCCCCATCATGTGCACCGATATATACATGTATGTACCTACATGATAGGTAGACTTCCTTAAATTTTGGACCCCTCTGACCAAAAATGCTGTATCCGCGCATGATACAAAACGATCGCTAACAAAGTGCATCTCAAGTTTTCTTCGTCTTAGATACGGTTCATCGTTTGTTGACATCGAATCATATGCGTTATCCCATTTAAATTCAGCTCAAACACGCTCCAGAGGTCAGCAATTTGCTTCATTTTTTTTTCTTCAAAATTTTCACGGGGGACCCCCTTCAAGGGGATGGGTAACATATTTCCATACTGTTCTCACTTGACCCTTCGGGCCTCGCAAGTCATCCCCCTAAAAAGTGCCTGTGCCCCCGGACAGCTGAAGTTCTTGGTCCAACCCTTCTTTACAGACGTCCACATCGATAACACCCTGGCTACGTCCCTGCCAGCAGTAAAGGAGAAATTATTTTATTTAGAAATTTTTATTAACCACATAAATTGAGTGGAAAAATGGTCTGAATATTCGAGAAGGTAAGGAGAAAATGTGCTCCAGAATGCACCATTTTATTCCATTTTTTCAAAAATTTTCCGGGGGAGGCCCCCCGGACCCCCACCTACAGGAGGGGGCAACCCCCTCCCGTACCCTCCCCCGCTCGGCACTTCGTGCCTCGAATCGACCCTTTGGGTCGATACAAAACCCCCCCGCTTGCCGCTCTGGATCCGCCACTGCAGTAAGAGCATAACCATCAGATTCCTCAAACTATATGCAGACAGACAAGAACAAACAATTCCTTCTGTGATCTTCATGTAATCAAAATGTGTCCACTATAGCTAAATAGGTCTGCAAGAAGTGAAGGAGTTTTTGCCGAAGAATTACCCGATCACTCAGCAAAATAAACGTTGCATCTACAAATATATCCACATCTAGCTTGACTGCACTTACATACTATAAACAAAGATAATTTACCTATTGAATGTATAAAAGTAAGGCAGACATCGTCGGCCATTCGGTTTGTTTTACTTGGTAGCGGGGAACGTGTTTGAACACGCATTGGTCAGAGGAAAGGTTGGCTTAAGTAATATTTTTTGCAGAAAGATCTTGAAATCTTGATTATTTTTACTTTTATATAAATAAGTTTAACTATTTTGTACCTTATTTTCCATTTTCAGTACAATTTATTGCATAATTTATTTATTGTTTTGAATTTTGCGTATTGTTTTCATCTCGTAAAGTCTCTCCGTTTACGAGATTCCAAACAAGGGGTCGTCTCAAAGCACGTACAAATTCAAATTCAAATTCAAATTCAAATTATTTATCGGCATATAACACATTTATACAAATGGCTATGGCCCAAGTAAAACAAAAAAAAAAAAAAACAGCCAATGGAAAAAAAAAATACAATTGTACAATGAAGAAAGAAAGAAAAAAAAAAAAACAAACAAACAAAAACAAAAACAAAACAAAAAAACATAACAAACAGTAATTAGACATACATTTTAGGTATTATAGTTTTGAAGTGATATGATGTAAACATGACTAAATTACAAATATTTGGAGTAGACAAACAAAAGTGGTATAACCTCAAGATCATGATTCAAAGTTTCAGAAGTTTGTATACAAAGTAATGGAGGAATGGTTATTAAGTGGACTTTATTTCAATATGAGAGGATCTGAGTTTAGTGCATTCAGTCAGAAATGAGGATGTGTTTTTCAACAAGGATGATTCATTACTGTTTAAAATCACTTGAAGTTTTAGTTCATCATTAAACTGTCTGTAGTATTTAAAATGCATTTCATATTTCTCAACCATCTTTTCTCGTATTTCAGAGTATTTTGGACATATATATATATGTATGAAAGACTGCTTTTCGAGGAGGTTTGTAATAAAGCAAGGGCGGATTTAGGGGGGTTTGGGGGGGTTCGGGAAAACCCCCCGGTTTCCCAATTATTATTATTTTTTTTTGGTAACATTAGCACTCGGAAAAAACCCTGCAAACTGAGTAATAAAAAAATTGCTCAATGTCCACCAGAATTCACTATTTTGAAACAAAATTTACAAACATTTTCTGATACATTCTATCGCATATCGATTCGATACCGTATCAATTGGCGTATTTGTGGATTCGTACGGACAATCGCGAAGTTTTTGTAATGTACGTCGCAGAAGGGGTTTTCTGTTTATTTTATTCCCGAAAATTAACATTAACAAATACTAGTTATAATATGAACATGTTCAAATAATTTGCAAAACATGTACGTGTGTCAAACAATTAATGTAAATGGTACGGGGATCGAAACCTACACTTTTTTTGTCCTCAAATACCCGGTTTGAGTATTTTTGTCATCTACAAATTTTGTTAAAAACATTCTTTGAAATAACAGAAAAATGGACAAATATTTAACATTGTATATAGCTCGAATATGCTCCGGGGGCCTATAATTAAGCATTCAATTTTTCAAAGCCAAAACCCAATGATACTCAACATTTTTACTCGATATCGTACCAATATTCTAAGTACATGTTACAACAAGGACAAATCAACAAGCCAGGGGCGAAGCCAGGCGTACATTTGTACGCAAAAACGTCCGCATCGTCTCGCGAAAAAAAAAAGAGGAGAGCGCCTCCCCCAGTTGCCAAAAAGAAGGGGGAGGGTCTTTTGAAATAATATTTAAAGCAAACTACTGTTCAGAAATAGATCAAACACTCCAGAAACCACCGATTTGAACGCATTTTTCGTAATTTAACTCGTGTTTCATTAGAACTCAATACCATGCGCGGATCCAGAGGAGGGACCAGGGGTCTGGACCCCCCCCCCTCTGAGATTTTCGGAGGTGGGGTCCAGCTTTGGCCCATTTCTAATTGAAATGGGTCTAAAATGCATGAAAGGGCTTTGAAACCTAAAATTTCGGCTCGCTTCGCTCGCCATTTACAACTACAAAACTTTTTTTTTCTGCAAAATTCCTTAATTATTATCAATTGTTCATACTAAGTAATTTTATATAATTGTCTTGGGTCTCAGGAACTCATATTTTGAACAGTCCCTTACTTCATAGGATGTAACCTCCTTCATCTTTTTCAAGGTTTTGTCATTTTAAGATGTCTGATTATTTGGAAAATGACACATCTCTTATCTATTTATTCTCATGAAATTCGCTCCGCTCGCCGATATAAGGAGTGAAATATTCAATGTTATAAATAATCATCTCATTAATATTTCATATCTAAAAAAAATTTCTGGCTCGCTACGCTTGCCAATTCTTCATGAAAATAAACGTGAAAGGAAAGCTAACAAAATTGCCCCCTCCCCATCATGTGCACCGATATATATGTACCTACATGATAGGTAGACTTACTTAAATTTTGGACCCCCTCTGACCAAAAATGCTGTATCCGCGCATGATACAACGATCGCTAACAAAGTGCGAGTAGTCGATTGGAAAGACTTTATGTGAACGTACACGTATAAAAGTATTTAGGGAATGTCATGTTCACAACTCAAGTTTTCTTCATCTTAGATACGGTTCATCGTCTGCTGACATCGAATCATATGCGTTATCCCATCTAAATTCTTATTTTTTCATTCACATTTTTGAAGTCACATCATTGCAATAAAAGAACAATTCAATATAATAGTGACATTTTTTGTGAATCTAAAGAGAAAGGGAGGAAATGATAGGATAGTTTGTTCATTCATACTCACTTTCATTCAGGTACATGTACATATACACAAAAGTTAATTCATAAAAGAATTAAGTTAATTCTAAATTCAGCTCAGATACGCTCCAGAGGTTCAGCAATTTGCTTCACTTTTTTCAAAATTTTCACGGGGGACCCCCTTCAAGAGAATGGGTAACATATTTCCATACTGTCCCACTTGACCCTTCGGGCCTCGCAAGTCATCCCCCCAAAAGTGTCTGTGCCCCCGGACAGCTGAAGTTCTTGGTCCAACCCTTCTTTATAGACGTCCACATCGAAAACACCCTGGCTACGGCCCTGCCAGCAGTACAGGCGAAATTATTTTATTTAGAAATCTTTTTTAACCACATAAATTCAATGGAAAAATGGTCTGAATATTCGAGCAGGTAAGAAGAAAATGTGCTCCAGAATGCACCATTTTATTCCATTTTTTCAAAAATTTTCCGGGGGAGGCCCCCCGGACCCCCACCTACAGGAGGGGGCAACCCCCTCCCGTACCCTCCCCCGCTCGGCACTTCGTGCCTCGAATCGACCATTTGGGTCGATACAAACCCCCCCCCGCTTGCCACTCTGGATCCGCCACTGTAAAGTAAACAATTCAGTGTTCAAAACGAACAAGGACGTAGGAGAAAGGGGGGGGGAGCGGGGGCACGTGCTCCCCCTTTGAAAAGTGGGGAATGGGGAATGTTTAAATTTGTGCATTCAGAACCCCATATTTTTTTAATCGCATCCTCCCCCCCCCCCCCCCCCCTCCTCCCTCCCCCCTTTTTTCTTTTTTTCTTTTTTCTTTTGCGTGCTAGAAATTTTGGGATGTTGTCTCCTTCCACTTTTTCAGGCAGAGCTACGCCATTGACGAAACTTGCTTATGCAAATAAAAAATATCAGTGGCGGATCCAGCGCCCCCTTTGCCGGGGGGTCAAGGGGCGAATTTTGCCGATTTTTACTGAAAATGGGCCAAAACATACCCTTTTTTGGAAATTTTTGGGTCAGTGCCGGGGGGCGGACGCCCCCTCCGCACCCCCCTGAATCCGCCACTGAATATAAATAAACAGCGTAGAAAGCACCACAATTTAAAACTAAATTTAATGAGATGAAACTTTTAAACTTGTTGAATTTCAACATGTCAAATGTTATAAATGTACGTTTCGCGTTAAACCACATCTTTTTAAGATATTTGAATATTATGGATCTGTTAAAAAGAAATTATAAAGTGCTCACTTAGTGAGCATTATACTTCAACTAAAAGTAATGAAAAAATAAATGAGAACAAAATCATGATCATGCACTGTCTCAAATCAGACACTACTTGTCAGAAGTACCCTTATTTATACTCAGGAATATGACAAGCCAATGTGAACAAAAATATTGGAAATTCATTTTGTAATATTAGAAATTCATTTTGTAATATTAGAAATTCATTTTGTAATATTAAAAATTCCTTTTATTTTCAAATATTAGAAATTGAATTTCAAATATAAGAAAATTAATTTCAAATATTAGAAAATGAATGTCTAATATAAAAAAATGAATTTCTAATATTAGGAAATAAATTTCTAGTATTAGAAAATAAATTTCTTATATTAGAAAATCATTTTTTAATATCAGAAAATGAATTTCTAATATTAGAAAATCATAGGTAATTTCTAATATAAGAAAATGATTTTCAAATATTAGAAAATGATTTTCAAATATTAGAAAATGATTCTCAAATATTAGAAAATGAATTTCTAATATTAGAAAATGAATTTCTAATATTAGAAAAAAGTGGATAATATCTAATATTAGAAAATGATATTCTAATAATATATATATATTACTATAATTGTCAACATTTCTAACCGAACACTTTTTAATCCTGATATTTTTATGAGTTATAGCAGATCATGCTTACATTTTCACTTTCATTTTACTTAATTTTTGTTAAATATCGAGGCTTCTTCAATTTCCGATTAGAACCGATTCTTTCTTTGGAGCCGTAATAAAGTTACATACTATTCGCGGAGTTAATTCGATTTTTCTTTTGATTTTTTAAGATTCCTCAACGTAAGAACAAAACTTATATTGTTTTTTATATTAATTCTCCTCTGCGAAAGCAGAATACAAAATAATGCATTAGAAAGACTCGGTTTTCAACTAGCACTTTAGATGTTATTCGCATCCACCGTATTCATCAAAGCCAAATGTTGTCTGATTTTCCTGTATGGAGGACGAATTTCTAAGCGTTTTTGAAGTAAAAACATGTTATTTGTGACCATAAAATCGTTCAAATTAATAATGCCCGAGGTAGTCCATTTTTGCGCACTTTTTAAAAGCTTATTTCAATGAGACGTGATAATGAAAAAGTGCGCAAAAATTGACTACCTCGGGCACTTTTTTTCATCATTTTGTTTATTACGCACGAGCAAATGAAAAATGAAAGTTACATCCTACAAATTCCCCACAAAAAAACACAAAATATACTCAATATACATATATAATATTTGATGACGTTGTATAGTTACGTCATCATTACGTAATTTCCAAACGACAGGTGTATGACGCAGACTGGGTTATACTCCGACGATACAGAACCGATACACGAACAACATATTTTGGACAAGATACAGATTCTCAGAAGAGAACAAGTATTTTGAAAATATTATCAATGAATGTAATCTTATTTTAAACTGTAACAATGGACATGCATAAACTATAGTTAACAATAGAGGTATCCGCAAACATTATCGCTGAACGTCCGACATTGTACATTTTGCCTCCTGACTTTTTTTTTAAAGCAAGTACTAGTCCCGAAATATAACTCTGTCTCTCTCTTTCTCTGTCTGTCTGTCTCTCTGGAAGAACGTACCGTGCACGAAATGACGGAAAATCAGTCCAGATACTAGTAGCAAAATGAAATTTCGATAGTCTGGTTGGCATCATTTCCAATCTTGCTTCAGGTTGTTACTTGTCATGCTGATAGATCTTGTCAAACTAATGTTTCTATCAAAAGGAAATCCTGTAGCAAAGTGAGGAGCAGTACTCTAAAAAAACTTGTCCAGTTTCTACATGTTTTAGTGTTAAAGTCGGCTGTTTTAACCCCAATTACACTCAAAATATCGTTCGTATTCCTGAAATATTACTATTTTCAAAACTATCTGAAAAATCTTGACCTAAAATAACCAATTTGTTCCAGCTCCTTAAATTAATTAATGAGACGAGCTTAATCTATCAGAAACTTCTTATTTTTATTTTTCAGTTTCCACAAGAAAGAAAAGGAAATCTTTTTTGAAAAAAAAATACATGTAGCTCAAAGGCTCTATCTAGAGACATAAGAAAATCTTTCAGATGTACATGGAAATCGTAGAAATAAGTTGTTTCCTTCTTGTAGTATGTGGATCACTCACATGGACAGCAGACATGGTACAATCATTTACTAAGTATTCAATTAGAATCATTACTTGTTTTGGAAGAACAACTTAATTTAAGGAAATTCAATGTGAAAATTAAAAAGCAGGATATGCAATATATATTGGGAATTATTTTTTCACCAGAAAGTGCAAATCACATGATTAACTAGGCAAATACTTTTGTGTCCCTTTTGATGTACGGCGATTAACTAAGTACAAATGAAGATATTCAAATTCTCGTGCTACCTGTCGTAATATGAATATATTTGCATTGAATCAATGTCCAAATTTCTATTTATTATAAGAAAATTAGTGACAGAACAAGACATTCAGAATAAAGAGAATGATCACCAATTCTCTGCGTCTTGTCTCCACGCGAAATATAGCGATCCGCGAATATGTCTAAATATGTTGGTACTTATCATATATATATAGATTAAAAAAATTAATAAAACCATGAAACAAAGACCACTTGAAAAAAATCATAATGTCTACATTTGTCTCTAAAAATCACCTGTGTGTTATGTATTTTCATTTTAGGAGTACAATAAAGTTCAAGCTTTTGAGAGAGATATTTATAAAAGGACTCTGAAAAATAGACAGAAAAATGGCACCACAGAGATGGAGAAAAAACAGCCGACAAAGGAAAAAGAAAAAGACTTATCATGGTTGATGTTTACTGGAAGAATGATCAAGAAACGCCAAACTCCCATAGATACAAGAAAATTTGAAGCTCGCGAAAGCAAAACAGCATATAGGAAAAGGCGCGGAACAACAGACGACTTTGCAGAGGAAGAAATTGACGATGATCCTAATGGAGGTACGCGTTCGATTCTCGTTATTTGATTGTGTGGAAAAGGCATGATTGCAATTAACATTATAAAAGTATGGCACATATCGAAGTTGTTTAACGTGCAAAAGAATTTTGAGGATTATTTGTCATAAAAATTCCTGGAATTTTGAGAAAGCGTATTCATGACGTGACTTTGTATAAAACCAAAATATGATATACACGACTTTGTATAACCCAAATCCCTACAGGATAGTGCTAGTAATTCCTAATCCTATTACATACAGGTTATGGACCATGGCTGACATGGGGGTCGTGCAGTGTCTCGTGTGGACGGGGCAGGTCAGAGAGGAGGAGGATATGTAGAGACCCCACCCATTGTAGATCAGGGGACATGGAAATCAGGATCTGTGGACTAGTGGATTGCCCTTTTGAATAAAAATCCATCTTGTATTTATATGACAGAAACCTGCATATATTTGTCCTTTCTGCATTGGAAATTTTCAGAAAAAAAATCCTCCTAGGCTCAATAAATTAACAATTTGAAATAAATTCAACGTTTTATTGAATGAGTTTGCTTTATTGACTATATACGCATACAATGTCACATCTAACAATTAAACTAGCAATTAAGCCCACTTTTTGGCGAGCCAATATCGCACGACGGACATTTCTGTCGCCTTTTTCATCATATTTAAATATGGAACATTCTCATCATGCTGATTTTAACACAACCCTGCTTTGTGTAAGATAAAATAGTGAGAACTTTTAAACAACCATCCTATGATACATATAACGTTGGTGGATCAGGAGTCCCCGATGGCACATGTAGCCAAGTCCGCAAACTCCCCAGTCGAGCTCCCTTTTTGATTTTTAGGTTACCGATCGCTGGTAGAAGTTTGGCCAAGTCCGATCAACTTCGGCTTATTGTTTGACTTTCTTCAAACGCATTCGAAAATTTGTTAACAAAATTAAATTTTCTCGAAATTTCTTAAAAGTGTTTTATGTAGCATCATATCCCATCCATCCTGCTACGTCTTTCGGTATCTTTTGAACATAAATTTAAAAGTATTTGCAACAGTCCATATTCCATTGTTTGGATGGAATTTCACTGTCGAGGGTTAAGTATCCAAAACGTGCATGTCTGGTCCATGCTGCAAATTTATCTGTACTTTTAAATGATGCCATGAATTTGAAGATGTAACATACACTGCGTAAGTTGAAAGACTATAAATCATAATTTAAAAGAAATATGCAACACTATTAACAATCTAAAAAGCACTCTGCGAGTATTGCTGAGACAATACATGCCACCTCATTGATTGTAGCTAAAGCGTTTTCATAACAGTTACTTTTTCCCTGTTGCGATGGCGCCTTTCCAGTTTTTGTGCATACAATTTCGATGTCAATGCAGAGAGAGTCGTATTATCGTCTTATGGTGTAGAAAATTAGTTGCCTTAGTTGCCGTGAAAAGATACGAGTACTTCAATGAAATAGATATCATCTCTAAGTTTCATTCAAGAAGTCATACTTCTTGTGAAATTTTATCGAACAAAGTGTCCCCCTTCATTCGCTTCTTTATGTGGGCCATATCATATTCGCAAAGTTTGGTTGAATTAATTAAATGTAAAAGAAATCCTTTTAATTTTTAAACAAAAAGTATCATGTGATAAATACCATATCCGATAAAGCAATGTGCAATGAAGTGCAAAATTACATGTATAAATCTTTATTATTTTGTCTACACCACAAATCATGAAATTAATATTCAAAGCAATAGCCAAGGCATCTAAAAAACCCCACAAAATCATTATGTGATATACAAAACATTAAATGATCCAGCGAATGCCAAAGATATAGAAATGTATGTACATCGAGACAATAATCCAATTTAACAAGTTTTCATTGAATTGTTTCGACGGGTGTTGCATGCAAACAGGAGACTGACTCCCCCGAGCACCTGGTCCCTGGTCTCACTTCGGAATCCCGTTCATTCCAGGGTTCGCAACTGTTCCTATGGAAATTCTAATGATTTTGCCTTACCTTATCGACTTTCAAGAGACTGCATAACTGATGAGCGCTCCTTTGATGTTTTTGTAACTACTAACGAAAATCTCAAACAAGACAGTGAAAAACTCAAAATTAAAATGAATTTATAAAACAGCGCAAAAAAAAAAAAAAAAAAACAAAAAAAAAAAAAAAAAAAAACAAAAAAAAAAAACAAAAAAAAAAAACCGGACAATCTAAGTCGTCTTGGGACGACTATTTTTGCTAATCTAGTAAGAAACGAGGTAGTTATGGGGATGAACTTGTAGCATGGGAACTTTCACCCCCACTTGATCGAAAACATGGGGATTTCAACATAAATATCATGGCACAATAAACAATTCTCAACGAGACCAGATAATTTAACCCATAATTAAAAGAACAAATACACACAAATACGTGTGTGGAAGCCTTTCGATTCAGTGAATAGTAGGACTGTGTATTCCTCTGGTGAGTTAGCTCAGACACGTGATTTGAAATTCATATAAGCAATACCAGATAGAATAGAAAGAACAGGTAGTCATGACCTCTGTTCTCCATGACGTGATTTTTGGAGAGCTCTTCACCATGTCCCGTCATCAATTGACAAAGCATGGTTAGTGAACGACCTTCAAGAGTATGCCACTGGTGGACTCTGAATATGCCACTGATGGACTCTGAATATGCCACTGGTGGACTCTGAATATGCCACTTGTGGACTCTGAATATGCCACTGGTGGACTCTGAAGTTGCCACTGGTGGACTCTGAATATGCCACTGGTGGATTCTGAAGTTGTCCTTGGTGGACTCTGAATATGCCACTGATGGACTCTGAATATGCCACTGGTGGACTCTGAATATGCCACTGGTGGACTCTGAAGTTGCCCTTGGTGGACTCTGAATATGCCACTAGTGGACTCTAGATATATTATAACCATGCACAGTTAAAACATCAAACCGTCCACGACAGGATTCTCATGATCGGTCACCCAAGCGCTACTATGTTGGACGAAACGTTATATTTTTTGCCAGAATGCAGCACAAAACTGTAAAGCCAATACTTGTCAGTATATGAGATATCCATGTCCAAATTTTGTGACTTTCTAGGGTTGTGCGCACGTAAACCAGATGAGTGGATGGGTTGTGCGCACCTAATCCGGATAACCACGCCATTTTCTATTTGCGTGGAGGATGGTCGTCCTATGTTGGGCACCGATTGCCCATTGGTCTCGTTGGTTTATGTGTAGTCTTTTGTGTTTCATGTTTCTATATCGTAAGTCTCTTTTACGTCTCTTGCTGTGCTTGTCTACTTTGTGTTTTCGTATCAGGTGTTTTGGTGCTTAGCTTTGGGAACTGCAACCGAGTCTGGCTGGAGATCCCCTTCTTTCATCCAAATAGGTCGTTCGAATGACATGAATATGTGTGTACACATGAACGGACTATATGTGTTGACTATCGTTCGATCAACTTCGGCTGATCGCTTCTTCAGTGCATTCGAAAATTTCTGTTATCAAAATTCATTGAAATTTCTAAAACGTTGGTCCTGTAGCATCAAATCACACCCTTCCTGCTACGTCTTTCGGCACATTTTTGGTCATAGTAACTTTCACACTTTTTGGCCATATTGCATTGTTTAGATTGAGGGTCACTGACGAGGGTTAAATACCCGAAACGTGCATGTCTGGTCCATGCTGCAAATATCTCTGTTCTTAAATGATACACTTGACTTCAAAGGGTTGTGCACACGTAATCCGCACAATGGTATGATTGTGCGCACGTACTCCGGATGAGTGGGAGGGTTGTGTGCACTTAATCCGGATAATTCGCATGGCAGACGGACGTCCTTAGTTGGTACTGATTGCCCATTGGTCTCGTTGGTTTTTGTGTCTTTTGTATATAATGTTTCTATGTCATATGTCCCTGTTATGTCTATCTGTGATTGTCAAGTCTGTAATTTTGTATCAGGTGTTTGGTGCTTTGTTTTGGGTACTGCAACCGAGTCTGGTTGGAGATCACCTTCTTTCTTCCAAATAGGTCGTTCGAATGACATGAATAAGTGTGTACAAAGAACGGACTATGTTGACTTTCGATGACTTAACCACTGACAAGTACTCGCATTAGATTTTTGTAATGCTTTCCAGTAAAAACTACAACGTTATGACCAACGAGATGTGAGTTTTCGTGAGTGACATGTGGTGCCCTATGATACACAAAAGTCTTCACAGAAACTGGGAGTCTTTAAAACTATAATTTTGCATGATAGCAGTCTGTCTCTTACCAAATATAATGTACCAGATATGCATGTTTTTGATAGTTAATCAAAGTTAATCAACACAAGTTATAGCAGCTTACAGTAAATCACATCAGTGGCACTACCAGTCGTAAATTTAGGATCAAACGTAATCATTCTGAAAAGATTGAGCGGTTCCCAAAACAGTGAGGGGTTCTATCCAGATGCTTAAGTAAAAAGAACCATGTTTAGAAAAAAAAACTATAGGAGGTATTATGTCTAAATTGTTACATGTGATAACTAAAGTTGATATGACATTCATGAAATCTCTTTTAATAATTGCTAAACTAATTGCATTATATCATCATAGTACCAGTAATAAAGTTCCCAACGAGGGGATTGACAGTAAGTGTTTTGAATATACTTCCCTGACATTGTCGCCATAGCACATTCTATATAGACATAACGTCAGACAGTGCATGAAGTTTTTATATTTTCATTTCCATGCTTCATAAACATCGACAGCGGGTGCGGCTAGCCAACAGGGGATGCTTACTCCTCCCGGGCACCTGTCCCCACCTCTAGCTTCGTGCTCTATTGTGAGTGCTGTTGAGATTATCGTCAGGATCTTCTTTAACTCATTTGCACTAACGTACATTTATTTGCAAATAAATATCATTTTGGCATCACACACCTTGCATTTGATTTCCGTTTCATTCGTATTCTCGTACTAGCACATTGCATATATGACTTATATTTGTTCTAGTTCTTAATCAGATAGTGTTCACATTTAATACACATAGTAAGCTTCTGTAATATGACGTAACAACACGTGATCGGAATGACCTGCTGTATTCTTATCGTATCTTGACTCCATATCTCTTTCACAGACGTATATTCCAGATGTAATAACATACAATTCAAAGTAAGGTATCTATATAATATATTAAAGACAACTTTGAACGCCAAAATCTTGATTTTCTAAAATTGCTTCGAAATGCCTTTTAATCATTCACGTTCTTGATACTGTAAGTGTTCAAAATTCATTCAGAAAAAAATCTGTTGTAGTGCTTCGTAAGGTTAAAACTCTTGCATCCATCCCATGTAAATCTTCAATCGTACTGGTATTTTTCAAATGCTTTAAGAAATCATTGTAATATTTTTTTGATTGATCGAGGTATCAAAACCAAAAATTGAGGGAAAACTGCATCTCGCGCGTAGCGCAAGATGTATAAGTTTTGTCTCAATTTTTGGTGTTGATACCTCGATCAACCAAATAACTATTACAATGACTACTTATCATTTCATGTCGTCGCTTTTCAATATTTCAATTCAATTCAATTCAATTTTATTCAGGCAATGTATATCATACAATAGCACAGGTTATAATGCATATATTTATTTGAAGTTTTGAAATTTTGTTGCCAACGACGTTGCTAAGCGCATACTTCCGGTTTCTGTTAATTAATGTAGGTTGTAACAAAATTTTTTAAGTGGTAAGTGCAAAGTTGTCTTGCTGAAAATGATTTTTGAGGAAATATACTTCGGTCGCTACGGGAATTTCTAAAAGCTTATGATATCCCTCTCTCCAGAATGATCAGTGACATTCTGGATTACGACTGAATGACCGTCAACATTACCAAACGAGACATCTTTACCTCATGCTCACATCAATTTGTAAATCGAGACCATCACCATATTTGACAAGTTTTCATGGAACTGTTGCGTCGGGCGTTGCATGCAATCAGGAGACGCAAAATATGGATTATTCCTGGGTTCGCAACTGCAAATGATTTTGCCCTACCTTCTCGACTTGAGACTGAATAACTGATGGTTACTTCTTCGATGTTTATTATATCAAAATCTTTGTATGCTAATGACCTTTCATATCTCTATAAACATGACCGTCTCGCCTCATTTATGCATGTAAGGTAAATTCGGAGGACTTATGTGCAGTCAATGCCTTACAATAACATTTTAGTGGTGTTGGTGCATAAATGTTCGTTATCTGAACATATAGGTCGGTCACCTCTGTGGGGACAACGTTTGAACTTTCGCTTGGATGCATTACAAAGCTATAAAACAGGATCTAAAGTATTTATGTTTAGTATTAATTCCAAACAAAAATTTTGATTTTTCTATATTAATTGCCTTTTGAGGACACCTATGATAAGGCTATTTCTTGTTTTTATTCTGTTATGCGTCCTTTTGAAATGAGAAACATACGAGCCAGCCAAGGAGAAAAACAAACAAGCATATAAGTTTCAATTCCATATTATGTGACTGTGTGACTGTTTCATTTAATCATCTTGGCATATTTTAGTGAACAAAAGAATGATAGACAATAAGTCATTATAGTACTTTTATATTTTTACATGAAATATAAAGAAATATACAATTTTCCTTAATTTTTGTAAAAAAAAACCACATTTAATTTGCAAAACATTATAATATATATATATATATATTTGTTTTGTATTATGACTTTGGGCTCAAAACCTACCAGGACGAGGACGCAAAACAGAAAATAACGAAGAAATGGCCTAATAGAGAGAAATGACTAAATCATGGACGCATGATTCGTAAGAAACCATGTCTGAGCTATAGATAGCACATACATGATCTTTCTTAGAAAGGTGTTATTCTAAAAGTGTTCTGAAACAGATATCATACAGATGTCAAACTTTCTGATCGACAACATTTTTGTGGTGTTTGGATGAAAGGTCTTCCAACAACTAATCGGCATACCAGTAGGAACTAATTGTGCCCCACTCATTGCCGATATTTTTCTTTACTCCTACTAAGCTGAATTCATTCAATCTCTTATCTCTGAGGGTAAAAAAAACTTAGCTCTTCACTTCACATACAGATACATAGATGATGTGCTGTCCAAAATCCAAAATTCGCGGATTACATCATGAGAATCTATCCTTCAAGGCTTGAACCACAGAGAAAAATAATTCACCACCATATTTGGACATAATGCTATCCTACGACACTGATGGTCATATAAACACCTCATGCTATGACAAACGCGGCAACTTCAATTTTAGCATCACCAGCTTTCCTTTTCTTAGTAGCAATTAATGTCCATTCATCGCATATATATTGCGTGTTTATAATTCGATTGATATTTTATGCCAGAGCAAGTACCAAATATACAGATCTTGTTCTAAGGGCTAGGCGTCTTCCAATGTAAACGTCTTCAAATTGAATAGCATCATTTAAGAACAGAAAAATTGTCAGGAATACGTTTGTGACCGACTAACATCGTCACTGAGGAACTTCTACGGTCGATATGGGGAACTTGTCATCTACTTTGATGTCCCGTTGTCCAGAATGGTTCACGGTATTCTGTCTTAGACCATTGGAACCATCCAACCACAGAACATACTTGTTTGTTTCTTAGTGGAAGTAACCAGTTGTGACATAGCTGCCAAATTGAAGCGACGGGTGTTGTATGCAAACTGGGGATGCTGACTCGTGCTGGGCACCTTGTATCACTCCCTTATTGGGAGTCTGCTTCTGTTCATTTGATGGAATGTTCTGTTTGTTCGCTTTGGTTCCTATTTTATCATGATTTTGTATGCCCTTCGGTTAATGATTTTCGAATTTTTCATTTTGTTCTCTTTATTGGGATTCTTGTCCACATTTGTCATTTTTTCATTCATTCATTAGCAAAGGCTAAGAACAAGAAATGAATTAATTATATATGTATGTATACATATTCTTATCAACGCTCTTTGCTGCTATTGGTAGATTAGCCATAATTCTGCTCCACCACATTGCATTATATTGGACTTTACTAGTATCTGTGCAATTAGCCTATGCCAATATTAATCTGCAATTGAAATGCAAATCGTGCAACAACACTGGTGGTTGTGGAGTGTTCACATAAGCAATAGTGTTTTCATGAATGATTCTACCTACCAAATTCCCTTTCTCATCCCTAATGCGATCGGTAATCGAATTTAAAGAGCAGATTCTATTTTTCATCATTTTTTTTTTGCCCCAACTGAGCGAAGCTCAAGTGAGCTATTATCATTGCGCGCCGTCCGTCCGTCGGCGTCCGGCGTCCGGCGTAAACTTTTAACAATTTCGTCATCTCCTCTGTAACCGCTGCACAGAATTTCACGAAACCTTACAGGAAGCTAATTCTTCAAGGTCCTCTACCTAGTTTGTGTTTTTCGTGTCGAACGGTCAAAATATATGGCCGCCGAGGGCTCTGATTGGCTGACGCATTTTCGACTTCTCCTCGGTAACCGCTGCACAGAATTTCACGAAAACTTAAATGAAGCAAGAACTTAAGGTCCTCTACCAAGCTTGTGTTTTTCGTGTCGATCGGTCAACAAATATGGCCGCCGAGGGGCTCTGATTGTCTGACGCATTTTTGACATCTCCAAAACTGATGCTTATAATTTCACAAAACCTTATAGGAAGCAAATACTCAAGGGTCGTCTCCGAATTGTCCACTTCTATTCTTTTGTGTGCAGCTCAGATGAGCTATGTGGCCCCCTTAGGCCTCTTGCTATCTTGTTCATGACACGGATCTATTTTCTTATAAAGGTAAAAAGTTCGAATCTTGTCGCCGATCTCTTTATCATGTTAAAGTCATTAAGTCAAATCCACACTTTGAAGATGTATGTACAACTACGTGCCACTCATACTTTACAATTCATTCAAATTTCATCGCATTCATAGAAGCTTAGTAAAAGTGATCGATCGCCAAAATCAGTGAATGGAAGTCAAACACAAAAGCCGAAACCAGACTCCAGAAACCACAATCGAAATTCTTACGAATTTTGGGGAAAAAAGTACTTTCTAAAGCGAAAGGAAAAATTGAATAGGCAGACGGAGACAACGACACAAGAAACACGAAGGAAAGCTTATCTAACATGTCTAATGAACTATCTCCTGATCAAGTGCGGAAGGCACTGTAGAATGCATTGTAGTTGGCGCTGTTATAACGCGCCGTACCAATTATTTTCATATATCATGTTACATGTCTAATGCAAGTACAGTATCAAAGAAGGTAGGACTAAAAAGGAAGCCCAACGCCCGTCCCAATATCTGTCTTAGTGTTACCCAAACATCCTATATCTGCTGGCGGACTTAAACACTGTTTAAATGGTTTTATTATTTTCAGATGAAATCTTTCGTTCTTTCTGTATTGCTGTTGTCCACCTGTTTGATCCTCTACTGCCAATGTCATCCTGCTAGACATCGTGCTTATATTGGTAAGGCAAGCGGAGCATGTTCATCCCGATATTGTATAGATAGTACTAGTAAACCACATCGATCGCTTCAACAAAACAGTAATATATTACTTTAAGAAGAGTTTAACATAAAACATAGTTCCTTATCATATTTTTCAGTACAGAAACAAATATGTTGTTAGACGAATTGATAGTTATTGATAGAAATTTATTTGTATTGATATAACAATGTCTTTCACTAAAAATGGACGTATATACATTGAATTCAGAGACCGATCCATCAACCCCTCCAACCATCCATGGACTGAAGAACGACATACTCCATGAGCTAGGGGAGTACTTCAAAGGCAGAAACGTCCCCGTCTTACAGGGTCTGCTTCAGCAACTACTGGGATAACACAGTGACTTTGTGATACTGGACAAATATTCAAGTTTTAAAATAAAGCAGTCATATTGATATCTGCCCTCTTGTTATTTCTTCACTGCAAAAGAAAAAGACAAAAAAACCACGAACGACAAGAAACACAAGAGGGACAGGTAAGAACAAACACAGAGACATCATCGAAAACACTAAACACAAAGGACGACATAAACCAACGAGACAATTGTGCAACCGGTGCCGAATTAGGACGGCAGTCTGCCACTTTAGTAGCAAATGGATTGTGTTCACACAACCCTTCCACTTGTCCGAATACCCTGTAATATTGTAGAACGCACAATTGATCTGTATAATAGCCTCCTCACCGTATGATGACAACATTAACAAGAATGCATAACGCATGGACGTGTTATTCAGTTAATTGATAGATGTTTGCTCTGTTTGTCTGTCCGTCTGTCTGTCTCTGTCTGTCTGTGATTGTTTTTGTCTCTCCCTTGCAAATTTTCATTTAAACTAATAGATTTCTGGAAGGTCAATTTTGTTTGCTCTTCAGTTGAATTTGTCAATATTTAAGTATATGCTCTATAAGGTTTTGAAAAACTCTATGCACCATTTGAAGGTACTAGTGGATCATATCACCTTAGTAAAAATTCGATGTGTATAACTAAGTCAAGACTCACCCAACTTCTAAACGTAATGCTATTCAGATTAATTCGGTATTTGTTCAATCCTTTCACGTTTTATGTGGGTTAGTAGTCTGATATATTTGTGAAAAAGATGTCTAGTTTCGTGGTAGCAGACTATTGTGTTTTTGGAGTGACAATTATTATTTCCCTGGGGATAGGTATATACTATGCCTTGTCTGGTGGTCGTCAGAAAACCACATCAGAATATCTGGTGGGAAACAGACAGATGAAGATCCTCCCCGTGGCATTATCATTGATGGTGTCGTTTGAGTCTTCAATCATGATGCTGGGGTTTCCTGCGGAAACATACGTGTATGGTATGATGTTCTGGTTATCCAACTTCGCCTTCCTCGTATCTGTACTTCTAGCGGTCAGAATGGTGGTCCCCCTCGATCGTACATCCACTCAAACTCGCAAGCGTTTATGAGGTAAAATTCATATTTTTCAATACTAGTAGGATCCACTTGGACACTTGGGCACAATAATCATGCATGATGATATATTCTCTAATACCCGCGCATGTGTTGCAGAGAAGGCCCATGAGATACAGCTATGCGAGCTAGATCTGTATCACATATCACGTGACAGGTGTATTTTATGTCACCTGACGCTATTGTTACGATTGTTTACGCTATTATGACGTTATGATTTCAGCCCGCAAAATAAGCAAGTTATCGGCGACATGGCAATAAAACATTGATATCAATATCGTTTCTTAATGTATGCTTGCGTTCCATTTTGAAAAGAATGTGCGTTATTGTGATTAAATAACTTTATATTTAAAAAAGATTCGTCTATTTTCGTTCAGTGTTAACATCTGCCCTTAGATATGACAGAAAAATACTCTTTCATGTTCTTCTATGAAAGATACATCGTTTCCATCCTCGGGGCATCACGATTTTGCAAAAACTCCGGCAAGCCGCGGGTTTTACATGTTTTTGAGACCCCTCGGGTGGAACCGATGTATCTTTCATAGAAAACCATGAAAGAGTCTTATATCTTTCCGTCTTTCGGTGTGTATAAGTATTCAATATATTCTAAGAAAAGAATAAGCATGTGATAAGCGGAGTCAAAATTGACATTGAAAACATTATTTCTTAACACAACCGAGTTTTAATGATGTCATGAAGTAATGTTTCTGTACATGTCGACTGAGAGAATACATTCTGTGTAGATATTTCCAAAATATTTCATTTTTTAATTGTTATGAAATGGCCGTCCACATTTGGTTTATGTTACATACTTTATGTAGTTCGTATTGTTTCTGTACTGTTGACTTGTTTGTAAAATGTGTTATATGTCTTGTTGATGCCTCATTTCAAATATCATCTTATCAACAGTACCATGAGCTGCGCTTCAAGTCATTGTCAGTTCGTCTCCTGTGTACAGCCATGGGAATCATTAGATACGTGAGTTTGTTGGTATTTTGTTTATTAGAAATAAAAAAAATTTCAGAAACCTGCAGCCCGTTTCACAAAAGTACTCATGGAAAAATTTTAGGAATTTTCGTAACTTTTGATCGCTTTGTTCTTCATTAAAACTAAAAATCGTCAGGTTTTGTTTCTAAATCTATATTCAATATGTAGAAATGATATAAAATATCACAGTTTAATCCAAATTGAAATCCAAATTATTTGATGATGAAAGTTGCGAAAATTCCTGAAATTTTCGTAACTGGGCACTATTTTTGCTATGAAATTGATACCACTGTTTAACCAATCGTTTTTTTCCAAATGAAAAACATATGGGTTTTGTCTTTACTAGGTGCTTTACATGGCAATTGTCCTGTTTGGTCCGGGGATAGCGCTTGAGGCAGGTAGTACAAAATATATATTTTTTTTAATTTTTCAAGTAGAGTTTGATTTCATTGAAATGGAACAAATTTAAAAACATAATTGCTATCCCTTTCAGTCACAGATTTTCCCATGTGGGCGTCCATTTTTGTCGCAACAGCAGCTTCCGTAGTGTATACTTCCATAGTAAGTCATTACAATATATAGATTAAACTTGAAAAAAACCTCCCGAACATCCACCGTTAGTTCAGGTTGAACGTAGTATTGCTTAACCAAAATGCTGATGTTGATTTTCAGGGTGGAATCAAAGCAGTTATATGGACAGACGTTTTTCAAAGTGTCATCATGTTTATGGGTATATTTGCACTCCTTATCAAGGTTTGTTATGTAGTCATATGGTATTTAATTGTTTGCAATTATTCAAAACATGTTTATCTATACTTAAGATATAAGTATTATTGCATAGAGGTCATTTCTCTGTATTAACGGGGACTTGCTATATGAGAACTTTAATTTAGATTTAGGTAAAGGTAAACAACGAATCTATGTTACTTTGACTAAAGCAGTATAAATACGCACAAGGTTGCAACAAAAGGTGTACTCCATTTAAGAAATGACTGTCTTACTTTTGGTGTTCATGGGTGTATAATTCTGGTTGGACACGTGCAAATTCCGTGAATCGCGAAGCGATTCTCGGAAAATTTGCACGTGTCCAACCAGAATTATACACCCATGAACACCAAAAGTAAGACAGTCATTACTTATATTTACATTTATTCTAAATATCGGTCATTTTTATTTGCATGCACTTCGCATATTTTGCCTGTTTTAGTGTCAAATGTATTTGAACGTTGGTAAATTCTCCCTACATGCAAAACTTGCACGTGAGCAACCTAAGTTATTGGAATATAATTCTAGTTGCCTAATGGGCGTTTAACATGGGGAATCTACTAGTAATGTAAATATTCAAAAATGTTTTCACTAAATATAGGCGTAGAAAATGAGACCAGTAAGACAACTGCGCTAGTTCTATTCTTTGGAACTGACGCTATAATCGTTAAATACAGCTCCACGTAAGGATCAAACAGTTGAAAAAAACCTTTGAATTTTTGCAGAATTTTTTTTCTCTTGAAATGTGTTCAGATCAGCGTCCATATGAATGTTCTGAAGGAATTTTCCTCATACTTGGGTGGTTACGAAAGTTAAAGGGGTTGCAAATTTGGTTGAATTGTATAGAGACATTTTCCCGCCATGTTTTTTCCTTCATAATCCTTTATAAATCATGTTGTGAATATCTCGCTTCACCATCGCTACCTTGAGAAAATGAATATAATGTGTTGATTTGTACCACATAAATGTCTCAAAACAGATATAAAATGTTTTACAAAAAAATTGATGTATCATCCCTGCCTGATTCTTACGTGGACCTATACATAAACTACATCATATGTTGTAAATATAGAAATACTGTCGACGTTATAATATTCGCGTGGGGTAATTTACACGTATTCCGCGTATCAAATGACTTCACATGATAATTTCCTCCATGAGAAAAATAACCCTGCTGCTATCTAACAAAGGCAGAGACGCTTATAAAGCTAATATTTCCCCAAAGCGTTACATCTTGATGTAACCGCGGCGAAATTTCACCCAGGTCTGCAGTAACTGAATCTGTAATAAAACAGACAGTTCGCATGGAATAAACATCAAAGAGGCACCTAACAGTCTCAATGTACTAGACACGTGTTTCGGATACACCCGTCGCAACAGCTCCATGGAAACCTGTAAAATTCGGTGATTGTCTCGATGTAAATTTTGATGTACAGATCAAGTAAGTATGTCTTGTTTGGTGATGACGACTGCCATTAATTCACAATGTAGAATGTCACTGATCATTTTGGAAAGGGGGATCTAATATACTTTTATAATATCCCCGTTGCGACCGAAGAACTTCCGCAATGATAATTTCATAACATGAGTCAACAAATCATGGATATCTTTCTTCACTTTTATCCACATGTTCTGTGTAAATATATAATTTTTTATCATTAAGCTATTGAACACATTCATCGATTTTTTAAATTAATTGATTTTTTTCATCGAAATCTTTCATATACTTGCTTTATACGCGATTAATCGGCGAAATTTTTTTTCACAGATCAGTAATGCATAATTGATTATATTTTGTATGTTTGGAAAGGGGACAACGGTAGCCGGTGGTGTGTCAAATGTGTTTGAAATCAATAAAAAGTCTGGAAGACTGAATATATTTGAGTAAGTCAAAAATGCGTAGAGTAGGAAGTTAACAAAATAAATAAGGAATCATATCATTAATTAAATGAACTTTAATAGTGTAATTTTCTGGCCTTACCGATATTAAACATCTTCAAATTCAATAGCATCATTTAAGAACTGATAAATTTTAAGCATGGATCAGACATGCACGTTTCGGGTCAATCTAAACATTGTAATATGGCCAAAAAGTTTGAAAGTTATTATGTCCAAAAAGTGTACCGAAAGAGGTAGCAGGGTGGGTGGGATATGATGCTACAGGACCCACATTTTAGAAAAGCATGAGCGATTTTTCTTTTGTATGAAACATTGATAGCGATTGGATTCTCGAAGCATTTCTGTATAATTCTTATGTCCTATATCAGGCAATGTTTTTACTCTTATAAAATCTCGCCTTCTAGCAGTAAGGCTAGAAAAAAATCATTGAGTTTTTTTTATCACTTCAAAAGTAAGACCAAAAGACCAAATTCCTATATCATAAGAAAATCGAGTATCGAATGTTAAACGTCTTCAAATTCAATAGCATCATTTAAGAACAGATAAATTTGTAGTATGAACCAGACATGCACGTTACGGGTACTTGTCAGTTATCAATTCTCAAACAAAACAATAAAGTATGGCAAAAGGGTATGGAAATTATAATGTTAAAATATACCGAAATACGTAGCAGGATGGGTGGAATATGATAAACTCGATCCAGTTCGTATGAACTTGATGATATATTTGAAGTCAAGCAAACTAAAGTTGAAAATTGCAATGCTATTTTTTACTTTATGATACAACACAGTAAGACATTAATAAAATGAAAACTTTCTGTTTGGGACAGTATCAGACGTAGACTATTTGTGACGTCATCAAATTCTATGGAAACGGTCCTAAAACTCTGGGAAATGACGATAAAAATCGACTTTATCGTATCATTTTAATGACGTCATAATGATTTTACGCCAGATACCGTCTCAGATGGTAAATAACTCTGTTTTCCGCACAGACTCAATATAAGCAAATTGAAACTCTTAATGCATGTATATTTTTCTACTGCTCTTCCTAACTTTAGAATTCTTCAGTTTTGATCCAGATCCGACTGTCCGACATACATTTTGGAGTCTGGTTATTGGATCAACATTCAGAAGGATTAACCTCCTTTTTAGTCAATCAACAATACAACGAATAAATGCTACTCCGAGACAACGTGACGCCAACAAGTAAGTACAGTCAATATCAATTTCTTTACGGTTGTTCAAGAAGCAAATATGCATCTTTTTTGTTGCAAGCGAACACAACTTCAGGTTAATTTGAAGGAATTTTCGAAGATTCTAAACGGTAGCTCCTTTTTCATTTTTAAGCGTTATTCATAAAGCTGCAAGGCGATCTAAATCTGAAAAGTAAAGAAGCTATACCAGTTATTGAAAATGAGACTGAAAATATATTGAAAATTAAAAAAGGCTAAAGCAACAAGATATTTCCAAAAGACAAAATGATAATAATCAATGATGTAAAACATTTCTATAATTTAAAAACATTATTGAGGTCAGTTCGAGGATTTCTCGATTTGCATGACAAATATGGAAAAAACCATATCAATATCAAGAAGTTAAAACATCGTTAATCGAAAAATCATCTAACTAAGGGCATACAAGACCAGGATAAAACCAAAACTATGGTAAAGGAACAGATATAAAAAAATCTACCATATGAAGAGAAGTGAACTCCCTGCGAAGGAGTGAGATCAAGTGCCAAGGAAGAGTGAGCATCTCCTGCTTGCGTGCAACACCCACCTCTTCAATTCGGTAGAAAGGTCACAATCGGTCAATCCGAAAATTCGGTAGGAATTGCATTATTACATTTAAGCTATTTTTTGCAGGGTGTTATTTGTCTCCGGACCAGCGTTTTTCCTGACACTCAGTCTTGCCTTATTAGAGGGGCTGGTTGCGTTTGCATATTTTTCAACTACCAGATGTGATCCCCTGGCATCAGACCAGATAACTAATCAGGTAAGGATTCATATCCAATTTCCATTACTTAATTCATATCAATACTACTAAGGAATCACTTATCTAGAATGAATGTCTGTCTGACTGTTCATCTGTCTGACGTATCATACAAAAATGCATGGAGTGTCATAGTCTTGAAACAGAGTTTCCCGAGGATATCGTTCACCTTACACACTGCATTAAAATATATTCTTAATTTCCTGTCATCAAATTAGACCTAAATTTCTAAAACTAAGGGGTATCTCCCTCATTGCATAGCTCTGTCCTTAGCTGGGGTTCGGCATAATTTTTTTCGGAGCCGCTCATTTTGGCAAGAGGAAATTAAAGCTCTGTATTGTAGATGGCGCCAGGAAAATTGACTTTGGCTTTATTTAAACTGTTTGGATTGAAGTACTACTGATGATGATTAAAATATCCGAAGCACGCGTCTAGTACTTGGTACTATAGAACATAAATTTCAATATTGACAATTACTTAATATGGATAAACATCGAAGAACTTCCCATAAGAGATATGATTATTCTGCTGAAAAATTCGACACAATGAATTTAGTTGATAGAAAACTTGCTATCCGGCAGTAACAAGATATAACACTTTGATGGATGTTTCAGATTTTCTTCAATAAAAAAACCTTTTCTTTAATTTATCGTACAATGCAGATAGGGCGGGGGTGCGTTGGTCGATATTACACTTTGCTTATCAAATGATTCTCTACATTATAAGGTTATCCCATACATGGTGTTAGATATCTTCAGGAACCTTCCAGGGATGTCAGGATTATTCATGGCATCACTGTTCAGTGCATCTCTCAGGTATCAAGAAATGTAAAGGATAAATATTAACTGAACATTCTGATTAAGGTAAAGAGGTTTCAAATGCCATGTTCCACTGAGTAGGATATTGAATATTGTCTTTAATAACATGTATTTTACAGTGTTTCGGCACTTCACTTGAATATATTAATTATTCTACGTCACAAAATTTAATGAACATTTTCTAAAACTAATGACATAGCTCTGTCCTTAGTAAGTTCTTTAGCAGAAATTTTAGGTTAGTTAGACCTTTGCTCTTCATACTTTCATATTAATAGGATTTCCTCTTTTTCGGCCTCGAGCATCACTGATGAGATAAAACTTGTTAAAATGCGCATATGGTGCACTAAAATTTTATAGTGGAACATATGTTTAAATATAAACAATATTTGCAATTCAGAAGGATCATTTGATGTATTTGGGATCATGTAAGCAATTTTTAGCTCACCTGAGCCATAGGCTCAAGTGAGCTATTGTCATAGTGTTGCATCCGTCGTCCGTCGTCCGTCGTCGTCGTCGTCGTCGTCCGTCGTCGTCCGTCGTCGTCGTAAACTTTTCACATTTTAAACTTCTTCTCCAGAACGGCTGAAGGGATTTTGATGAAACTTGGTAGGTATGAAGTACTCATGGTCCCCTACAAGTGTTGTTGTTTTTCGTCCGGATCTGTCAACAGGTGGCGCCACCACAGCCAAAAGTAGGTCACGGGGGGTACCCTCCTTTGACAAACTTCTTCTTCAGAACCGAAGCATGTATCGACAAACCGAAAGCATCAGGATGATCTAGAGAGATGTCTTAAGAAGTGTTGTTATTTTTGGTTCCACTTCGAAGTCAAATTTTTGACGCGTTTTTGACGTCTTTTCGGACTTAGTCAGAAATGCACATTTTTGCACTATTTCTTTAAATAACTCAATAAGTGTATGATTTTACACACTCATTTACTACATATTTATCATATTTAACTTACTTAATGCTTTGATATGTATTTTATGCTTAAAATTTATTTTTTTGATTTTTTATGAATTTTTTTCTTATGTAAAAAGGAAGGGGGGGGGGTTGATTTTCATACATTTTCTGCTTCTTTTCTATAGCCACTCTTCAGATTGTCATGACAATTTGTAGGTATGAGGTTCTCATGCATGGTACCCTACAAGTGAAAGAATTTTGTCAAGATATCCACTTTTGGATTTTTAAGGAATATTTTTTAAGATTGTACATTGGTATAATGTATGTTTTCCATGCCAAATGGACCCATGGGGAGTAGCTTCAAACCCCGGCGGGACCCCAACAATTTTTTTTCCCTTTTTCAGTTTTTTTTCTCTTTTTATTTTTATATTTATCGCTAGAAATGAAACTGTGAAAGAATTTTGTCAAAATATCAACTTTTAGATTTTTAATGATTTTTTAAATAAGACAAGCTATAGCTAGTTTGGCTTTGTGTATTTATTTTCATACTTCGAATTAACTTGGCCACATACGCTATCAAATATACTCTGAATTTATTTTTAAGATGTTGACTTTTTGTGTCGCCTGCGAAGCACAGCGACACTTAGGGATCACTTTGTCCGTTGTTCGTCTGTCCGTCCATCCGTCCCTCCGTCTGTCTGTCACACTTGGGTGTCACACCCCATAACTTTTGATTGGTAAGTGATAGGGCTTTGATATTTCACATGTGTATTCCTTGTGACAAGACCTTTATACACATATCATAATTTTTGACCTTGTGACCTTGACCTAGATATTTGACCTACTTTTCTAAAAATCTAATATTGGCTATATCTCTTGATTGATTAGTGATAGGACTTTGATATTTCACATGTGTATTCCTTGTGATTAGACCTTTCTACACATAAAATGTTTGACCTTATGACCACGATCTAGATATTTGACCTACTTTTCTAAAAATCTAATATTGGCTATATCTCTTGATTGGCAAGTGATAGGGCTTTGATATTTCACATGTGTAATCTTTGTGACAAGACCTTTCTACGCAAACCATATTTTTTGACCTCGTGACCTTGACCTAGATATTTGACCTACTTTTCAAAAAATCTAAGATTGGCTATATCTTTTGATTGGTAAGTGATAGGGCTTTGATATTTCACATGTGTATTTCTTGTTACAAGCCCTTTTTTCACATACTATATTTTTTAACCTTATGACCTTGACCTAGATATTTGACCTACTTTTTAAAAAAACCAAGATTGGCTATATCTATTGATTGGCAAGTGATAGGGCTTTGATATTTCTCTTGTGTATTCCTTTTGACAATACCTTTCTACACATACCATAATTTTGACCTCATGACCTTGACCTAGATATTTGACCTACTTTTCAAAAAAATTAAGATTTGCTTTATCTTTTGATTGGTAAGTGATAGAGCTTTGATATTTCATATGTGTATTCCTTCTTGTGACAAGGCCTTTCTACACATATCATAACTTTTGACCTCATGACCAAGACCTAGATATTTGACCTTTTCAAAAAATCTTAGATTGGCTATTTCTTTTGATTGCTGAGTGATAGGCTTTGATATTTCACATGTGCATTCCATGTGACAAGACCTTTCTTCACATACCATCATTTTTAGCTCACCTCGACGAAGTTGAGTGAGCTTATGCTATAACCCCACGCGTCCGCGTCCGGTTAAGAAGTTTGGGGTAGCTCAGTATCTGACAAAGTACTAATGCTACAGTAACCAAACTGGCACAAGTGATTCATCTTTGGATGCTGAGGTGAACCCATGCATCGTATGCAGCATCTGACCTACATTTTCCGCTTGAGTGACTTGGTTAAGAAGTTTGGGGTAGCTCAGTATCTGACAAAGTACTGATGCTACAGTAACCAAACTTGCACAAGTGATTCATCTTTGGATGCTGAGGTGAACCCATGCATCGGATGCAGCATCTGACCTACATTTTCCGCTTGAGTGATTTGGATAAGAAGTTTTGGGTAGCTCAGTATCTGACAAAGTACTAATGCTACAGTAACCAGACTTGCACAAGTGATTCATCTTTGGATGCCGAGATGGACCCATGCATCGGATGCAGCATCTAACCTACTTTTTCCATTTGAGTGATTTCGCTTTTAAAAGCCAATATTGAGCAGAGTATAAGTGCTACATGTACCAAACTTGCATATTGGATGTATCTTTGATCAAACTTTCATAAAATGACCTTGACCTACTTTTTCCGCTTGAGTGATTTTGCCTTTAAAAGCCAATATTGAGCAAAGTATAAGTGCTAGATGTTCCAAACTTGCATATTAGATGTATCTTTGATCAAACTTTCATAAAATGACCTTGACCTACTTTTTCCGCTTGAGTGATTTTGCCTTTAAAAGCCAATATTGATCAAAGTATAAGTGAGACATATACCAAACTTGCATATTGGATGTATCTTTGATCAATCTTTCATAAAATGACCTTGACCTACTTCTTCCGCTTGAGTGATTTTGCTCTATAAAGCCAATATTGAGCAAAGTATAACTGCTACATGTACCAAACTTGCATATTGGATGTATCTTTGATCAAGTTTTCATAAAATGACCTTGACCTACTTTTTCTGCTTGAGTGGTTTTGCCTTTAAAAGCCAATATACATGTACTTGATTATTTTCTCTGTCTTATTTCTGTATCTATGGTAAACATAGCCGCCATATATCTTGTGTTACAGATTTGATTGGTTCAATACCTCCTTGCCCCTTTAGTAGGGGTAACTACAGGAAATAAAAAGGTGCACACTAAAAATTTTGACTGACTTGAAATGCCTGGAAGTCTGTAAAATTGGTCTTTTTTGATTGCGAATCTTTTGCACGCATAAAAATGTAAAGAAAAAGGGGGGGGGGGGGGTCATGCATGTCCTTTTTTTCGCAAATTTCACTTTTTTTAACGAAAATGTTCCGAATTTTGCATATTTTCAAACCTATCTGTAGATTGCATAAAAGACAAGATCAAGTTCGAAGTTAAATTTATCACGACTATTGATTCAATATGCTAAAAATACATTTCCAAGGGCCGCATTTCAGCATATTTACCGAAAATAATTTGTCCAAGTGGCTTCACTGGGTCATGAGGTTTGATACATCGTACACTGCTGTTTGGAAAATAAATTGGCTCAATTTCTGCACAACTCACTTGAATTAATATTGTCCGCTAACAACTTGTCTGTGTTAATTGGATTAACACGATTTTGACTGTACGTTACATGTATTAAGATGAAATCAGTACTATTCAAAAGCTATCATTCATAGATTTCTGTATAATTTAATATGAATAAAGGCAAAACCGAAAAGTCTTTGTTTTTTATGCTTCCGGAATCAAAGATACGGGGGCATATAGTTTTTGGCCTGTCCGTCTGTCTGTTTGTCCGAAAAACTTTACATTGGGCATAACTTTTGAATGGAAGGTGATAGAGCTTTCATATTTCACATGTGTATTCCTTGTGACAATACCTTTCCATTGATACCAAAATTTTTGACCTCGTGACCTTGACCTTTGACCTACTTTTCAAAAACTTTAACATTGGGCATAACTTTTGAATGGTTAGTGATAGGGCTTTCATATTGTACATGTGTATTCTTTGTGACAAGATCTTTCCATTGATACCAACATTACTCTGACCCTGACCTCTCACATACTTAACAGAAAATGGTGTTTATACCAACAAAGATGCCACTGCGGGGCATTCGTGTTTCACAAACACAGGCTTTATTATTTTCTGGCATACTAGCTATTAATAATGAAAGGTTTGATGTTCAATTTTAAATAAACTTAATTTATGAAATCATTTCATTGTTTTATTCTGTTTCTGTTGCACATTAATGTGGAATTTTACAAAATGATTTTATTTTTGATGTTGCAAACTATACTAGCTGGGCATATGACTTTGGATCGCATAATCCATCTTTTCAAATCAGTAAAAAAGTTGTTGTTTTGAAATGTGACTATTTTCTCTTGTTTGTACTTTTAAAGGTTGTCTGAAAAAAAAAACTTGTCTGCATCCGGCAAAAATCTTGTAAGAAAGGTTGTGGGCTAAAATCCTGGTAGTGGCACTATCAGTATTCAATGTCAGTATGTCAATTAGAGCGTGCATGGGTATCAGGTGAGCGTTGTGCCCCCTGGGGCTCTTGTTTTATTAAAATTCCAGTACAATGTCGTCAGGGCTTAGCAGTCTTTCCGCTGTCACTGTTAAAGACTTGGTAATTCCACATGTCAATCAAATTTCTGAAAAGCGATTGACACTTATAGCAAAAGTTTCAGGTAAGTTTACCTTTCATGTCATGTTTAAAAAAATTCTCTTCATATATTCACTATTTCATTTTTTTCTAGTGCATTTTGGTATGCATATGTATGTGTTCCTGAGGAGATTATATGATGACAAATATTGATAATGACCATATCCCAATACACAGTACAAAATTAATAATTCAGAAAATTATAAACCGAAGGCATACGAAATCAGGATAAAACAAGAACCAAAGCAAACAAAGAAAAACCTCCACCACAGTATGGGAGTGAGACCAGGTGCCCAGGAAGAGTAAGCATCTCTTGCTTGTATGCAACACCCGTCACATCATATGATGTTATATTGGAATTATTTTTCTTTCTTTAGTGATTCATTTTAAATGCACAAGGGTCATCAATGAATGAAATTAATTATTTTGAATGATTAATTTACTTTTACTATATTTTGTTTATTGCAGTCGTTATATACGGATTTTTATCAATGGCTGCATCCTTTTTAATTGCTAAGATTAAAGGACCAATGTCACAGGTTCGTTACGTCCTCTGTATGTTCTATTCATACTTCATGTGTAAAGGTTTGAACAAGATACTTAATAGAAAATAGTGAATATGACTCTGGTCAACACTTCACAATAGGTACATTTTCAGTAATACTTAAACAGTTCTACAGCGACTTCCCTTAGTAAAACAGCTACAGAGCATACAAAATATATATTGAAAAGGTATGTCCTTGTATGATGTCAAACTCATTTGACTTTTATTTAGTATAAATCGTCGCAGTTGGACGTTACAAGCAATAACATATAACAAGATAAAAGGACAAAATGATATTATTATTCAACGGCTTATAAAATGCAAACATAGATCACGGAAAAGTACCATCACATCATATCACTTTGGCTGCGTGTAAACATACTGATACTTCCTGCCAAAGTGATTTTCAGACATAGCCAAAATTCATTTTCCATTTCAGTAGCGCCCTTTGGTTTTATTTTTGGAATATTAATTTGTCCAAATACTTTGCAGAGAGTGCGCGACTCAAAATTTCCTGTAGTGTCGATTCAGTAGCAAAGTTAAATAAGTACCCGAAACCTGCATGTCTGGTCCATGCTGTAAATTTATCAGGTTTTAAATGATGCTATTGAATTTAAAGACGTTTAACATTCATGACCAAAATAGCATTGGAGGGATGGTGCTCCTTTAATTTCGATGTTATTTTTGAATGAAATGACACTTTTCCGAAAAATTAAAATAAGATATATGATGTCAAATTAATGAAGGGCCAAAACAAAGCATCTTTCGGGCGACAGAGCTAGAAAGAAGTAACTAATACACTTCAAACATCAAGTCACGGGGAACGAGTTTGACTGTTCAACACTGTAACAAGAAATAAATGTTTATGATAACAATACGGAAGTGTTCCAACTCTTTACCTTCCTGAAGAAAAATTCAAACCAATTTAAATACACCAGACACGTGTTTCGGATAGTAAGTGATACTTCCTGCCAAAGTGATTTTCAGTTACAGGCAAAATTCATTTAAGTAGCGCCCTCTAGTTTTATTTTTTAACTTTAAATTAGTTCAATTACTTTGCAGAGGGTGCAACCATACTGAGGAACATTTCTTTTTGTTTTAGAATTAAATACCGGTATGTCAGTTCCAAAGTAAAATATAAACAAGCAAGTTACTTATTTCTCATTTACTTCTCAAAAACATATCTATGAATATTTTGTATGACGTTGTAGATTACCAGCAGTGTTTTATCGGCATTCAATGGACCTATGACTGGGGTATTTTTGCTAGGCATCTTCTGTCCCTGGGTAGAAGCAAAGGTAGGAATATACCAGTATTCATTTCATAACAATGATCTTTTAGAAACAAGAAGGTAGACATGAATTTTAAATGTAATACCACATCCATACCATGGGCTTGATGTATATGAAATTTGAACGAAATCGCTGCCATACCTCGACGTTTAGAGTTACTTTGTATCTAGTTCTATACATACATGCTGAAAAATGTTAACTGCTGCCATTTGTAGAACATATATTTTGTTTCACAAGGGCGCTTTCGTTGGAGGCGTGACAGGAGTTTTATTTACATTTTGGCTTTCCATGGGTTCAAACTTCTCCAGGTCTTTGAGGAAAACGCCATGGCTACCACTGGCACCTACAGATCAATGCTTCCCTGTAGTAAACGATAGTCTGTTGATGACAACTATGAATCTATCTCAACTCTATGTGTCTCCGTTATCCAGCTACCAAACTTCAACAATGATGGAAGACGTCATCAGGAATGAACCGTATGTTGTTTTTTCTTTATCTTTATTATTAGTACTCCTGTTTTCAGATTTTTAATTCATTTAGTATAGACTTAATTTTACTTCTGCAATACTACAAAATACACTCGACAAGATTTCATTCAGTAAATTGAATCCAGGATAAACACAACTTCTGCTACTTGTGTAGTTTTGTACATGTTTCAGACAAGGACTGGACAAATTCTATGCTTTATCATACCAATGGTTTAGTGTAGTAGGAGTTCTGGTCACCATGGTGGTAGGAACCGTCATTAGTCTTATAGGTAAATATGAATCTTTTTTCAACTTGCAATGTTTTTCTAATTTGTATCTTATGATATTTATTTGAATGAATACAGGTACTGACGTATAAGTGGAACAGTGGCTCTTCTCGCAATTTTGTCTGTTCCTCAATGTGTCTGTCTGTCTGTTAATGTTAAAGTTATATATTTATCATTTACATATATTTAAAACAAATTGTTTAAGGTCAGACCCTGCAATTCCGATTCTTGTTTGTCTTTCTCTCAAATTTTGAATGGCATTTAAATCATAAAAATATTGAAATTCCATAGAACTATATACGTATAGTGCTTCCAATGTATATTTAGACTCTTATGAACTTCCTACTCTTATGGAATCAGTGATTTCTGCCCTTATCTCATAATGGCAAAAGGTACAAAATCAATTTTCAAATTATTTCTAAAATACATTTCATTTTCAAAATTGAAACAGAACATCCTTAGATTTCATCTTTTGACTTGAAAAAAGAAAATGGTACTTAACCCAAGTAAATTTCAAGAAAATGTCACTCGATTGTTGAAGATTTGACGATATCTGCAGTCATTAATTAGAGTTATCTTTCTTTTTCACTTTGAAGATAATTTAGATTGGGTACATGTCTACACATATGTAATAGACAGACATACTTTACTTAACTATATGTTTATGCAAGCGCAGATTTAGAGTAGAATTTGCCACAAATACAGATTTTCCCGTTTTTACGTATGCTTTTGATCGAAACCATGGACTGGACCCTCTATGATAACTTGGGAACCCCTTACCCTCCGCTGCATATTTTTTTCTAGACCTACCATGCGTTTGTGAATGTAATATGGATGTGATATTGTCAATTGTATACACATCATTTTTGTGTATTGTACTATATATCATCATATGATGTTATAATACACATCAATTTATCAAATGAAAAAATAAATGTCTTTAGGAATGAAATATGGATCGAAATAAAAAGATAATTAGTCTGGCCGAGGTGTTCAGTGTGAGAGAGTACGGTCTCTCTACTTTTGTGGCTATTCATGGACTCATCAAAGAGCAGAATAGGTGTCATATAAGTATATAACAATGAACAATCAACGAAGTCAAAACGGAAACTCAGTAGTATCATACAGTGAACTCTTCAGTGTAGAAATCTAAAAAAATGACTCCTGTGACTGTCCTTAAATATGTTTCAAGTCAGTGCAGAAGTATAGCAAAACTATGCGAACGAAATCTTCGGGGACTAACAGTTCACCCAAAAATTGACTGAAATTATCATATTGAAATATATGCTCTTTTGTAATAATTTTTTGCATTATATCCCTTAGTGTCAGAATACTATAAGAAAATTTACAATGTCTTTCAAGTCAGTGCAGAAGAACAGCAAAACTAGGCGAACGATATCCTCGTGGACTAACAGTCCACCAGCAGTGACCTAGTGCTTTCTTGAAATTTTACAAAAAAAAAAAAAAAATTTTCAGCTAGTCGGACCCGTACAAGCAACAGAGTATATTACTTTCGGTATTTCACAACCTGCCTTTTATGGTAACATAATAAACAGCATAAGAAGGATCAGACAGAATACCCATCTAAATAGTAATAGAATCATCAAACTTTATTTACACGGTGGATATGATCCTGCTGTCACCAGACGGACACTTAGCTTGGTACTTGACCAATCTTCAGCCTTGTACCTGTATATTTTAAGGAATTGCACTCTGACTGACTTTGACTTTGACGACAGGACTCCATGACGGGCCCTGTCCAAACCTCTTAAGAGAAGACATGACCCCGACCACCGGTCTTCTCTGAATGTCAGGCGGACTCCTTGGGTGATAGCGTGCATGAGCTCGCTACAGCCGGCAGAGCACGGACTTTATTTCGTAAGCCTTTTGTTATTTTTATATCCATTTACATATCAACTGTGTGTTTCTTGGGCCCTTGCGTCATGTCTGTTTGTATGGTCATCTTACAGTGAGGAGGCTGTTTTACACCACAATTGTGCGTTCATAGATACCTCTAAGGAATCGGAAAAGTGAATAGGTTGTGCGCACATAATCCGGATATTCATACTGTCTGCTACTGGAGTGGCAGAAGGCCGTCCTAAGTCGGCACCGATTGCCTTTTGGTCTCGTTGGTGTATGTGTAGTCATTTGTGTTTGATGTTTCTATGATATTATTTGGTGTTCCATGTCCCTTTTGCGTCGCTTTCTGTGCGTGTCTGCTCTGTGTTTTTGCATGGGGTATTTTGGGGTTTTGCTGTGGGTGCTGCAACCGAGTGTTATTGGAGAGTCCCTTCTTTCTTTTAAAACTATCATATTGACATTATTGTTCTATAGTGATAATTTTGTGCACCATATGCGCATTTCAACAAATAATGTATCATTAGTTATAAATAAATATCAAGCCAGTACAGAAGGACACATCAGTTATGACTGCTGTTTCAGTAATACGCATTATACCTGTAATTTTTAACATGTACTGTTCTTTGTCACTGTTTTTTTCTAATAAGTCAAACTAGTGTGCGCTACTAAAATACATTTAGATATGTCTGAAAGTAACTTTGGCTAGAAGTACCACCGATGAGGATATATACTATCCGAAACAAGACACAAGTCTGGTTTGAAATGCTGTGAAGAAAGGTAACCAGTTGAAGCACTTCCCTTTTCATATCTTGGGCCATTTCTTGTTTTTATTCTGTTTTGCGTCCTTTATAAATTGAGAAACCTACCAGGCAGCCAAGCGGAATAACAAGCAAGCACATAAAACAAAGCTTCAGTTTCATATCATGTGACTGTGAAATCTGACTGATATTTGTTTCAATTAATTTTCGTCAAAAAAAATTATAGATAATCATTGCAATACTTTTACATTTCTACAGGATATATGAAAAATTAAAGAACTTCTCTTAAATATTTGCAGAAAACACACTTGATTTTCAAAATATTCTATTGTTTTAAAGGAGAAAGTCCACTAACCGTGATTTACGGCCCTGTATTTAGTGACTTTTTAAAAAGATATAATTTTGAATCATTTTGATGTAAATCTATCTATCAACATCGTATTTGTCAACGGTAAAAAGTTTGGGAACCTGTGCGTTCCATGACGTCATTTATGACGTCAGAAACTGGTGACGGTACGGTAATATCCGTATTTTTCGTTAATTTTCATACATTCATTGCAGTTTTTCGCTAACAACACAGGCGGGTACGTTCGTAATTTTTATTTTAGATTAACAGTTTTGACATATTCTCAATATAAACGAATTTTCATCTACGTACCTACTTGTGCTCTATATGAAAACCTTTAAAATGTTACGATATTTTACTTTTAACCCTCTGGTTGCAGTAGGGGTCACAGGAGTCGTTTTACCGACTGCTGTGTGTCCTTCTGTAGTTTCGGATTACAAATTCCTCTAATTTGTTTCTTGGCAGATTTTGACAAGTTTTGTATTGATGAAACCGGGAAAGAAAATTTAAGTTAAACGATTAAACATTGTATTGGGTAAGATATATCAAAAGTTTGGTATCTTAAATTATCTTTGATTATAAGGATTTTTCTCCATTCGTCTTTTTCTAAACTTTCGTACTTTGCAGCGAAATGTTAATAATATCAAACAAAATGTCTTTATTTGGAATTATTGAGCGAGTTAATTTTAGTTTCAACCCTGCTTTGTTAAAAGATTTAACCATTATATATAGAATACTTCATACATTATCGAGAACGAGCGAGTTAAATGGCGTACGCCTCCGTTTACGGAATGAATCCTCCCCATAGGGAATTATGTTTATATCATAAATTACAATAAACACATAAATTCAAAAAAATATTGGCCTATTGGTTTTTAAACACGCCGTTTACGTTTTTCCTTCCCTCTGATTTGCATTAACGGACATGGAACTAGAAAAGAATATTTGCGTAAAAGCACAATATGGGGGGGGGGGGGGGGGGGGGCAAAACTGTTACCAGTTAAACATGACAGGTCAGTCTATATACTAGCAAGTATTGTTCAAGAACAGGTATGTTGCTTGTTGTATGTTTGATCCTAAATTTAGCTTAAACATGTTTTATTTTCCAAAACATGAAAGTGGGATTGGGCAGAAGTTATACCAACATTACAGACGCCCTCTCCCTAAGTACATGTACGTGAACTTGAACTTTAAAGTGAACTTGACCTTCATTGGATGCCGAGTTTCATCATGCTATACAATTCCTGCAAAATTTAAAAGATGTCTGATGTGTATCAATTTTATTTGTTCTAGCGAAATATATGTATATGAAATTGTGACCTTCAGACAGACGGACGACGTGCAAGGTGATCTCTTAATGTCGCTCTTGCGTTTCATGCGACATGAAAAGAAAAGGTCGATGAATAATGCTTGACCATTACACAATAATGTTACATTGTTGATTTTTTTCAGCAAATTTTTTTGTAAACTTCTTTATTTATTTTGATTTTATTTCGATGATTTCACTGGTGTGTAAAAAAAAGGACAAATGAAAATAAACGAATCATGGGATTAATCTTCCTTGTACCAAGTCGAATTCTGGGTGGAAAATTTGTTTTCTCGCTCGACTCGGAGTTACTAGTTTTATTTCATATCTTTTCACTTTTTATTTATTTATTTATTTTTTTGGTGTTTTTGTTTGTTTTTTTCTAACTATTAAACTTATTTCCTGTTTGCTTTCGTAGAGAATATATCATATAGACATGAAATTCAGAATGTAATAGTGAGAAGTGAGGACAGTGAAAGGTCATAATAAATAAAGGATATATACTTTCAGAATGCAGAGTAACTTACTTCGGTAACCGACAACATAAAGACGAAATTCAAACTAAATATGCTTGTCACTGACAAATATTATAATTGTTCATACCGACACTTTAATTAAAAAAATCCCATGTTATAGATAAAAACAATAAAGAATATATAAATTCTACAGATTTGTGAAGACGGAGGTTTAACGGGCGTATATTTGTGCACAAAACCTCCACATTTTTTTCGCAAAAAAAAAGAAGGGAGAAGAGATAAAGAGACCCCGCCATTTCTCAAAAAAATGTGGGGTCTACATAAAGGACGTAATAATAAAAGTGATATCAGTGATATAGCCCCAAAACACTCAATAATGATCATTTGAATTTTTTGAAAATTTTCTTAGGCGGAGAAATTCGCGCTAACAATGGAGCGTACGTGAATGATATTTCCTTTATCTTAGATACGTTTCGTGCTCTTGATCCCTTTCTTAAAATGCGGCTCAAATACGCTCAAGAGCCACCAATTTGCTTCACTTTCTCAAAATTTTCTCCGACCGATCCCCTATCGTCCCCAACAATGAGAGAGGGAAACTTTCTTCCAAATTGTCCTTTACTCGGACTTTACAAGTCATCATCATAAACAAGAATGTGTCCCTTGTATTTGAGGTTCTGGGTCCGCTCCTGTCGTTGGCGACTAGGCGTCGACATCGAAAACACCCTAGCTACATGTACGTCCATGTCATTTAGTATTTTAGGATGGGTGTAAATGAGGTAAAAGGAGGAAGGGGATTTGAGACAAATGTAAGACATTATAATCCGGTTTCATTTTATTTTTTAATAAGGGCATCATATTTTGAATTTGAACAACTTAACGAAAAAGATGTATACAGAATAATTCTTAAGAGATGGATCTCTATCCCTCTCTCTCAACTTCCTGTGATGCCCTCTCGGCAAAAAAAAAAAAAAAAAAAAAAAAATGACGATCACAGTTGCTTACAGCTTGCCCTTCCCCTTTCCTTTTTACGCGAATGCGTTATGAACCTTATCCTCTCATTTGTTTTAAATTGCACTGTTTTAAAATTTTCAGATAATTATTGCGTTTTTAAATATTGTAAGATCAGTCTATACAAAAACATTGATGATATAAGTTCCCGTCCGGACTCTCAGTCCTTCTGCATTGTATTGCAATTCAACTCAATAAAAAGTTGTATGTGCATCCGGCATTTGAGTTTCTGGATCCGCTCCTGAATCTGATTTGGACATGTAACCTGATCTCATTAAAGTCAGAGAAAATTCTAACTTGCTTATTCTGAAACGTGTATAATGACCCCCCCCCCCCATAAGCTGGAAGCTGACGAAGAGTCACCACCTACTGTAAGATTATAAAAGCCGTAGCCTACTTTCTGTTGTAAAGGCATAAAAAATTTCAAAATCAAGAATTTTCTTTTTCTATGTATCTTCCTTCAGAGTTTCCACCTACTTTAAAGTTTATTGAGATCCCTGCCCCAACCCCTACAAAAAATGCATCTATCAAACATGTATATATGTAACCGTCTTCCATAAGAATCTAGAATTCAAAGATGAATTATTTGACGCGACGTCATTTGAGAGCGAAGTTACCGTTTCACTAGTACTGCGATTCAGATGCTTCTGAAATATCTCGGAGATCTTTTCCCCGATTTATTTAACACTATTCTTTAAAAACATTATATGTATCAACTTTATCCTCTGAATTAATTTGACTTCAGTTACTCTGTTAGTGTAGAGTTTTAGGTTAAAATATGTTGTTGTAAATTATCAATATACGTCATGACGTCATGGTGAAAGAAAGCGCATTTTACGTTTCACAATGCCAACTTCGCCGGGTCATGAAACGCTTACCTTTTGTCAGATTTTCATAATGCTTACATTTTTAGAAACTAGAAATGTTGTATTGTATATATGTAAATTTTCTTTAAAAACGGCAAGAGGGCCGATTTTGATGGTTAGTGGCCCTTCTCCTTTGTTTTGTTTTATGACTTTGGGATCAAAACCTGTCAGCACGAGGACGCAAAACAGAAAATAACAAATAACAAAGAAATGGCCTTACAATCGCTAGATAGATCCAACATAACAAAGTCCATTGTATGTATCATATTGTTCTGACGGACATTTATAAGTTCACAAACTGCTGTCGCACCTTAGTCAACCTACCATCACGAGGACGCAAAACAGAAAAAAAAACACACAAAGAAATGGCCTTGCAAGCGCTAGATAGATCCAACTATCTGATGAACATTTATAAGTTCACAAACTGCTGTCACACCTTTATCAACTTTGATTATTTTTATGTTTTATATTTTCAATCAATAAAAATTTCAGTTTCGACAAAAATATAGTTTTCAATTTCTGCATGATTCATTTCAGTTGCTAAATATAAACCAGAGGAAGCAGATGTCCGTTTTATGTTACCATTTTTCGACCAGTTCTTCCCTTTTTTACCAAAGAGACTTCGAAGATACCTATATCTTGGAGTTGACTTTGAGAGGGTAAGATTCAAAATTATACTTATTGTACTTATAAGTGGCTATAATTGAATTGAAAGAAGTCTTTTCGCAGGAAATAAAAGATACATATTTTCTATTTTTATTCACTTAAAGATTGTACATAGATTCAAAGGATCACTGACGACGGTTAATTACCCGAAACGTGCATGTCTGGTCCATGCTGCAGATTTATCTGTTCTTAAATGATGCTTTTGAATTTGAAGACTTTTAACATTCAAAGAATGTCAAACACTGAAGTTACAAATATTTGATATTAAAAGAAGTGATTTTAGTAAGAAAAATAAGTAAGAGGCGCCGTATATCGTTGGAAAAAGAAGAAATAGAAATACAAAAGAATAATAAAAACTAGTTCCCAGCTAAGAACAAAGAAAGAATTAAAGAACGACATATTATACATTTATATAAACTGTTTGGCATGAAGTTCTACTGACGAGGATTAATAGAATCTATCACGACGTTGAGACTGAGACAGGGGAATCTCATCCGAGTGTAAAAGATTTGCAATTCACGACGAGGCTTGCCGAGTCGTGGATGTAGCAAATCTTTTGCACGAGGATGAGATTCCCCTGTCTCAGTCGTAACGTCGTGATTGATTATTTTTCTCACTCACCTCATTTAATCATCACTTTAATGTTTCTAAAGCTAGAATCGATACCAAAACTTACACAAATCTAACGATGGCGTGACGTTACTTTCTATGACGTCATAATAGGAGTCACGTGGAGTGTGAGACAAGGAAATCTCAAACTGCTACGTCTACGTTTTTTCTTTTGTCTCACGACGTAAGTGAGTGAGAATAAAATATCCGAAACACGTGTCTAGTACAACAAAATTTGTACTATAGAACATATATTTCAATATTGACGAATTGAACACATATAGTCTAGGTGCCATTCACGAAACCCATAAATTTGTTACGCACAAAATGTTTTTGCACGAAAGTGTTGTCAATACCCTCTTATTTGATAATCCGGCTGATGCCACTCTGGCATCCTTGGGCATTTCGAAATTTTGGGGTAAAATGGAATTTTTCGAAGAAAAACCGTTGAAAATAGGAAAAATTCAATTACTTTTTCCATGCTGCAGCTAGATCAACAAAATTGGTACCAAAAGAACGACAATTTTATTGTCTTTAAGTCTCAAGCGCAATTTACCAATTTACTTGTCCATAAAATGGGGGAAACTATGGATTTTCGATGAAAAATCGTTGAAAATTGGGAAAACACCATATCTTTTTTTATTCTGTAGCTAAATAAAAAATTTTGGTACCAAACGCACAATAAATTTATTGCCTTTCATTTTAATTAATACAGATGTCAGATTTGCAATTTGCTGGTACGAAAAATTGGGAAAAACAACTACTCTTTGATGAAAAATCGCTGAAAATTTGCAAAATGCAATGACTTTTTCAAACTGTAGTATGAGGTTCTGCAATTATGGTACCAAAATAAAGGTTTTAGTTATTGTCTTTTATTCTGACATATTTAGCAACTTGCTCATAAATAAAATGGGAGAAGAACAATGAGGGAGAAAACTTTGATTTTTGAAGGTTTTTTTTCCATACAAAGTTTGGACTTTGAAAAATGCAAAACGTTTAGAGAAAATCTAGAACAAAGATATGTGTATTCAAGTCAACAGTTTTAAGAAAAACAATTTACTAGTACATGGAGTCTTGTAGCAAGCTTTTGAAAGATGTGGGTGAAATTAGACACATTGTTCAAAAGGAAGCGGCTACTGTCTATGATACATAACGTGCATGTCTTGTCCACGCTGTTAATTAATCTGCTTTTAGATGATGCTAATGAATTTGAAGACGTTTAATGTTTGTACCACTTGGTGAGTGTCACTGCTGGCGGACCAGGAGTCCCCGAGGGCACATGTAGCCAAGTTTGATCAATTTCGATTGGTCGTTTCTTCAAATCGTAATCCAGGATAACCACACCTTCAGCTATTTCCGTGGCAGATGGCCGTCCTAAGTCGTCACCGGTTGCTCGTTGGTTTATGTGTAGTCCTTTCTGTTTGATGTTTCTGTGTTGTGCGTTGACGTTTCTTGTCCCTTCTGCGTCTCTTTTTGTGCTTGTCTGCTTTGTGTTATTTGCATTGGGGGTTTTGCTAAGGGTGCTGCAACCTGCTGTTGTTTGAGATCCCCTCCTTTGTCTCAAACGCATTCGAAAATTTCTTCCCCTCCTTTGTCTCAAACGCATTCGAAAATTTCTGTTTTCAAAATTGTCACAAATTTCTGAAACCTGGGTCCTGTAGCATCATATCCTAGTCATCTAGCTACGTCTTATATTTTGGACATAATTATCACACATTATTGGCCATATTTCATTGTTTGGATTGAGGATCAATGACGAGGGTTAAATATCCGAAACGTGCATGTCTAGTCCTCGCTGTTAACTAATCTGCTTTTAAATGATGCTAATGAATTTGAAGATGTTTAACATAGATGATTTCTGCCAGGGTTGTAAAGTTGTTTTCAATCATTGAAGTGGATCTTAAAGACCTGCTTAGTGGTGACATTGTTCAATGTAAAAAAGATTACTTCAGTTTTTCAACTTCGAAATATGTTCTTAAAATAAGCTCCAGGTTATCTATTCGACAAGGATGCCTAGGAGCTGGTGATCGATTGATGTATGCAGGGCTCTGGTGTATCAACTGACCATTAAATGGCAGAATTAATACCTTGATTGTTTCTGGTCATATAATTCTAAAAATAACTAAACACTTCAGATGTTCAATGATAAGTGTTCCAGCTATCTTCCTTCTTGAAGAAAGTTTTAAACCAATTTTACTGCACCAGGCACGTGTTTCGGATAGAAAAATCCTCATCAGTGATGCTTTCAATTAAATGACTTTATGGCACTGCCAAAATCCTCTCCAGCAGCTCCCCTGGCCCTATTTTCTGAACTTGAAATTGCTATTACTTTGCAGAGAGCAAATTTAAATGGTATTCAATTGACTCCTACTTACGATCACAATGACATAAAAGATTCAGTCAAGAAAGCTACATCTCATGAAATGAAGTGCAACTGATTGATATTACATGTACTTGCAATCATTTGATCGAGAAAGCAATCCGATTGATTAAGAACTCGCATTCTACACATTATTCTAAAGATGATGTAGGTATTGCGAACAGATCATGATGATGGATACCATCAACATATGATGGTATAGGAGAGACAAAGATTGTTCTGTGGGAAATCTTTTGAAGTGGTGTTCCGTGTCAAATTTGAGAGAAGTTAATTCAGATATTGAAAAGAATCTAGACAGTATATCTGATGTCAGGTCCAGTGTACGATTGAATGAAATGGGCTATAAGAGAAAGGAGGGGATCTCCAACAACACTAGGTTGCAGCAACCACAGCAAAATCCCAAAACACACATGCAAGAAAAAACACAGAACAGACACCCACAGAAAGAGACGCAAAAGGGACAAGATCATAGAAACATGAAACATAAAAGACTAAACATTAACCAACGAGACCAATGGACAACGGGTGCCGACTTAGGACGGCCATCTGCCACGTAAATAGCAGACGGTGTGGTTATCCTGGATTACGTGAGCACAACCCTCCCACTATTCCGATTTCCCAGAGGTCTCGAAGAACGCACAATTATGGTGTAAAACAACCTCCTCACAGAGTTCAAAACTCTTGGATGACCATTACCACTAACTTTATTAATTGAAGAATTTCGATAAAATGTCAAGAAAAACGAAATATTTTTAGCCATGCATAAGGAAACATTCTTAAGATCAAACCTGGATCTGCTGAAAGAACTAAATTTAAAATAAATGTTGAGACCTATTGTGATAACATTTTGCCAATTGCGTCTGAACCTCTATCTGTTATCCTGTTGATTTGTTGTAGTCGTACATGAAATCTGAGCTGTGTAACAAACAGATGTGACAAATTCTGTGCTCAATTTTCTTTAATTCTGTAAATGTTTTGGAGTAGAAAATTGTCAGAGTACGATGCAAAGGAGGCATTTTGATCAACCATGTAAGAGGGGTTCTTTTTTGTTAGAAGTAGCTGCACACAAGAATTACAATTGCATGTTGATGAAAAAACAAGGCAATAAAAGGAGGTGATATCAAACAAAACTGGTTGCAGCACCAATATCAACACATCAAAACATCTCAAGTAAAAATACAGAGAAGACAAACACAGAAAGAGAAACCAAACGGGCAGGGAACAGCAAACACGACATCAAACATCAAATAAGCAATGTATGAATTATGCAATTAAAATGGAACATTCTTTTCGTCAAATGATGCGTGATGTTGTAAGATGATGCTAGGACATTTATACTATTTGGAATGATATATCAAGAGTAGAATAAAGGATAATAAGAGAGTGCAAATCTAAAATTATCAATATGCAATCATTTTGATACGAAAATTGTTGTTTTAGAATTTCTTTAAACCGATTTTTTTTTTTACAATTTAAAACCTGTTTTCAGCAAAAACAAAACAAAACAAAACAAGAAAATTCAATTTGCTTGAGTGGAATTCTGAATTTAAAGCAATGAAATCATTTTTCTTGCTGTTGTTCTAACTACAGCATGGAAAAAACATTGCAATATCCCAATTTTCAGCGATTTTTCATTCAAAATTCATTCTTTCCCCCATTTTCGTACTTGCAAATTGCTAATCTGATATTTAAAATAAAAGGCAATACATTTATTGTGCGTTTGGTACCAAAATTGTTATTTTATCTACGGTATGAAAAAAGATATGACATATTCCCAATTTTCAACGGTTTTTCATCGAAAATCCATACTTTTCCCCATTTTATGGACGAGTAAATTGATAAACTGAGCTTGGGAATTAAAGGCAATGGCATTTCTGTTCTTTTGATACCAAATTTGTTGTTCTAGCTAAAACATGGACAAAGTGATTGTGTATTTCCAATTTTCAACGGTTTTCGTTGAAAAATTACCTTTTTTCCCAAAAATTTCGAAATGCCCAAGGATGCCAGAGTGGCATCAGCCGGATTATCAAAGTAGAGAGTATTAACATCACTTTCATGCAAAAACATTTTGTGCGTAACATTTTTTTGGGTTCACCCCAAAATAGCCATTTGGCAACTAGACTAATAGGAATTAAGGGATGATTCTTAAAATAAATATATGGTAAGAATAGTTTAAACGTTACCTTTCAGAGAGGTGATCTACTCAAAAGTATGGTAAACGGATATGATAAAGCCAATCAACCACCACAACTCAGAAGGAGCAATTCTGATCATGAGGAAGTTGTAGAATTGACCCTTCCGATTGCGGGAAAAAAATGCAAAATTTCGTGACGTCACAATGCTTTTACCATGTGTTTACCTCGGACAAACAAGCTCCGAACCTCGGTCAAACATCGAAATTGCATTGTGACGTCATGGAATTTCTCAAATTTTTCCCGCGTTCGGAAGGGTCAATTATCTCCCTTGGCGAGAAGGAAAACAACAAATACAGATATTGACGTCAAACTCTAAAACACCCCATTTCAGTGTTTGTCTTGATGGAAGGTTATACTATGAGGTCCGGAGGAGTTCCTAATCAGTGTTTGTCTTGATGGAAGATTATACTATAAGGTCCGGAGGAGTTCCTTATCGTATGTTTTTGTATATGTTCTGAATTGGATACATGATAAAAGTGCATAATGAATTGATGTTTCGTTTTCTTTTTTGTTAAAATCTACATGTACTCCTCATTGTATTTTCGAATTCAGTATTTTAAATTACTTTCTTCCAATGCTATTTTGGACATAGATGTTATTTGCTGTGCTAATAAATCGAACAAACAGGAATTTTAGAGCCACGCATTCTTTGCAAAATGCGTAAACTAATAATTCTAATTTTGTTCATTCCGTGGCCAAACAGCGAACCTGTGAGTAACGCTAAGACAGAAATTGGAATGGGCTTTGGGTTTCCTTTTTGGTTCTTCCTGTTTGGATACTACACTTGCATTAGATGCGCTACATGATCCATGTGATTTTTGGAATTAATTAGCACGACTCGTTTTAACAGCGTCACCTACAATGGATTCTACAATGCCTTCCGCACTCGCACTGTAAATGGCTCAGTGAGATCAGTTGTCCTACGTCTTTCTGTGGGACTAGTGTTGTTATCCCAGTCTGTTTGTCCGATAGTTCATTTAGCGTGGGGAATTTCCGTTTTGTATTATTTTCCTACAAAGTTCGTAAGCCTTTTGATTGTGGTTTTTGGAATTGTCCCTTTCACGTTAAGGACCGTTCGATTCACTTTGTTTCACCGTAGGGCAGTTTTGCCCTGCAGAACAATCAAGTGAAGTGACTCTGCTCGCGTACACTGCTGTGAATGACGTCATTTGATTGTTATGCTGGGCAAAAACGTCCTACGAAAAGGAAAAAGTGAAGTGAATGAATATTAGTGTGAATGGGTCGATATTGTTTCGGCTTTTGTGTTTGACTTTCATTCACTGATTAGTCCACATCTTAAACTACTAGCCGGTTGATAATATTATACATTTTTCATCGTGACGAACTTCGCACTTCGAACATTGAAGAAAAAGCGGCATAGCTGTCGTTCGCGTATAAACTCATAAGCGGAGTCATCTACATTTTGATTAGTATGCTCAACGGAATGATATATTGGACTTCCTGTACAAATGGCGCTTTTTTTTTTGGCAACCAACTAATGAAATTAAAGTGCGAAGTTCGTCACGGTGAAAAAAGTCTATTAGTTATACAGTGTTTACAGGGGGATACAAAAATATATTAGGGTCGATTAGAAAAGTTGTATTGGGCGAAGCGAGGACGATCCCAATACAACTTTTTTCATTGACCCAATATATTTTTTATCTCCCCAGTAAAACACTGTAAAACGAATTTATCCCGCAGATGGCTTTTGGTTTGTGTATGTTATGTAAACATATTTTAAAGCATATTGGTGACGTCACAAGCGTAAAGCGTCTTACATGTAGTAGAAGCAGGATATTAAAATAATATCCTGTCAGTGAAATAACACAACATAATATTTGGTTCTTCGCGACCAATCAGATTGCAAGAAATTTGCAAGAGGCGGAATAAAGACCGATATTTGGGTTTGGGTCAAAACGAGCCTTTCCCCATAAAAATAAATGAAAAACGTAAAAGTTTTTGTATCTCCCCGGAGTTACAAAACAGGTTGCCACTTTCTTCAAAGGTGGATTTTCTAATACTGATATTCTGTCCAAACGGATGATGAATCCATGTCTTCGGATGGTGTATGTGTGAGGGTGTGTTTGTGTGAGGGACTTACTCACATTTACCTGAAACCCACTACATATGGTGTAATACCTGTATCCAACTACACTATGACAAAGTCAATAGATAGAGAAAAAAATGTCATATTTAGGTTTAAATGCCCCTCCTTTCTATTGCAATGAACTCGAAATCCTGAAAAAACGCTTCATAAAAAAGTGACATTATGCATGGATATGACTACATCACACACACACCTTAATCTGACTACATCCTACACACACCTTAATCTGACTACATCCCACACACACCTTAATCTGACTACATCCCACACACACACCTGTATTACACTACATTTCACACACACCTCAATCTGACTACATCCCACACACACACCTGTATTACACTACATTTCACACACACCTCGATCTGACTACATCCCACACACACCTGTATTACACTACATTTCACACACACCTCAATCTGACTACATCCCACACACACCTGTATTACACTACATTTCACACACACCTCAATCTGACTACATCCCACACACACACCTGTATTACACTACATTTCACACACACCTCAATCTGACTACATCCCACACACACCTGTATTACACTACATTTCACACACACCTCGATCTGACTACATCCCACACACACACCTGTATTACACTACATTTCACACACACCTCGATCTGACTACATCCCACACACACACCTGTATTACACTACATTCCCACACAATTTAATCCGACTGCATTTATTGTTTAATACACCTGTTTTTCACTATAATTAAGTCGTATTATGTATACCTAAGAAAGGGCGCTCTTCTTGTGACCTTCTCTAGCTGGACATATGTAAGCAAGAGATTCCTTTTGTCAATCAAGGCTATTTTCATTGTGTCAAGGTCGGCCATTTAGAAATAATCACGAATGGCCTAGCTTATTATTGTATGTAAATTCATTTTCCACATTATCTTGAGTTTTAACTCAAAATGACTTTGAAGAGGCTCATGCAATCAGATAACCAATATCCTGCAGAAATGAGCAACTTTTTTGTGAATTTTCATCAAATTCTTCAGAAAGATGTTTCCCATAATAAGTATTTTCTTGCTTCCTATATATAGTAACAACTTTACAAGTGGTATTGACCTTTCAGAAATAAACTTGATTAATCTTCCTTCAACAGCTCTTATGATTTCAGAAAAACATAAAATGACCTTGATTAATCTTTGTCCTTTTGGGGAAACATAATAAGATTCTGATGAACAAGGTAAAAGATTTGTTTCTTAAGTCTTGACCTATTGTTATCTTGATCTTTCCTAAACGAGCTTTGTAACAAAGACTCTTGTTCCTTAAAACACATTTTGTTGAAGTATCACCTTCTGATTAAAGTTTTTTGAAATATGAGCTTGTATAGACAGACATGACATGTTTTCTTGGAGCATATTGAAGAAGGAACTCATATTGTGAACGATATGATACATACTGTGAATTTGTTTGTATAATATTCATATATATATATATATATATATATATATAAAAGCACAAGAAAGGTTCAAGTGACCACGACACTAAACGTGTTTAAACCTAGCGGAAGGGACATTGCATCCCTTAAGCCGTCTGGATACACGAATATGTACCTATATACAGTCGGAACAAGGGACAGTACGTCCCTCATTCCAATCGGACACAAGTACATAAAAAAAAAAAAACATACACACACTCTCATGCTAGTCAGAACCTGTACTGTACTGAAGCTCGAAAGGCTATAACTAGTACACAGGTAGGTAATATTCTCAATCCATGAACCGAAGCAGACCCCGCGAGGGGCGAGACCAGGTGCCTTTTTTTTTTTATGTACTTGTGTCTGATTGGAATGAGGGACGTACTGTCCCTTGTTCCGACTGTATATAGGTACATATTCGTGTATCCAGACGGCTTAAGGGATGCAATGTCCCTTCCGCTAGGTTTAAACACGTTTAGTGTCGTGGTCGCTTGAACCTTACTTGTGCTTTAATATATATATATAAAAGACCCAAAGATAAAAAGATATTCATTAAACCTGTATGAGCTATTTAATGACTTATGTATATAAACAGCTCAGATGAGTTAAAAGGAATTCACTTTTATATGAAGTTCTAATCAGTTTTGAACTCCGCCATCCAATGAGAATGCTCTGATGGGATATAGAGTTATGTTTATGGAGACATCACTTTGCTTTGTACTTTGAATTAAAGAAAATATTTCTTTTTTTTCAATTTTATTTCAATATCAGCAACATAACACATTCAAGCTTAAACTCTAACATAATAGTCATAAGAAACATGGTTATTAACTACACTGCCATCCATAAATTAGTATACACCATTTCTGTTCATGTTGCAATTAGAAAATGACCAATTTCAAATCCGTTGCTGCATATTTCTGAAGATTGACATTATTGAATTCATTTAAAACAAATCTTACCAAAATATTAACATGTTTTGGATTTTTTTTATCTTTTTTTTTATATAAAAATGACAATTTTGAAAGAAAATTATGCTGATAAAAAAAAGTTTTTATATACATTTTTTATTATCACAATTCATAATTTTGAATTATGTGAAGCCAATTATTGTAAAGTACAGAATGGAAAATATTAAGAATTTAGAATGATGTTCTTGTTCGTATAGTTATTAAATTTTATGATTGGCAGTGTATGTCAAGAATTAACCTATACAATATTCAAGACATAACCCCCCCCCCCCCCACCCACACACGAAAATAAAAATCTTCCAAGACCATGGCTCTTAGATAATCGGTTGTTTAAATGCATTAGAAGATCAAAATTCAACTTTTAAGGTACACATAATAATATTTTAGGGGCTCAACAAGACATTTCAGTAATTAGAAGAAACTCAGAAAGGTACAAATAATTGGAAGGTTCAATCTACCAAATACAATGTAGCTAGAGCAGAATTGATGTTCAACCTTCCCTATACAACTTAAATATACTATGAGAAATCAAAAACCATACCGATTTTCATAAACATTTTCTTTCTTTTTTATTATTGAGAGTTCAACATAATATGAGGTGTACTATAGACACACATGACATTGAAAAAAGAGAAATCTTTTTACTCATCTATAGTTGAATCTTAGAAATGTAATTCACAAATGACATAAATGACCAGTCTATTTGTAAGACTACAACACACATTCTATAAGACCCTAACATGAGGTGTTATGCACACAAGATAACTTAGATTTATACACATCTTTTTTCTAAGACCCTATGGTCAATGTCTCAAACAAGATATGAAGTGCAAATACATAACAAAGTCAAAGACCCATTTTGATGCAAAAGAATTATATTTCTATCATTTAGGCAAAAACAAAATTAATCATTAAGTTTCTCAGGCACTTTTTTTCAAATTATGATGAGGAAGGGAGGTTTTTTTTCAAATTGGATTCAACACATGAACAAAAAAATGCAATGATCGCTGTGCGATATAAGTCCCCTACCGGCGGCATAGATTTATGACTTGCATCTCTGTTCATCAGTTCATCTTCTGCAACAACAGCCAAGAAAAGTCTGGGAAACTGAATTCACAAAATTTGCTAAGTCCAAGGGCCATAACTCTTGTGAAAGTTAGTCAATCTAAATAATAAACTCAAATCTGCATCACACTATAATGTATTCACATACAAAAAATCAGCTCATTATCTGCAATAACAGGCATGAAAAAGTCCGGGAAACTAAAAATTTCATGAAATTTGCTAAGTCCAAGGGCCATAACTCTTGTAAAAATAGGCCAACTGAGATGTATTCATTTACCAAAAATCAGTGCATTATTTGCAATAGAACCAAAGAAAAGTCCGGAAACTGAAATTTTCATAAAATTTGCGAAGTCCAAGGGCCATAACTCTTGTAAAAATAAGTGAATCTAAAGCAAACTCAAACTTGATCTGTATCCCATTGAGATATATCCACATACCAAAAATGAGTTCAATATATGCAACAACAGCGGAAAAAAGTCCGGAAAACTGAAATTTTCTTAAAATTTGCTAAGTCCAAGGGCCATAACTCTTGTAAAATTAGGTCAATCGAAAGCAAACTCAAACTTGATCTGTATCACATTGAGATATATCCACATACCAAAAATGAGTTCAATATATGCAACAACAGCGGAAAAAAGTCCGGAAAACTGAAATTTTCTTAAAATTTGCTAAGTCCAAGGGCCATAACTCTTGTAAAATTAGGTCAATCGAAAGCAAACTCAAACTTGATCTGTATCACATTGAGATATATCCACATACCAAAAATGAGTTCAATATATGCAACAACAGCGGAAAAAAGTCCGGAAAACTGAAACTTTCATAAAATTTGCTAAGTCCAAGGGCCATAACTCTTGTAAAATTAGGTCAATCGAAAGCAAACTCAAACTTGATCTGTATCACATTGAGATATATCCACATACCAAAAATGAGTTCAATATATGCAACAACAGCGATAAAAAGTCCGGAAAACTGAAAATGGGACAGACGGACAGACGGACGGACAGACAGACAGACAGACGGACAGACAGACCGAGAGGAAACTAAGAGTCCCCTTCGGCGTTGCCGGTAGGGGACTAATAAACTTAAGAAACAACATGAATAATAATCACGATGCCAGCAACGATGCTCTTTTAAAGTTTGTCACTATATCCACCGATGATCGACCAAGGGAGGATTTGAGTGGCGCCAGCCACAATTTGCACCGAGACGACATTAATGTTTCACTCGTTTTTTCGTTTTAATACTCGGTCAGTTGAAGCCTTTACGCAAATGTAAAACATGGAAAAAGCAAAGCGAACCGAAAGTTCTGGAAAAGTGCTAAAAATTCTGGATGCTGCCCATATTTTTGTGATGCGTTGGTGCCTGAGAAACTAATGATTAAGTTTTTTGACCTTATGGCTTCAAAGTTTAATATTTCTGAAGGGCAAAATGACCACATCCTTTTCTTCTACTATTGGAGTCAAGAGCAATAACAAAATATAAGGTTTACAATAAAGCCAATCATAATGCAAAAAGAATTACATTTCTGTCATTTATAGTTTCAAAGGAGCTGCATAGGGAAACTGCATAGACTTTATAGATAAAACCCTAACTTCTGTCCAAGCTTGATGTACATCTTGAACGTTTATCTAGCTTGGTTATATTTTCCAGTCATTAAAATACCAATCTGAAAAACTATCATTCGCCTTCAACAAGTGGGTAGGGGACTAATAATTTGCATCACAGTAAAATTTGTTTGATCTGCTTTTTTTTATTTCTAGGTCTCAACATAAGAAATAATTAACAAAATCCCTTGAACTCTGCAATATATATATACAAATGTGGAACATTTGTTTACATAAGGCTTGTAAATATTTCGTGATTTCAGATGATCAAACACAAAAGGGAGTATGTACTCTTCAAAAATATTTCCAGAAAATAATTCTTTTCAAAGATTGTACATAATATACATAACATGAGTTAAAGAAGATCCTGACAATAATCTCAACAGCACTCACAATAGAGCACATATATCAAATAATTTTGTAATCAAAGGTTTTTAAAGAGATGGAATGACTGCATAATTCAAGAAAACCCTGTTAACAAATTTGTTCACTACCACAACAATCATTTCTTAAAATTAACTCTAGCAACTGCAAATTTTAGCAGTTTGGGTCAGAAATGTAGTTGTGTATATTACATTGAACTTGACCTTGATTTCTGACCAGGTCATAATATCGAAATGGTAGGGTTGCACTCAGAAATATTAATATTTACTTAATTGAGAAAAAATACCACAGTGACTGTTCATGACAGCATAAATACACTGGAAATAACTAGTTTAATTCCATATTTCAAAGTAACATTGACTCAAAGTAAAATATTTTGAGATTTGAATCTTGGGTATTAATTCTGCAATTTATGATAAGAAAAGACAGAGTTCATTTCACAGTGACCTTGATCTTTCAAATGTGACCTTAGAAAAAGGTTATAACACAACCTTTGGACCTGTGTAACAATTTTGTGAAATAAAATTCAAATGCTCGAAGTTGTCCATTCAAGATTTCACCATTTATTTTCACTTTTCCTGTGAAACTGAAGAAAAAGGTATTGAACACCTTAAAAAATATACATCAACTTTGAGGAAATCTCTTAAGCATTTGTTTTTTTCTTGATACGATCAAATTTCTTGTTGCATGTTTGATTCTCTGCCAAGGATACTTAGCAAGTAATGGTTCATTCCTAATGGCATTCAGACAAGGAAGTTGTCCAGGAGTTTTCTCCTCACGAATGAATTTTCCCATCTGGCGTTTGATTGCTTCCTTCTCCGGAGTTGTCCAGACATGTCTTGTTGCAGAAGTTCCTTGAAAAATAAAAGGAAAGATTCTCATTTATGTTAGTTTTTTTAACTTGCCTATGGCTGAGCCAGAGAAACAACTTTATCATTTTATCGACCACAAATATTCTATAATTCAAAGAGGGGCATAACTCTTCTAAACAAAGTGACATCAGAGATGACAGAGCTCACCCCGATGGTCACATTGTCACATGACCGCATTTGTACCTATATTACATAAAGTATTTCCAGATGCATCACCCACACAATAAGGCTGCTAGAATTGAAGACCTTACATGGTCACTCAAGTGTGAAATGTAGGTCAGATGAAGTACCTGTACAATGCATTGCAGTATTAATCAAAAAGATGGAACGGGGATACAATTTTGGTACTAAAAGATGCATCTTCTCAAAATACATACATATGCAAAATATGAAAGCACTATCATCATGATTATCTCTACTTAAAGTTTTATACTCTTTTATTGAAATCAGGACAGAACGATCCCTAAATGCCCATTCAGTCAAATAACCGGATGCATAAACAAGAGGTCCAAGGGCCACATTGCTCACCTGAGAACATTGGAAATCTTACCCTAGCAGGATTTGAATGTGATATATAGTTGTACAATTCTAATCATAAGCTTAGCTTTATGCAACAATCAATAAGTGCATAAAGTCATTTTTAATATTCTACTATAATACCACTAAAAGTATATCAATATTAACTTAGGGGAAAATATGGGAAAAAGCTAAGTTAAAGTGCAAAAACATAAAACAGAATAACAGGTGCCACCTGTTGACGGATCCAGACTAAAAAATAAATGCCAGAGCCACCTAATGCTCAACTGCATAGCATAATGTCTTTAATGTGCGGCTAGCCAACAGGGGATGCTTACTCCTCCCGGGCACCTGGTCCCACCTCTTGCTTGCTAGGGGTCCGTCGATGTTTAATTTTGCGCTCTATTGTGAGTGCTGTTGAGATAATCGTCAGGATCTTCTTTAACTCATTTATGACAGCCAATTTCTTAAACTCACTTTTTTTTCCCCAATTTACATATACACAATTGTATATTCATGTAGCACCTATACTTTGTTCAATATTGGCTTCTTTAAGCAAAATCACTGAAGCAGAAAATATAGGTCAAGATTATTTTATGAAAGTTTGATTAAAGATTCATCCAATTTGTAACTTTGGTCCATATAGCGCTTATAGTTAGCACAATATTGTCTTTTAAAGGCAAAATCACTCAAGCAGAAAAAAAGTAGGTCAAGGTCAATATGTGAAAGTTTGATAAAAGATACATCCAATATGCACATGATGCAGGTTTGGTACATGTAGCACTTATACTTTGCTTAAAATTGGCTTATAACGGCAAAACCATTCAAGCGGAAAAAGTAGGTCAAGGTCATTTTATGAAAGTCATATCAAATATATATTCAACATGTAAGTTTGGAACATATAGCACTTAAACTTTGCTCAATATTGGCTTTTAAAGGCAAACTATTGTGATCTAATATTATTTATCTTATCATCTGAAATAATTTTAAAAATCCCTACCCCAGGGGCTAAATTCCCATCTGGTAATATTAAACAAAGTATAATTAAACATTAAGAAAAAAAAAGAACAAAAAGAATATTATCATGAATATGAATATAGGAAAGGTAATTGTGTGATCTTAACATTTACCTGATCATCTAGTTCGGACGACGCCAACACCAACGTTGGGGGTATTGCAATAGCTCTTTTGCACAAAAGTGGAGTCGAGCTAAATGATTACTCCATTCCTACCAAATTACCAAGTTTCATTAAAATCTCTTCAGTGGTTCTGGAGAAGAATTCCAATATGTATGAAAATACCCTCCCTCTTTCCTTTTTTTACATAAGAAAAGAATCATGAAAATCAGAAAAATAAAATTTTCAACTAAAATCACTCTAAAATCATTGAGTAACTTAAATATGACAAATATGCAGTAAATGAGTGCACAAAAACACACATTGATAAAGTTATTTGAAGAAACATTTTGATGGGCATTTCTGACAAAGTCCGAAAAGACGTCAAAAATGCTGCAATAATTTGACTTTGGAGTGGAATCTAAAATAACAACACCTCTTAACTCATCTCTCTTGATCATCCTGATGCTTTCGGTTTGTCGATACATGCTTCGGTTCTAAAGAAGAAGTTTGTCAAAGGAGGGTACCCCCTGTGACCTATTTTTACCTGTAGTGGCTCCACCTGTTGACGGATCTGGCGATAAACAACAACATTGTTAGGGTACCATGAGTACTTCTTCCTACCAAGTTTCATCAAAATCCCTTCAGTGGTTCTGAAGAAGAAGCCAAAGATGTGAAAAGATAACGGACGGCCGATAGATGATGGGGAATGACAATAGCTCACTTTGAGCCTTTGCCTCAGGTGAGCTAAAAATATATCGCATTGTTGTTGTTGAATGAATTTACCTCTTTGTAATTTTTTTGCCATCTTCTTTTCTGTTTTCTTTCCCTTTGTTCCCTTTGCCTGTGAATCACTCTCCTCACATTGGTCATACAGGTCTGAATCATTCTCTCCATACTGGTCATGCTGGTCTTCCTCTTCCTCGGAGTCCTCTTCACTTTCTACCACTTCTGTAAATCAATATTATGTATACTTTCATATCATCATACAAAAATGGACCCAAGGTATTCTCTCTTAACATCCCCCCTCTCCAAAAAAAAAAAAATAATAATAATAAATTATAACATGTGAGGATCGAACCAAAATGAGGTAAAGCCACACTTTTCAAGCTATAAACAAAAACAACCCCTTTCATAACAACAACAGTAATTAAGTAGTAAATTATGATGACAAAGTGTACACAATATTTTATGGGGCTAATGACCATGACTTGAGACCAGAGGGTCCTCAGCATTGCTCAGTGACCATCAGTACAAAATGATGTTGGTAACAACTGAACATCTTATCCCTAGTGTGATATGCTCTTATACTATTCTTAAAAATGTTTTATAGGTCAAAAGCTCTATAGAGCTTATGTTCATTGTTTACGATACAACATTATGTAAAGATGATAAAATTTTAAAAATAATATGATCATAACAACATGAACAACATGAACATTATTTTGATAGTACATTTTCATCAACACAGAACATTATGATGAATTTGTTTGTGAAATATGAACGCCCTTTCACTTATACTTAATAAAAAACTATTGCTTTTTTAAGAACTTCTGAACTAATTGTTTTAGTTTCAGGGCTCAATACAAAGGTAAATTACGGCCTCAAGCTTATCAATCAATAAGATGTAAGAGGTCCACGTACCCAAGTTAAAATTCTCATGATTGAAATGTAGCAAATGCTATTATAAAGTACATGTATGTATTTCTTAAATCTGAGAACTCTTATTATAAACTTATACTTGGAACAAAAAGGCAAATCATTGTTTGCATTGAGTATAAATGTAGAACGTCTTTAAATTCAATAGCATCATTTGAAACCTGATAAATTTACAGCATGGACCAGACATGCACGTTTCGGGTACTAAACCCTCGTCAGTGATCCTCATTCTAGACAATGTAATACATGTAATATGGCCAAAAAGTATGAAAATTATTATGTCCAAAAATGTACCAAGAGACGTAGCAGAATGGGTGGGGATATGATGCTACAGGACCCACGTAAAACTAGAAATTCAAATGATCCATTGCAAAGTTTGATATGAAAATTTTTTTAAAATTTACCTTTATCATCCAGTTTGATGTCATCTAAATCCTTTCCTTGAAATTGGCTTATAGTCCCAGAATTCAAACTGTGAAGGACCTTTGAAACTTTTGCTACTTGCAAAGCATCTTCCGGTAACCTGTAGTACTGCCTATGTACTCTTATGTTGTGACCCTGGAATGTAGCCAATATATCTTGGGAGGTTTCGCTTAAGTTCAATATTTGTGCAAGAGTTGCTAATTGCTTTCGCAGCTTTGTCGATGTGATAGATTTTGTATCTTCAATCCCAACTTCAATGGAATATTTTCTGAGGCAATCACTTCCTCTAAAGGGTAGCTTTGATTCACCAGGTTTGGAAAACAGCATATCATCATTGATTTTCGCTTTGTCACGAACTAAGATAAGTGTATTTATGCTCTTTTTCATATCCTCTGTTAAAAGGACAGCTACTTTCCTCCCCCTTTTCCCTTTGATTTCAACCCTGGTATGGCTGTTGCAGAGGTTTTTTTCAAACTCACTCAAAGTGCTCATGACCACGGGATCAGGTTTTCCATTCCTGTTTTCAGAGCAAGCATTTCTAAAACTTTTAAGGGTCATTCTTTCTGCCTCTCCACTTCGCCTCCTATTGAATAGTATCACTAATGCTAGACACATTTGGGCTAATTTGGAATACAATTCACATGTAAAATTCTCTTTTATGTCTGCACAAACAGCTTTGATTTCACTGGCTAAATACTTGTTCAGCTTTACAACATCTTCCACTAATGGTAGGAGCAATGGCTTGTTGTATTTCTTGTCTCCAAGAGAAGTGAGGGCTTGCCCTGAAATTTCATCATTCCAGTCATCCTTGTATTGATCCATGAAGTTCTCAGCAATTGAAATCTTCTTTGTGTTGTCTTCTTTCCGTCCTTCGGATCTCAAATATCTTGCACATTTGTTTAGACTTTGGCCTATTTTCAAGGCAAGAGATGGTGTTTTGTATGATCTAGTTGATCGGTCATATCCACAGACATCTTTTACACAATGAATCATAAGATCCCAATTCTTTCCCAAGAGAATGTCATCCAGGCAAACTATTTCCTTAGATGCTTGTTTACAGCTAAGGAGCAACCGACCAAGCTCTCTGAGTTTTTGGGATATGTAATGGATTATGTGAGGATCACTTCCAACCCTATCTAGAAGCCTCTTTCCATAATCTGAGATCCTGTGGTCTGAAGAAACTGCTAACTTCACCTCATCATCCCTCATAACAGCAAGTACCTTTTCAGATAAATCTGAAAATCCACAATTTTTCAATGGCAATAGAAGCTTCCCATTTTTAACAGGATTTGAAATAGTAGAATTTTCACCTTCTTTACAAACACAATATTGACTATGCCTCCAAAGTTCTGTTCTCGAGTAGAATGCTTTGCATTTATGACAAGGTACTAAACTATTCACATCTCCTTCACCTACTCTCCTCTTAGGAATAATCAAACCACTTCCTTTCTCTAGTACTGCAATGTTGTGTGCAAAATCTCCTTTATTTACAATTTCTTCCCACAGTTTTCTCCTCTCTTTGCTTTTTTTAGGATGCAACAATATCTTTGAAACTTCAAATTCATTCCTATGAGAAAGTTCTAAATGTCTGGCCATATTCGCCATAACTTTTTCACAATAAAAACAAGCATGCACCTTGTTCAGGACAGTTCCTTGCGTGTTTTTCTTTATTCCTTGAAGACATATCACCTTTTCTTTGCGGGGAACTGCGACAACTTCACTGTCATCACTGAATTGCTCGCTATCAGAGACATGATGACCTAAATAGAACATATAAATCATCAGATCATGTGCAACTACTGCAACCTATCTGAATATTTGGTATTTTCTGACCTAAAATAGAAATGCCTTTGATAAATACAAGGGACTATGCTTAAAGTTGTAGGCCCTGTAATCGTCAAAAATTGGATGAAATTAAACTTGTAGAATACAAACTGTATTTTTCTAGCATTACCAAAGATATTAACTTTCCGTAAATAACATAATGTTTGCAACCAAGCTCCTCAAGAAACCAAAAATATAAAGATAATTTATTGTAAATATTTCTTGCTCACAATATTTACACCAAAAATGGAAAACCCCAAGTTACGCATGCGCATTACCATGATTACAAATTTGAAATTATAACGACATAGATTATTCAACTTGATTAAGGGTAAATAAGGGTGGATTTTCACGGATTATTTAGTCAGTAGTTACTAACTTTCAAACCTTTCCAGATTGATGACTAGAAAGCTTTGTGAGATAAAGTTCACCTTTTACAACATGAGTTTATTTATAATTATTGTAATTGTAAACATTGTGAATTCGCTGGCAAAACACATGTTATGTTTATATATTCTGGACAAGTGAACTTTTTGTAAGTTTCTTTATCCAATAAAACAATATATTGAAATTAAATAATATACTCTATTTTCTAGAAGATACAGGGAATACATCTTTAAATGACAACTTGCATGTGAATAAACTTTTACATTCTTAGCTTAAACTATAAAGTATACTTCTTACACAAGGGATACTACATACATGTAATAATTAAGAAATAAATAAATTTTTCTTAAGGATAAAAACTAAATTTAGAGCATCAGTCAGTTGAAGTATTCTTAACATGCTTGTATACATGCACTTGAATGGAAATGAAATATGTTTCCCTTCACTAAATACCTACTGGACTCACATGTAGTATCCTCAAGTTGATTCTTTTCTACTTCCAAATCTGTTCCAAGCTGATTCTTTCCTACCTCCATCTCTTTTTCTGTACAGGCAATTCCTAGAATCATAATGACATTTTGTGTGTGACATACATGTAGACAGAGCAATTGGATTCTTGTAGAGTTATGGTGAAATTAAAAGTATTTGCTCATGTTGCTTTAGTGAAAAGAATTAATATCGTATGATTCAAAACTTGAAGTTCTATCTGAAACACGGGTTATTGCATAAGCGCAATTATTTATATTCATAGAGATTTGCTTTATTTCAATTTAATGATACTCATCCTTAACTGCTTAGAATTTATAGACATGTTTGAACAGTTTCTGTCATAACCCCATGATTGACCTTGGCCTTTAACCATAAAAGATTAAAATTTGAAGGCATTTTCCTCTCATGTCCCTTAATTATGTATGAAGTGTGGTAGCTATACAGAAACATGTAATAACAGATTAAAAGCTCACCTCGTAAGTATTTTGGGTTTTAAAGGCAAATAAATCAAGTGGAAAAGGTAGGTCAAGGTCATGTTATGAAAGTTGATCCAACATACATCCAAAATACAAGTTTGGTACATGTAGCACTAAAACTTTGCTCAAATTGGCTTTTCAATGAAAAATCACTCATGGAAAAAAATGTAGGTCATGGTCATTTAACGAAAGTTTGATCATGCATAGGTCAAGGTCATTTAACGAAAGTTTGATCAAAGATAAATCCAGTATGCAAGTTTGGTACATGAAGCACTAACACTTCACTCAATATTGGCTTTTAATAGAAAACCACTAAAAAAAAGGTCAAGGTCATTTATGAAAATATGATCAAAGATACATAAAATACACAAGCTAAATACATGAAGCACTTGTACTTTGCTCAATATTTGCTTTTAATTCAAGGTCCTAATAATAATCAAAGGTACTAAAACATCATTAAGGTTGCCAAAGCCAATGTTTCCTGTTTACCTTCAGAAAAATGATCCGACTCGGAGCAAGAACCATCACTGCTTTCTGAATCTGACATTTTCTCTGGATTGTAATCTGGATCAACCACTGAAAAAAAATATTCATAGTTTTTGTATGGAAGACTTATCAGGGAGAATATAATTTCTTAAGAAAGCCATTCAAACTAGTATAACTGTTTAGTGTCTACATGTGCCAAGGTTTTGAGCATACGTCCATGAAAAAAAGGAAACCAGCATCAATAAACTGTGGATCTAAAAAATTGATTATTGTCCTTTCTCAGATCATACTTAACTAAGGTGTATTGGTTTGTCATCTCAGTACTTGGATAAATTAGTACATAATACAAAATTCATTCTAAAGTTTGATTGTAATAAGAAAGATTGGATAAATTAGTACATAATACAAAATTCATTCTCAAGTTTGATTGTATTAAGAAAGATGCATGCTTTTGTTGTTTTTGAGCATGTATATGTAGGTAGGTTTTGGCATTATCAGTGTATCCTAAACAGAAACAGAAATTGGAATGGCTTAACGAGTTTTCCATTTTTTGTTTGTACAGATATTGGTCCAGTTTTGCCCATATGATATAAATTAGCATTATGATGCTTTGAAATTCCTATATAAACTGTCTATATGATGTCAAGGCCCATTGAATTGTATTCTGGTTTCCATAGGATGTGATGATGTCAAAGTAAGTTAACCTTAGATACCACAACAAATTGAAGTACATATGTTACTCTGTTTATCCAATAGAAAAAAAAAAACACTGAATCGGTACTTCTTTAAAATTTCATTTCTTTAGTTTTTATATACATGTAATCATCATGCATGTTGTTGAATTTTAACTCAGCAGAAAAACATTCTTTACCCTTTGACATCACACACTCAAGTTGAAAGTTATTATTTTTCAAAGATATTCAAACTTTTGTTTGAAGTTTGATTTTTTTTCAAACCTAAGGAAAGGAACAAATCGCCGATCATAGCACCGTATAAAGCATTATGATGTCACCAAGTAATGTCATATTTACATTATTTATAAAACTTGGGCAAAATTGTTTGATGTGTCCACATGTGTTCCAATCCTCCAACCTAGATTAATCAAATTTGTCAAAAGTAATTGATAGTTTATTTTGTTGCTTTATTTGCGCAAGCAAGGATTTGTACACATACATACATGTTGAAATAAGTAAAACATTATCGAAACACATAATGTCCAGCAAAGTTTACAATGGAAGATTTTTTTTAATTATTGCAGTACATCAGAATCTGAATGATAAGAAGTTTGACTCACATTGTACTATGCTTTTTTTATCGAAAAAAGTTTTCTTATTTTGCTCCTACAATACCATGTCATGGACATGTTTAACCATTTCTTTGGATTAAAAGAGCGGTCAAAATGTATCAGATTCATTATAAACACAAGCCATTATACCTCATGATACAGCTAGTTTGAAAGACGGATGTAAACAGACGCATTATATGAAAGTGAATATGCGTACCATGGGACAAAGTGATTGGATATCAATTGATCCTATGTGATTTGTATGCGTATGGGATGCAGGAGACACAGAGATATATTTATCCCTGAATATGTAGGGTTTTGCTGCAATTTCACAAAAAATTGCTGATTTGGGCGTTTTCAGAGGTCTTACAGCTACTGATAAATGCTTCGTTTCCAAATTCTTAACTAAGAATTTCGTAAAGGACTCTAAAAAACATCAAATCAGAATGAAAATTTCAATTAATTCCAATGTTAAGCAGGGGCTTTGTGGCCAAACATCTGAATCTGTTCTTAGCACTTACTATTTCGATCAATTTTAATACATTGGAAAATATGCCCAATCAAAGCTTTTTTTCTCTTTAAATATCTAATCAGTAGAGTATATCTAATACACTGCCATCCATACATTAGTATTCACCATTTCTGATCATGTCCCTGCTAGAAAATTAATAGTTTCGAATCCATGGCTGTATAATTCTGAAGATGAACCTTATAGAAATAGTTTGTTACAAACTTGACCAAATATTTACATTTTTTGAATTTTTATTCTTTTTTACATAAAAATGACAATGACAGGAAAATTGTGCTGATGAAAAAGTTTTCATGTGCATTTTCATTATCACAATTCCTAATTTTGAATTATGTGAAGCAAATTATTATGAATTCCTTGAGCTCAAAATGGAAGAAATAAAATTATAGTGAATTCACAATGATTTCCATGTTTGTATAGTTATTTATGGATGGCAGTGTACTTTAAATCAATACCTGAATCTACATCTGTTAGGTCCTCCTCTATCAGATCATCCATCAGATCTTCCTCAGAATCTGAAAATATCATTTAAATGTTAGTGTGTATGACTTGCTGGATTTCTGAATTAAATATGGAAACTAAGCTTATTCTGCAATAGGAGTTTGACTTCTGTATCATTGTCAATGAAATGAACAGTAACCTTGAAATTTAACCAACACTGACCCTAGCCCTAAGTTTACATTTTAATTATACCCCTGCCATATAATGGTGGGGGTATATAGTGATGCTCTTGTCCGTCCGTCCTTCCGTGAGACGTGCATGCGTCCGTCCATCCGTCCCATCTGGGGTTTCCAGACTTTTAAAGGAAAACTATTACAGATAATCAATTAATTTCTTGCATATAGCTTTTACACCAAGAAATACAGGTCAAGTTCGAATATGGGTCATGTCCCTCAATGTTTTGCAGATTTATGCCCCTTGAAACTTAGAAATTTGTGGTTTCCGGACATTTAAACTTAAGGTAAACCGTTATAGATAATCAATTCATTTCTCACATATAGCTTTTACACCAAGAAATACAGGTCAAGTTTGAAAATGGGTGGTGGAGGCCGTTTGGATAATTGTTGGTTTTTGAAAAATCAGGAATTAGTCAGGGAAATATAATTGCAGAGTCCTGTCAACTCTGACCAAAACACTGATTTACTCTAAACCTTGTTCTACTTTTGAAATATAAAGTTTGCTTGCTCAAAATACTTCAAATAAATTTTATGTTAGACCTGTGTTTTACTGAGTAAATGTGAAGGAGAATGCTGCACAATAGTATGTCATTTCAATTATGCAAAACCTCCTTACATACTGTCAGCTGAATTGATGGATCGTTTTGTCTAGGGTTCTATATCGCAATGTCTCCATTTGAGCTGTACAAAACATTCACACTTTTCACAATTTCCTTAAACCTTCAATACACTAACATGAACTTACTGAGACATGCTTACAGAATCTTTAATATCTATAAATATTGTGAAATAAACAGGGCAGGGTATCATTGGATCAACAATAGATTTCATGTTCCTGGTGAGCATATCAACCATAATCTATATTAGGTCATCTGTATTGTGGACACAGTGGCAAATGTTTTGAGGGTTGAAACATTTGTCTGTCATTTGTCAGTTCAAGGATTGATATGCACATTGCTGGATAGACATTTGCATCCAAATAATTCTGGATTTTTTTCTTTTGATTTTTGGTCGAAGTATGTTTTGAATTCCTATTATCAAAACTGAAACTAAAATCAGCATGACCGTACATTGGATTAATGGTTAATGATTAATAAGTGTACATGGCGGGAACATTTTGAAATGCTGATTTATGAGGAAAATCTAATCAGACGACCTGTAGATTATGCAAGACGTTTTTGAATTAAGCGGGGAATACAACCAAGTTTTCTTATGTTCCGTAAGTAAATCTGTTCAATTAAGAAATGACCGTCTTACTTTTGGTGTTCATGGGTGTATACATGTAATTCAAGTTGGCCACGTGCAAATAGGAAAATTTACACGTGTCCAACAAGAATTATACATCAGGCAAAATGTGCGATGTGCTTGCAAATAAAAATGACCGATAATTAGAATGAATGTAAATATAAGATGACTGTATTACTTTTGGTGTTAATGGATGTATAATTCGCGTATAATATTTTTATGTTGGTAAATTCTCCCTAAATGCAAAACTTGAAAGTGGCGTCACATTATAGCAACCAAAGTTATTGGAATATATTTGTAGTTGCCTAATGGGCGTTTCACATGGGGAATCTACTAGTAATGTAAATGTTTGTTCATTTAAAGTATTGCAAACATCTTAATTCAATATCTAAACCTACTTTCAGGTGTGTATGAAGTTTGATCCCTATATCAATCACTAATGTAGGGATTCATATGGGGTGTGTATAAAGTTGGATTTTTGTATACAGTTGGATTTTTGTATCAATCACTAACATTGCAATTCATTTGAGGTGTGTATGAAGTTGGATTCCTGTACCAACCATTATGAGGTGTGTATGAAGTTGGATTCCTGCATCAATCACTATGAGGTGTGTATGAAGTTGGATTCCTGTATCAATTACTATGAGGTGTGTATGAAGTTGGATTCCTGTATCAATCACTATGAGGTGTGTATGAAGTTGGATTCCTGTATCAATTACTATGAGGTGTGTATGAAGTTGGATTCCTGTATCAATCACTATGAGGTGTGTATGAAGTTGGATTCCTGTATCAATCACTATGAGGTGTGTATGAAGTTGGATTCCTGTACCAATCACTATGAGGTGTGTATGAAGTTGGATTCCTGTACCAATCACTATGAGGTGTGTATGAAGTTGGATTCCTGTATCAATCACTATGAGTTGTGTATGAAGTTGGATTCCTGTATCAATCACTATGAGGTGTGTATGAAGTTGGATTCCTGTCTCTAATTGTTTGTTACCGATAATTGTTAAACAAACAATGAAATAAAAAAAACAACACACATACGGTGGATTTGACGATCTTAATGTTAAGTTGTCATTAGAACAGACGAATTCACATTTTAGGGACCCTTGGATGACGAATTTACGTACTGACGAAATTGTCATTTTTTACAAATTGACGAAAATTGATACTGACGAAAATAAAGCAATTTACAGTATATGAAGTTGAATCAGTGGATTTCAAATCTATATTCAATACATAGGCAAAATGTTCTAAAGGACATCATAATCATAATGATAACAATTATACATAAACTAATGCATACTTGATTCAGAATCCTCAATCTGGTTCTTTTCCACTGATATGTCTGCTGCAGTCTGAGTATTTTCCACGTGGAAACCTGCACTAATCTTGTTATTTTCAAATTCTATTCCTTCTACAGGTTGAGTCTTTTCTACTTCCAAATCTGTTCCAAGCTGATTCTTTTCTACTTCCAAATCTGTTCCAAGCTGATTCTTTTCTACTTCCAAATCTGTTCCAAGCTGATTCTTTTCTACTTCCAAATCTGTTCCAAGCTGATTCTTTCCTACCTCCATCTCTATTTCTGTACAGTCAATTCCTAGAATCATAATGACATTTTGCGTATGACTTACATGTATATACTGAGCAATTGGTTTCTTGTAAAGTATGGTGAAATTAAAAGTATTTGGTACAGGTAGTTGCTTTATGTAAATTTATACCATGACAGTACATAACGGCATTTCATCACCTTGGGTTCTGACTCGACACACATTACATGACACTTTGCAGCATTGTTATTCGACAAAATCTCAAGACTGATTATTACATTATATTCAGGGCTCTCGATCAGCATGATTTGGAGCTGATATTTGGCCCAATTCCCAATGCAATATAGTATCTTTTTCCCAATTTCTTGACTACTTTTCCCCCAATTTAAAACCTCATGGGAAATTCCTAAATAAAAGTTAAAATGCTAAATGTCATGCAAAATGCAATCTAAATCAATCTTTATTTTCCCATTTTTTGAGAAAACTCCACAACTGCAAGTTCAAAGGCTCCTACCCAAGTCCCAGAAGTATGTGCAAGACCTCTGACATTGGCAAGATATGAAGTAGATTTTTTTTTTAAACACCAGAGACATGTAAACAACACAGATACATGTACATTTAGGACAAGGACTTTTTTTTAGTACATGTATATAACACAGAACATACATGAGTATATGTCGGCCTACATGTGGACCTAGTGAGGAACGCACCAGCAAACTTATTGTCATTGTCCCGGCGTCCTTACCACTAGACCACGGCATTGAAATGAAGTAGAAATATTGATGTGATATTCATCAATTTACAGTGTAAATCTCGTGACAAAAAGAATCTCAATAGATATTTCTATCTCATACAGTATTGTTATGGAACCTGTTTGATTAAAACAGAGCACCAAGGCTCATGATATCAAAATCAGACAACTTGCTTCATTAATACCAAATGAAATAGAAAATCATTTGAGATCCTCTATATACGAGTATATACCTTATGGGAACTGAACATGAATGTACAATGTTACAGTAGCAGTCGAAAAAAAAAGAGATTTATGTAGTAAGTAACGAATGACTAAATCCAGTATTTCCTATTTACCTTCAGAAAAATGATCTGACTCAGTGTAAGAACCATTGCTGCCATCCAAATCTGATATTTTCTCTGGATTGTAATCTGGATCTTCCACTGAAACAATGATATCTATAGTTTTTGTATGGAAGACTTGTCAGTGAAAGTACAATTTCTACATAATGTGTATTCTATCTTTTTATTTGTATAGGCTTATGGTCTATTAGGGCTGTATGTGACATAGAAGCATTCTTCTAAATTCCTACAGGAACCTTTTTTTCCATTATCAATAATGGAAAAAAATGTCGGTCAAAAGCTTCATATCGGTCAAAAGCTCTTCTGAGCTTGTGTTTACATGTTGTCTTCACCATGCCGACTTTAAATAAATCTTGTCTTGTCTTGTCTTGGGAATTACATAAAGATTCTTTTTTTCTATCAAAATATTGTATACAGTGGTATTCCTGATTCTCTTACATTGACCTTGAAGTTTTTTTTCTTTATGAATACATAAGAACTGCCCAAAAGTGATCATGAATACCCCCATCCCACCCAACCCTCATTGGATTTCGATTTTAATGAATGCTCCGAGGTCAAGGTATTTAGATAAACGTAGTGTACCCAAAGATTACAAAGCTCACCTCATGACAGAGATTTGAGAATCTATCCTATTAAGGACCAAAGAAAATGCTAACAACTAAACAAAACAGAAAAGGGAAGTAGACTATTCCATTTATTGACCCAAACTCTGCATTGCATGCATGTACTCTACTCTGTTTGTAATGAGATTGATTTTTTCCCTTCTGAAAACAGTATGTTAAAATTCTTTAAGAGATTAAAAAGAGTTCAAACTTCTTAACATTGATACCCAAATCTTCCTAACAAGTGCATTCCAGCAGAAAATATAGGTCATTTGAATATAAATTTGTGATCTGCTAATAAAGACGCATCATCCGTGCATGTTTGGCCTTTCTAGCACTTCTAATAGAGAAATAAACCTTCTAACATTTATACCCAAATCTTCCAAGCATAAAATATACATTTGAACGTCAATTTGTGATCTACTCATAAAGAGCATCACTTGGGCAAGTTTGCACTTCCTAGCACTTAAAATAAAGAAATAAAACTTCTTAACATACTAGTGCAGACTTGGACATGGACGGAGCCGCCGACGACAAGGTGATAGCATAAGCTCCCTCTCACTTCGTAAGGTGAGCAAAAAAATCAAAGCATCAAATGTAAAACTTTTTTAGGCGAATCTTTGCAACAAATATCAAAGCCCTTCCATTAAAAAGTCAAAGAAATCTACTTTTTAATCTTTATAATCAAAACTGAAATGTATGATCCAAGCTTAAGTTCAAGGTCATGAGGACAAAAGTCATGGCATCAAAATTTAAAACAAGAAATTTGCTTGTGAAATATGAAAGTACTATCACCTACCATTCTAAAGTTTTGCCCAAGATTTAAGTTTCCTTTAAGGTGGAACAAACTCCAAGGTCAAGGTCACAAGGTCAAACAGATAAGCAGATTATATTTTGTATGTGCATTGGAATCGTCTATACCTCGATAGACAGAAAAATTATTACGGTCATTTCTTATCATTTCATTAAATTACTATCTAATTATTATATACATGCAGTTTATTTTGCAATCAATGTCATTATAGCAGTGTTGATTTCTTAGTTCAAAACTGGCGACGTAATATTTGAAAAGACCTAACATAGCGGCGCTCGACGATAGTGACATCACATTAGGCGACATTGTCTATACAGCTATAGATAAAATGTCGCTCCATATGTTGGTATATGTGTTATTCAGACACTACAGAAATATTAAACATAGGGTAATCAAAGATTACATAGCTCGCCTATACAGGTTTTGTCAGAGACCAGGTTAAAGTTTTTGAATAGTAGGTCAAAGTCCAAGGTCAAGGTCATTAGGTCAAAGGTCATGGTCTCAAATGAAAGGTCTCGTCATAAGGTATCTACATGTGAAATATCAAAGCCCTATCCCTTATAGTTCAAGAGATATAGCCCATGTTAAAGTTTTGTCTACAGACGACGGCAACGACGACGCTGAGGGTATGTCATTAGCTCTCCGGACTTTTTCGTCTTGGCGAGCTAAAAAATAACTTGTAACTTTACACTTCATAAAAGAACAGGAAATGAAACTTGAACTTTCAACAAAACATACAAATACATGTAAGTATTAAAAGAAAACTAAATAACTGTAAAGTAAAATACTGCAATAATACTGACCATCAACCCTTTCATGCTATATAAAGAAGTATTTAGTATAATTCTAGAAAACTTAATTGGACAGTGTTATTTTCAATTACCCTTTACAATGAACTATACAATATGTAAATCACATGCAGCTGTAGAGGTTAGACTCTTACAACAATAAACAACAATCCTAATAGTGACCTTGACATAAATAGCAATCTCTTGATAAGAAATCATATATTAAACTAGCTTTGGATAGGTGAAATGTATTCAGAAGCCAGCTCAAAGTTAAGGCCATGTAAAATTGAATCTTTGTTTCACAGACACTGCCGCTACTACAATTTGCCGCAGACAAGACATTTTTATTAACCTTCATGGAAAAAGAAACTGCCTTCTCATCCATTTTATTTTTCATTGCACATGTAAAAGGAAATTAAGTTGTCTTATAAAATTGTCCAGGACTCCAACTTTAGTACATGTAATTACGGGTAATCTGCAATGCAGGATATTTTTATTCACGCGCCTTGTTAATCAATTCATTTAAAAAAAGAATTGTAATATACATGTATAGTTAAAAACTACATGTGTATATACTGACCACGAGCTGACATGTGTCATATAGACTAGACTTCCAAAGATATATGCTATCGGCCAAAATTTTGACCCATTTGAAGAAGTGAGGGGTCATATAGAGTGCAAACACAATTTCCATGAGAAAAGAGCCAATAACCAATAAAACAAAACAAAAGAATCCCCGCAATCTTTACGGGTAGGGGGCTATAAACATGGCCTTCAAAAGGCCACTTTATCAATTAAAACCATACATGTATTAATAAATATATTATCCATTGCAAAACACAATACCTTTCCTTTAAGGAGATCTCTTCTCACATCAAAAGGATCATCGTCCATAATCTCAGTCTTTTTCATTTTCTTCCTCTTTCTTGTATCCTGTAACGCAGCTCAAAATCAATTTCATCCTATCAATTCTTCAACTTAAGACACAAGTATAGATCATCAAAATGAGCATATAATCTAGAAACTTAAGCACACACAAGAATGAAAAAGATTTCTCTATCAATTTGTGAGCTATATATCAAGCATAGTTGCCAGAAACTCAGACTTTTTGGCAACGTTTTAAATAATAGTAAATACACCATGAGTTCCCTTTTTCACAGAAAATGAAAAGATCACTCTTTTTCGTTCCATACTCTCTGTATGTTTTTTTCCACATTTTTTTTGCATATTGAGCCGAAATGATCTTAAAGGATATTAGGATAGGCAGTAAAAATTGATTTTCAGAAATGCTAAAAAACCTTATAATCTTAGAAACTATTCGTTAAAATCTTAACTTTAATTTTCAGAGTCCTATTTGTTCAAATATTGACTTAAGCTCCCCCTATACTTTAGATTTGGTTGAGCTATGCAAGAAATGATATTTGTTTAAACTAGTATCTAGTCAATTTCATATTTTGGTTAGGTTCATGCTACAAAGGTCACCTAGTACTATTATATTGAAAATGTGTGTGTCAAGTCTAATTGTTTCTTAAACTGAACATCAAATCACTTTCATATTTTTTTTGGTTTTATGTTGCTCTTGATCCAAAGATTCCACATAACCTTCACTCAAGGCCATGAGAAACAAGGGAAGATAACTTTGTAAAGGTATTAAGTTTGAAGAGGGAGGCCAGACAATCCGACTTTTTTTCTAAATGAAACATGTATCTAGTTGACTTTGATATCTTTCTTCCTTTTTTAAAAATATTTTTTCTCTCTCTCTTTCTCTCTCATTTTTGGCATTAATTACATATATGTACATGCTATACACTTCAACAATGGCCATGAAATGAAAATCATTCCCTTAGGAATGCATGTGTCGCCTGCGAAACATAGCAACATTCAGGAATCACTTCAGACAAACAGACAACGGACGAAGTTATCCCTAAGTGTCGCTATGCTTTGCAGGCAACACAAAAATTACATATTTTGTTTTAAATCCTTGGTACAGAATATCTTATAGATTAAATCAAATACATGGAAGAATAAAAGAAGAAAAGTTGGATGTGCAGGGATAAAGTACAGTATAAGCTTGCTTAACATTGTAAAGGAAAGCAAATAACAATACATGTATGCAACCAAAGATAAAGTTTTGATTAATTCTTCTTAAAAGAGAAAATATAAAGAAAAACCAACCTCTCGCCATGGTAGGTCGTTGTCTCCATAATCATACCGCAACTCTTCATTTATGTTGATATCCCTTGTGGCAAACAAACAAAGTCTTGGATATCCATTTATAACTTTTAATTTCATAGCTGAATTATTTTTCGGGTACCCAATTTTCTCATCGTTAACAAATCTGCATAATCTGTCACTCCATTTTGTTGCATCAATTCTGAAATTCAATACAATCAAAGTTACATAGGAATTGCACAATGCCTGTCAAAATATTTTGAGAAGATTAAATGTGGAGTAGAAATTATTCTACATTTCTGATAAAATTTGGTCTCATTAGAAAGGCTTTTTTCATCAAGAGTTCTCTTATATATGTACTTTATATTATAATCTGTGAAGATTTGACAATCGTACATGTAGGTACGGAAGTCCAAACAAAATATTTCGGATCCTTACACAAGTAATTTTTAATGCTTAGCAATATCCATCTCCCTCCCTGATTATTTCCCTTTCTTCAGAACTAAATTTCTTTGAACAGTAAATTAAAAAGTTTGTACAAATTCCAAATTTTTGTGCCCATAGAGAGGTCCTGCAACAAAGCATTAAAAAAATGATTCCACTAAACTATTGTGATGATATACACAATAAAAAATATGTTTCGGTGAAAACTGAAGAGAGGTCTAGATTTCTGTTGCAGCATACTATTGAAGATGAATAATGCAGCATATAGTGTTCGTGACAGTTGCATATTCATAAAATAATTTATCTCAAACATGTGCCTGCTTGAGCAAACATGTACATGTAATACATTATTAGTATTTTATTACTATACCCATGTGAATCTACAATCATTTTTTAATATCATTAGTTTTATCATAAAATCTGTGCTTACGCATGTTCTCCATTCCAGTTATAGTAAAAAACATAACTCCTTCTGCTTTTTCTTTTTTTCTCTTTCTCTTCCGCTTCCTCAGGAGTGATTCTATCACCACAGTATTCTAATAGGAATGAGCCTTTATGAAACGCTGATGTTGCAAAAACACCATACCCTACAGGAAAAAAGACAAACATACGAGTTAACATGGTAAGTTAAAGATCCTGGAAAGCATCTGTCGACTGCCCACCTTGAGACCATACGACTTCAGTACCCTTTCACTGCAGAATACTCCAGTTAAAATATCTATTCTGTAGAGACAATGCCATAATGCCACAATAACATTTCATTTCATTGGTTATGTTGGTTAGTCCCAGGGCATAATAACCTTAAAATAACAACATACTTGTTGCTATCAATGCTGACCACATTTTGACTTATTTCCATAAAAATAGAGGTTGCATTAGAATTGGATATAACTAGCTTATGTATGTATGCAGCTGGTACATACTTATTTTACAGTGCTTGTATATGATTTTTTCTGGCTCGACTAGAGTATGTCATAAGAAAAAAAAACTATGTTTGCGACCTTAAAATCAGCACAAGAGACTTACCAATATTAGAATCAATAAAGCGGGATTCTAATCCATCCCTATCCAGCCCAGCTTCACACCAATATGCAGCGTCATCTAGAGGGCTAACTCTTTTTGACTGTAGAAATGAAAATTAGACAACATAACACAAAATATTTTTGTATGCCTTTGTACTTTGATGAACTAGAAGTCTCTAACAAAATGAACAAGACTAAAACACTCCTGGTTGTTCGAAAAAAAAATCTAAGGGGCATACCAATTTTACTGACACCAAGGGCCAATTGCTCAAACAAAATATCAGATATACAACTAGACCAGAGACTTAATATCATAACGCTAAAAGGATTAAGTCTCTATCGATAATGGTGGTCTTAAGATAACATAGGGTTAAATACATGTAGGAAATAATGACCACACCCATTTTCTTAGACCCTAAGGGACATTATGCTCCACCAAAATATCAGATACACAACAAGACCACAGACAAAGAATTAATTCGATCACTATCAATTATACTTTCCTAGAGATTACACAAAAATATATAGTAGAAAATGACCATATCCATTTTCCAAGACCCTGGGGATCATGAGCTCAAACAAAATTTCAGGTTCACAACTAAACCATATGCCCAATATAATGCAAAAGTTATTCATTTCTTAACATTTACAGATTCAGAGGATTCGTGTTCACAAGAAAATTTTAATGGACGGGCTGATGGACAGACAGACAGACGCCGGACACATGGTGATCACATATGTTTGACTGGTCTTTTGTTTAATTAATTTTATAATTTATAATGCCAGAATATCAATAACAATTCTTGTTCATCCTGTAAGAACTGTTAAATGTTGGCTTCTTTACTTACACGGTTACTTTTCTTTAAACTTGCCTTCACCTGAAAATGGAGAATTGAATTTTAAATACTACTGGTATAATTCAACAAAAATATATGAAATATACTAAACTCTTACTAGAACACGCAAATCCCTTATTTCTGCCTGCATGATTGAGCAAACAGTCCTAACTATCTGAGGATGTTTACTGTAACACATGCTACAGAAGCTGGATCTGACCATATTAGGTCCAAAAATTATATGACAAAACAAGAGGCCAAAGTGGGCCCCTATCGCTCACCTGAAAACTACGTTAACTAAGCATACCAAGCAAGAAGTTTGTCAAAGGAAGAAACTTGACTTCAGAGTGAAAAATAACAACACCTCTTAAGACTTCTCTCTAGATCTACTAACAACTTAAGTTTAAAAGATGTCAAATACGTGCAAAAATTTAACTTCAGAGTGGAACAAAAAATATCAGCACTTCTTAAGACATCTCTCTAGATCATCCTGATGCTTTAGCTTTGTTGATAATTATTATGTGTTTTGGTTCTGAAAAAGAAGTTTGTTAAAGGAGGGTACCCCCCGTTACCTATTTTTGTCTGTGGTGGTGCCACCTATAATGACAGATCTGGATGAAAAACAACAACACTTGCAGGGGACCATTACTTCATACCCACCATTAGTTTCATCAAATTCCCTTCAGTCTTTCTGGAGACGAAGTCACAAATGTTGAAAAGTTTATGACGGACAGTTGGACGGACGGCACGCTATGACAATAGCTCACTTGAGCTTTGCTCCAGTGAGCTAAAAATGTTTTCTTTGTAATCTTAACATGATAGTGGGACTCTAGAAGAAGAGTTAACACCAAAATACATTCCTAGTTGGATTTTCTGGTCAAATTAATAAGCTAAAACCTAAATAGACTTCTCCCCTGTTATACTGCCACCTTATGTTTTTCTAGAAACTAATTGGCAGTATAACGGGTTTGGCGATATATCGAGGTTTACTGATAATGTCAATTGTGTGCATCAGCATATTGAAAATTTGAATACCTAATACGGTGTAAATTAAGCAATCTTTAAAGATGCTTCCATCGGTATTATACATGAAGTATTTACACAAATGTATTCGTTGAACGCCATTTTGATTGATTTAAACTTCATTTTGTATTTCATAGTCTAAAAATCTCAATAACAACTGCTCTACGTTTGACTTTAAATTGTCACTTTCGTCTGCTTGATCCACAACTCGCTGTTGTCTTTAAATATTACGTACAGCATGCCGGCAGCGATGACGGTAAATTCGTCAACATAAATTGAATTGATGACAAAGAATTGGTGATGAATTGGTGATGATGATGAAGAAGAAGATCCAACAATTTGATTCTCTGTTATTCTTTATTTTTCCCCCTATCACCCCATTGTAAAGGGTGCATATTGCCATCTATATTGGCTTTTAAAGGCAAAATCACTCAAGCGGAAAAATTAGGTCAAGGTCATTTTATGAAAGTTTTGATCAAAGATACATCCAATATGCAAGTTTGGTACATGTAGCACTTAAACATGTTAAACTTTGCTCAATATTGGTTTTTAAAGGCAAATCACTCAAGCGGAAAAAGTAGGTCAAGGTCATTTTTTGAAAGTTTGATCAAAGATACATCCAATATGCAAGTATGGTACATGTAGCACTTATACTTTGCTCAATACTGGCTTTTAATGGCAAAATCACTCAAGCAGAAAAAGTAGGTCAAGGTCATTTTTTGAAAGTTTGATCAAAGATACATCCAATGAACAAGTTTGGTACATGCAGCACTTATACTTTGCTCAATACTGGCTTTTGATGGCAAAATCACTCAAGCAGAAAAAGTATTTCAAGGTCCCTCTTTGAAAGTTTGATAAAAGATACATCCAATACACAAGTTTGGTACATGTAGCACTTATACTTTGCTCAATATTGGCTTTCAAAAGCAAAATCACTTAAGTGGAAAAAGTAGGTCAGATGCGGCATCCGATGCATGGGTTCATCTCGGTATCCCATATTTAATCACTTGTGCAAGTTTGATTACTGTAGCATCAGCACTATGTGAGATACTGAGCTACCCCAAACTTCTTAACCAAGCCACTCTGAGCTACCCCAAACTTCTTAACCAAGTCACTCAAGCAGAAAATGTAGGTCAGATGCAGCATCTCTTGCATGGGTTCACCTCAGCATCCAAAGATGAATTACTTGTGCAAGTTTGGTTACTGTAGCATAAGCTCACTCAACTTTGTCGAGGTGAGCTAAAAAATGTAATGACGTTTTGCAATCTCCTTGTCACCTTCCTCCACTAGGTCCTTATCAGCCATTTTGGTCTGGTGCAGTTGGGACATTAATTGGACGGACTCAATTTTTTTTCGTAGAAATGTGCGATGTCCAATAAGCCTTGGATAATTGATTCACGATAACAGTATTTACATAGACAAAAAAGTTAATTTCTAAAATATGAGTGCACAGTTTCCTCTATCTCTGGAAACCATAAACATTGATTTTTTCAAGTCTCAAAGACTGACCATTTTTTCTAGATGTGCAAACAATGGCTTTGATTTGTAACACCCATACCATTATTCTTGGCAAAGATTTTCATTGTTATTATTCATTTATACTTACAGCAAGTTTTCCCCGACTTGACATCTTTCCAATTTGTCAATGTACCAGGGACCTACAATACATATTATATTGCTATTAAAAATATTAGGCTAAGTCATCTTTATTATACAAATGTACTTAAGTATAATTTATTTATGTAATATCAAACATATCTATCATTTTCTTCCTGAGGCTGTACATTTTAACATTCGTTTTGCTTTAGCACCTTTTCACACTTTCAAAGATCGTGTCACAACTTCACTGCAACTTCAAAATGGATCTACATGTATCTGTGGCTATTCAAGACCCAAAATGTTCACTCTACCATGAAACTACAACTCTGGTAGGGATTGCTACAGATTGGTACGGGTAAATTAATACAAATTTAAGTATATATATATGTATATGGTAGGGCTGGGACGATACGGGTCTTCTGAAGCGTATCGATACACATCACAATACAAAGCCTACAATGCCATATGTATCACAATATTTTTTATCTACACTACTTGAAATGTATGTTAGGGGTGGAGAGGGGGCAATACAATATGTAACACGATATTTTTTATCTACACTACTTGAAATGTATGTTAGGGGTGGGGAGGGGGGCGATTCAATATGTATCACAAGATATTTTATCTACATTACTTGAAATGTATGTTAGGGGTGGGGAGGGGGTGATGCAATATGTATCATGATATTTTTTATCTACACTACTTGAAATGTATGTTAGGGGTGGGGAGGGGGGCGATTCAATATGTATCACAAGATATTTTATCTACATTACTTGAAATGTATGTTAGGGGTGGGGAGGGGGTGATGCAATATGTATCAAGATATTTTTTATCTTCTCTACTTGAAATGTATGTTAGGGGTGGGGAGGGGGCAATACAATATGTATCACGATATTTTTTATCTACACTACTTGAAATGTATGTTAGGGGGTGGGGAGGGGGCGATACAATATGTATCGCGATATTTTTTATCTTCTCTACTTGAAATGTATGTTAGGGGTGGGGAGGGGGGCGATTCAATATGTATCACAAGATATTTTATCTACATTACTTGAAATGTATGTTAGGGGTGGGGAGAGGGTGATGCAATATGTATCAAGATATTTTTTTATCTACATTACTTGAAAAGTATGTTGGAGGGAGGGAGGTTTACTACATATTGTCGGTTAAGTAGAATAATTGTTAGCTTTCTTAATCTTTGCCAGAGATATTGCCACAAACAATATTGCAAAGGCTAATTAGGAGGGGAAGGGGGGTTGGTGGAGCAAATGTTTCCATCTTGAAACCCAATTTTCAAATCGTGCATCGTAACAGATCACAACAAAACTTGAATTATTCATTAAGGAACTGTGATAGAGCATAGCAAAGCGCAATCGTTCATTGTTGTAATCGTATGGGAATGTAACGAAGGTTGATAAAATTGAGATGAAAATTGTTACAAATCTTATCTACAATCGTAACAAATCCCTATAGGATGAAACAAATCATACTGAAAGTGTGCTGGAGTGTCAGAGAGCGTGTGATGACCAATTCTATTTATAGAATTGTGGAGCTCCACGATTTTGCTCAATTGTGGACATCGTAGGGCATCTTGGCTAAGTGTAAACCTACAGTAGCATAAGACTGGCTTGAATTTTCTATGTATTTTTAAAACATAATTATTTACTAAAATGTCTCACTTGTTTTGTAACAGTATCATGAGTATTGGAGTTTCATTATGTAACATGTCCTTATACATAGTTGAGGTATTCACTCACACAAGTATACTGACCGAAGTTTGCAATTGATTCGAAATAAATCCAAAGACTTGATCCATAGCTTTTAATAATGTAGCCATTTCTTATAGAATATGTAGCTATCCGTGGCAAACCAATGTATTAGGTGAGTTGAAGCTATCTGTAAGGGAGTCGAAGCTATCTGTAGAGCTATTTTTAAAATTAAAATGGTCCCGGATTGCTAGAGATGCATTTCAGGTTGCTACTACTCACATCCACATATTTGCTACAACTTCCCTACAGATTACTACAACTCCAGTATTACTCCCTTACCGCAATATTATCTGTAATGAATCGTAAAAACTTTTGCAGTGATTTTTTTACCTTTTTTAAAAGCCACCTGTACCTTTTCATTTGGGAAAATATGCGACATTTTGGACAAATTAGGATAATCTAGAAACAAAATTTCGTTTAAATAAAACACCGCTAAAGACGGTATGGCCGGATTGCAAAGTAAGTTTTTGTCACTAACTGGGTCAAGGTCAATAGGTCAAATAATACAGCAGAAATTGAAAGGTTTTGTCAGAGGCAACCTACATGTATAAAATAAAGTTTCTACTGCATACAGTTCCATAGATTTTGCTTAAACCAAGAACTTTAACCAAAATCCTTAACTAGGTCAAAGTCCAAGGTCAAGGTCACTAGGTCAAATGTTACGGCATAAATTGAAAGGTCTTGTCATGGGCGAGCTTCATTAATAATATAAAGTTTCTACTGCATACAGTACCACAGATTTTGCTTAAACCAGGAACTTTAACCAAAATCTTTGAGTAGGTCAAAGTCGAAGGTCAAGGTCACTAGGTCAAATGTTACGGCATAAATTGAAAGGTCTTGTGATGGGCAACTTCATGTATAATATAAAGTTTCTACTGCATTTAGTTACTTAGATTCTGCCTCAACCAGAAACTTTAACCAAAATCTTTAACTAGGTCAAAGTCCAAGGTCAAGGTCACTAGGTCAAATGTTATGGCATAAATTGAAAGGTCTAGTCATGGGCAAGCTTCATGTATAATATAAAGTTTCTACTGCATATAGTTCCTTAGATTTTGCCTCAACCAGAAACCGCAACCAAAATGTTGACGGCAGACGGACGGACAGACAGACGGACGGACGGACAGACAGACGGACGGACGGACATCGTCAATATATAGGCCGGAATTTTTTGCAATCCGGCCAAAAAATGCTCAAATTATTGGTTCAAAACAGAAATTTTCATTTAATAACCATGTTACAGATCAAACATGCATTGCCCCCAACTCCCCCCCCCCTCTTTAACTGTTGAGAAGTAAAGCCATTTGTATGATGCTTCATACTTTTGGGGTACGAATTTACGATTATTAGGAACTGGGACACTGTTGTCCTCATTTGAGATGTCCTTGACTTTTTTATTGGAAACAGAGGCCTGTTCGGGTCGAGAACCGACGCTGTCGGTGACTTCATTTTCATTGGATATTACGGGAGTGTTACAAGTACCTTTATTATCACCATCTTTTTTTTTTTAAAATGAATGGATTTTTGGTAGATCTCTTGTATCTTTTTTCATTTAGTTTTTTGACATAGTACTTAGACCGTCCCATCAACAAGTCATCAACGTGAAGCCATCGCATGCTTAAGAGATTTTGATTACTTTTGTGCACTTTTCATGTCAAATTCAATTCAATCTTGAAAACAATTTTGATCTCCGTGTATTTGGGAAAATAAAGCTAAATTTTTACGAGGGGAAGCCGCCGATATTCGGCGGTAAATCGGGCAAAAAAAAATCACAGTTTTGAACAATCAAAAATTTTCTTGGCTCTCCCAGATTGCTACAGATAGGTACAAATTGCTACAACCAGTCAACATGGTCAAGACTAATGCTGTTATGAGCTATGGATTGCTTAGAATGTATAATTTAATTACCTTCATCCATGAAAGTGTGAAACTGGCTTTACAGAATATACAATCATTATGAAGGATTTTCCATTGCAGGTTCAAAACAACTTGCATGAGGGGGTGGACAGGGCGGAAAGGGAGGGGGGAGGAAGGGGGCGGGAGAGAGGGGGAGGGAGGAGGGAAGGGGAAGGAGGGGGAGGAAGGGGACAGGAGGGGGAGGTAAAGGAAGGATGAAAAGGAGGGGAAGGAAGGGGGGGGGGGGGGGTGGGAGGAGGGAGGTAAGGGGGGCTGAGAGGGCAGAGAGAGGTACCCCCTGTCCGCCCCAACCCCCCCACTTACATTGTACATGCTAAATCATTTTGACATTTCTATTGTCATGATTACGAAAAATCTACCTTTGGGTATAGCATGTCCTTTATGTACTATACACAAGCAGCCGATGTTTATCTACTAAAACATAAGAACCAACCTTTTGTTGTTTTTTATCATACATACAGGAAAGAAGGAAAAGGTGTTTTACAGAAATCGAGGCGAAATATTGAACCTTAATTTGTTGACATTATTTTGTACCTGCTAAATTGTTTCCTGTAAAACACCTTTTCATTTTTTCCCCGATAAAAAACAACAAAAGGTTGATTTCATTTTTTTAATAGATAAACATCAGCTGGCTGTGGATCTTCCTTTTTTCACTTTGAAATAAAAATAGTCACGTTTAGATGAAAAACTTATCAAATAAGACTACAGCACACTAGTCTGAAATACCTCACCAACAAGTTATTTGCATATTTGGGTGGTTTGGGTACCCAGCCCCCACTATCCACAGTGGCGGATTCAGCCGGGGGGGCACGGGGGCACGTGCCCCCACGGCAGTGCCCAACGAAGGGGCACTTATGACGTACAAAAATCTATGAAATTAATCACAAATAGCCCCAAAACACCCCCAGAAACCACCGATTTGAATAAATCTTCAAAAATTTTCTCGGGGATAGATTAAAAAGTCGGGAAGGATGCATTACTGCCATGTCCGTCGTCTGTGCATATACGTCTGTATACGTGAACAACAAGCTTCATTGAATCGCGTTCATATAGGACTTTCTTCATCTGAGGGTTTGAATCGGGAATAGCAGTCGTATGCAAGTCATAAAACACACATATTTCTTTATCAAATCGTCGATATAACCATCTATAAAATTGACAATTTTTTTTTTACTTTTTTAAGATCAGATTTTTTTTTTATTTTTAGGTCATTGAACTTAATTAAAATTGTTTGACCAGATTTGGACCGGCACCTCCAAGAATTTTGCTAACAGTCAAAAATGCAAGTTTTTCTTTATTTTTTAAAATGGAATGGCCAATGAATAATTATACCTTATCTGGACGATGCAGAGCATTGGGCACCCATGACCTCTTGTTTTACAGGGAAATTTTTCATTTACTTATTTTCTTCACCTTACAAAAAAAAAAAAGAAAAAAAAAACCAAGCATGGATCTAGAGTGATGGTGGGGGGGGGGGGGGGGGGGGGGGGGGGGGGGGGGGTTAGACCCCGCCTGGAATTTGAAAAAAAAATGCTTATTTATTCCTAGCTTTTGCGTGAATAAATGGCTGGACACCCCCCCCTCCTTTGGGCTGACCTCTCTGTCCTTTTAAAACTTTTCTTGATCTGTCCTTTCCTTAAAAATTTTGACCTCAGTGCATGCAGCGCAAAAACAATGCAGCATCGGAATATGTCGACATTTTTTTTTCGATATACTAATTATCGTTATTGACACTGACTGAATCCCTTCTAAATTAAGTTCAAAAACGCTTCAGATGCCACCAAATTACTCCTTTTTTTCAAAATTTTCTCGGGGAGGCCCCCGAACCCCATCGATGGAAATCCTGAACATTTTGACCTCTGCATGACGTGCAAAAACAATACAGCATCAAAATATGTCGACAATTTTTTTTAGATATACTAATTAATTATCGTTATTAACACTAACTGAATCCCTCCTAAATTCATTTCAAAAACGCTTCAGATGCCACCAAATTGCTTCATTTTTTCAAAATTTTCTCGAACCCCCACCAATGGGAGGGGGAAACCCCCTCCCATACCCTCCCCCACTCGGCACTTCGGGCCTCGCAAGAGATTCCCATCAAAAATTGTATGTGCCCCCCCGGCAATTGGGGTTCTGGATCCGCCCCTGTTCCAAACTGTAAAGTGCTGGATTTGGTATTTCGGATTAAAGTTTAACTAGTTGTTCTAAGAGGTATATTCGTTATTTCTACCTGTGATCGAGTTGGTCAGCTGTAAACAGGTAAAAGGGCCTGTGGGTTGTTCGTGATGACAACGTGGTCGTAGCAAAACGAAAGTAGAAAACTTCGTATTCAGATCCCGGCCTAGAAATTTAAACCAAACAATTTTATTTTTTCATAACGTAGCTGTGAAAATTGTTGACTTTGAACCTGACCTCAAGTGCGGGTCCTGAACAGTTAAAAACACTCAAGGGTTAAACCCGTCCCGAGGAGGGGGGTGGGTGTTAAATTATAATTTAATGGAAATATCAAATACATATAGAAAGCTTGCGAATGGTGGTATGCAGTGCGTTTTAGAGTTTTTTCATGAATTTCCACAAAAAAAAAAAAAAAAAAAAAAAAACCCCACCGTCAAAGCGATATTTAAACATCTCTTCAAACTAATATGTGGGAGAAATGCCGCCTCGTAAGCCCTAGGCCATGATAAATGGAAGTTCTGCGGCATCCATGCACCTCAAATTATCGTTATTTTTAGGTCTTATTGCTATAAAAATACAAAAATGAAGTATACCTTACCTTAGTCAAACGATCCGTGCCGCCATTTTGTTTTCGTTTCTTCCTGTATAATGCGCATGCGCAAGATTCATCAACCTTGTGAAAGTGTGTAACAACCCAATTTTGACCCATTACATGACGTTGAAATATCGGATACACACAGGGAAACAACACATTTTGAAATTGTATGAAATTATGATAATTTATAGGAAAATAAAGTCTTTTTGAATGGTTGGAATCCCACTACATGAGTGTAAGTAGTGACATTCCCTGAAGTAGTGGCATCCTTGGTGTGTAAACACATTCCTGTAGTGACAACCAGGTATTAACAAACGCACATGTGTGTTTATGTGTGTATTTGGGGGGGGGGGGGGGGGGGGGGGTTGAGTAGGTGGGTTGCAATGTCTCACAGAAAGAAAACAAAAAGGGGAAAATTTTTTAAATATCGGTCACTAAATTATTATTTTAAGAATTTAAAATTTTAATGTATATTTGTACATCTGAATGAAAGGGTTTATTCCCAGCAGACAAGAAATAACAGATATGTAGTGACCTGTACAATGTTTTGTCCTCCCTCTTGGACAATATTTATGTAAGATTAGTGAAGCTATCTACACGCAAGTTGTAGGGATCCCTAATTGTGTGCCTCTTGCTGCATATTAAATTTCTTATAAAAAAGTACGTATGAAAAAGATTTCAAAATCGTCAAAAGCAAAAGAAATTTTATGTTGCAGTAAATTGAAATATTGAATATTGAATAATTCCCCTCTGGAAGAAATTGTATGATTTGAAATGTTTATAAGTCGTATTATACGTCTAGGTATCTAGATTTCCTGAATACTGACAACCCTGTTTTGAAAAGTATAAGAATGTAATGTATCTGCAAGAATCGATGTTGATCAAATCAACAAAACAAACATAGAAACACCATATTTGGACCTCGATATCAAACTTGTAAATGTTGAAACTCATACCAGTGTGTATGACAAAGAGTTGATTTTGGAGTAAATTTCCTTGGCCTCGACGGTGATGTTCCTTGACAACTTTTCAGACCTCAACTAATCCGATACGTTAAAGCATGTCCTAATGTTTTCAATATTCACAGTAGAAATTATAAATTACCTATAAGTTAAAGAAAATCCTGACAACAATCTCAACAGCACTCACAATAGAGCACAAAATTGAGCATCGACGGACCCCTAGCAAGCTAGATGTGGGATCAGGTGCCCGGGAGGAGTAAGCATCCCATTTTGGCTAGCCGCACCCGCCGTCAATGTCCACGCACGAATATGAAAACAATTTTCAAAAATTATGCACTGCACCAAGAAACTTTTATGTTAAAGGATACCGCTTTTATATTCTCGTTAAGTTTATCATCAAGAAAAATGAAGTATCGTGTTCTAGCTATGAAGGTTGTGAGAATTTACGCTGACGTAATTTGGACACTATTACATTATAAGACACATTCAAAAATCATATGTGTTTATTTGGATAGCTGTTGTAGCAGGAAGAAATTATGCGTGTGTAGTTCTAGATTATCCACACCTAGATATACTTTTCATAGATATACAGGGAAGATACTTATGCTAACACCCACCTTTTTTTATCTTTTCTTTCCTCGCTCGAATCTGTTTTAACCATGGAATAAATATGATAAAAATGATAAATTACGTATAAAGTGATGCTGAATAGCAAATTTGCGTCATAAACGTAAAATGTATAGTGAAAATTTTCATTTATTTATTTATTTATTTGTTGATGAGAGCATAGTGTTATGGAGATGAAACTGAAAAACAACCGGCAAAAAGTATGGATTTACGCTTTTCTGCATGTTAGATCCTGTTTGATGTACTCATTCATAACACAAGTTACTAGATCTACTATAAGTATTTTGAGTTAGCATGAAGAACAAGATTAGGCTAGTCTTGAATTATTACCGGTATTAATTCATGAACATCTCTCACACATAATTGAGCTTCAATTTATTCAGAATCTTAATCTTGTATGATTGAATCCGGTAGCCAGTTAAGTTGTCCTCACTATTGGATTGAAGATGTCTGGTTTTGTGGTAGCAGACTATTGTGTTTTTGGGGTGACAATTATTATTTCCCTAGGGATAGGTATATACTATGCCTTGTCTGGTGGTCGTCAGAAAACCACATCAGAATATCTGGTGGGAAACAGACAGATGAAGATCCTCCCCGTGGCATTATCATTGATGGTGTCGTTTGAGTCCTCAATCATGATGCTGGGGTTCCCCGCAGAGACATATGTGTATGGTATGAGTTTCTGGTTATCCACCTTCGCCTTCCTCGTAGCTCTCCTTCTTGCAGTCAGAATGGTGGTTCCTCTCGTACATCCGCTTAAACTCACAAGCGTTTATGAGGTATGTTTCTTTGGACCCCGATTTGTACACCTGGAAGCATTTTGGCTTTGTGAAATGCAATCATCAAAACCGAATAACTATCGTTTTCGTACACGTACGCCCTTCATTTGACGGGATGCATTATGGTATGGCGATGACCGTCCGTCCGTCCGTCTGTCTGTCTGTCGGTCTTTCTGTCTGTCTGTCCGCTTATGGAACTTGAATATGCGTCAACGAATTTTCATGATATTATTATAATGTGATCAGAATGTAGACAGGAAGCTGTCTTTCGATTTTCATGGTCAGCCAATTTGTCATCATAGAGTCATGGGACTTAGATTTTCTGATATTATGAATAAATAAACATCAAAGAAGTACCCATCAGTCATTCAGTCTCAAAGTCGAGAAGGCAAGGCAAAATTATTAGAATTTCCATAAGAACGACTCCGAATATCGGAATGAATATCATTCCGAAGTAAGATCTGGTGCCCGTGGAGAGTCAGTGTCTCCTGATTGCATACAAGACCCGTCGCAAAACAGCTCTATGAAAACTTGTCAAATTCGACGATTGTCTCGACGTACATGTTAATGTACATATCGGGTTAATTTGTCTTGTTTGGTGATGATGACAGCCATTCAATCGCATACAAGAAATATACGAAATAGTTTTTAAAATGTATTGAAAATGTGTATACTTCAAAAAGAAAGGATGTTCTTTCACATATCTACTTTTTTTTAATTTTAGACACATAATTAAGAAATTATTACTAATGGAATGTACAAACCAGTTAAGCTAAGAGACCAGCATAGGCGCATGGAACGCAATAACTTGAATATACGTCGACACACTATCATGACATTTTTTACAATTTGATCTGAATGTGTTGTTGAAGTCGCCTTTCAGTTTCCAGGCTTACCCCATTTAATGTTACGGAGTTAAGGGAATCAGACCTTTTTTTATTGTGAAAATGTTAAAAATTAATTGTAGGTGAGAAGTTTGAAATTTTGTATACTCCAAGAAGACGGGTTATCTATTTTTTTGTTGCATTATTGAAAATGAGGGAGTTGTATGCACATATATGTTAATCTAATCTAGTTTTATTCGATCGGCACATGTTGATTAATCTCAACATCAGAAGCATGTGTATTTGGTATGACAAATATGTACAAAACCGTATCCCAATTAAGAAGTACAAAATAGTTAATCGAAAAATCATCTAACCAATGGCATACAAAACCAGAATAAAACCAGAACTAAGGCAAAGGAATTGAAATAACAAAATATACCATATGAAGAGAAGTGAACTCCCTCTGAAGAAGTGAGATCAAGTACCCAGGAAGAGTAAGTATCTCCTGCTTGCATGCAACATCCGCCACTTCAATTCGGTAGAAAGTTCACGATCGGTAACTCTAACAAAGGAATACAAACGTACATATTGATATGTCATGGCACAAAAGGTCTACGTCAGAATATCATTTATGACTCTGGACAAGGGGACGTCATAGTGTGCTACCATTTCCCCATATCGACCACAGAACTTCCTCAGAGAAGATAAATGTATCCTTGGTTGATTAATTATTAAGATGGACGGTATACTTTACGAAAGTTAAATGATGTGTGGAATGCAATATTCAGGTATTATTTTATGAGTTAGATATCGATTTGTTTCATATGTAAATAAATGTATACAGATTATTTCATGTTATAATTTATTTTTTGTGTTTGACCCCCATTCACTGATGTATGTGTGGCAGTACAATGTCGATGACCTTTATTAATTTTGAGTGTTTGAATATAGATAAAAATGCTATAATGTAATCTTCTAGAGGAAATTAAAAAAAGTATTGTACGTCTTTAGATACATTTTTGGACATAGTAACTTTCATACTTTTTGGCCGTGTTACATTGTTTAAATTGAGGATCACTGACGAGGGTAAATTAAGGAGGTATTGAACACTTGGACGCCAAATTCAATTGTTCTAAAAATTCTGAAATTATATATATCTTGTCTGTCCTTGACTATACAAACTTACATTTGATTCTATCCACAGGAAAATTTTCTACGAGACTTTGAAATATGCATTAGTCGACGTTTTCGTGAATTTCTTGATGACGTCATAATATTGAAAGTGCCATTCCAGTTCTCGTAAACCTATTGGAAATTGATTTTGATTTAATTTCCAAAATAACCATAAATATATTGCACTTAGTTATGGAAAAGATGAAATGAATTGTGTTATAAACATAGGCAGGATACTTGAATAAAAGATGACACTGTCGCTTAAAATTGCAATTTCGGGCCAATTTATTGTAGTTGCTCGTTAATTATTAGGAATCCTTTGGATGAATCTTTGTCAAAAACAATCAAAATTATCAAGAATGTCCAGAGATGATTTCATGAATAAATGGGAAAAATTGAATTTAGGATTAAAATATTACAAGGCTTTATATTTTCCAATTTTTTCTTCCAAAATTGTCCATTTTCAATGAAGTGAAATCTGCTTTCCAGTAACGTATATTTGTCAAAGAATACACTGTAATGAAGCTTTATTTTTCTATTTTATACATGCTTAGTTTCGATGCAATACGTTTATTAATAATGTTTTTATTGCATTTTGAATGCGAAGGTTTGTGACTCCATTTTTCCCGATTACGTCGAAATGACGTCGTAGTTTGCTCATGGATAAAACTCCCAAAGTCCTAAATTTCGAAAATCGCCATAATTTCTTCAAATGACGCCGGAAATTATTCAAACTTCATCAGGATACTCAAATGCGTACATCAATCAAGGTATCAAATGTTTTAAGGGAGTTAAGACGGTACTTTTCTTAGGAAGCGAGAAAGTAAATTGTGCCGCCGCCATCTTGGTGTTCAAACCCTCCTTAAGTACCCGAAACGTGCATGTCTGGTCCATGCTGCAAATTTATATGATCTTAGATGGTGCTATTCAATTTGAAGACGTTTAACATTAGTTTAAGATTAAACACAAATTTTCATACCAAATAGACATATATTTACCCATATTTAGTAAAAAAGGGTTATTTTGCATGAGATAATTCAGCATCTGTAACTGCATAGCTGGGGACTTGCACAATGTAGCGAAAGTTGTCTGTAACTTCAAATGTTGATCTAAAGATATGCAGGAAAAAGATGTTTCAATATCATTCTGATTTTAACAAATTCATAAATGATATTATGAAAGCAAGTATATCCATAATAATTCTGTTATTTGACAGTATCTTGAACTTCGCTACAAGTCATCGTCAGTTCGCCTTCTGTGTACAGTGATTGGCATGGTAAACTACGTGAGTATGCATTCCTTTACTGCTTTAAGTAGAAATGTAGATACTTTAATGAATTGCTCCTCAGGAAGCATGTATATTTACTTATATGATCGACATACAATCTAAATCAATCGCACTTAAGTTAGTCTCTATTTATTCTTTTATGTTTATGGAGAGGGTATTTCTACACCAAGGAATCATATTATTATAATATCGAAAAAAAAAAAACAAAAACAAAAAAACAAAACAATATACGTTTTAGATTAGTATTTAGTATGTACATTTAAGATAAAGAACACAAAACCTTATAAATTTATTTCAAAGTATAATGTCTTTGTGAACGAGATACATAACGTGTACGAGACTTACATCTGTTGCTCTTAGAAGTATCAAAGAGAAAAATAAAGAACAACTCTAACGTCTATTTTGAAGATATCCCCCCTCTATAATATGCATCAGACATTCAAAATATCCAAATCCACATGGATTCTTCCATCATGTTTATTCCTATCATGAATTTCCCTCAACAACATCTTCTACGTCACATGATAATGCAGTAACTTTTTTATTCAGATCCTTTATATGGCGATCGTACTCTTTGGTCCAGGCATAGCTCTTGAGGCAGGTAGGAAAATATATTGTATAAAACGATCGAAAGTGACTGTCCAAAATTGAAAAAGAAATGTACTAGATCAATGGAAACTGCTTTTGGCTAGGATACCTTGAATCACTCTGACTGCTTCATTCTCTTCTACAGTCACAGACTTCCCGATGTGGGCATCGGTCCTAGTTGTAGCGGCTGCCTCTATAGTATACACGTCCATAGTAAGTTTGAGTTATGAATGATAAAATATAAAAGAATGAATTTCGAAAATTAATGAAATCGACACGAAGTCCATTAAATTTTTATAAAAACGATAAAAAAAGAAGAAATTACTGACAAGTGTTACAATGAGAGTTTCAATTTTAGGGTGGTATCAAAGCAGTGATATGGACAGATGTGTTTCAAAGTGGCATCATGTTTATGGGTATATTTGCTATTCTGATTAAGGTTTGTACTTCACATTTTTTTGAAAATTCAGGAAAATTATTCTCAAAATTGATTGTCAGAATGTTGTAGATAACGAGAGACATTTCATTTTCCGATAGATGTAGTAGGTTTTATAGAGATCTATCAGTCTTATGCGTTTAAAGTTTAATGATTATATTGAACGAAAAAGTATCAAAATGCTTTGTTTTTACTTCAGATTTTGCAAAATGATAGCTTTACAATTCGTGATGTTATGGTATTCTTTCATTAGATCTGAGTCTTGACTCTTTATCGTTTTTTTTTTCAATGTTCCTTACACTTAAGTTGAATTTATATATATTTAAATATTTTCTGAATAGTCTGGATAAAGTTTGATATAAGAAGTCTTTGATCTTTAAAAAATATCTTCCGTTGTTTTACAGGGAACAATGGTTGCAGGTGGTGTTTCAAATGTATTCGAAATGAATGAAAAATCCGGAAGGTTGGATATTTTCAAGTGAGTAAATAAAATCCCACGAAAGCAGAGAGAGAGAGAGAGAGAGAGAGAGAGAGAGAGAGAGAGAGAGAGAGAGAGAGAGAGAGAGAGAGAGAGAGTAAATAAAATCCCACGAAAGCAGAGAGAGAGAGAGAGAGAGAGAGAGAGAGAGAGAGAGAGAGAGAGAGAGAGAGAGAGAGAGAGAGAGAGAGAGAGAGAACGCTACAGTAATGAAGGACATATCATATCATAAACCTATGTTTAGAATTATTTAAATTTCTTTTTATTTAGCAGTCACTCAAATAACACCTTTTTGACTCTTGGATCTGTTGATAAAATCACCAAAAAAGTCTGATAATCCAAAACAAATGAAAGAGCTTCATGGACCTTGGGAAACATAAGCATTGTCTCTACTCCACCAATGTGCATCATAAAATACTTATTTCCTTTTACAGTTTTGATCCAGATCCGACAGTCCGTCATACGTTTTGGAGTCTGGTCATAGGATCTTGTATCAGAATGATTGGGCTTAATTTTAACCAATCAACAATACAACGTATAAGTGCAACTCCAAGACAACGTGACGCTAATAAGTAAGTCAAGAAGAGATACTAATGAGTATGTTCAGAGTTTATATATCGGTTTTAAAATGCCTCAAAGATGGCGATTCATTTTCTTGTAACCAGTTTGCTTTAGGCAGTAAAAATTTTAATCAATATTTTAAACTGAAACAGGGCAATTATCATTTATTTTCAATTTCTATATTTTAAATATTAAAGCCTATCCGACAGTAAAATAAAGGGGAGATCTCGAACAAGATTTTATTGTAGTACCCACTGCAAAACATCGAGACATCCCTATGCAAAACCACAGAGTAGACAAGCACAAATAAGAACGGCAAAAGGGACAAAGAACACCATTACGACACCAAAACACTAAACGCAAAACAAATAAACCTACGATAGCAATTGGCAGTCGGTGCCATCTTATGACGGCCATCTTTTAAAAGTAGTAAATTGTGTAGTTACTTGTATCCGGATACGTGTGCACAACTCCCCTACTTGTCTGGTTACCCATTTGTCTCTTAGAACGCAAAATTGTTATGATAAAAACTTCCTTACTGTAAGATGGCAACACAAACAAGACAACAAAACGTATGGACTCAAGTAATACACACATACGTATATAAATCGATATCATAGGGCTAGCCCATGTGGGCGATTGCCCGAGGAGTCTGATCGACATTCAGATGGGATAGCTTGTCGGGCCTCGTTTTTCTAACGATGAATAGACAGGGCTTGTCATAGAGTCCTGTCGTCACAGTCAGTCAGAGTGCAATGGTCTCTGACTCCAGCGTTAAGTAAGGAACCTTAAGTTTATAACACTCCGTCGCGGGGACTGTAATACCTATCACATACTGAAACCTTGAATTAGTGTGAATAATAAAGAAGTGTGAGAGCCCTTCTGAAAATAATACACGAATACGTTATCATTTTGCTCTAAAAAGTTCCTCAACATTGCAGAGTATTGCTTTTCACTGGACCAGCGTTTTTCGTAACACTCAGTCTTGCTACATTAGAGGGGTTGGTTGCATTTGCTTATTTTTCAACGACCAGATGTGATCCACTGGCATCGGACAAGATTACAAATCCAAATCAGGTCAGTAGTAACAAAGCAAATAAACCTCTGTCAAAGGCCCTTTGTAACATGTTTTTTTTATTGAACCTGGTATACTTAGAGCTCGAACGATGTATTCTGAATAATATTGACATGTACGTTTTAATTTGCTTATTGTAATTTTGCATTAATGCATGTAAATTGCATGAGTTTTAAAAATTGTAGATGGAGATATACTCTATGTAATGTTTAAAATATCCAATGTATTGTTTTCTAATTGTTACATGTGATTTTATGTCTAGAGCGTCCCTTGGATATTTAATACAGATATGACTTTTAAAACCGTGGGGAAAATATAATGCCCAATTTACTACAATAGGGTAGCGACAAAATACAGCGCAATTACCAATGTTACATAAAGTCGTAATATTTCAATGCCGTCATTTACAATAAGTACACGATAATTCAGTTCTGGAAATAGTCGTCGATGAGATCAAGAAACCTGAAGCTACCCAACCCGCCACCATATCGAAAAACATTTAAAAAATATCCCAATGCACAAGACACGCGTTTCGGAGAGAAAATCCTCATGCGAAAGGAGGGGATCTCCAACAACACTCGGTTGCAGCACCAACAGCAAAACCTCAAAACACCCACTGCAAAAGCACCAAGCAGACACGCACAGAATGAGACGCAAATGGTACAAAACAAAGGAGGGGATCTCCAACAACACCAAGTTGTAGCACCCACATCAAAACCCCAAAACACCCAATGCAAATACACAAAGCAGACAAGCACAAAGAGACGCGTAAGGGACAAGGATCGTCAACGCACAACACAGAAACATCAAACACAAAGGACTACACATAAACCAACGAGACCAATGGGCAACCGGTGCCGACTTAGGACGGCCATCTGCCACGGAAATAGCAGAAGGTATGGTTATCCTGGATTACGTGCGCACAACCCTCCCACTTTTCCGATTACCCAGAGGTCTCGAAGAACGTACAATTGTGGTGTAAAACAACCTCCTCACTGTCAGATGAACACACAAAAACAAGACCGCAAAACGCAGGGGCCCAAGCAACACAGATGAATATGTAAATTGATATAAAAAGAGGGCGTACGTAATACAATCCGTGCTCTGCTGCCGCGAGCTCATGTATGTTACCACCAGAGGAGTCCGACTGACATTCAGAGAGAACGCCTAATCACACAGAAACATCAAACATAAATGACTACACAAAAACCAACGAGACCAATGGGCAATCGGTGCCGACTTAGGAATGCCATCTGCCACGTCAGTAGTAGACGATGTGGTTATCCTGGATTACGTGCGCACAACCCTCCCACTGTTCCGAGTGGTATCCCAGGCCAATATGATCCCTTCACACATCCAACTTTATTTTAGTATTGCCCTTCAGTCTGATTTCTCGAATTCTGTGTATGCACCCCGCAAAGAACGCACTCCAGTTTCCTGCAGGTTCGATTAAGCAACATAGTAAAGCAAACCCCTTGAGCAAAAGATCACTGGAGGGGCATATAAATGTTTATGTATGTGTATCTAAATATAATTTATTTACAGGTTATTCCATTTATGGTACTAGACATCTTCAGGAACCTTCCAGGGATGTCAGGATTATTCATGGCGTCACTGTTTAGTGCATCTCTCAGGTTTTTCATTTTGTTATTAACTTAAACAGATACTGAAATGAAGAGAATATCAATTTCATCACAATTCTCTTTGCTACTTCGGCGTGAGCAAGTGGGGATATGTGTTTTACAACTAATGATGCTTGTAAACTCTGAAATAAGTCCTCGAAAGACAAAACTTATGTAATAGTTTTGTTCCATAATTATTTGTTCAAATATAGTGTACTCTCCTTTTTTTCTTATGCGCTATAATTGTTTTTCCCTTGTTCATCTTCACCATTAAGTTCATGTTTTTTTTGTGACAGTACTATGTCGTCAGGACTGAGCAGTCTATCCGCTTTAACTGTACAAGACTTAGTTATTCAAGTTCATGTTTTTTTGTGACAGTACTATGTCGTCAGGACTGAGCAGTCTATCGGCTTTAACTGTACAAGACTTAGTCATTCCACACGTCAAACAGATTTCAGAAACACGGGCAACACTCATCGCAAAAGTTTCTGGTAGGTTTTCAATACTATCAATTACAATCATGAGTAGTTTTCCGATTTTGTTTTTCTTCTCAGAATTTGAATTTTCTTACTTAAATATTGTTTTCTTTTGTGTATTTATCCGAATGATTAATCCACTTTCACAAAATATAATCTCAAAACTCATTTTGTAGCCAAGTTCGATCAATTTCGGTTGGTCGTTTCTTCATGTAGCCAAGTTCGATCAATTTCGGTTCTTCAAACGCATTTGAAAAATATTGACGTTTTATCAAATTTCTAAAACCTGGGTCCTGTAGAATCATATCCCAACCATTTTGCTTTGTCTTTCGGTATATTTAGGACATAATTTTCACAGATTCTGGTCATATTACATTGTTTAGATTGAGGATCACTGACGAGGGTTTATTAACCGAAACGTGCATGTTTGGTCCATGCTGTAAATTTATCTGCTCTTAAATAATTCTTATGAATTTGAAGACGTTAAACATTTATTATAAGAACATCTTTATCATCATATCAATCTGCTTTATAGCTGTATAGATACGACAACAGAGAGTATGTCTATGCGTCACGTTGAAACACGAATCACAAGCGAAATTAACACAGACAGCAAGTACCAAATACATTAATCATGCATCCATTGTATACACCACAATTGCTTTTCGAAACACTCATTTAGTCCGTAGCTGTCTGAAAAAGTTAAGTTATTTTATTTTTGTATAATTTATTTGTATTTTAGTCGTCGTATACGGATTGATTTCAATGGCTGCGTCATTTTTGATTGCGCAGATAAAAGGACCCATGTCACAGGTTTGATTTGATATGAATTAAATTCGTATGTAAGTTCTCATATTGTACTACATGTAAACTTTTGAGAGCATCATGTTTTAAAAGTCATATGAATCTAAATAAAAGTGAGTAAAATGATACAATACAAAGAGCCAACAAAAAAGGAAGCAAAATTGAAATATAAAGAACCTAAACAAAATAGATTAAATAGATTTTAAAAAATTTTTAATCATTACAATTTTTCTGAAAAATGACAAAATAAACTCCTGATCAAAATCGATGTTTCACACTTTTGTTGTGTATATTCCACAATAAAATGTCATTTGTCAGGTAATTCATAGGTATGCAACTGAGTGAGTAATGGTCATTAAAAGTAATTTCTTGGCATTGTAGATAACAAGCAGTGTCCTCTCAGCATTCGGAGGACCAATGACAGGAATATTCTTACTGGGAATTTTCTGTCCATGGTCAGAGGCGAAGGTAGGAACATATAATATGATTTTTTGAAGTTGTTTATCTTTTATAAAAATGAATAATAAATCAATAAGTTCGAATCGTAGCGCTGCATCACGAGTCGTCGAAATTACACTAACAAATGAAAATCAGGAAAGAAAGTAGCCATGGCAGCATTGTGCAATGAGCTAGCTGAGTGATTTTGATCTTTTCCACACGTATTATTATGAAAGAAAGGAGGTAATCTCAAAGAGGGTTCGGTTTCAGCACCAACAACAAAACATTGAAACAATCCTATATGAAAACACACAGTAGACAAATAAAACAAGGGACACACAAGGGACAAGGAACACCAATACAACATCAAAACACCAAACACAAAAGACCACACATAACCATGAAGAAACTGTCATAAGGAAGTGGTGATCATTGCAAAGCTCAATGACGTTTTTAAAAATATGAAGTATTGACCATTTCACAGAACTGAATAAATTAAGTTATACTTACTCATATTGCCAGGGTACTTTCGTTGGAGGTGTTACTGGTGTTCTATTCACATTCTGGCTGTCTATTGGTTCGAATTTCTCAAAATCCTTGAAGAAAACGCCATGGTTACCCCTTGCACCAACCGACATGTGCTTCGCGCCATCAAACGACAGTCTATTAACCACCATGAATTACTCCTATTTTTATACCTCTCCTTTATCAACAAATCCAACCTCAACAATCATGGAAGACATCGTTAATAGTGAACCGTAAGAATATTTAGTACATTTCTTACTTTCTTTTATTGCTTCTCATCTCATTTATTTAATGCTTGACTTATCATTTTTTTGTTTTAGTTCAAACGCATATTTGACCATTTCGTCTTTTTCATCTTGAAGTGAATATATCTTGATATTTTTATATTGTTTACGAGGTTAACATCAGTAGTCAGGTCATAACGTTATTTATTGCAAAAGGTTGAGATGAAAATGATGTACTTTTCTCTTACTACCTTTACACTTTTTTCAGAGAAGGACTAGACAAGTTTTATTCCCTATCATATCAGTGGTTTGGTGTTGTAGGAATTCTTGTAACTATGGTAGTAGGGACCGCTATCAGTCTTTTAGGTAAGTTTGCTTCCAACTCTCTATCACATTATGAAAAGAATGTTACTGATTGTATTTTTTCCTATTAGTTTTATTCTCCACAAAAAAAAAAAGAAATCCTTACTTCAAGTGCAGTTTCCTGTCCAATACAAAGAATAAATATATGATTTTTATTTGAATCTTGAATTGCACATCATAATGAAAATCTTAACGATGCGGATGTTTGAATCTGAGTATTTTCTTACCCGAATGCTCGTAAGAAAAAAATGCTTTCATTACAAAAATAATAGACTATGTATTTCATATATTTCATATATTTCAGTTGCTAAATATAATCCAGAGGAAGCGGATGTGCGTTTTATGTTGCCATTTTTCGACCAATTCTTCCCTTTCCTACCAAAGAAACTTCGAAAAAAGCTTTATTTTGGAGTAGATTTTACAAAGGTGAGGTATTTTAAAGTGGCTGTATACTAAAATGGTATTTAAAACATTAATCACAATGACAAAGAAGATACTTTGTGATCACAATTTACTTAGGACTTGTTGCACCGTTTTCGACAACATCATTGGTTAGACGCTGACTCTCCTCGGGCACCTGATCTCACTTCGAAATGTTTTTCATTCCGAGGTGCGGAACCGTTCCTATTGAAATTCTAATGATTTTGCCTTGCCTTCTCGACTTTGAGACTAAATAACTGATAGGTACTTCTTTAATGCTTATTTATAGACTATAAATGGCTACAGTTCAAAGAAAAAGCTCATTCTTACAATTTCAATGTTGTGTACACATAGTCTTACTTTGCACACAGCATCTGCATTTCATTTTTTTTTCTATTAGATTTGATGCCAAATCATAAGCCAACTATTTAGTTATATTTGCGAGTTATTTTCCCTTATTTTCTAAAATGATTCAAACGATAGTCTGGTCTATGCTGCAAATTTATCTGTTCTTAAATGATGCTATTGAATTTGAAGACGTTTAACATAACAGAGTACATGTGTTTGTCAAATATGAATTGTTACCATTAAATCAAAAGTAAAGGATAGTGTAAGAGTGTTGACAAGAAATATGAAGATGGAAAAAAAAATCCAAGTTCTATGCCGTAGAAATTTCATAGAAATTTTAATGTTGAATTGCTTCAAACGACTTAATCGATTTTAGAGAGAGGAACTACTTCGAGAAATGGAGACAGGAATCAACGGATATGATAAAACCATTCCTTCACCAGGAAGTAAAAGAAATTTAGAAGAAACGGAGGACCCCGTAGTAGAGTTATCTCCCCTTGTTAATGGGAAGGCATTAGACGCTAAAATTGATATTAAAACATCAAGGAATGAAGACAGTGATCAACGGATATGATACAAAAATACATCACCAAGAAATAAAAGAAACTTGGAAGAAACGGATGACGTTGTAGTAGAGTTATCTCCCCTTACTAATGGGAAGGCATAAGACGCTGAAATTGATGTCAAACCTTAGGGATATTTTTGTTCAGTTGTATGCTCTATATACAACCTTGAGTATATTGCTTCGTCTTTTTATTCTACTTTGTTGATTGTAATGAAAAGAATAAAACTATGTAAATGAAGTGGTTTTTGACCATTATATCAGGAACAGAGCAGGACATAAAATACAAATCTTGAGTGTCCCACGCTAATTGACATTATCATGATTATTGATATGAATTTTAACCCCTGTGTATTGTACATTATTACGGTTCTAGACAGGTAATATGGTCTGATATACCTTGTCTGGAAGTTATATTTATATTAAGGAATCATTGTAATGTTTTTTTGGATGACCGAGGTATCAACACCAAAAATTGAGAGAAAACTGCATCGTGAGAGTAGCGCAAGATGCAAACGTTTTTTCCTCAATTTTTGGTGTTGATACCGCGATCATCAAAAAAAAATGTTACTATGATTACTTATCATTTCATTTAGTCGCGTTTAAACGTTTATTTGCAGTATTTAAATTGTGTTGCCAATGACGTTGCTTATGACGTTGCTAAGCGTGTACTTGATGAAGGTATCAACGCAATTTCTCGGCCAATCAGAATCTTCGTTTCTTATGAATAACAATGGACATTAAATGATAATGGCGTCAAAGGTAAAATTTCTAACTTTTTTTATTTGTTGACGGATTGTAAAATTTTCTTCACCATTAAAAAGATCGTACCCATAAATAGCTTATTCAAAATAAATAAACCACGAATGAAATTCATTTTCAGGTAGTACCATACTCGCAGATTCCTCACAACAAATTTTGAATGCTTACTCTTATTTCAAAGAAAAACATTCCAGCTACTTGCAAATAAGACTAAGCATTCAAGATTTATGCAATAAATAATTTATGCAATTTCATCATCTTGATTTGTCATTACATAGCTTAGAGTATGTCCACACCAAATGCGTTCTGAAAATTATATCAACATATTCATGTAGATTTTGATATGTCATTAATCTACTTAATTTCAAGTAAGAATTTTGTGAATATGTCAGAAAATGAAAGAATCAATATAAATTTTGTTAAAAACTTAGATTCCTCTTACTATATCACTATATGTATTCTCATAAGAGCACGTTATTGCGAAAATTCCAATTTTATACGGTATTAAGGAAGCCTAACTCTTTAAAGTCCTCAACAAAATTATACTAAAAAGGAAGAGAAGCTACAATTTTTATAAGGTCCATCATTCTTATTGATTCAAAAATGATTTTATTTCACACAACACCTTACACTCCTTTCAAATTTTCGACCATTCTCTTTACGATCAAGATCATTAATTTGTGTCATTTTTTGAAAATTTTCCATTGAAATTAAGGTTATTTTACATGCTTCATTCTCCATAATTGATAACAATTTTAGTGTCTACTACCTACAACTTGAAAATCTTTCAATTTTCTTATCACTTCTACAGATGTTTCTTGACGTCGAACGAAATTACTAAGACACATTGAACAATTTGTTTACGAAGGGCGCCACACTAAATTATCCTGCCTAATATTTGAATCATTTTAACTCGAAGTATCACTGATGAAGATCAAAATCTGTACGTCTGTACACTGATGAAGATCAAAATCTGTACGTCTGTACATTGTATGGCTGGATGACCAAAGTTTCCTTTTTTGACAAATCAACAAAAGTCTCACTTTCATTTATTATTCGGTTTAACGCCTGCAAGAGGGTATATTACTTTGAGTATTTCACAACCTTCCTTAACACTTCCGTGTTATTTTATGGCGACTTGATAAACAAAATAATGAGGTTCAAAGATACACCGAATTTTAATCGAAAATACGTCAGAATATTCAATCGCCATATTCAGCGAAAACATAGTCCTGGAGTCATCAGAATATCTTATACGAGCCTGTTATTAAGGAGGTATTGAACACTTAGACGCCAAATTCAATTTTTCTCAAAATTTCTGAAATTATATATTTCTTGTCTGTCCTTGATTATGCAAATTTACATTTGATTCTATCCACAGGAAAATTTTCTACGAGACTTTGAAATATGCATAAATCGACGTTTTCGTGAATTTCTTGATGACGTCATAATATTGAAAGTGTCATTCCAGTTCTCGTTAAGCTATTGGAAATTAATTTTGATTTAACTTCCAAAATCTTCATAAATGTATTGCACTTACATATGGAAAAGATTAGATTAATTGTGTTTTATAGAAAGACAGAATACTGGAATATATGATGACACTGTCGCTCAAAAATTTGCGATTTTGGGCCAATTGACTGTAGTTGATAGTTAATCATTAGAAATCGTGTGGATGAATCTTTGTCAAAAAGTAACAAAATCATCAACAATGTCCAGAGATGATTTCATGATTAAAATTGAATTTTGGATTAAAATATTACAAAGCTTTATATTTTCCAATTATTCTTTCGAAAATCGTCCATTTGCAATGAAGTGACATCCGCTTTTCTGTGATGTTAATTTGTCAACAAATTCACTGGACGAAGATTTAATTTTCTATTTAATAGAGGACGCAGTCCGCGCCGCAGGCGCGGACGTAGTTCTCATCAAGGTTACACGTGTATATATATAGGAAAAATCGTGTTTTTCAATTGAATTCTATGCTATACCTATAGGTTCCAAAACCGTGGTCAATGACGTCATTCTCCCCATTGCCCATTTGATCTGCGTGAAGCGCAAGCTTATTTTTTTAACAATGTCATTTGACGACAGAATGAAACCCATCGATGACCATGATTTCTCAATCTCCTTTGAATATTCGCCGTTTGGCTTACTCCTCCAGTGTCCTAATGTATGTTTTGTACTTTGTTTCACGTAATACTGACATTGCACCATCATTTCCAACATATATCATGTTTAGTCCGAATATCCTCTTTGAAAATTACAACGTGACGTCAGCATGTGACGTCATCATTAAACTTTGTTTCGCGGACTTTCTCAGTTTCTTTCATCGACAGTTCCCTCAGATAAATCCATGGATAAACTCATAATGCTAGGATGAAAATACAAACAAAAAATATCAGCGCGATCAGATCAGCGACTTACCGAACTTCATTCTGCTTTCGAGGATGATTTGCAGCTGATATTTTGATACCTGTAGATCGAATAATGTGGTTTCTCTCCACATGTATAAGATCTACATGTAGAATCTACAGAAAATCTATGCAGTGTAAATCCCAAAACAAACTTCTAAATGTCTGCTGCCTTCGATACTGTACACAACGCGTCACAACTTACGTCATCATTAACAGCTGTACTTAGTGCAAATAGGTAAACACAAACTGGGGCTCTGTTCAAAGCATAAAATAAGGATGGGTATTTTTCCCCCTTGGAGGTAAATCATAAACGGATCCAGGGTTATTTAAAAAAAGGAGGAGGGGTGAAGGCTTCAGATTTTTTTTTAGGAATGAGGGGGAAGGGTTGATTGTAAATTGTGGGGGAAAGGGGTGACGGGGTGAATTTCTACTCAGAAATTGACAGAATACTTCTCTCCTCCGTCCTTCCCCTTCCTCCCTTCTCCCACATCCTTACATTTCCCGGTTTTAGTATAACCCCCTTCTCCAGGCCATCCCATAAAACGATATATTGCTGATAACACTATAGGCGGCGCAGAAGAGGAGGCTTTCTTTCTTCTACAAACTGAATGTTAATTTTTCCGGTGAAAGTAAAAGGGAGTGCAAGGGGGGGGGGGGGGGAGGGAGGGAGGTATACATATTCCTGATACAAATGAGTTAAAGAAGATCCTACTGACATTTCATCACCCAATGCAATATGAAAAATAAACATTTAAAAGTTTAATTGAATTGAATAATCAAATGAGATATATGTTAATCTTACAATATGTAAATACTTCAGAAAAAGTATTAAATTTTTTTTTTTTTTTAATTTTAATGGTTTGTGCCCACAGTTTTCTGGCCCGAGTTCTCTTTTCCTTAGTTTTCGTCAAGTTCCAAGGACTTACAATAGATTAAGATTACATCACTTGATCTCTTCTCATCTGTCATTTATGTTTCAAAATTAAGCATTGCGATTTCATGTTTACTGATTGTTTAACTTTTGTTACATCAAACCGGCCGACATCCAACATTCACGAGTTATTTGCATGCTGTCGATCCAGAAATTTTCTATAAAAATACCCCCTCTCTTGTAGATGATTATGGATTTCAAGAAAAAAATGTAAGATTGATAAAGTAAAAAAGATGCTGGAAAAGAATAACAAGAACACACATTGTATGACGTATTTTGTTTATCATTCACTTCGTAAAAAATATACAATGATGAATGGTGAAAAATCATTGAAATTATGATACATCTGCGTCCTCACAATGGCTTTGCCATAATTCATATTACATGCAAAGTTTCAATGCGATACGTTTGGTATTAATGATTCTATTGAATTTTGAATGCGAAGGTTTGTGACGCGATTTTCCCTGATAACGTCGAAATGACGTCGTGGTTTGCTCGTGGATAAAACTCCCAAAGTCCACAATTTCGAAAATCGCCATAATTTCTTCAAATGACGCCGAAAATTATTCAAACTTCATGAGGATACTCAAATGTGTATATCAATCAGCGTATCAAATGTTTTAAGGAAGTTAAAACTGTACTTTTCCTATGAAGTGAGAAAACAAATAATGCCGCCGCCATCTTGGTGTTCAAACCCTCCTTAAGAGTTGCACACTGTCTGACTCTGAGGATGAGACTTCACATCGGGCCTTGTCCAAACCTCGTCATGATAGACAGGGCCGTGAACACCTGTCATCTCCTGTCCGTGGTTAAACTCATCTAACCGCGGGTTCATTTTGCAGGTTAGAACAGCCGTCGCGGCATGTTTCTTTAGATCTTATGTATTGTGACGTCACGAGTGTTAGTACACGAAATTGAAGCGCGTTCCATTCAGTAGTAACATCTCAGGGAATTACATTGCCTGTGCATATATATTCATTTACATATTCTCATGTTTGACACTTGGTACCTTGTGTTTAGCAGTCTAGTTTATGTCGTTATCTTACAGTAATGAAGCTATTATATACAACAGTTGTGCGTTCTTTGAAACCACTGGGGGGGGGGGGGGATCGGCCAAGTGAGAGGGTTTTGTGCACGTTGTCGGGATACTTTCAACTTAGTAAATGACACAGGTTGCCCATTGGTCTCGTTGTTTTATGTGAAGTCTTTTGAGTTAAGTTTGTATTTAGTATTTGATGTTCAAAGGATAATTTTTCTTGTCTCATATTTATTTTGATGTCTCTTGTTGTGCTGGTTTCATTTATGCTTTCGCATTTTTTATGAGTTAAGTGTTAAGTCGGCGCAGTAGTCTAGTGGTTAAGGTTTCCGGCCAGTAACCGAAAGGTTGCTGGTTCGAACCGTACTAGGTCCGCGTTTCTTTGTCTTTAATATAGAAAAGGCATTGTGTTAAGGGCTCTGCAACCGAGTCCTACTGTAGATCCACTCATCTCTTTAATTTTTCGTTTATTGACGTTTCGAGTTCTCTCCAAATACATCAAAGAAGAAAACAACGTTATTGTTACAGCTCCTTATCTCGGTCAATAACATTAAGTAGAACAAACATTGATAGAAAATTCTCGGTGTGTAATGACCAATATCCTGATGATTGTCACGGCTTTGTTTTTCTGTCTGCTTTTCAGTTCAGGTAAGAATCTTTATTATTATGCCCCCCTTCGAAGAAGAGGGGACATATAGGTTTGCCGCTGTCGGTCGGTCTGTCGGTCTGTCGGTCGGTCGGTCGGTCTGTCGGTCGGTCCGCGACATCAGTTTCCGTTCAATATCTCTGGAATGGATTCACATATTGAAATGAAATTTTGTATACAGACACATCAAACAAAAATCTAGGTCAAGTTCATATTTGGGTCCGATCAAAAAAATTTTGACAGAGTTATGCCCCTTGCATTTCGAAAAATACCAAAATTTCAGGGTTTCCGTTCAATATCTCTTGAGTGGATTCACATATTGAAATGAAATTTTGTATACAGACACATCAATTGAAAATCTAGGTCAAGTTCATATTTGGGTCCGATCAACAAAATTTTGACAGAGTTATGCCCCTTGCACTTCGAAAAATACCAAAATTTCAGGGTTTCCGTTCAATATCTCTTGAATGGAGTTACATATTGATATGAAATTTTGTATACAGACACATCAAATGAAAATCTAGGTCAAGTTCGTATTAAGGTCCGATCGAAAAAAATTTGACAGAGTTATGCCCCTTGCACTTCGAAAAATACCAAAATTTCAGGGTTTCCGTTCAATATCTCTTGAGTGGAGTTACATATTGAAATGAAATTTTGTATACGGATACATCAAATGACAATCTAGGTCAAGTTCTTATTTGGGTCCAATCAACAAAATTTTGACAGAGTTATGCCCCTTGCACTTCGAAAAAAACCAAAATTTCAGGGTTTCCGTTCAATATCTCTTGAGTGGAGTTACATATTGAAATGAAATTTTGTATATGGATACATCAAATGACAATCTAGGTCAAGTGTATATTTGGGTCCAATCAACAAAATTTTGACAGAGTAATGCCCCTTGCACTCGAAAAATACCAAAATTTCAGGGTTTCCGTTCAATATCTCTTGAGTGGAGTTACATATAAAAATGAAATTTTGTATACAGACACATCAAATGAAAATCTAGGTCAAGTTCATATTTAGGTCCGATCAAAAAAATTTGGACAGAGTTATGCCCCTTGCACTTTGAAAAATACCAAAACTTCAGGGTTTCTGTTCAATATCTCTTGAGTGGAGTTACGTATTGAAATGAAACTGTTACTTTATACCTCCATAGGTTGTATCAATGCAAGTATAAAGTTGTGACAGACTTTAATCACAGAAGGGGTAGGGGGGGCATTAATGTTTTACAAACATGACTTTTAACTTGTATATTAAGGTCTGATGCCAACAAGTTGGTGGATCCAGTAAGTCCTGGAGACTTTAACCAAGGCCTCATGGAGCTAGGTGCCACTATCTGTACACCTAAATCACCAGACTGTAGTAAATGTCCTGTTAGCAGTATATGTATGGCTTATATACAGGTACTCTGCTCATATTAAAATATCAGCAATAGACCACTTGCCGAAATTCATAATGGATGACAAAATGACAAAAAATGCCTCAGGTAGGCAATTTTTATGCCCCCCTTCGAAGAAGAGGGGACATATAGGTTTGCCGCTGTCGGTCGGTCTGTCGGTCGGTCTGTCGGTCGGTCCGCAACATCAGTTTCCGTTCAATATCTCTGGAATGGATTCACATATTGAAATGAAATTTTGTATACAGACACATCAAACAAAAATCTAGGTCAAGTTCATATTTGGGTCCGATCAAAAAAATTTTGACAGAGTTATGCCCCTTGCAATTCGAAAAATACCAAAATTTCAGGGTTTCCGTTCAATATCTCTTGAGTGGATTCACATATTGAAATGAAATTTTGTATACAGACACATCAAATGAAAATCTAGGTCAAGTTCATATTTGGGTCCGATCAACAAAATTTTGACAGAGTTATGCCCCTTGCATTTCGAAAAATACCAAAATTTCAGGGTTTCCGTTCAATATCTCTTGAATGGAGTTACATATTGAAATGAAATTTTGTATACAGACACATTCAATGAAAATCCAGGTCAAGTTCGTATTAAGGTCCGATCGAAAAAATTTTGACAGAGTTATGCCCCTTGCACTTCGAAAAATACCAAAATTTCAGGGTTTCCGTTCAATATCTTTTGAGCGGATTCACATATTGAAATGAAATTTTGTATACAGACACATCAAACAAAAATCTAGGTCATGTTCATATTTGGGTCCGATCAAAAAAAATTTGACAGAGTTATGCCCCTTGCATTTCGAAAAATACCAAAATTTCAGGGTTTCCGTTCAATATCTCTTGAATGGAGTTACATATTGATATGAAATTTTGTATACAGACACATCAAATGAAAATCTAGGTCAAGTTCGTATTAAGGTCCGATCGGAAAAAAATTGACAGAGTTATGCCCCTTGCACTTCGAAAAAAACCAAAATTTCAGGGTTTCCGTTCAATATCTCTTGAGTGGAGTTACATATTGAAATGAAATTTTGTATACGGATACATCAAATGACAATCTAGGTCAAGTTCTTATTTGGGTCCAATCAACAAAATTTTGACAGAGTTATGCCCCTTGCACTTCGAAAAAAACCAAAATTTCAGGGTTTCCGTTCAATATCTCTTGAGTGGAGTTACATATTGAAATGAAATTTTGTATATGGATACATCAAATGACAATCTAGGTCAAGTTCTTATTTGGGTCCAATCAACAAAATTTTGACAGAGTAATGCCCCTTGCACTCGAAAAATACCAAAATTTCAGGGTTTCCGTTCAATATCTCTTGAGTGGAGTTACATATAAAAATAGTTGCCAGAGTCACCTAATGCTCGACTGCATAGCATAATATCTCTCATGACAGCCAATTTATTTAAACTCCCTTTCTCAGGCAACAACATATATCTCATCATAAATCACTGAAGCAGAAAAAGTAGGTCAAGGTCAGATTTCAATAGTCAAACCCAAGATGCATCCAATATGCAAGTCTGGTGCATGTAGCACTTATAGTTAGCTCAATATTGCCAATTTAAAGCAAAATCACTGAAGCGGAAAAAGTAGGTCAAGGTCATATTTCAATAGTCTAACCCAAGATGCATCCAATATGCAAGTCTGGTGCATGTAGCACTTATACTTTTCTCAATATTAGCTTTTAAAGGTAAAATAATTCAAGCGGAAAAAGTAGGTCAAGGTCATTTTATGAAAGTTTGATCAAAGATACATCCAATATGCAAGTTTGGTACATGTAGCACTTATACTTTGCTCAATATTGGCTTTTAAAGGCAAAATCATTCAAGCGGAAAAAAGTAGGTCAAGGTCATTTTTTGAAAGTTTGATCAAAGATACATCAAATATGTAAGTTTGGTTCATGTAGCACTTATACTTTGCTCAATACTGGCTTTTAAAGGCAAAATCATTCAAGCGGAAAAAAGTAGGTCAAGGTCATTTTATGAAAGTTTGATCAAAGATACATCCAATATGCAAGTTTGGTACATGTAGCACTTATACTTTGCTCAATATTGGCTTTTAAAGGTAAAATCATTCAAGCGGAAAAAAGTAGGTCAAGGTCATTTTATGAAAGTTTGATCAAAGATACATCCAATATGCAAGTTTGGTACATGTAGCACTTATACTTTGCTCAATATTGGCTTTTAAAGGCAAAATCATTCAAGCGGAAAAAAGTAGGTCAAGGTCATTTTTTGAAAGTTTGATCAAAGATACATCAAATATGTAAGTTTGGTACATGTAGCACTTATACTTTGCTCAATATTGGCTTTTAAAGACTTTATTGCTATCTTAACATTTACCTTATCATCTCAACATTTGCCTTATCATTTGAAATAATTTTAAAAATCCCAACCCCAGGGGCTATATCCTCATCTGGATATATTAAATGATGTATAATTAAACATTTGCAACAAAAAAAACCAACAGAATATGAATATAGGAAAGGTAAATGTGTAATCTTAACATTTACCTTATCATCTAGTTCGGACGACGCCGACGCGGACGCCGACGCCGACGCCGACGCCGGGGGTATTGCAATAGCTCTTTTGCACTAAAGTGCAGTCGAGCTAAAAATGAAATTTTGTATACAGACACATCAAATGAAAATCTAGGTCAAGTTCATATTTAGGTCCGATCAAAAAAATTTGGACAGAATTATGCCCCTTGCACTTTGAAAAATACCAAAACTTCAGGGTTTCTGTTCAATATCTCTTGAGTGGAGTTACGTATTGAAATGAAACTGTTACTTTATACCCCCATAGGTTGTATCAATGCAAGTATAAAGTTGTGACAGACTTTAACCACAGAAGGGGTAGGGGGGCATTAATGTTTTACAAACATGACTTTTAACTTGTTTTATCTTGAACTGCTTAACAAATGTTTGTATCAAAGTATCCTTTGTTGCCATGGCGCAAACTGTATGAAATCTTATCATTTAAGTTCATTTGTGTCTTGTTATTTCAGTCTTCTGTGACTGTCCTGACGGATTTTACAGGCACGATGACTCGTGTTACTCATTGTCCAGAGTCCAGGGCACGTGGGCTCAAGCTAGTGTAAGATTATAGATAAATATGCTTTATAAACAATCTTGTGTATTGCTGGTGGCATTTGCCGACTCTCGCAAACTTTCTTTTTTTCTTAAATTGCAAAGAAATTCTCATGGTACTCAAATTATCCTAATCATCCATAATTGTTCTCCTTTTCAAACTCTATGAAATTCAACGATTCTTATTCGCTCATGCGTGTAAAAGATCTAAGAATACCTGTTAGTTCTTGCGTCACACAAATATTAAACGTCTTCAAATTCAAGAGCATCATTTAAGAACAGATAAATATGCAGCATAGACCAGATATGCAAGTTTCGGGTACTTAACCCTCGTCATGATCCTCATTCTAAACAATATGGCCAAAGAGTATGAACGTTATTATGTCCAAAAATGTACCGAAAGACGTAGCAGGACGGATGGAATATGATGCTACAGGACTCACGTTTGAGAAATTTCAAGAAATTTTGATAACAGAAATTTTCGAATGCGTTGAAGAAACGATCAACCGAATGTTTAACGTTTTCAAATTCATAAGCATTATTTTAGAGCAGATGAATTTACAGCGTGGACCAGACATGCACGGTTCGGGTATTTAACCCTCGTCAGTTATCCTCAATCTAAACAATGTAATGTAGCCAAAATACGAAAAAATTATGTCCTAAAATATAAAAAGACGTAGTAAGATGGCTGGGACATGATGCTATAGGATCCAGGTTACAGAAATTGGAGATAATTTTGTAAACAGAAATTTTCAAATGCGTTGGAAGAAACGACCAACCGAAATTGATCGAACTTGGCTACATGTGCCCTAGGGGACTCCTGGTCCACCAGCAGTTACACTCACCAAGTGGTACAAATGTTTAACGAGCATCATTTTAGAGCAGATAAATTTACAGCATGGACCAGACATGCACGTTTAGGGTATTTAACCTTCGTCAGTGATTCTCAATCTAAACAATGTAATATGGCCAAAATCTGTGAAAATTATGTCCTATATAACGAAAGACGTAGCAAGATGGCTGGGATATGATGCTACATGACCCATGTTTTAGAAATTGGAGATAATTTTGTAAACAGAAATTTTCGAATGCGTTTGAAGAAACGACCAACCGAAATTGATCGAACTTGGTTACATTTGCCCTCGGGGACTCCTGGTCCACCAGCAGTGACACATTTACCAAGTGGTACAAATGTTAATAATCTTCATATTCAAAAGCATAATTTAAGAACAGATAAATCTGCAGCATGGACCAGACATGCACGTTAAACCAGTCAATATATAAATACCGCATTGCTGTGTCTTAGTCGGTTCACCAGCATTCCCCACATTTATACAGAGAAAAATTTCTCGTGGGGTAATGTTCGCGAATCAATGGACTTAGCAAAAAATTATCCCACACGAAAATAACCCTGCTGCATTCTTACAATGGAAGGTAGGTTTATATCGCTAATCTTCCACCAAACGTAACGTCTTGATGCTATAATCGCGAAATTTCCCCCTTCGAACATAACCACGTTAACAGTACAGTATATCATTGTCGATTAATTTTGATTTTTTCACAGATATTTGAAAAGGCTGGAGATTATTTTGAATATGAAATAGTTTTATAGAGTACTTGTCTTTTTATCATTTGACAATTCTGACACAACTTCTTAAATTTTTTTTATCATTTGTCAATCTAGAGGATGCCGTTAAGTATCAGAAAAGTATTAGTGGATAGGAAACATTGAATTTCATTTAGCTTGCCGAAAACCCCAACACTAATTCATATTTAACAGGTATATTGTCATGCAATCAAAGCACAACTTGTGTCGATAGAAACACAGAGTGAGGGAATGTTTGTGAGAGGTCTCCTACAAAATCACGGATGTAAGTAACCAATTTCAATGAGAAAAAAAATTGAATTCTGTTTTAGTCGTAGATAACCCGACAACGTATCAATTAAATATATTATTTATATATCATTGCTTTTTATAATAATAATCATGGTACACAAGTTGTTATCTCCATGGCACTCTAGTAATCCATGTACGTATCACTGACATTTGTCTTAGCTATAAGTGTCCGACTATTTTGTTTGTAATAATCCTTGGTGTGTCTGACCTGCCTACTTTTACGCTTTTTGTGTAATTTTTACGATTTTCGACCTTTAATTACGCCCTACGCTTTTGCTATTCCATTTTAAGCCTTAAACTATCTTTTGTGCAAACTGGCGTTTTCGATTTTTTGAGCGCTTCCACGTATAGGCAACGCATATATATTTTTTTAATTTGTAAGAATTGTCGAAGCGAACAAAGACGGTATTTGTTTATTCTTCACAAAATTGCATTTGTGGTTTATATACAAAATTCCATCAGTTGTTTATATCACTATTTAGAATGTATATAGTGTCAAAATTCTACATTTTTATTTTATTACATATATGTCAAATATGGTAAAATTCAGTTATCTAATGTTATACCACACTCGTGATTACATGTATTTTGTTTCATGTCCGCAGATGGGTATCATTTTGGAAATTGCTCAGAAAAAAAAACCCAAACACCAACATATAAATATCAAGAAGTTCCATTTAAATCAAAGTATATCCAGTAAATTATCTTAAATACTATAAACGTGGAAATCTTCGTGTTTGGGGTAATTTTCGCGCTTTTCACGTTGTATCATTATTGCGAAAATAACACCCGGGTGAAAATTACAACGGGTATAAAAGACAAAGTGGAATACCAAAATTACCCCCACGCGTGCTGCTACATCGGTTAATTATTTCGCGAACATCCCCCCCCCCCAGCGAAAATAACCACGTTTTCAGTATCAAAAATACCTTTACCAATATGAAAATAAGGAGAAAGAGGATTTTCTAGTTTCCAAGAAATATTTTTTCCTCTTTTCTTTTTCTTAAATGCCAAAGTTAGTCATAGTGATCATGTGTTAGTGCGTTATTATGCCTGGCTGGAGGGAGCCGTTCAGAAAAAGTTCCGGATTTAAAACACAATATTTATTTACTATGGTCTTATTATGAAGTGTGGATGATCTTGAACTCTTCATGGTGTACTTCAATTGTTTCTGTAAATGATCGAGTGAAACGAATAGTTTTCTGTTTTAGTAATGTATAAATGTATGTGTGATGTTATGTTCAGAATAAGATTAGCCCGCTTACTTGTTGTTTATCCTTATTTTTACTATTGACCTATTTAGCAAAACTGCTTAATTTCATACATCATTTCACAGGTAGGCTTGAAAATAACGAGTAGCTCGGCGAGCCCTTATTTTTTTAAAATAACATCCCAACTCACTCGTGCTGGACTGTATCTGATGCATCAATGTTCAAAGTACCTCGTATATCTGCTTATTCAATGGAACATATTTGAAATCAAAACATGCTTCTGAAAATAAATGACATATTTCATAAATTACAAATTTCATAAATTACATAAGCTGGTTATGATCCAAATGAGTTCTGGCTGGGTGCAACTGATATTATAAACGAAGGAGAATGGACATGGACCAAAAGTGCAACCCTAGTGAAGGCAGGTAATTTCACGGATTGGTCTCCAGGACAACCAGATAACGGTGGCGACGAACATTGTATGTGTGTGAAGGGAGACTATCATTATCACTGGAACGACGATAATTGTGAACATTTGAAACATTTCATATGCGAGAAAAGGTGGTTATGATTTTGATGTTTATTGAAACTGCATGTTTCATACTGTAATGCAAAACAATAATAACCATATGCATTGGTATGGGGTTTTTAAAGAAAGAGTTTATAAATTTAGAAAATTATTGCAAAATTGATTTAGGTTTGATGTTTGAAAAACAAAAAAAAAGTGCTTAATTGGTTATTTAAAATTTATTTATGTTTTCGAATCCTCTATTCACGTAAAATGTTTGAAAAATACTAATAATAAAACGTAATTGTTCCAACTCTATGTATACCTTCTTGAAGAAATATCATAATGTGTCAAAAATTAATTGAAATATTGATATTATAAAAGATCGTACTATTTTTTTCAGATTGAACATATAATGTGTTGGACATGGGCATTCAACTTGATGTATAGATCCGACTGATGATGTTGCAGTTTCAAAATTCGAATAAAGTAAAGTCTTGACTCACAGAATTGTTGCTCAGACTTTTCAAATCGTCGACAATACGGAGAATATCTGAGTTACAACAATTTAAGTCTCCAACGTTTTGAATATTAACGTTATAACAAAATTTTATACATTCTGTAGTATAAAGACAAAGTTATTCCAGCATATAACAATGTTTAAATTACGTATAAAAGAAAGGATGGTATAAGACACTATCCAAGTGAAGAATAATTTTAAATTTTCTTTTTGCTGTATCTATGAAATACTTAAATGCTGCAATGCCAACAATACTGTTCACACAATAAACACAGAGATAACCACAACGAAATATACTCACCAGATTCCGTCTTTTCGATATACCGAGTTACTTCCCACTTGGGACGGTATCTGACGTAAACACATTATAACGTAATGAAATTCCTTTTTTTTTTTTAAAGAAGTATATTCTCTCATTTTTGCTTGTTCCCATATAATTGGACGACGTCATAATCAATTCACGTCAGATACCGTCCTAAATGAGAAAGGAATGAAAAGACATAATAGGCGCCGAGGATTTATGGATATGGAAGGTTTGTAAGACTGCTCTGCATTGACCGCAGCGGAACACACCCACAGTTTACAACAAACAACGGACATCAAACAAAACTACTTAAAAAAACAACAGGGGACAACACAACATCCAGTAACACAGCGGAACACACCCACAGGATTGTAACAAACAACGAACACCAAACAAAACAACTTCAACAAACAACAGGGAACAACAAAACATCAAGTAATACAGAGGAACACCCACAGGATTGTGACAAACAACGAACATCAAACAAACAACTTCAACAAACAACAGGGAACAACACAACATCCAGTAACACAGCGAACACACCCACAGGATTGTAAAAAACAACGGGTATCAAACAAAACAACTTCAACAAACAATAGGGGACAACACAACATCCAGTAACACAGCGGAACACAACCTCAGGATTGTAACAAACAATGAACATCAATCAAAACAACTTCAACAAACAACAGCGGACAACAAAACATCCAGTAACACAGCGGAACACACCCACAGGATTGTAACAAACAACGGGCATCAGACAAAACAACTTCAACAAACAACTGGGAACAACAAAACCTCCAGCAACACAACGGAACACACCCACAGGATTGTAACAAACAATGAACATCAAACAAAACAACTTAAAAAAAAACAGGGGACAACAAAATATCTAGTAACACAGCGGAACACACCCACAAGATTGTAACAAACAACGGAAATCGGACAAAACAACGTCAGTAAAAAACTTGTTACACAACAATACTGAATGGTCCAACAGACAATTAAAGTGGACACGTCCAAACTTGAAAAATGAACCCTTAGAAGATGCATTCTTCCTGGGACATCTTAACTTTCTCCTAGTGAAGAGCTCACGCAATGTTGGTTTATTAAAGTAACGAGTCCACACAACGGTATTAATACCTTGTCATCGTGTTTCATGTCCATAATCTTGAGAAATCTAGAAAAGAAATGCTCAATCATGCAAAATGTATTGAAATTCGCTCTATCAACAATTGAATATAGTGATAATTATAGCAAATGAATGTAAATCATTCAACGATTTCTTTTCAAGAACAAATTAAATTGATAACATCACATCATAGAAAGACAAATGGATTCACAAAAGATTATTACTAAAACTCCTGATGTACGTCTGATTACGGGGACGTGAGTAAAATGAAAAAAAAAAATTTTACGTTGAAGTTTGATACAAAGGAGATAAGGTTTATTTCATAATAACAAAGATGAATCACATTCTAAAACCTTCTAACAGAATGGGTTAAAACCTATAACTGCATGGCAGTATGAATATTACGTTGAGGTCTTGTGTGGCCTCTCAGAGCATTGATTCAAGAGATAAACCATTATATTTTCAAATGCCTTTCGAAATGAACTGAGATTTCCTCGGAATGATCAACATGTTCTAGAATTTTGTTTCAGGTAATTTTGTGTAGTAAATACAAGATAAGAAATTAACAAAGATAAAACATGGAAGGCTATTATAATACTGCTATTATTATCTTATTATTTGTTCTTATTTCTGAAGGTATGTTATCATTTTATTAAACACAAAAGATTAAAATATCATCGTACTATTTGTCAAAATTTGATATTAGTCCAATTGATTATATTTCAGTTTCCAGCAAATGTCCAGAAGGATTCCGTTTGCATGGGAAGTCGTGTTACTATGTTGTCACAAAATTAAAGTTTAATTGGTTAGGTACATTGGTGAGTATTCATTTAGACTTGTAGAGTCAGAAACCAATTTAACAAATTTGCATTTTAGTTGTTCCTAGATGGCGAATCAGAACTGTTTTACTTTATTTTGTCTCAAGCAATCGGTACTTTACAAAGTACTGGACTTAGAATACATTAGAGGGAATACTAAAGTACACAAAAGAAAGCAATCTGATTAAAACCAGGTCTGTACTTGCTCCCGATTTTATTATCTGATTATGTCGCGTAGAGGATCTGGTATAACCCAGTAGACAGCGACATTCAGGTGACCTTTCTAACTGACCAATAAAAAGACAGGATCCTGCGGATGCATAAGAACTCGTTGTAAAGCGCTTATAATATAGTTCCGAAGAGAGGACCACAGCCCACATGAAACCAGCTGTGTGTAAACATTGCTGTAGCGTTGGTTAACATAAGCACCGCGAGCATAACAAAATGGGGAGCATGTAGAGATCTGGTCATAATCAGATTGGAAAAAGGAGGGGATCTCCAACAAGACTCGGTTGCAGAATTCTCAGCAAAACACCGAAACACCTCAAGTGAAAACACAGCAAGAGATGCAAAAGGGAGAAGGAAAACAAAATACGACATATCAAACCACTGCAAAGTAGTTAGTAGCAAATGGTGTGGATATCCGGATAAGGTGCGCACAAACAATTCTTTGTGTTTAGATGATTTTAACCTAAAATATCGCTCATCACTGAGAACAGCATGATTTTATATTCATATTTTCATTTTACATGTATCGTCTAAAAATTTGCAGTGACAAAGTCAGTCGCTCACAAATATACCCTTGGTTCAGTAGTTTTTCGGTTAGTCGCCTTGCACTTAGAACGAATGACAAATATGGATAATGACCATATCCCTGCTTACAGCACAAAATCGATAACCCAGAAAATCAGACACCGAAGGCATACAAAATCAGGATAAAACAGGAACCAAAGCAAACAAACAAAAACCTCCACCATATGAAAAGAAGCGAACTCCCGATATGAGAGTGAGACCAGTTGCCCAGGAAGAGTAAGCATCTCCTGCTTGCATGCAACACCCGTCGCTTCAATTCGGTAGAACTGTCACATCCGGTTACTTCCATTTTGGAAGATATAGAGTACAATCCTTAGTTGGATGGTTCAAATGGTCTATGACAGAATATCATCCACCATTCTGGAAAGTGGGACATCACAGTGTATGACGAGTTCCCCATATCGACCGTAGAACTTCCTCAGTGACGATGTTAGTCGGTCACAAACATATCCCTGACTGAGAAGCTTATCTGAAAGACGCCTAGCTCTCAGAACAAAATCCGTATATATGGTACTTGCTCTGGCATAGCGTATCAACTGAGATATGAACACACCATAAGCAGGCGATGAAGGGATGTTGCTACTCAGAAAAGGAAAGTTTGTAATGCTGAAATTGAAGTCGTCACGTTTGTCATAGAGTGAGGTGTTCATGTGACCGTCAGTCGTTGAAGTCGTTGTAATTGTAGCTTAGTCTAGGATAGTTTATCAATTGTGATATGAATGCACTATAGGCATGGGAATTTGACTACTTGGGAAAGGAAAATGTGTGATTTTAAAGTTTATGTCGTCATAAAAAAGGTATGAAGTATTGAGGTGATCATTTTCCTCCAAAAATAACATGAAATCTGAATATGAAGCGGATCTAATATTTTTGTAGTTACGTTCACGCCTAATTCACATGGAGGGAAATTTGAATTTAAATGTATTACCGTTTCTGTTTTCAGAATTACTGTCTTGAGGAGTTCGACAGTGAACTTGTAAATATTGAGACGGAAGAAGAAAACGACTTTGTCATCAGTTATCTTGACTCTTTCCGATGTAAGCGATGGTATTTCAAATTCACTATCTGCATCAATTACACTTTTTGTGTATCGAAGTAAAAGCGATGTTTTACTAATCATTTATATATTTAAGGCATTATCACAAAACGCAACAAGTCGCAATTAGTAGCAAGCGAGTAATCGCGTCATGAAACACATCTTAAAACTATTTGCATGCAACTACGAAAAAGATGCCGGTAATTTTTTCAAAAATTGCTTCAATCAGTTACATGTATTCTTAGAGACAGCCAATCAAAGTATCGAGGTGTTCAAGTGGCCGTTTGTATCGAAAGATCGAAGAATATCCAAATACGAGGTGGATCTGTCGCTCTGGGTTGTTTCCTTGATCTCTTAGGCCTTTATTTGGCGATACTTGGTCATAGCAATAGACAGTAACATTACATTCATAGTACGCTACGCTATTGGGTTTTCTCTCGTCAAAGAGGCGATTCTCTGCTCTCTTGTCACCGATGAAGTAATATGAATATAATAGTAATGACAATTGTATAAACGAAGTGAGTGTCTGTTAATAACACAGTCATTTAAATGCTGGAATGTATGAACTTTAGACAAATTATGTCTACTGTGTTACAGTGCGAGTCGCTGCAACTCGCTCAGACTGTAAAATCTCTGCAAATTAATTGCATGCAACTTATGGCACAACAAAGTAACAGATTCAGTAAGGCATAAAGTTAATATATTCAAGACACATACAAAATGATCGTAACATATTTTTCGTGTATTTTATTCATTTTGGGATAGATGAATATGGCTTCTCTTCGGACGTATTCTGGACAGGTGGTTTTAACTCGTATAATCCTGTCAATTCTTCTCTGGGATGGATCTGGAGATTACCAGGAACAAATATCCTAGATAGTTTTTATGATCCATCAATCCTGGAGTCTGGAAATGAACCCTTCCAATGCCTTGGAATATGCTGGAATATTAAGGAGAAAAGCTGGAAATGGAACGGCACAGATTGCGACGATTTCAAGCACCCGATATGTGAGCGAGAGTAAGTAATGATCAGAATAAATAGAATGCAGGCGTTATTTAACGGCGCCACCTACAAAATTTCCCGATCTTGCTCAACTGTATTATTCATTAGATAGTGTTGTCCTTCGTGATTCTATAATGCTGTGTTATTGTCTCTGTCTGTTCGTCCGCTATTGTATTTCTATTGAGAAAAAGTGCCGTTATTACCAGTCCGTGTGATCTCAAATCTGCCTTTGTTTTGTTTCATGTATTTTTGCCTGCTTATTGTCATATTTGGAGTATGATTTGGGGGTTTAATTTGACTTTTATTTACTAATTAAAGTATATAATGTGTAAGATACAGTTTAAATTCAACATTTTGTATTTAGTGTCACATTCTTTGTTTTTATATTTTTTAAAATTCTTTTAAGATTTTCTATAGAGGTAAAAAATAATGATATACATAAAGGAAAATCTAGTTTAGTTTTGACAGAAATAAGGATTCAGGTCGAGTGTTCTGACTCAATGAAATCTATAGACAATATGAAAAAATGCTTCTCCTTCGGCCTCGGGCACGCTAGTGATTCCTTAGTTGTTGAAATGTTGCATTGATATTATCACAATAAAACTTTTTTTCCAACATTCAATTATAATTTAAAGAAACTCATCCTGACTTCGATTATCTCAAAGAAAGGAGGGGATCTCCAACTCAGTTGCAGCACTCATAGCAAAACCCCAAAGCAGCCGATACAAATGAGTTAAAGAATACCCTGACGATAATCTCAACAGCACTCTAATAGAGCACAGAAGTGAGCATCGACGGACCCCTGGCAAGCTAAAGGTAGGACCAGGTGCCCGGGAGGAGTAAGCATCACCTGTTTGGCTAGCCGCATCCGCCGTCGATGCTCATGCACGAAAATGAAAACAATATGTAAAATACATGCACTGTCTAGCGTTATGTCTATATAGAAAGTGCTAGGGCGATCATGCAAGGGAAAAAATTCGAGACACTTACGGTCAACCCCCTCGCGAGGAACTTTTTTACGAGCTCTACACGACAAAGGGCATAAGTGTTACACAAATGAGTAAAAACACAGAGCAGACACGCACAGAAAGAGACGTAAAAGGAACACCAAATCACATAAAAACATCAAACACAAATGACTACACATAAACCAACGAGACGAATGGGCAATGCCATTAGCAGTGTTCGTCTGGTGTCAGAAGGATTATACCCATTTGATGATTCTAACACAATTTCGGTGGTAAATCTTTCTACCTTTGATCCTTCTTATTTTGTTAATTATATCACCGTAAAATGCAGATTATGAAATACCATGACCTCTATACAAATAAAAGTATGGCCATTTCTGTTTTAGTGTAGTCCAAAGCACTTACGGAACGGCAAGTTCAATTACAGACGGTGACGTAGATCATGAAAGCAATTCGACAACGGAGGTCCCTATCATCATCGGATAATATTTACACATTGTATTTATTTATTTATTTTCTTTTGAAAAGCAACATAAAATAAAGTATCTCTTATTTGTTTATCTGTATACCAGCAAGGAAGTACCAATCGAAGTTCAAGAATCAAAGATCCAGGGGAATATATAGCAAAATTATGTAAGTTTTCAATCGCGATCCCGAAATTGAAGCAAGACTATGTGCTCGGGAGAAATGAGCGTCCTCTGGTTGCATGCAACACATTCAGCCAGAGGGTGCAATATCTTGGGAATTTTTATATCTGTAGATCATGATGGTTTTTACATACTCTGTTTAGTATCAACGTGGACATGGCAAAACAACTTAATCCCAAAGATTGTGGATGCGGATGTAAGGGTTAAATATAAATATGAAAATACATCACCTGATGTAACTTCAAGTTAGCAACGATTACATCACACTAAACGTTATTGCGTCTATCCATTGATCGGCATCCTGATGGTGGTCTTTCTGGGAAAGAGCAAGCACAGGATAAAGTGGGTTTAATATAGAAGAAAAACATCAGCAAGATCGAGGAAATCAAGGACTTGTAAAGAGCTGAAAAAGGCTTTTTCCTTCAAATTTGACAGTATTTATCAAAAAGACGATGTGTGTGGTCATCTAACAGTGAGGTTATTTTATGCGTTATTCGAGACCTCTTGGAAATCGGAATAGTGGGAGGGTTGTGCGCACGTAATCCAGGATAACCACACCGTCTGCTACGTACAATGTACGTGGCAGATGGCCATCTTAAGTCAGCACCTGTTGCCCGTTGGTCTCGTTGGTTTATGTGTGGTCTTTTATGTTTAATTTTTCTATGGTGTGAGTTGGTGTTCCTTGTCCCTTTTGTGTCTCTTTCTGTGGGGTTTTTTTTTGCATTGGGTGTTTGGGGTTTTGCTGTGGGTGCTGCAACCTAGTGTTGTTGGAGATCCCCTCCTTTCTTCTGTATATAAAAACTTATATGAGATGTCAATGTATATAACCTTTCAACTACTTGTTCTATTGCTTCTAAACATTTTTATGCAAAATGCACCAATGATCAACCAATGTGCCATGTGTATTGTATGATTCTAAAGATGTCTGGAGAGTGTATGATATGAGCGTTGACACATGCGTCATTTGTAATGTATGATTCAATAGATGTGTGGAGAGTGTATGATATGAGCGTTGACAAGTATCACTGGTAAAAAGCAGATACACGTATCATCTGATACCTACATCCCGTCATGGCGACAGGCAATGTCGATTCTTATTTTTACATCCTTCAGTATCAATAATTTACAAAGTTCATGTTGGATTTTTACGCTTAATTTGAAGACAATGTTTGGATAAAGAAATGGCAATACGCATATGATCACAGAAATTGATTTAAAACACTATCCACCGAATCAAAATGACGATCATGTAGGTACCGGGCATCCTTTGAAGTAGGCACCGCAAATCCTTGCTCAAACACTCAAACACTTGTCATTTTCATAATCTCAACATGCACTGTACATTTTACGATCAATTATGAAATTACGAAATTTCCAGCATTTATCCATACATAATCTTCATGTTGAGTGTACAAATCCAGCATGAACTGGTTTATTTATCGATATTGAAGGGTTTAAACGCCAAGACGGGACGAGGTACACCAGAGAAGTAAAGACTCATTCGAAAGTTCAGCATAACCAATAATTTGTTAATATTGAAATGTATTTAATATACCATGTAGTCCGATGTACCATATATGCTCAGTTCACCAACTAATATCTCTTTAAAGATGCTCGAAACCAAAGTAGAAACAAATCCAAATTGTGAATACATGAAAAATAAACTTCTGAATACGACCTTAAATTATGTCAAAGAGCAATCTAAGAACAGACAAATAACTTAAAGAAGATCCTGACGACAATCTCAACAGCACTCCCAATAGAGCACCAGATTGAGCATCGACGGACCCCTAGCAAGCTAGAGGTGGGACAAGGTGCTCGGGAAGAGTATAAGCATCCCCTGTTTGGCTAGCCGCACCCGCCGTCGATGTTCACGACAGAAAATTAAAATATCTAAAATACCATACACTGTCTGATGTTATGTCTCTATAGAAAGTGCTATGGCGACCATGTCAGGAAAAAATATTCAAAGCACTTACTGTCAAAACCCTCGCGGGGAACTTTTAACGAGCTCCACACGGCAAAGGGCATAAATGTGACACAAATTAGTTAAAGAAGATCCTGACGACAATCTCAACAGCACTCCCAATAGAGCACCAAATTGAGCATCGACGAAACCCTAGCAAGCTAGAAGTGGGACCAGGTGCCCGGAGGAATAAGCATCCCCTGTTTGGCTAGCCGCACCTGCCGTAGATGTTCACGCACGAAAATGAAAACACATTTTACAGCATGTCACGCTAATTACATGTGACAATAGTATTTCATCACGGGTCCTGTCGAAGTCCCACCAGAGAAGACGGGACTCCTTTGTCTACTCTGAAAGTTGATCGAACTACTCGATGGATTCGCTTCAGTCAGCTGAGTGAGGAATGTTTTCTGTATGCCAACCTCTTCTGATATCAATTTACATAGTTTTTGTATTCCATTAGGCCAGTGCAGTTGATTTTATTTCTGATTGCCTATTCCAAAATATCGTGCGCCTTTGGAGACCACTGTTGTGATACCTGATGAATGGGAGGTTTGTGCGAGAATAGTCCCGATAACCAAATTATCTTATAAACATGTAAAAGTGTAGATAGTTGATGTTGTAGCACTGCATTGATACACTTAAATTTTATACAAGTAATAGAACATATATTTCAATATTACTTCCCTTTTTGGACGGTATCTGACGTAAACACATTATGACGTAATGAAATTCCTACAGAAACGCCGTGTCTAAAGCATGTTTTCCCTGGATTTTATGCTTGTTCCCATAGAATGTCACAATCAATTAACGTGAGATACCGTCCCAAATGAGAAGGGAATGAAAAGAACGAACATACGTATTGGTCTCCTTCCCTTTATGTGTTGTGTTTCATGTTTTATTGTATATTCTTGAATTTTTGTGCGAACTTACTCTTTTCATAGGCATCGTACATGCAATGAAATTCGTTTTTCTAATTGGACTTTGCGATGATTATTCATATACATGTATTAAAAATAATAATAGTGTTCCTTTGTTTTAATAATGTGGTATATTTCTTTCGTCTTTTCTCCGTCTGTTCGTTTTTATTATTCGGGGGCATATAGTTTTTGTCCTGTCCGTTTGTCTCTCTGTCTGTTTGTCTGTTTGTCCGCAAAAACTTTAACCTTGGCCATAACTGTTGAATAGTAAGGGATATGGCTTTGATATTTCACATATATTTTCCTTGTGACAAGACCTTTCCATTGCTACCAAAAGTTTTGACCATGTGACCTTGGAGTATGACCTACTTTTGAAAAAACTTTAACCTTGGCATTAATTTTTAATGGTCAGGGATAGGGCTTTAATATTTCAAATGTGTATTCATTGTGACAAGACCTTTCTATGGATACCAAAATTCTCGACATTGTGACATTGACCTTGGAGTTTGATCATTATATAATTCTTACTGACAAAGATGCCGACGGGGGCATTCGTGTTTCACAAACACATGTTTTTTTTCCTCGGCTTATCCTTGTTTGTTCACCTGTGATTAATGCAATGTCATCGTGTAAGGTATTTATTCATTATCCTAATCCTTCGATTACTTCCTGTGAAGAACTGTACCTGACATCTTAAGATACAATATCCATGAGTACATTATTAGAGAAGTTTAAAGAAAGGAGGGGATCTCCAACAACACTCGGTTTCAGCACCCACAGTAAAACCCGAAAACACCCAATCCAAAATAATAAATTCTAATTATCAAACTTTATTTATTTTATCATGCTTATGATAATACGGAAGGGTTCCAACTCAATACCTTCTTGAATAAAATTTCAAACCAATTTTCATACTTTTTTGGCATATTACATTGTTTAGATCTGAGGATCACTGACGAGGGTTGAGTACCCGAAACGTGCATGTCTGGTCCATGCTGCCAATTCATCTGTTCTTAATTGATGCTATTCAATTTGAAGACGTTTACATCTGCTTTATTTTTTGCGAGAAAGCATCATGTCTATATATTTTCAATAAACATCAAAGAAGCCCCCATCAGTAATTTAGTCTTTTAAAAAGTCTTAAAGGTGGGGCAAAATCATTAGAATTTGCATTGAAACAGTTGCGAACTCCGGAATAAAAAATAATTCTAAATGAGAAAAAAAAGAACGTGCAATTGACTACTGCTTTATCCTTCAATAATTATGATATGGAATTTTAGAACGCTCATACGAGCGTATAGTAATAAATCGTAGGGAATTTTGTAAACCCAAAGTATAAAACATATAACAAACCATTTTTGCTCGCTCAAACCTAGAGGAAAAGAATCGGAATACGCTTCTGAACATTCCGTTATTGCCATATCGTCTATCTGATGGGCATGAAATAGAAATGAAACTTGAAAAAGAATTTCAAATAAGTATTCTTCTCTATAATGGATGAAGTTTAAAGTAATAATAATTCTTTCCCCTTCCGTCGGTCGTTGCAAAATCAGCTCTTTTATCAATCTTGAAATATGCTGGGTGACTGATTGAATGAGATCTACCAGACTCCTTTGCAACAAGACCATTCCTACAGAAAGGTTTTTCCTTGTAAAGTTCTCTACCAACACCTACTTTTTTGTCATTTGCCAATATTTTTTGATAATAACAAAATACTTTTAAATATACTCTTCAAAAGAAGAAACACATATAACAATATTATAATGTATCATTATTATTCAATATGCACAAGCTATTGATTATGTGACCTTATTTGTTTGCATTAATGATGGTATAGAGATAGGACAAACAGTTAAGGGCTAAAGTAAGATTTTTTCTATTATCATAAAGTCTGTTTTGGGTAAAAAACACGAAATTTAGAATTATCGACTTTTTATGTTTCTATGCATTTTCCATGTTTATGAGGAATTTGAATTTTGCCCCAGTCAAAGCTCATTGAAGCCCATAAAAAATTGTGGACTTTAACCTCTTCGGGTCACTTCCACTTTAATGCAATGCATGCTTACAATACCCGATGCCATGCGTTTGAACACTGCGAAGTGATCGAATAACTCCTATTTGTATGTGAGTAATACTCTGTATAAAGTTCAATGATCAAAAAGTCAAATTTAGAGGCTTTTTCCTCCTTATGAAGCAAATTTCTTTCGATAAAACTGATTCGCAAATTCAACTTTCGATGACGTCATAGAATAAAACTTCATGGCCATTATGATATTGCTGCGGTTTAGTATGCTGCATCCGTTTGTTCATCGAATAAAAAAAATTTTCAAATGATAAGAAAAAGAGCGCATACGGATCTCCGAAAAATACACAATTGGCCTCTAAAAGAACACCCAGGGCATATTGTTTTCGAGTCATTTAAAAACACTAAAGATGTTCCCGTTGAAAGCTTAGGGTCTGAAATTACCATTATTTACATTTGGTATCATTTTGTCTAATATCATGATAAATGTGATTATTTTACATGTGCACTAAGGATGAAATGAACAAATACTTCGCGTTACTTTTTTTATGAGTATATTTTGAAATGCTATCCTAAAGTAATTTTGAATATTTACCAGTTTTCAAATACATGTATCCTAGCTGCTGCTATACTGGGCCTTCCGCTGGAGGATCGTTGCCTCCTTGTTTATCCTTCGAAAACGACTATTCTCTCTCTCATATAAAGCTTCATTGGTTCTTTAGCATATATCAACAAAAAATGACCTATTTCTCAAAATGTTCATTTAGTGAACAGAACTTATCTTGATTCATAGTGCCATAGCTGACAGAAATTATCAATTGATGATATTTTTGCAATTTGTAAGATGAGAATGAATTATCTTGCAGATTAAAGTTTTAAAGGGCGTTTGATATTATTCAAGTGACAGTTTTAGATTCTAAAATGGGGTGTTTGTTCCCCGTGATAGCTCATTTATTTCTCTAGCTTTCTTGCGAAAAGCGGAATATTCTTCCAAATGTGAAGTACAATACATCGAAATTTTGCAAATTTAATGAAGAATGACAAATTGTGATGATACAATAGCGATTGTTGTTGTTGTTGTTATCATGAGCTATTACATGCGTAAATACCACTTTATAAGATGATATTTTAAGAATACGGAAGTGTTCAAAATCTTTGCCTTCTTGGAGAAAAGGTCAAGCCAATTTAATGCTCCAGACACGTGGTTCGGAGACGTAAGGTTTTATCTTAGTGAAATTTTATTACGACATTTATTTCTTCGCCGATAATTTTTACATGAAAACTTACTTCCCAAACATCAAATGATCATTTTCTTGTAGTTGTCACATCGGCCTAAGAAACTAGTCTCTTTGTGTTTAATCGGAGATTTCAGTTTGAAAATGAAGCCGACATACATATGTAATACAAGGAAAGAAAGGGAAAGTTTTGGGAGTTACTTCACTAAGCTGGATAAATTATTTCCAATTCTAATATGACTTGAAATTTTCTCCCTATATGTACCATAGAACTCGCCCGGTGTAAAATCTCCAACAAACTTCCAGTGCGCTAGGCTCCGCCCATTCACGTGCCATATATTAGAAAAGAAATAACAACTAGCTAGCCGTGATTCATTGTCCAGTAATTCCACTCGTCACGTGAACCAATCAAATTATCACCTCGCCGCGCGGCTCGGTGATAATTTGATTGGTTAATGCGACTCGTGGAATTACTGGACAATAAACCACAGCTAGCTAGTTGTTATTTCTTAATTAATCCTTTAAATTTTTTATCTATGATATAGGCTTTAATTTACTGTAAACGGGAAATTTTCGCGAAATGTCAATTGCAACAGTACGCGTGGTAGTAATTTTTGCGAAAGCGGGAGTATTCCCTGTAGTATTTTAGTCTGGTTGTAATTTTTGCGAAAGCGGGAGTATTCCCTGTAGTCTATTAGTCTGGTTGTAAATTTGGCGAAAGCGGGAGTATTCCCTGTAGTCTTTTAGTTTGGTTGTAATTTTGGCAAAAGCGGGAGTATTCCCTGTAGTCTTTTAGTCTGGTTGTAATTTTGGCGAAAGCGGGAGTATTCCTGTAGTCTTTTAGTCTGGTTGTAATTTTGGCGAAATCGGGAGTATTCCCTGTAGTCTTTTAGTCTGGTTGTAATTTTGGCGAAATCGGGAGTATTCCCTGTAGTCTTTTAGTCTGGTTGTAAATTTGGCGAAAGCGGGAGTATTCCCTGTAGTCTTTTAGTCTGGTAGTATTTTTTGCGAAAGCGGAAGTATTCCCTGTAGTCTTTTAGTCTGGTTGTAATTTTGGCGAAAGCGGGAGTATTCCCTGTAGTTTTTTAGTCTGGTTGTAATTTTTGCAAAAGCGGGAGTATTCCCTGTAGTCTTTTAGTCTGGTTGTAATTTTGGCGAAAGCGGGAGTATTCCCTGTGGTCTTTTAGTCTGGTTGTAATTTTGGCGAAAGCGGGAGTATTCCCTGTAGTCTTTTAGTCTGGTAGTAATTTTTGCGAAAGCGGGAGCATTCCCTGTAGTCTTTTAGTCTGGTTGTTATTTTGGCAAAAGCGGGAGTATTCCCTGTAGTCTTTTAGTCTGGTTGTAATTTTCAAGCGGGGGTATCTTTGCGATTCTAATGCAATCGTATATAGCGCGAAAAGTACCCCCAGGCGAAAATTTCCATGTTTAGAGTAATCGAATCAACTGTACTTACAATAAACATCTTGGACAAAAATAACCACATTGAGTTAATCAGATTACTTCACGAATTTCTGTCTTGAAACCAGTGTCCGACATATTTTATCGGTTTCTATGTCAGGTAATAGTAGAGCAATTAGGGAGCGACTACAATGATATCAACAATACTTATTGTAACCTTTCTACAATTGTTTTCCGTCGGTAAGTTATTTTGTATCTTGAACTTTCCTTCGGTCTTTAAAAGTTATCTATCCTATTCAAAATAACAATGAAAGAAACAAACACTCGAATAATTGATTTCTGTAAGCTGAATCTTATTTGAACTTCGAAAAATACAATACCTCAATTTCGTACACTGATTTTATCCAATATTTGATCAAACGAATGGAGAAAAAGAAAGGTATGATTAACTGGAGGTAAACTCAGTCGAATATGTGGTTTCAAACCATCCGATTCCTCTTAAATGTCAAGAATATTAAATTCATCAATAAGTCTCAAAAGAATATTAATTTCCTTTTTATTGGTACAAAAATTTCAGCATTAATTCCGGCAATTGTTGAATAAGAAATCCTTTTATTTCAAGATGTTATCCTGCCTGCGTTTTGTTGCATCAAAATCAAAATATGAATAACAATTCAGTGATAGAGATCAAGCTGTACATTTCATCATTCATTGTCGCATACTATACGAAATTCGAAAAAAACCGAATTAATGAAGAATTGTTGTTGACAAGATGATTTAATGAAGAATTATTATTGAAGACAGACTTTCTAAACACGAAAATAACATATTTTCAGTGACGGGTGCATGTCCGAATGGTTTCATTCGCCATGGAAACTCTTGTTACCATGTGATAAGGAACAGAGCAACATGGGCGGAAGCCAGTGTAGGTATAGTATAATTAAAGATGAAGAAGTTTGGTCCACGATTGCTACATGACAAATATGGATAATGACCATATGCCCATACACATTACAAAATCGATATCTCAGAAAATCACAAACCCAAGGTATACAAAATCAGGATAAAATAGGAACCAAATCAAACAAACAAATGAAAACGAATTCCTAATATGGGAATGAGACCAGGTGCCCAGGAAGAGTCAGCATCTCCTGTTTTCATGCAACACCCGTCGCTTCAATTCAGTAGAATTGTCACATCCGGTTATTTCCATATAAATTTGATAGCGGATTCTTGCCAGCTTCTTTATATATATTTACTAGTTTATCGATAACATCGAAAAACTTACATCTCATATAAGTATATGAAACCTTATTCAAGAATAAGTTACTTTCTTTGAAGTGTTTCTTTTCAGACAAAAAAGAAAACGATCCAGAATATACCGCTCTCTCAACGATTTACTTACTATAGCACGCAATGGCGGAAGACATGAGCTGTTACATGCTCTGTCATCAATACCAGTTATGCACTTGAAATCTATCTTGGATGAAGCAGAGGTTGCATTCTTAAGAAACACTGACTGATTCAGACTTAATATCATTGTCTCATTCGCACAGTATAAACTTTATCCTATTGTGAAAAACACCTCACCGAAAAGACGATTCATAAAAATCCCGTTTATTAACAAAGGTTTTGATCTTCTAAACATCTCTAATATTTTTCGGGATCATCGCGTACAAAGTACCATTCCTCAATATTTTGAAAATTTAGAGCCACCTCTTATTTGTTATAAGTACAAGAAACCTATTCGAAACTTTGTTTTTAACTATAATAAAGTTACAACGGATCCTGACATACTTGAATCGTGTCCTGCTTCTTGAGAATGTGCAACTTCTAAATATCTCTACAAACCAGCTGGCCATGTTGTTACAGGTGACTTTTCAATTATTCAAGACAGACAGCTCCTTGGTCTTCTTAAAAAAGGACCTAAGTATAGAATCCCATCCAAGATAGATTTTGTCAAATGCCGTGAAGTGCTTACGGAAGCCTTAGATAATTATACGAAAAGATGGTGTAAATCAGAAGGAGTCGAACCGCATGCTCTGAATGACTGGAAAAACCTCATTTTAGATATAACGGATATTCGAATAGATAACTTCCATAAAAACCCTCATCTTTTTCAAAATCCACGTTCCAAATCAGAAAGATATTTCAAATCCAAACTAAGTAAATTACATGAAAAATATGTCTTTGCACCAGCTGATAAAGCAGCCAACAACACCATTATCATTTGAAAACGTTACTACATATCAACTTTGATTTCGGAACTTTCGTCTGCTAATACATATATCAAAAGCAATGAAAGTGCATCTAACATTTTAGGCAAGCATAACAGTGAACTGTCTTCATTCAATATCTCTATTTCTAAATTGGATCTCCCAACACTATATTGCATACCGAAACTGCACAAGTCTCCTTACAAATTTCGATTTATTGCTAATTCTAGTAACTGCTCCACTACAATTCTGTCTAGAAATCTGACGTCAGTACTTACTGCTATTAAAGAACATATAACTAGATATTGTGAAACGGTTCTAAACAGGAACGATGTAAATTTATTTTGGTCTATTAAGAATTCAGGGGATGTGATTGAAAAAATGAAATCTGGAAATTTCCAAGCCAATACGATTTCTTCATACGACTTCTCTTATATGTACACCACACTTCCTCATGACAAAATTAATGATCGATTATCTAATCTCATTAAATGGTGTTTTGATCGAGAGCGAAAAAAACTTACATTTGTACATCTGAATCGAAGGGTTTCTTTTCCTCGACCGACTACAAATCATACAAATCATGGACATGTAGTGACCTGTGTAATGCCTTGTCCTTCCTCTTGGATAATATTTATGTTAGATTCGGTGAGGATCTATACAAGCAGGTTGTAGGAATCCCTATGGGTACTAACTGTGCGCCTCTTGTTGCAGATTTATTTTTATACACTTATGAAAAAAAAGAAAGGAGGGGATCTCCAACAACACTAGGTTGCAGCACCCACAGCAAAATCCCAAAACACCCATGCAAAAAACACAGAACAGATACCCACAGAAAGAGACGCAAAAGGGACAAGGAACACCAACTCACAACATAGAACCATGAAACATAAAAGACTACACATAAACCAACGAGACCAATGGGCAACCGGTGCCGACTTAGGACGGCCATCTGCCACGTAAATAGCAGACGGTGTGGTTATCCTGGATTACGTGCGCACAACCCTCCCACTATTCCGATTTCCCAGAGGTCTCGAAGAACGCACAATTATGGTGTAAAACAACCTCCTCAATGTTAGATGACCACACACAAACAAGACCGTAAAACACAAGGGTCCAAGCAACACAGATGAATATGTAAATGGATATAAAAAGAGGACGTGCGTAATACAGTCCGTGCTCTGCCGGCTGTAGCGAGCTCATATATGTTATCACCCGAGGAGTCCGACTGACATTCAGAGAGGACAGGTGGTCGGGGCCCTGTCTTCTCTAAAGAGGTTTGGACAGGGCCCGTCATGGAGTCCCGTCGTCACAGTCAGTCAGAGTGCAAGTCTTAAGAATGCGCTCGTACAATACTGTATATTGGTCAAGTACCAAGCTTAGTGTCCGTCTGGTGACATTAGGATCATATCCACGGTATAAAAGGCGTTTGATGACTCTGACACATTTTCGATACATATGCTGTATACCTTTGATCCTTCTTATTTTGTTAATTATGTCACCATAAAATGCAGGTTGTGAAATACCTAAAGTAATATACTCCGTTGCTTGTATGGGTCCGAATTTCAAAAGAAGTTGATCATAATTTTTGTAAAATTTCCAGAAAGTCTTTACTAGTTTGTGAAAGCGAAAACCTTGACCTAAAAGTTTTTTGGTAATTTGTAGATTTCTATTATGAAAATCCAAAACATCAGTACATGCTCTAGCATACCGGATGAGCTGTGAAATGTAGATACCGTATGACGGTAATCTAAGGACATCACCGTCAAGCCAGGGGAAATTTACTATGTTGAATCCAAAATCATCTCGTTTGTCATATACACTTGTATGAATTTCTCCATTGACAATTTTGATATTTAGGTCCAAAAATGGTGTTTCAGTGTCTGTAAAGTTTGCCTTGTTTAGAGTCAATTCTTGTGGATAAATAACATCTTTATACTTTTCAAAAACAGGATTATCGATAGTAAGAATATCATCCAGGTACCTAGAAGTACCAATGAAGCATTTCACATCATCATGTTTTCTTTGCTTTTGAAGATTTTGAATAAATTCCTTTTCATATGTGTATAAAAATAAATCTGCAACAAGAGGCGCACAATTAGTACCCATAGGAATCCCTACAACCTGCTTGTAGAGATTCTCACCAAATCTTACATAAATGTTGTCCAAGAGGAAGGACAAGGCACTACACAGGTCGCTACATGTCCATGATTTGTATGATTTGTATTCTGTAGCGGAAAAGAAACCCTTTGATTCAGATGTACAAATATAAATTTTCCCCTCTCGATTATAGCACCATTTAATGAGTTTGGACAATTGATCATTGATCTTGTCGTGAGGAAGCGTGGTGTACATATTTGAAAAATCGTATGAAGCAATCGTATTGGCTTGAAAATTTCTAGATTTTATCTTGTCAGTCACATCCCCGGAATTTTTTATAGACCAAAATAAATTTACATCATCCCTGTTAAGAACAGTTTCACAATATTTTGCAACGTGTTCCTTTACCGCCGTGAGGGCTGACGTCAGATGTCTAGACAAACTTGCAGTTGAGCAGTTGCTAGAATTAGCAATGTATCTAAATTTGTAAGGAGATTTGTGCAGTTTAGGTATGCAGTATATTGTAGGAAGATCCAATTTAGAAATAGGGATGTTGAGTGAAGAAATTTCACTGCTATGTTTGCTCAAAATGTTAGGGACACTTTCATTGCTTTTGATATAAGTATTTGTAGACGAAAGTTCCGAAACTAAAGTTGATATATAGTAAAGTTTTCATATGATTATGGTGTTGTTGGCTGCTTTATCTGCAGGAGCGAAGACAAATTTTTCATGTAAATTACGTAATTTGGATTTAAAATATCTTTCAGATCTAGAACTTGGATTTTCAAAAAGATGAGGATTTTTGTGGAAGTTGTCTATTCGAATGTCAGTAATGTCCAAAATGAGGTTTTTCCAGTCATTCAGAGAATGCGATTCGACTCCTTCCGATTTACACCATCGTTTGGTATAGTTATCTAAGGCTTCCTTTAGTACTTCGCGACATTTAATAAAATCTATCTTGGATGGGATTCTATACTTAGGTCCTTTTTTGAGAAGACCACGGAGCTGCCTGTCTTGGATAATTGAAAAGTCACCTGTAATAATATGACCAGCTGGTTTATATAGATATTCAGATGTTGCACATTCTCAAGAAGCAGGACATGATTCAAGTATTTTAGGATCTGATGTAACTTTGTTGTAGTTAAAAACGAAATTTCGAATTTATTTCGAAATTTCGAATTTTCGAAAGAATTTATCCAAAATCTTCAAAAGCAAAGAAAATTTGATGAGCTGAAATGTTTCAATAATACTTCTAGGTATCTGGAAAATATTCTAACCATTGACAATTCTGCTTTTGAATTATATAAGAATGAAATTTATCCACAAGAATTAATCCTTAACAAGGCAAACCTTTCAAATACAGAAACACCCTTTTTGGACCTAAATATCAAAATTGTAAACGGAAAGATTCATACAAGTGTGTATGACAAAAGGGATGATTTTGGATTCAACATAGTAAATTTCCCTTGGCTTGACGTTGATGTTCAAAGATTACCGTCATACGGCATTTACATATCACAGCTCATCCGGTACGCTAGAGCATGTACTGATATTTTGGATTTTCACAGTAGAAATTTACAAATTACCAAAAAACTTTTAGGTCAAGGTTTCCGCTTTCATAAACTAGTTAAGACTTTCTGGAAATCTTACAAAAATTACAGTCAACTTCTTTTAAAATTCGGATCTATACATGCAACAGAGTACATTACTAAGGGTATTACACAACCTGTCTTTTATGGTGATATGATAAACAAAATAAAAAGGATCAAAGGTAGGCAGCATAACCATCTAAAATGCGTCAGAATCATCAAACGCCTTTTATACCGTGGATATGATCCTAATGTCACCAGACGGACACTAGGCTTGGTACTTGACCAATCTACAGTCTTGTACAAGCGCATCCTTGAGACTTGCACTCTGACTGACTGTGACGACGGGACTCCATGACGGGCCCTGTCCAAACTTCTTAAGAGAAGACAGGGCCCCGACCACCTGTCCTCTCTGAATGTCAGTCGGATTCCTCGGGTGATTACATACATGAGCTCACTACAGCCGGCAGAGCACGGACTGTATTACGCATGCCCTCTTTTTATATCCATTTACATATTCATCTGTGTCTATGGGGCCTCTGCGTTTTGCGGTCTTGTTTGTGTGATGTCATCTTACAGTGAGGAGGTTGTTTTACACCACAATTGTACGTTCTTCGAGACCTCTGGGTAATTGGAGAAGTGAGAGGGTTGTGCGCACGTAATCCAGGATAACCACACCATTTGCTACTTGCGTGACAGATGGCCGTCCAAAGTCGGCACCGGTTACCCATTGGTCTCGTCGGTTTATGTGTAGTCTTTTGTGTTTGATGTTTACATGTCGTGTGTCTCTTTTCCGTCTCGTGCTGTACTCATCTTTTGTGTTTTTGCATCAGGTGTTTTGGTGTTTTACTGTTGATGCTGCAACGGGGTCTTGTTGGAGATCTCCTCCCTTCTTTTGACAATTGTCAGTATAATTGTAAGCTTTTTGCCAATAATAATACTGACTCTTTACCATCTTGAAGACCAATTCAAATGCACAAGACACGTGTTTCGGATAGAAAATCCTCATCAGTGGCACTTAATTAAAATTTTCAAACACAGTCAAATGTATCTTAGTAGTTATTTTGGAAGTAAGAAATTCTACCCTGTTAAGTCGAAATTTTAACATGAAAACACAGAAAAAAAAGTTTTTAAAAAGGTTTAGGATTATCTAGAGAATTTCCCGATTAATACAAATTAAAGCTTAGAATCTCAATCTGTCCCAATTCTAACGGCTCCCTTAAAGGGACGGTGTCCCTGAAAATCAATTAATTTTACAAAATTTTGGAATGCAAAATCTTTCTTTTCATATGAAAGTATACATTCTCATTTGTATAAATTCAAATTTTCAGGCTAATCTTACGCATACATTCGCAGTTAAGCCCCTGTCACACCTACACGTTCTCTCGAGACGTTCTTACTACGTCCTTGAAGTGCTTGAAATTTTTCATGAACGTAGCGAGAACGTGGCATTTTTCACCCGGAAGGGCTCTTCGAAACAATAATTGACTTCAATACGTGCGCAACACGACTTTTAGCGTCCGTAACACGTTAGTAGCGCGTCCTCCCCGTCTTTGATACGTTTAGTCGAGTTCGCACTACGATCGGCCCCAAGTTCACACTACGACGAACGGGTCTGTGTTACGATAGTACGGCGTGCTTACTACGTTCTCGAAGTCCTTACTGCGTTCATGCTACGATCATGACACGTTCAAGGCATAAATTGATTGGACGAGGTCTATTTTGATTTTTTCGACCTCTGAAACCAAGAACGTGGAAAGGACGGCAGAGACTGACGATCTCCATATCATTATATGTAAAAGTTTTAGCCGTCCGTACTACGACCCTACTACGTTCGCGACACGTTTCTAATACGTCCATGAAGTTCTCAATACGTTCGCAAGTAGTCCTTAACACGTTCTGTCATCACTGCGTCCTCACTACGACTGTTTTGAACAGTTCAAAACGGTCGTGGTGGCTCGGCGTACGGCCACGTTCGTCGGCGTCCTTACTACGACCTCAATACGTATCAACGAGTTCTTACTACGTTCCCCGCGTCCTTACTACGTTCACACCACATTTCGTACAATTTTGGTGGTCGTAGTGCGAACGCCATGCCAGAACGTGAAGGTGTGACAGGGGCTTTATATAGACCTTTAAATACGTTATTTTTGAATTTGGGGTGCGCAGCTCTAATTCATTTCACTGGCGCCACCTGCAATGTATTGAGTTTTTACAATAGAGGTATATGGAGATTTAATTATTAAAAAATCGATAATATTAGGGTCGTTACTGCTTGTTTTCAACTAAAACGTTTCATGCCTCCTTTTTAACTCTATCAAGACCCTTTGGAATACATTTTACGTTTTCAATAAAATTTATTTTCATGGACACTGTATCTTTAAAGATGAGATATTAGTTTTATTTTCTTATTACAGACTTACTGTCGTGCATTTGGAAGCAGACTTGTTAGTATTGAAACACAAGATGAAAACGATTTTCTTGTACATCGCTTCAAACTCATTCAAAGTAAGTTAAGGATCATCTCTATATTTGTACATTAATTTATATGGCCCTTATTTCGCGAGCCAACGGTATTGATACGCCGTGCCTCCCAAATATTTACTATTGGCTTGCGAGTATGTATGGCCCTATATCATACGATACGACCATCTGAACACTTTTGTCTCTCCAACAACACTTGGCTGCAGCACCCACAGCAAAACCCCAAAGCACCCAATGCAAAAACTAGGGGTAGACACGCACAGAAAAAGACGCAAAAGGGAAAGGAACACCAACTCAAATCATAGAAACATGAAACACAAAAGACCACACATAAACCAACGAGACCAATGTACAAGAAATAAATGTTCCATGGACACTACCGATCTTTGACATATCATATTCCGTTTTAAAGGCTAATTCATATGAGAATCGTTTTGTTCCGAGCGACTTAAAAGGGTAATTCATAGTTGTTACTGTTAGGTACTTCTTTGATGTTTATTTGAGAAGGCACTTACCTATATCGTTTTTGTTTTTCTTCTATAACAAAATTGTAATGAATTATATGTACATTATCCTCCCTAGAAACAAATGAAGAGTTACTTAAAATCAATGGAATCATTATCTCGCTCTGAACTACGTATGTATGACCTTGGCATTCTTTTTCATTTTGTTTATCCTTTTGTATAGTTCAATTGTTTTGGTAATTTCTATACAATGTCTTCCAATCCCATTGTAGCAGAAAATGCTTAGTCTTTCTAATGTTATTATTCCAAACATCCTCATGCTATTTTTATTGTTCCTTGTTAAATTTGCGAAGATGTCTTGCGGAGTATCTTTTTTCTGTAAACATCAAAGAAATACCCATCAATTATTCAGGCTCAAAGTTTAGAAGGTAAGGCAAAATCATTAGAATTTCCATTGGAACAGTCGCTTATAATTAGAAGCTGAACATTCAGATTCTTCCCGTGTCATTGCTAGGAACTTCATACTGATTAGCAGTGTTCCATAAGTCGATGCCATTTTCTTTTTTTGATATTTTAAAATTCCTTACCTCTCCGTCCCCCCACTCACTAAATACCGTATAAATATAAGTGAATACATAAACAGTATTCAACTACTCTTACATTCTCTTATAGGTGAATTCAATCCACCAAAGTTCTGGATTGGTGGCAATGATATTGCCGAGACCGGAACTTGGGTATGGGAGAAAACCGACACCAAAATAGCAGACGGTTATCACGACTGGAACAATGGTAACCCTGACAACGGTGGTGATGATGCAGACGAGCACTGCTTGGAGATCCAGGCGGATCACGGTTGGAAATGGAACGACAACGAATGCAGAGAAACGTTTTATCCTGTCTGTGAAGTCGAGTAAGGATTTCTTTTTTAATTTTCTAATAGACTAATATGTTTGTTAGAGATTTGAGACCTCAAGATCAACATGATCAATTGAGAAGACGGATGAACCGAGTCTTCAGGGGATTGTTAAAGAGTTGTAAGATAGAGTATGATTAACAATGTTAAGTTTATGTATTTTAATATGTATTTCATATCATTTCTCAGGTCAGCGCCCTTAATCTCAGGATCCATCATCATTGGATAAATTAATTGTACAAACAGACATGTATATTTATTGGATCAAAATAAATTGGTAACATTAAAATACCATATGATTTCGTTAATTTAATTTTTTACACTTTTTTAGATTGTTTTCAGTAGTAGCTGTCAGTCTTGTTTTGTTTATTTCAGTAGTAATTGTTATACTTATGAACTACGTACCACGCTTGTTCACTACGCATCTAAAGTCCCTGATAGACAATAAGATGATGGAATAATGTAGATGTATATCAATAGTGAAAAATGAATATCTGAAACATGTTTGTCTAGTGCTGACAAGTCGACCATTACATTCAAATTTATTTTTTGGCAAGTTAACTTATCTATGTGTAGTCTTTTGTGTTCAGTGACTTGATGTCGCCTTTGGTAGTTGGTGTTCCTTGATTCTTTGGTGTCTCTTGCTGTGCTTGTCCATTATGTGTTTTCATGTTTGGGTGTTTGGTGTTCCTTGATCCTTTGGTGTCACTTGTTGTGCTTGTCAATTCTGTGTATGGTCTTCCTTGCTCCTTTGATGTCTCATGTTGTGCTTGTCCACTCTGTGTCTTCATGTCTGGTAGTTGGTATTCTTTGACCCTTTGGTGTCTCTTGCTGTGCTTGTCCATTCTGTGTATGGTCTTCCTGGACCCTTTGGTGTTTCTGGCTGTGCTTGTCCATTCTGTGTTTTCATGTTTGGTAGTTGGTCTTCCTTGCCCCTTTGGTGTCTCATGCTGTGCTTGTCCACTCTGTGTTTTAATTTGGTGCTCTATTGTGAGTGCTGTTGAGATTATCGTCAGGATCTTCTTTAACTCATTAATGTTTGGGTGTTTGGTCTTCCTTGCCCCTTTGGTGTCTCTTGCAGTGCCTGTCCACTCTGTGTTTTCATGTTTGGTAGTTGGTATTTGACCCTTTGGTGTCTCTTGCAGTGCTTGTCCAGTCTGTGTTTTCATGTTTGGTAGTTGGTATTCTTTGACCCATTTGTGTCTCTTGCAGTGCTTTTCCACTCAGTGTTTTCATGTTTGGTAGTTGGTATTCTTTGGTGTCTCTTGCTGTGCTTGTCCATTATGTGTTTTCGCATTAGGGTATTTCGGTGTTTTGCTGTGGGTGCTGTGACCAAGTCCTGTTGGAGATCCTATTCTTACTTATCTGTTGTTGCTAGAAAAAGGAAGTCAGCAATTTCCTTAAAACCCATCAAAAATTCATGAAAATGTCTATTAATTCAATATCCTATTCATTACACGAAAGATATATTCACTGCTCAATGTTAACACTCCCAGAAAACTGACTGCAGACGATAATTTTATAGACGTCGTCCATGTATTTGTAGCATCTTTCGTGACACCTGTAAGAATATATTTATTGATATATTCGTTACAAATCAATATGTATTGATTTTCCTTTTTCATATACTAGTACTATAGAGTTTAATTCTTCAGAGTAAAAAGTTAAATGGTCTCCAATCATGTTCTTGCATTCAGGTCAATAGATTACAAATATATCCCATGAAGGGATTATTCAAATTTATATATATATGTCGTAAAATTAAAGCTTTCTTGACTCACTTCGACTCAAGACATGTTTAAGATACACAAATTATGTAAATATTACGAATTTGAAATTACCTGCAATTAGTGGATTCACCAGAAGAGATGAAGAAATAAAAACAGCAGCATAGCCCCAAGCGCTGGATAGGTTATCCAATCCTAGGCCCTCTACTAAGATAGCCATCTGTAGTCCTATGTATCCGCCTGTTGTTATCCCAAGAACTGCACATAGAGCAACAAAAACAATAAACCCATCAGCGAATGCTAATACCATATTTGTAATAGCAAAAATCAATAAGCTCAGCCTAAACACTGAAATTCTCCTCCATGAGATATTATTGGACAATACTCCAGTACCGATACGACCAATCAAATCACAGATACCCACAACGGACACTGCAATTGTTCCTTGTCTATCACTGAATCCAAATTCTACTGCCAATGATGGTATAATGGTGAAAAGAGAATGATGGCCATATAATGCACAAAACAATCCCCATACAATCATGTGGAATTTTGGATTTTTCAGCAAGTCCCAGTTTACTAATTTGCGCGTTGATTTAACTTCGTCATTTAAATATTGTTCTTCCGCATGGCAACTTGTCCTTTCTTGTGACAATTCAGAAAAGTAAGGAAGTGATTCTATGCTTGCATATAACATTGCTTTCGCCGCATATCTGTTAGTAGTTAGAAGATGGATTTTCGACTGATGTGAGAACGTAGAAGCTCTTTCCCTGACAGGTGTAACTGTTATGTCAATACAAGGTAATGAGGTGGATATCCTACGACTGTCATTCAAATCAGACTTGCCAGGGTTCGCTTCATTTAGAAAGAGTTTTCTTTCAGCCGAAGTAATACATACATCCCGTATGTCACATTTCAGCTGTGGCGAGCCTTCAAAATGTGGTCTTTTTCACCAAAAAGATAATGGACGGAAGAATATTGCAAATACACATATGTGAAAAGCAATGCCACCTAAGATTAGCATACATCCTCCAATAGAATATTCATCCAGAAGGTATAACATGAGATAGGGGAACACAAAAGATCCCAATCCAGAGCCAGATGAGGCCAGTCCGTTTGCCAGAGCCAGACGTCTTCTGAAAAACATGCCAAAGACCACCAGCGATGGACTCATACACATGCCTAGTCCAAAACCTGTTTGACACAGAAATTATCTACATGTAATTTAATGTATTGAATATAGGTTTTACTTAACATGCTTGATATAACAGAACAATGGGTATGCTGGATAATTTTCTATAACAAATGATGTATTATTCATAATTAAACTTAGAATAAATGTATTATAATACGCACATGTAACTAATAATTAAAAAAAGGACACCGACCAAAGTGGTAAATTAAGTATCCATGGGAGGTTTGCAAGCAATAACTCCTCGTTCAATGTCTTAACTTGTTCTTCTTTAAACTCTTAAAATTCATGTAAATGTCTATATTTAATCTTCATTTCAAATCCTCTATGAATGAAATAAAGAAACGATATTTGTTTCATTTCAATCGACTTTAGTCCATTATCATCATAGATATTTGAGATACAAACCTGTAATAAGTCCATATGTAACGAAGAACCATTCTATGGATGTTACAAAAGCTGTAGATATCAAACCAGCAGCTGTTAATACTCCTCCAAGGAATACTATCTTCCTGTGTCCAAATCGAACACTCAGCGCATTCGACACTAGACCTGATACGATAGGAAATATAACAATGATGTGGGGATTCTATTTTGTTCTTTAAAATTTTAATTTGTTTTCAGCTAATAACAATTCGTCCATCGTCTTGTGTTCAAAATTTGAATCAAATGTCATACTTGATTCCTAAGAAATGGCATAGAATTTAACAGGGAAAGGTCATTCTATGTTTTTAAAAATCATCAATCTTATTGAAATACTAAGTTCATTATATCAATTTAGAAGCGTTTGATTGTTGCAAGTGTTACACATTATTATGCAAACATTGTTGAAAAAGTTTCACAAAAAACTAGAAATACCTACCTACAGACATATGCAGACAGCTACATAGGGATTGAGATGATGACAGGAGACTAGCTGGTGCGTCATACTTCCTGGAGAGTTCCACCAACAAAACACCAAAAGACTTCAAAATACCAATCACCACGGCAAAAACACCAAAACTTCCTAGATGTTTAGGATATCAAAATGAAATATATCAAGAACATATATTCAAATTTTCACGGTGTTGCTCTGTCACCTGAAAGAAGCTTTGCTTTGGCTCCTAATCAATTTGATGTCATATATTATTATTTTGGTATTTTGGAAATTTGTCAATATCATCGAAAATAAAGCACCATCCCTCAAATGCTCCTTTGGGTATAGGTTATATTTAATTATGCTACAGATAGGTTATATTTGATTATGCTACAGAGTCGATCTTACAGGAAATGTGGAGCCGCGCACTCTTTTAAAAATAGATACATAAATTCAAGAAATCAAACTGAAGGGAACTACTATAATAAATTTGGCTGTATCTAAAAACCACTTTGGCTTGATGTACCACTGATAAGGATTTGCGTTACAATACTAGTAATACATTATGAGCTTTAATATCACCGAGTAATCATTCATAGCCACAGAAACGACCAACGACACTTGGTTATTTAGTTGGTTGGGGTGTGTTGACCGCAGGCAATTACATTTGATAAATCCGGAACCCAAATTCAGGATATGGTCGGCACGAATCGGCAAGTTTTCAGAGGATTCCAGGCAATGCCTGACTCTTATAAAGCAAAACTAAACGACCGGCAATCATATCTAATGTTAAACGTCTTTAAATTCAATAGCATCATTTAAAACCTGATAAATTTACAGCATGGACCAGACATGCACGTTTCGGGTACTAAACCCTCGTCAGTGATCCTCAGTCTAAAAAATGAAATATGGCCAAAAAGTATGAAAATTATTATATCCAAAAATGTACCAAAAGACGTAGCAGAGTGGGTGGGATATGATGCCACAGGACCCACGTTTTAGAAATTTCAAGACATTTTGTAACAGAAAATTTCAAATGCGTTGAATAGACGGACGATCAACCGAAGTTGATCGAACTTGGCTACATGTGCCCTCGGGGACTCTTGGTCCACCAGCAGTGACACTCACCAAGTAGTTCAAATGTTAAACGTCTTTAAATTCAATAGCATCATTTAAAACCTGATAAATTTACAGCATGGACCAGACATGCACGTTTCGGGTACTAAACCCTCGTCAGTGATCCTCAGTCTAAAAAATGAAATATGGCCAAAAAGTATGAAAATTATTATATCCTTAACCTTGTTAAGCTTAACTATCAATGATACGGTCGGAATTCCACTTGCATCCGCTTCGTCTCTTCGAATTCAAGTGCCATGTTGTAAGTTTACATTTTGACAGTAAGTGTTTTGAATATTTTTCCCTGACATGGTCGCCATAGTACTTTCTATATAGACATTACCTCAGACAGTGCAAGCATTTTTATATATTGATTTAAATCTTTCATGAACATCGACGGCGGATGCGGCTAGCCAACAGGGGATGCGTACTCCTTCCGGGCACCTGGTCCCGTCTCCTGCTTGCTAGGGGTCCGTCGATGCTCAATTATGTGCTCTATTGTGAATGCTATTGAGATTATTGTCAGGATCTTCTTTAACTCATTTACAATCATGCTTCAGGTCAAACATGTGACACCTCGATGCCATATGTAGGGAGATAGTTATGGTAACAACCTCGATGTGTCACATGTTTGACATATGATGATGGAAAGTTGCTTATCAGGAGAAATTTTGTACTTAAGAAATTTAAATCATCATGAGGTATAAATGAAACCATTCTCGTCGTAAGATAAGACATAGACGTATCTCTCTGGATATACGTCTTTGGATAAGATGTTAAACGTCTTCAAATTCAATAGCATCAGTAAAGAACAGATGAATCTGCAGAATGGACCAAACATGCACGTTTCGGGTACTTAACATTCGTCAGTGATCCTCAAATCTAAACGATTAATATGGCCAAAAAGTGTGAAAATTATTATGTCCGAAAATATACCGAATATATGGATAAGACTAACATCCAATGTTAAACGTCTTTAAATTCAATAGCATCCAATGAGTTAAAGAAGATCCTGACGATAATCTCAACAGCACTCACAATAGAGCACAAAACTAAGCATCGACGGACCCCTAGCAAGCTAGAGGTGGGACCAGGTGCCCGGGAGGAGTAAGCATCCCTTGTTGGCTAGCCGCACCCGCCGTCGATGTTTAAGCACGAAAATGAAAGCAATATATAAAATTCATGCACTGTATGACGTTATGTCTATGTAGAAAGTGCTATGGCGACAATGTCAGGGAAATATATTCAAAACACTTACTGTCAAACCCCTCGCGGGGAACTTTTTTACGAGCTCCACACGGCAAAGGGCATAAGTGTGACACAAATGAGTTAAAGAAGATCCTGACGATAATCTCAAGTAAGAAGCTGAAATATTGGTCTTTGTTGTTTCTATGACATGTTATTGATAAAATTCTTCGAAGAGTGGAGAAAAGTCGAAGTCATGGGAGTCAATCTGTCCATGTTTTGTTGATAGATTAGCTCGAAAAATTCAAACTTAGTAGAGGACTTAAATGTACCTGTAACGTTTCGTAAAATTATTGCAACTGTAGCGAAGGGGAAGTCGAAAATGTCGTCTGACAATCTGTGTCCTTACAGTCTTCATGTTTGTTGACGGATCGACTCGAAAACAACCTTGGCGGAGAACCCAAAAGTACTTGCTTCCTGTAAGGTTTCGAGAAATTATGTGCGGCTGCATCTTAAAGGCATTTATATAAATCAGCGAATCAGAGCTCTTAGGCGGACGGAAAACAGGGTATGACAATAGCACACTTGAACCTTTATAATTGGCTCAGATGAGTTTAAAATGAGATAGACGGACGAACAGACAGACGAATTGAGAGGAATTTACAATCCCGTCCGGTTTTGCCGACAGTTAGATAGCAATCAGAATGTCTACCTGAGAATACGGTATAGTTTCACGGGCGGGCGGGCGGACGGACAGACAGACAGACAGACAGACAAAGACAAATTGCCCTTTACTATTGTCCCAAGTTTGCCGATAAGGGCTCATTTCTAGATAAATAACTAGATCACCGACAGAAGCATTTATTCAGATTCAATATTTGCGGTCTGTCGAACAACCGAATCTTTAAAATGCTGCTGTTGGATATTTGTAAAGACTGCAATTACTTGCTAATGTCCTTGTGACAGTTTTCTGAGCCTTTAAAAGTACATTACTTAATGGATGCATGACGCAGAGTATAGATGACTCTTTAATGGGTGTTTTAAAGATATCATGATCAAAAGAAGTGCAATAGAAGTAAAGGTATATCATAGGGTTTCGTCGTCATGAAATAAATCCATGCTCGTTTTTCTTTATTGATTTTTCTTTGAATCGAAGTCCAAATAGATATTGGGTATATAATAACTAGTATAGCCGATGAAAGGTTTTTTCTATATCTAAATGTGTTTATACCATATGTTACTTGAAGTATGATTGAGATACATACGACTTGCATAATACACCGGTATAAACATTTCAGACGATGATTTATGAATGAAAAAATATATATGAACAGGTATAGCATTAAAAATGAAGCATTTTAAGCATTTGAATAACTTAAATTTCGCCACAAATAAAACAACACACAACATTTCGCCACAAATAAAAAAAAACCCACAACGTTATATCGTATATACCAACCTAAGACCACCATCCATGCCCAACCATGATCAATAGGGGCGCGTGAACTTTCTCCAGATCCAACTTCGTCCTCGTTATCATAATCATCGTTAAATGATTCAAGTGTTTGTTTGTCTCCATTACTCTTTGCCACATATTTTACATCTCTATGTTCCTGACATTGATTCTCATTTGTAGTTCTTTCGTTTTGCATAGCGCTTGTTTATTTGTTTGGAATATTACACACAAGCATGTTTAAATATAGATCATATTCTCTCTAGTGAGTGCAAAAGGGGGAATATAGAGTCTGAGATAATTTATGCTTGAATACAGATGAAGAATGCCCAGCGTAAGACACGGCTTGTTTTCACCTTCATAAAGACGTCAACACGCTTTAACCTCATCTTACTACAAAAGACAATTAATTTCTCGTGCATTATTAATTTTTCTTGAGTACTTTTGAATAAGCCATGTATGAAGTACAACTGAATTCCTTTGGGTTCCTCTTCAAAGGTGACAATATTATTATATAATTCTGGTACAGATGATCCGTTATAATTAAATGTCTTATATAGTATAAAACATACCTAATATCTATTGCATCAGAATGCAATTCACGTTGTACAATGCAGCAGTTCATCTTGCAGAAATGAGATGAGACTTCCCTGAAGACTTTAGGTGACTGGATCGAGTAGGGATGGTTTGTTCATCTCTCATTGCTAGTAAAATATGCATATCTTTATGTGAACATCTCTTTTGGCCACATTTATTTATTGTACCACAAGGGGTTTTATTTTAATTTATACCTTTTAGGATACAGAACATTAAAACTGTTTCAAACAGTAAGACCTCTCATATCTACCATTGCATCGAGGGTACCAGTGGATTGAAAAGGGAAAGGTTTGTACAAGAGGCCAAAGGGGACCACATCGCTCACCTGAGTTGCGGACGAAGGGCTTGAAGGTAGCCAAGTTGGTAGAATACCTTGCCTGCATGTCTGGTCCATACTGCAAATTTATCAGTTCTTAAATTGTGCTATCAATTTGAAGTTGTACCTATTGGTGAGTTCTTAAATTATTCTATCAATTTGAAGGCTTTTTATAAGGTTTCGTGAAACTATATGCAGCAGTTTCTAAGTAGAAGTAAAAAAAATAGCACTGTTCAAGAGCAGGTATGTCACCTGTCTCATGTTTGACAATAAATCTTGAAAGTTACCTTGACCTACATTTGTTGCTGAGTCTCAAAGATTCATGAAATTCTGAGCAGCGGTTGCAGAAGATATGTCCAGATTGTGTCAGCTAATCAGAGCCGGTGGCGACCATTCTGTGCAGAAGTTGCAGAGATGTCGAAAATGCCTCAGCCGATCAGAGCCCTCGGCAAACACATTTGTCAAACGATCGGCACGAAAAACACAAACTTGGAAGCTTGCTTTCTTTGTAGTTTTGATCAATTCTGTGCAGCGATTGCAGAGGAGATGTTGAAAATGCCTTAGCCAGTCAGAGATCTTGGCGGCCATATTTGTTGTCCGATCGGCACGAAAATAGGCAAACTTGGCAGAGGACCTAGAATATTTTGCTTTCGGTAAAGTTTCGTTAAATTCTGTGCATTGGTTACAAAGAAGATGTCAAAAAATCTGCCAGCCAATAGGAGTCCTCGGTGGCCATATTTGTAGACTGATCGGCAGGAAAAATACAAACTTGGTAGAGAACCTTGAGTACTTGCTTCCTGTAAGGTTTCATGAAATTCTGTGCAACGATTACAGAGGAGAAGTCGAAAATGTAAACAAAAATATTTTACGCCGGACGGGTTTACGGACGGTGCGCAATGACAATAGCTAGCTCAGGTGAGCTAAAAAAAGGTGGTTTTTTTTTTCCTCAAAGGCATTTAAAATAGAATGTTAAAAATGTCACTTAAGTTGAAACAATCCATGTCGTCCAAATTTTACTGTATATTATTGCTTAACAGAGGAAGCAAGAGTGTGTATCAAGCAAGAAAAAAGAAAAAGTCCTTCATCATATCTAAACAATCTCATATTCTTGACAAATCAAAAAAAGATAGTACTTTCAGTCGGCTTTGACATATCCAAGCAATAAAAACAAGATGTTACAAGTTCATATCTGCTTATTAAAACAGATGACCACACAACAGAACAAATTATACATCTGCTTTCTATGTGTATGTTCATCATTTATAACACCCTGAAATGGAATTTGTAAGGAGAAAAGTGATATGTAAAAATGATTGAAGTTTTCGCTTGTTTCCATAACTTTTTGTCACAAATTTGACATCTCTGTGTTCCTGACATGGATCCCCTTTTGCATTTCTTTCCTTTTGCATAACATTTGTCTATTTGTTTGGAATCTTACACACAAAGCAAGTTTAAATATAAATCCTACTTTCCATAATACGTGCAAAAGGGGCATACAGAGATAATTTATGCTTGTATATAAATATAAGATGACCAGCGTATGACAAGCTTCTTTTCACCTTCATAAAGATGCAAACACTCTTCAATCTCGTACATTACTCTTAAGTTCTTTGGAATTACCCATGTGTGAAACGTACAATTCAGTTCTTTTGAGTTCCCCCAAAAGGTGACAATATTATATAATTCTGGTATGCCTCATGTTACAAAGTAATACCTCTATTGCATCAGAATGCAATTCAGGTAGTACAATGCAGCAGTTTAGCTTGCAGAGATGACTTTAAAAGGCACCTGGAGTGGGGTGGGGTTTATTCATATCCCATCTCTCATAATTATGCTAATACAATAGAACATCAGCAGTTAGCTGGTAGAATATGCATATTCATATGCAAATCTGTTATTTGCCACTTTTATTTTCCGGTACCACAAGGCGTATGTTCTACGGTATCTTAGAATACAGAACTTTAAAACTGTTTTAAACAGTTTGGCCTCTCATATCTACCATAGCATTGGTGTTGCCTGTGGATTGAAAAGAGAAAGATTTTGCCAGATTAAAAAAAAGACCTTACTATCGTTTTGCCCTAGTGACCTTCAGCTCCTTGAAATACTTACACTTTTAAAAAGTTTCAACGCTTGAATGATTCAATCCCAGTACCCTAGAAATGAAAAGCGTGCACACTACCACCGCACAAACCTAGCATGGTGAAATTATTTGAAAAAAAAAAACACACAAAACCGGAAGTCTACTATCAATGATATAATAATAATACAGCTCAATTATATTGCATAAACAACTAAATTTCCATCATTTATAGTGTCACAGGAGTTGCGAGCACAACTATATACGAGAAAATGACCACACCCATTTTCTAAGACCCTGGCGGTTAGGGGCTCAAACAAAATATCAGGTGCACAACTAGACCACAGACCAATCATATTGCAAAAAGAATTAAGTCTTTAAATTATCATTTATAGTGTCAGAGGATTAGCGAGCACAACATTCCAAAGAGTGTTATAGCTGAAAATGACCACACCCGTTTTCTAAGACCCTGGGGGTCAGGGGCTCAAACAAAATATCAGGTGCACAACTAGACTACAGACCCATCATATTGCAAAAAGAATTAAGTCTCCATCATTTATTGTGTCAGAGGAGTTGCGAGTCAAAGATTACATAGAGTTATATAGGAGAAAATGACCACACCCATTTTCTAAGACCCTGGGGGTCAATGGCTCAAACAAAATATCAGGTGCACAACTAGACCACAGACCCATCATATTGCAAAAAGATTTAAGTCTCCATCATTTATAGTGTCAGAGGAGTTGTGAGCCCAAGATTACATAGAGTTAAGTAGGAGAAAATGACCACACCCATTTTCTAAGACCCTGGGGGTCAGGGGCTCAAACAAAATATCAGGTGCACAACTAGACCACAGACCCATCATATTACAAAAAGAATTAAGTCTTAATCATTTATAGTGTCAGAGGATTTGCGAGCACATCATTACAAAGAGTGTTATAGCTGAAAATGACCACACCCGTTTTCTAAGACCCTGGGGTCAGGGGCTTAAACAAAATATCAGGTGCACAACTAGACCACAGACCAATCATATTGCAAAAAGATTTAAGTCTCCATCATTTATAGTGTCAGAGGAGTTGTGAGCACAAGATTACATAGAGTTATATAGGTGAAAATGACCACACCCATTTTCTAAGACCCTGGGGGTCAGGGGCTCAAACAAAATATCAGGTGCACAACTAGACCACAGACCCATCATATTGCAAAAAGAATTAAGTCTCCATCATTTATAGTGTCAGAGGAGTTGCGAGCACAAGTTTACATAGAGTTAAATAGGAGAAAATGACCACACCCATTTTCTCAGACCCTCGGGGTCAGGGGCTGAAACAAAATATCAGAAGCACTACTAGACCACAGACCCATCATATTGCAAAAGGAATTAAGTCTCCATCATTAATAGTTTTAGAGGAGTTGGGAGCACAAGATTACATAGAGTTATATAGGAGAAAATGACCACACCCTTTTTCTAAGACCCTGGGGGTCAGGGGCTGAAACAAAATGTCAGGTGCACAACTAGACCACAGACCAAGTGTATTGCAAAAAAGAGTTACATTTTTACCTCTTATAGTTTCAGAGGAGTTGCGAGCACAAGAATTGTTTACGGACGGACGGACGGACGGACGGACGGACAGACAGACGGACAGACAGACAGATGCCGGACGACGGGGTATCGCATAAGTAGAGCTAACAAGAAAAAGCAAGAGGACAAAGAAATGGAACCTGAAAGAGTTACAAATCAGATTTTCAAAAAGTGACAATGACCTACAGATCAATTCCACTTCAAATTGAGTACCTTTCAGACTGTGGCCCTAAAATACCTTTATATTCAAATATTTGCATTTTCATAGTGATGAATGATGTAAAACATATAGTAATAAATCCATTCTGAGCATTTTGATTTTTCGAAATTTTGAAATACATTGTATATACCTGCTTCTTTGAACTTTTCATTCAACAAGAAAGAAACATTTATCAAACTAAACCATTTATTATGAAAGATGACATTCATGAAATAAACCTTCACAAATGAAAAAAACAAAACAAAATCATATACAAAAGAAACTCAGAAAACAAGACAAAATATATTGAAAAGTAGGTCAAAGTGTAATGTCAGGGTCGCTAAGTTAAAAGTCATGGGGCATACAAAAGCTGTGACCATAGAAAACCTGTATGTGAAATAGAAATGCCCTATCATTTTTTACAATTCCATGCATTTAGCCCATGGCAATATACAATATTGACAAGTAGTAAGAACAAGGTCAAGGTCACACATCTTTATAGCACTAATCAAGGTCCATGTGCATGCCAAGTATAAAGTATGTGCTGATATCTAAAATATATAGATCTAATATAAATTATTTCAAAGATAAACCAAACTAAGCATTTGACCTTGAATAGAGAAAATCAAGGCCAAAGACATATGCAACCAAAGCATTTCAATGGTCTATCCACATGTCAAGCATAGTCTTTACCAATTACTGTTTAAAAATAAATGTAAATAGTACCAATTACTGTTTAAAAATAAATGTAAATAGTACCATGGTTAGTCAAAATGTTAACAAGACATAGCACTTGACCTTGAGCAGGGTAAAGAAAGGTCAACATCACACATAACTATAGCAATTTGAAGGTACTCATCCCGATCATTGCAGAGAATGTATGTAATGGCAAAGGATAACCAAAATGTTGATAGAAAGACAGACTGAAATATGGAAAGACAGACAGACATTGTCAAATTATAAGCCGAAATCCAGCCAATAAAATATAAAAGAAATTAAACTGCAAACCCCTCAATACATATAAAAAAAAGTTTTTTTTCTCAAAGTCATTCAAAAATAAAACGTTCAAACTTTCATTTGTGTTGAAGAAGTCCAAGTTTGCCTACATTTTACTGCCTATTATTGCCTAACAGATGAAGCAAGAGGGTGTACAAGCCAAGGAAAAAGAAAAAGTCAGTCATCACATGGTAACAATCTCTTTTTCTTGATAAATCAAAAAACGATATTTTCAGTTGGTTTAGACATATCCAAGCAAAAAAAAAAACAAGACGTAAAAAGTTGATATATCTGTAGCAGAACGGGTCTATGTAATCGATATTGATCTATTTCTATCCTTACTTTTTACCTATACGCTATTTATAGATACATAGATAAGAACTGTTATCTTTATCCAATCAGATTAATCGTTATTACCCACAGTTCGGTAACTGCCATGTGATCAATCAGTATATAAAGCGAGCGTTCAGCGAGCTCAGTGCAGTGTTCTGCCAGACTTTCTGGCTAGTAAAGCCTCTCTAGTCGGCTTCCGACTTGAAATAAGAAGTTGAAACATTTAGTTTCGTTGTATTGGTTTGCTATTTGGTTTTTGTGATTTGATTATAACTCTTTTTGAGTACGATTTACTTAATGTTTTGAGACGAATTTGGTTACTTTGGAATTATATTTGATTTGAATATTATTTTGGCTACGACTTATTTGGATTGTATTTGATTTGATTTAGTTAGTTTTGGTATTTGATTTGATTAAGAACTTGATTTGGCTTTTACGACGACTTTTATTACTGTTTATTGGTTTTGTTTGATAAAGAATATACCTGGGAATAAAAATAGAAAATTATATTTGTTTTGTCTGATTTACACGCACCACCACTCGTCCACTACTACATTGGCGTCGCCGGTAGGATAGTTGCACGATTCGGTAGGATAGCTGCACGATTCGGTAGGATAGATGTACGATTTCGTTGTAGGATTTGTTTGGATAGTTGTAGGATTAGTTATCAGGAAATTTGGTATTGATTAGTTGGATTGGTTTGATAGATTTTCTATAAATCTATTTCGTTGGATACGATTTATTTCTCGGAGTTTGATTTACTTGACGTTAATTTGAGATTTTGTCATTTATTTTGGTTTTTGTCTTTTGAGGAATAGTTTACTCGAGTATCTTTGCAGTGCGGCTCTTTGTCTTTTAGTGACAGTGTTTGGTTTATTGTTTCTAGCTTTGATTTTGGTGCTAAACATTTGGAACTTCGTTTCTGTAAACGATTACTGTCAATGTTAATGATGACAGTAAGAGTTACCGGACTAAGTTATAGTCCGATTACAGAGGTCTATTTTGACCACGAGATGACCGAATCCAGTTACCGGATAGATGTGATCCAGATATGACGTGTTCCAGCCGTAATGGGACCCAGACGTTGGCGAATTGACCGATGCATTTTCCGTAAAAATATTCAACGATGACAGTCATAATGATGTACCCTTCGATTCAACTTACTTCCGTTTACAGTGTATGATCCAGTTACCATGAAGATAACTAAACCTCATGAACATTTTTCGCGTCCGAGTGCACCAGTAATGAACATTCGAACATTCGCGCCCGTTAACAACAGTGTTAAACAATGAACTTTTTCACGTCCGTTCTCCTGAGTCCTTCAACAGTGCTGTGAACTACTGACATTAACTTTTCTTTTTCAGGAACTGACTTTTCATTTATATGACTTCTTTTGTTATTGTTTATATATGTTTTGTTGTTTCTCATATGTCATGCTCATATTCACTTGCTGCAATTAACTTCAATCAATATTTGCTCCTAACTACACGTATTTCAGTTTCAGATACAAACGTTTTGACACTTTATCTTTCACGTAAAATATGTCAGATTATCTTTGATATTGTTTTGTTAAGAATGCTTGAGATTTTGATTCTATAGTTGTTGGAATGATATACAATTCAAAAAGTCGATATGTATTACGTTTTTTTCAATTATATGATGTGTTTATTTGTCATGAAATGTGTCACTTTGATTGTTAAGAAATGTAAACATTTTCTTTATAAGGGGGGAGGAATGTAGCAGAACGGGTCTATGTAATCGATATTGATCTATTTCTATCCTTACTTTTTACCTATACGCTATTTATAGATACATAGATAAGAACTGTTATCTTTATCCAATCAGATTAATCGTTATTACTCACAGTTCGGTAACTGCCATGTGATCAATCAGTATATAAAGCGAGCGTTCAGCGAGCTCAGTGCAGTGTTCTGCCAGACTTTCTGGCTAGTAAAGCCTCTCTAGTCGGCTTCCGACTTGAAATAAGAAGTTGAAACATTTAGTTTCGTTGTATTGGTTTGCTATTTGGTTTTTGTGATTTGATTATAACTCTTTTTGAGTACGATTTACTTAATGTTTTGAGACGAATTTGGTTACTTTGGAATTATATTTGATTTGAATATTATTTTGGCTACGACTTATTTGGATTGTATTTGATTTGATTTAGTTAGTTTTGGTATTTGATTTGATTAAGAACTTGATTTGGCTTTTACGACGACTTTTATTACTGTTTATTGGTTTTGTTTGATAAAGAATATACCTGGGAATAAAAATAGAAAATTATATTTGTTTTGTCTGATTTACACGCACCACCACTCGTCCACTACTACATATCTAATTCATCTGCTTCTTAAAACAGATGCCAACAGAACAGAACGAATTGCACTTCTGCTTCCTATGTGCATATTCATCATTTATAACTCCGTCAGAAATGGAATTTGTAATGAGAACAAGAAAAGTGATATGTACAGAGATATCTCATCTGAGACAGCTTTGAGTGATGTAATGTAGTTCAAAGTATCTGCAAGTATATTTGTAACTGAGGAACACTTAAGTACATTATATAGATTTAGTACAAAATTCACACATTTTGTAGTTATCACAGAATGCTGCCATCAGCCCCCCCCCCCCCCCCCCCCCCCCCTCTTATTTCTTCACGTCACTTCCTGCGGTAGTTATGCTGTTTAATGTGAGTTTTCAGGGCTGGCATGGTGGAGAAATCCTTCTTACAAACATGGCATCTGTAATATATAAAGAAAATATTTTTAGAATATGCTTGCTAAAAATGTCCAGCCTACCTAGGGGTCCAGCTTATAGTGTAGGGACGCTCTGTACAAAAATTGAAAAAAATAGCAGTTTCAATGATTTCCAGGTGATAGGAAATTGTACGCAGTAAGAAGTTATGTAAATTATGAAGATCATGGCATGTATAAAATGGAAGTCTACAGCAGTAATATGAGAATGGTCTTCTGGATACTGACAGAAGGACAGACAGACAAATATCATACAAAGTTGTCCTTATAATGCTTCGCAGGTGATACATCTATGAAAAGCAAACATATTGGGAGCAATGTATCACATATTGTTCTTGATGTAGTTCATTTATGTTTTAAAATTCAAGGGGTTCAAAGGACTTCCCATGTAGTTACGAGGACTTAGGGAGTTTTTAAAGACCACTTACATTTTTAAGCTATTTCACTACATGTATTTTAAAGATATATCTGCGGTGATGTAAATCTTACTTCAAGTTTTTCTTGAGGAGCTCCTGAAATGTAGCAGTATTTAATGAAACCTTGCCATCTTCCTCCAGCTGATCAATTATTTCTGTGAAAAAAAGAACCACATTGATGAATACCTTACCACCAGAAATTTTCACAAGTTTCAAATTTCGCTATGTTATTGAGTCTTTACAGAATACAGAGTTTTTTCCCTTTACAGACGGTATCTGACGTAAAACCATTGTGACCTCATAAAAATGGTATGGTAACGTCGATTTTGTACCGTCATTTCCCTGACTTTTAGGACTGTTTCCATAGAATTTGATGACTTCATAATCAGTCTATGTTAGATACCATCTCAAATGGGAAGTAACTCTGGTTTTAGAAAATAGCGAATAGTAAATAAGGGTGTCTTTATTTTCGCGAGTACAATTTTTCACAATTCCTTAATTACAAGCAAATATGTATATATGATGTTACTGTTTTTTACCTTTCATTAATGAAGTTTTAGTTAGTTCTGTTATAAGAGTACACTCAATTCACTTCTATTTACGTTTAATTGGGAAAAGTAAAGCATTACACAAGTACGATTAGAACGAAATGGAAATGATTTACCAATTTATGTTGTTACTTATCAAACGCAATTTTTCGGGAGGATAATTTTTCGCCATTCCAAATCACTCGTGAATAAAGCATAAATTAGTATCTTGCAAAAATTTCTAGTTATATGTATATTACAATGTAAAATAAACAAAAAGTCAACAAAACTGATGGATGCTCCTCTAAGCACTGCTATTTGGATAACTGACGTTCTATTTTTCTGAGTTGGTTTTCAGAGCTTTAACAAATGATCAAGAATGATCTATTTCTGTAAAGTCTATTTTTCACATCACTGACCTTCACCTTAAGCCCCAAAATGACCTTGAAGACTGTAAACATCCTGTGTAACTGTTTGTCAAATTCTACTGAAAGGTGTAAGTTTAATTGAATTGAAGTGACCTTGGCCTTTCATAAATGACCTTGAGTAATCTTTATCCTCAAGCCCAAATCTTGTATATTATTTTGAAGAACTACAATAAATTTCTGTTGACGTTACAAAGTCCCATTTTCATGGCTGCAGATGGATAGCATCATCTCATATTTTAAGAGCTTAAAACAACCAAGATGATTCATAATTTTTTTTTCAGTGTGGCAAAATAGTTTATTAAACCTCAAGATCAATTTAGATTGAAAGACTACCACATAAACATTGATCTGAAATGATAAGTCTTGAAAAAACATAGCTCATACCTTCCGAGTCCACAAAATAATCAGTAGTAAACGAGTTCCAGTGTTTCTTTGTTTTCAGTGACAGGCTGTCAAAGTCCTGGCTTATCACGTGTAGATGTAAATGGCTGAAAATACATGATGAGAATTTCGGGTTTTCAGGCTTGAAACAGCAATTGTTAAAACATTGTACAACTCACCATATTTCCTTAGATCATTTTGGCAGGATTCAAAAACTTTATTTTACCAGAACATTTTACGTTTGATTTTGTATAAATCCTCCATTTCTATTCAAACTAAGTTATTTATGATTTCATAATTATCTAAATTAAACCATATTTGATTAATTCAGTTACTCTTATTTTTGACGCTTTATCTTTATTTTAAAGTTTTAAAATAATAGTGATTAGAATGTGTTACATACAGGTAATTGGAATTGCCGTTTTTTATTTAGGAATGCAGAAAAGTTAGATATGTGCATAAGCCATTTTGTCATCCATGTAGTGTATAAGAGCCTTCTCACATCTGGTGAAAGTTTTAAGGCATTAGGGGTATAATACTCTCCTTTTGGTTGTTTTGATAACAAGAAAATTAAATATCACGAAGTTGAACGAAGATGCACGACTGAGGTAATGCTCAGGACCAAATATTTCCATGGTGAGTTGAATGAAACAGAAAAAAATAAATAAAATTTCTAAAAATATGTAAGATATGGCAATACATGATTTCTACTTAATCGATGATATAGTTATTATACCTCTTATACCTCGAAGTGATTTAAGAAAAAGAAGAGAAATGTCTCGACAAGAGTTATCTCTCTTTGTCCGCAAACTATATCTATAAAGAAAGCAAATGATTGTGACAGGATGTTTCAATAGTGTTTTACCATTAAACAGAGTGATTTAAAGAAATGTAGACTCTTTCTTGAATGATATTTGTGTTCAATGTTATATCTGATCTTATAAATGCTCTTTCTATCATCTACAGGAATCAAAGTAATTTGGAAAAAAAACATGTTTTAAACTCATCAGTGAGCTGTTTTCATTGTCTAATGAAATGAAAGATATACAAAAATACACAAAATGATGAAAACCAAATCAACAACAAATTAGTCCCTAAATCAGCCAAAAAGGGATGAATAATAATAGATATACCTCATGCTAGGTACTGCATGATATCCGAGTCTGAACTGTAAGGTCTCATCAGCACTGAAAGAAAGGAAATAAGATTATGAGTGTCTTGAAATGAAGTATTCAATTTAAGGTATTAAGGGTATAATAAAAATATCATCAAAAAGCTATAGATTATATTCTTCCATAGCATATTTTCAGATATTTGATATTTTTTTAATGTTTTACTCAACTCGCTTTGAAAATGTATGGTCCCGAACATCGCCAAAGTTGTGCGTCTTCAGCCAACTTCGTGGTATTTGATTTTTCTGTTATAAGAACAACGGGAAGTAGAGTATTACACCCCTAATACCTTAAAAGATGGGTGTACACTATTGGTATTACCAAAATTAGATGTACTGAAATAATAAAATAAACTAACGTCACCTATTAAATCGTGATTGTTAAGATCGGTAAATGTGAATCATACCATACATATACTGAATCCTTTGCCAATCTTAAACGCTGCCCATCATATGTTTGATCAAAGTTAAAAGTGTGACTATGTACCACAGAGACAGACAGAGTGATTCCTTCACGTAGATTTGCTACAACCTTTACCTGTCGGCCTGTTCTTTGCCTTTCCTCTGCATGTACTTCAGCAGGTCTATGTGGCTCCGTGTTAAACTCTTTAGGTTAGGAATGTTCTCCTTGGGCATAACCAGGAAATGATACTTTGCCTAAAAATGGTAATAAAAGCAATACATGTGTGTGTTTATGGAACAAATGTCATGTAATCAATTACTGTGTTCAGCAAACTGAATCCATGAGAATTTAGTAATTAAATGTACCGAGACATTTAGAACTCCTGAAGTGATATTAAGAACTGTTTAAGACTTGTGCCATCTCAACAAATAAATTCTATTGTGCATTTAACGCTGTAAAGGCATATTAAGTATTTTGTTTTTGTTGATCCAAATTTTAGAAATATCAAAAGTCCTGTTGGATAACTTATTAGATATATGGTGCACTCATAAACAGTCTTCGTGAAAACTCACTAGCCCAACTGCCCTGGCTACCAAATATTTCCTTAGGCTACCAAAATTTGCTGCTGAACTAGCCCGACTGGCTAGTGACTTTTACTGAAATGATGGGTTCTCATTTAGAGCCAGTTTCTCACCTCATATCTAGGGTAAAATTGCCGCCTACTTTCCGTAAAAATTTATCTGACATTTCTCAACTTTAATCGCTGAACTTAATGTCTTAATGTTTATTTCATTGAACATATTCAAAGTTAATAATTAATATCGTTTTCCAGTAAAACTGTTAACTAAAAAATTGTCTCGACAAGCCTGTATACTAAATATTTTCATAACCACAGTGCGTTGTTTTCTGCACGTTATTTATCGTTATTTAACGTTATTGACTTAAGCCACCGTTCCACTGCAATCCCGCTGTACCTACGACCATTCCCGACCGCAATTTTCACGAGAGCGGGTAAAACTTTCCCGACCTTTTCATTTTTTTCTAGACATCACGCTGTACTCCCGACTGATTCCCGATCAATCTATGACCGATTCACGTTTCAACGCGGACTTACTCACGCTTTACCCGCTCTACTCACGATCATATTGCCGAAAAAGCCCCGTTCTATCCGATCAAACTCCGATCTATTCCCGACCAAAACCCGATCTATTCCCGATGCAATTCCGATCTATTACCGACTGTCCCCGACGCATTCCCGCTCAAAACACAACTTCTAGCTTAAACTGATCTCATTTGTCATCCAATGATCGTATCGGCCAAGAAGAAGCCTATATTTCTCGTTTTGACCTAGCCTTACCCAAAAGTGTCGCAATCAAAATAAAAAAAAATTCCTTACTTAAAAAATGGCATTGGATAGCAAAGAATCGTCGCCGCGACATTTTGATAATAAGTATTTTGAACAAATCAATATCAGTGCGAGAAAATGAATGAAATAAACAAAGATCCTATTTGAAGCGTCAATTGGTCGTAACTTGGTCTTATAGAGCGTGAATAGGTCGCAAGGTGATCATGAAAAGGTCTTGGTAAGATCAGCAAACATTGAATCCGTAGTGGATAGATCGTGGTAAGAGCGTAGAATGGACGGGTAAAGATCGGGAACAGGGCGTAATTAAAGCGTATATTATGCGTGAAGAGAGCGGGGTTTAGTTAAATGCCGATCAGACCACGCTCAAGCCACGCTCTTTCCCGACCAGGATACGATTAACCTAGGCTGTACCCCGACTATCCCGACCAAGTGCCGTCTATTTCACGACCACAAAGAGAGCGGGAAAGTTTCCCGTATTTTTTCAACCGGTTGAAAGAAAACGGGAAACTTTTCCCGACCTCTAAAGCGTGCCCGCTCTAATACCGATCGATTTTGGACCAACCTACGCTGTACCAGACCAAGATACGACTAAGAGCCGTTTTCTCCCGACCTGGCAAATTTCGAGGTCGGGAATGAACGTAGGTACAGCGGGATTGCAGTGGAACGGGGGCTTAATATGCGAGTATAACATGATCAGTAGAACAATTAAATCTGGACTGCACATTGAAATGAATAAACTTGATAAATTCTTATGAAAATATTATAGCTATTGACTATACAACGGCAACCAAGATACTGGATTATTCAGTCTACGCCACAATCAACGACCAGTCTTTTAGCGAGTATGAACTATGATACAAATAAGTTTTTATATTTTTCTTTCTCAGTCCATTTTCTGTATGTAAAAGCTTTTGTGAGTTGATATTTATATAAACAACATCAAGAATTCATTGTAATATTGAGTCTGTAGATAATGACAATCGTGATGTAAAAAGCGAGCACGGATAGCTGACATCCGCTAGAGAAAGGATACTTAGGATAGGGTAGTGGTTTAACTTCGTTCGATTTTTAGCTCCACTTGACGAAGTTGAGTGAACTTATGCTATACCCCCGCGCATCCCTGTCCATGTCTATGTCCAGTTAAGAAGTTTGGGGTAGCTCAGTATTTGGCAAAGTACAAATGCTACAGTAATTAAACTTGCACAAGTGATTCATCTTGGGATGCTGAGGTCAACCAATGCATCAGATGCTGCATCTGACCTATAATTTTTGCTTCAGTGACTTGGTTAAGAAGGTTGGGGTAGCTCAGTGTTACTTGGTTAAGAAGTTTGGGATGGCTCAGTATCTGACAAAGTATTGATGCTACATTAACCAAACTTACACAAGTGATTCATCTTGGGATGCTGAGATGGACCCATGCATCAGACGCAGCATCTGACCTACCTTTTCCACTTGAGTGATTTTGCTTTTAAAAAGCAATATTGAGCAAAGCATAAGTGCTACATGTACCAAACTTGCATATTGGATGTATCTTTGATAAAACTTTCTTAAAATGAGATTGACCTACCCGGTATTTTTTCTGCTTGAGTGATTTTGCCTTAAAAGCCAATATTGAGCAAAGTATAAGTGCTACATGTACCAAACTTGCATATTTCCTGAATCTTTGATCAAATGACCTTGACCTACTTTTCGGCTTGAATGATTTTGCCTTTAAAAGCCAACATACATGTACTTAGAAATATGTTTAAATTGAATTTTGCTGCCACAAGGTGAGCTTTGTAATCTGTGATTACCTATGTTTATATAAACTCTGTATGTGTAAATTTGGACCTACTCAATGGACCTATCTATCCTATACGATGGGTCTATATAGCGTTTTGATATGAATCTTCAATGGCTAGTGACAAATTTTGGTGGCTAGTAGATTTCGGCACTGGCTAGTGGTCAAAAAAAGTTTTCATGAAGACTGCATAAACAAGCGATTGTATTCCTTCCACTCAATAACAAATGTAGACATCAGTAATCTCCTCGGAAATATAAACTTGCTCGTACTTGTATATAAGTATGTATACACAGTTTCTTGCCTTTGGATATTTGTCTTTAATCACCGTTATTTTATCGTCTTTGTATACTACAAGTTCAGGATCTTCCATGGAAGTTTTCAGTCCATTTTTCCAGAAGGGAGCTGGTTTTTTAGATGCTGAGGAGGCTGTGCTGTCATCACTTTTCCTTTTAGTTGCCATTATCTGCAATAAAATAATACGTATATTCTTGTTAACTATCGAATTTTTCACCACAAAATTGATAAAAAATGTCAGATTAATTGAAAGTCATATTAAGTCATTATTTTCATGTAAACTTCCTCACTGTCAGACGGCCGACGTAATCAAAAATTTCCTATAGACCCTTTCATTCTAATGTTCCTTCTCTTCCCTTTTCTCTTGGTAAGATGTTTTTGCCCACCAGAATGATCAAATGACATCATCCATAGTAGAACATGCTATGATTTGGAGTGGAATGACAACATTTAATTATTTTGGTGGGCAAAAATGTCTTATAAAGAGACAAACTAGTGTATACCCAAGATCGTAACTACAGCGCCTGCAGCATGTCTGTTCTTATTTGCATTTAAAACATTGTTCAAAACTTGGGCAACTTTTCAGCCCAAGTAAATTGATGACGTGAAAACAATGGAGAACAATCAAAGAGTGTGCAAAAACTATTTGTGATCTTCCGTATTGAATGGACAATAGTGTGAGAGGGTCTATATTCAAGTTATCTGACATCAAGTCGAGCAGGGAAAGAACATTTTAAGTTCTCAAAATGTTGACATGTTTTCATGCCCTAAATGAGGGATTGTACTGCATTGTAATTTATAATCTATATCAAGGCAATCTCACAAATCGAGGATAAAGTCCCACCTGCATGATGTCATAATGATCATCATGATGTCATTTTTGGTTTACTTGAAAAATCCTATGTTGACAGATATAGTTTAATTAATGCAAGTTTACTGAACATGTAAGCAATTAAAAATTCAAGTGTAATATATTCCCTTTATAAGAGATTGAATTTCTTAATAGGTTCTTGTGTAATCCCTTTTGTGAATCAGACATGTACCATTTTATTATGCTGCTGCAACAGTTGACTGATTGTCCTTACCCTAGCTAGCTACAATCACGGCTCACTTAGGAAACTGTATAAACACAATTTTGACTATTTTATCATGCATGAATTTAAATGAAATTGATACCATTCAATAGATCTCACTCAGTCATAAATTTTAGTATATGCATATTATACAGAGTTGATGTGCACAATCAAACTTAATTGACAAAACAAGTTTTAGGTGGGCCATTTCCCATGCTAATTTTTCCCACGACTTGGTGATGCTCTCCATAGGTCCAAGGTTAAACTTGACAACATCATGCTAAAATTTAACATAGAAAACACCCCATTTAAAAAGCTATTTTGTCTCAGTATATCGTGATTGCATAAACCAAAGATCATACACTATATACCAAAATTTACGACTAATCGAGTACTATTAAATGATATCAATTTTATCTAAATATTTACACGACAAAGTAATCAAATTGGCTTTTATCCAGTTTCCGAAGTGAGCCGCGCGGACAGTAGTTCCAGTGTAGACATGCATCTAAAACATATTCCGATAGCAAACACTGATGAATGAGACATTGACTATGCTAGAGTCGAGGTATACTGTGGCATAAATCAGGACATGGATGAATTTATCATGAAAGAGTAATATTTGCTGAGTCTTGCTATTTGATATTTGCTGATGCTTAGCAAAAAAAAAAAAAGAAACTAGTGAATTTTGTTGAGTCCGACGCATATATCCGCCTATAAATATTACTCTGCGAGAATTTCAATTGGAGATAATGATGAAAAGAAGACAAAATTTGGTGAAAACAAACCGTAAATCGAGAACAAAAATTTAGTGCGCTCCCTCGGTGACATCAACACCGGAAATCCAAAAATGCACGAATCTTAAAAAGTGACTGATATCTCAATCTCCGGTTTCAGTAAGTAGGAAGTGTTTACTCATTTCATACTGACCACAGGCCAGCTATAGAAGGTAAACAAACAGTTTCTGTATATGATATTATGAGAAAAGTTGAAAATAAGTTCAATAGCTGTAAGTGAATAAGTCAGTCTGGCACTGCCAAAAATGCACCCAGGACATAAACATATCATACTTACTTATAGGGATGTTCGAGTGACGAAAAAGTGACGTCACACTGCGCATGCGCATGAAAATTGGTTGGCAAAAAGTGGTTCTCTTATATATATGTATATAGCAATGTACTTCTATTTACGCTAATACTCTTTATCAGTACAGTTTATCGACAGATATAATTATGTTAAGCTTAGATTACTTCAAAGTTGTTATAATATTAATCAATCGTTTAAATTGCATGTGAATTTTTTTTTAATTTAATTTTTCTCTATTAATCATCGGTATGTATAAAAAGCATTTAGTTTCTCTGTGGGTTGATTTAATTATGAATGTGAACATCTTATATCATTCATCAATTTGCCAAGTCCAACCTATACAGTGTATCTCGTATACACAAGACAATGATCCGACACCTGCCATTTACCTTGATTTTTGTCGGCTGTCCAGGTAGATTTTCACCCAGGCGCCGCGGCGGAACCAATGATCCGCAAAGGAGAGAAAGCCACTGCATGTGATCTATCCATACATTTCATATTTCAGTTTTTGATATTTTGATTAAGAGACACGGATGAAACAACTGAACCATTTTTTGGTAAATACTTACATTACATTTGTCTTTTAATTGAAACAAAAAGGAAATACAATCCATTTATATATCGATCATAATCATATTAAAGTTGGAACAGTGGATCATTATTCAATATTTCTAATATGTCAAGATTTATTTATTTATTTATTTATTTATTTATTTATTTATTTATTTATTTATTTATTTATTTATTTATTTATTTATTTATTTATCTATTTATTTATTTATTTATTTATTTATTTATTTATTTATTTATTTATTTAAACGGGATAATTGTTTAAATAATTCCGAAAATTATATAGATGGAAGTCCGAACATCTATTCCTGAAATTCTTTTCAAAAAATTGGATGTTTTAACAGTTGTGGTGCATAAGATGGAAAAAGAATGTTAGGATTTTATATGGTCCGAGATCCCTCTCATTCATTCATATTAACATTTATCATTTAATTTTATTGTGTATTTTAATCTTATCTTTCATTTTAAATTCTTGAATGTCTCTTTTTATCCCAACGATTTTCAATCTTTAGGGGTGCGGCTGCCCAAACTTACATGGAAGTTGAGATTCTTTAGGCATTCTAAAATTCCAATCTTGAGCCCCCTCCCCCTTTCTCCAGCAAGCAAAAAGTTAGATAAGGCACGTCAATTTTAAAAAATAATAATTTCCATATGCTAAGTAAGAAAATTACTGAAGGAATAATAAAAAGAGAAAAAGAGAATTTGTGCGTGTTTTCCTGTTATTACTTTGACCGGCTTTATCTATAAATTGGAGACAGTCGTGAGGGAAAAAAAGCTAAGAAAAACTGTACTCTTTATTTTATTTAACGTTGTCTGTAAGTTAAATTAACCTTTTTTCCGTTTTGCGTTTTCAAACAGTTCGACATTAATTTTGGTCAAACTGTTTCCCTCGAGCTCTGTCAATCCCGTTCAAACAAATCACAAATAATTAGGAACGTTGCAATCAGCATATTTGAGGTATAGGTGTGTACTTGTCAAAACAACTGGTAATTAGTCGGGTATATTACACCTAATACAGGAGCATAAAGATGGGACATTATGAATTAGAGCAAGGAACCATATTTCGCCGGTGACCATATTTCGCCGTTTTATAATTAACTGCTTCTCATTTGTTATTGGCATTGTTTATAAAGTTTTTTTTTCTATATCCTATCAAATATGACCGTAGCAGTCATGTTTTGATATATTGTGACATCTCCTGCTCTCAACTGTGATGAAAAATACCATAAAATGAAGAAAAATTATAAAAACACCAAATTTCAGACGTAAACATCCGAAATTTTTACGAAAACAAAACAAAGAAAACACTTTATGGGATAATTTCTGAAAAGTAGTAGTGACAAAACATTTCCAAAAAATAAAATCATAATTTTGTCCGTTTTGTGTGCAAATAGGATACTTATCAACAAAAACGGCGAAATATGGTCACCCCCGAAAACATGGAAACGAAATATTTTGACGTTTTATAAAGAAACAATAAACTGCATAAAATCAATTATTTTTGTAGTATTTCGATCGAGAATGGAGTTAAATTATATTTTAGCATTACCGATCATTAAATTCGCCTCCAAGTATGGAAAATTTCTTGGAAATATACGAAAAATGCGGCGAAATATGGTCACTTGCTCTACACCGGCTTCTTTAAAAAGCAATAGTTGAGGGGGGAAAAATATCGGCAGTTTATTGATTCTTGCCCCCCTCCCCCCATCGAACAGCAGTCTGATATACTAATAAACTCAGCGGGGTTTCTTTATTGTTGTGATTAGAATGACCAGTGTCACAGCAGGACTTATCAATAAAATAATGATAGGAAAGTAGCGCATATTAGAGCATCAATTGTCGATATATCCCCGGGTTTCACGTATATTTCCCTTCACTGCCAACCGTTTTTGCCAACCAGCCTCGTTTTCGCGAGACCCGTAACGTCACGGCGAACATCCCTATACAAGCTATACATGTTTATTTCTGTACAACAGGTTCTAAGAGTCCATGATGGAGAAGTAAATCATGGTTATATGCACACAATAATTCTAAAATATGTTTATGGATCGACTGATTTTGTGTGAAATGGGGGGGGGGGGGGGGGGGGGGGGGGGTTACGCGCGTTGTAGCTGCCTCTTTATCTATACTCGCGATATCAAAGAATCGACTGCAGGAGCTCAACGAATAGTAGTTTTAAACCTTTGAGAATTTGCGTCAGAGATGAGTTACTTTCCTCTACTTCAGTGGAGGGAATAATAGTCACATATACATATTGTATAACTGATATTACGTACTATAAGGCCTAAATTTTACAGCTGAGCAGCTCAGCTTATATTAGATCTATATATATTCAATATTTGAATGCTTAATAAACAGAATTTTTCATTAGAGAGCTTTAAAAACTTTATTTGTATTTTTGAAACAGACTTAAGTGAATTACTATATTTCACTGCACACTTAATTTAATTCAGTAGACTATCTGCATAATATATTCATTAGTTGTATAATAATTACTATAACACAGTCTTTATAATAAAATACAACTCCATGCTATATTGGTACATTGTATAAAATATAACTGATATCCTAAAACAATAACAAACAATGGTCTTTCTATGGTGACATTGACCTTGAAAGCTTAGGAGGTATACGCTTTTCGTCACTTGTAATTTGCCATCACAGTTGTACTATAGCAGAGAAGATATAAAGTGTGTCACATTATTACATTACATTGTGTAATACTACTACAACTACATCGGTTTCATTACCCGTTCATTAAAAGGTAATTTTTATTACATTGGTACTGTGACTTAATGGTACTACAACTATTATGGTTATTGGCATTATGTCATCCCCATCTTTTTGAGCCAATGGATTTGACATGCTCTGATGTTCTTAAATATTTCTTCTTTTTTAATCCAATGGCTCACAAAGATGTGTTTGACATCATTGTCCCATGCTAAATTTGACCTTGAGCTTTTGACCTCAAAACCAATAAGGGGTTTCTCCACAAGTTATGGATAGTACATATGTAAATAGTGAGTGAGGTTGCAACATTATAGGTTAATAATTACTTGAACAATATGGAGTTGAGACAATTTTAATTTGTTCACAGACCTTGGAGAAATATAGGCAGACAAACTTGTACATTATATTATCAATTTATCACCAACTTACATGTATTAAATATACAACATGTCTGTCAAAATTATTGATTTGACATTTCACCTCTATTTTGAAAATCGTCTAGCTTTTGTTATACCTTTTTTAGTATACATGCATGAAGATTCTAGGTTTAATCCTAATCCACATACGGTAGATTTAGGACATACTTTTGTACTACGATAATTTCGTGAATGTATTTCATATTAATGCATGAACTTATTCACAGTAACATTTACTTGCCCAATTGAGTTAAGGAAAGGTGCATTAGCTGTATGCATGAAGTTCCACATTGACTTAGGTGGATGCAAAGTAAATAGTCATGCAAGATACATGACTAAATCAAAGCCTATTTCATGAATGCATTCTATGCATACATAGTCAAAGCTCAACTCTCTTTTTTATTTTGCAGATAAGATATGGACCTGATGAAGTTGTTCGAGTCCAGCTTAAGTACGGAACAAAAGCTACAAAATATCATCTCCAGAAACGAAACAGGGGAACTAGACAAATACCTTAGTAACGGAGGTGACCCGAATCTTAGGATACAGAAACACGGTGGAAATACTATAATGCATGAGGCTGCTAGGCAAGGACACTTTCTGTGTGTGGAAAAATTAATGGAATATAACGCTGATCCAGAGATTAAGAATGACTTCAATTTGACCCCTATAACATTGGCGTTTAGAAACCATTATGCAAAATGTGTGGAGGTACTCTTACGTGTAAATACAGAACTGAAAAGTCTGGAAACAATATGGAGTCAGCTAAGCGGAGCAAAAACAATTTGGAATACGTCCAACGATAGAATGCTCAAGGTTCTGGTAAAAGCCACCCCCGATTTATCACGTACAAGGAGCAATCTACAAAATAACCTCTTCTTCAAATGTAAAAATGATGAAATGTACGGCAGTCTTAAAATGATCGTATATGGTGGGTATAAATTCAGTCAAGAACAAATAAACCAGTTCCATGAGGGTTATGAAAAGGATAAGACATTTCTGGATTGGATGAATCAGTACCAGAAAACACCGCAAAGCTTACAGCATTACTGTAGAGTAGCTATACGACATAGCTTTCATGGAAACTGTAATGTGATGTACGGGGCTGAAGTCCTGCCCCTCCCTTGTCTTACTAAACTGTTTGTGTGCATAAAAGATGAGGATTGAACTTATGAAAAACATACCGGTACTTTCATTAGCGTTGTAAGGTCATCCAAGCCTACTACTAATCTAGGACCAAATGAAGTGCAAGTATGCTGTCAAGAACATGGAATCTGTTTACTGTTCATTTCAAGAAAAAACATCAATACATTGAATTTTCATTTTGATATTAATTTATTCATGAAAAGATTCATCGTTTATTATTATTTAATAAAAGTAAATCTTGAAATCTTGAAAGTAGTCTCACTAATTACTCATAATATCGACATACTCTGAGCAACATTAATTCAATATGTTACAATTACAGTTACAGTTACATGAAGTGTTAAAAGTATTCTATTGAAATTAATGTTGGTCACAATTTAGATATGGTTGACCCTAACTATGAAACTTTGGCCTTGAGGTGACCTTGACCTTAGTGCACTGACTTCTTTGTGCTTTGAGTTTCCTGCAAGTTTAATTATTTTATTTTATTTTATGAATGTTACATAGAGTTTTTACCAGATAAATGGACAGACAAATTGACTGACAGATCTCTGCATGATTCAATAGTAATCCCGCTATGCCTTTTGCTTTGAAGAATTTGTGTCTACACTTATACTAGGAAACAGAGAAGCTTATGAACAAGTACATGAAGTTTTGAAAAAAACGCAAAAATATAACATTAGTGGAATTCATATGAAACAGGGTTTTAAAAGAGTTTTCAAGAAAAAAATTAAGGTTTTCCATGTACATTATCACAGATATCGCAATTCCTTCTATAAGCATCACTGATTGAAATAAGATCACATGTTTGACTTGGTCTCCCATCGCTGTTTGTGCTCAAATCTGAAACGTAAAAAATGCTTATTATACTCCTTATAAAGTCTTGCCTTTGATTGTACAGTAAGATGAAGTGAAACCCACAAAAATTTACACGTGCATGTATATTGTATCCTACTGCAATTAAGTTGGCATTAGAAAATCATTTTCTTTTCCATCTGGGGTAGTATTTCATGTAAATCAATAAAATCAGTAGGGAAACCACTAAAGGACCTGTTAAGATAAGGGCCCTATTTAGCCCTAAATCTCATGACTTACTTCTTCTTCATGGCGAATCATATACAGAAAAACATTTATCATAATTGAAATATAATGTATTTTCAGACCTTCTACATGTTTTACATTTCGTTAAAGAAACCTTAAGATTCTAAAATTAAGGTCGAAAGAGGTAGGGGTGCACGTATAGAAAAACCGATAATATCGACAAAAAACGTAGAAATTTTAGAACATTTTACCAAAATAGGATAAATATAAATCAAAAGACATCAAATATGTCTACACTGTGTATCAGAAATAGATTTCGAATGTTCCATCTCCTTTAATCGGTGAATTATGCAATCCGGGACTTAAAATACGGTCTCATTTTGTATTCAATGGCTACAATGTAAGCCTATTAGCGCGAAATACACATTCGCGGAGAAATGAACATCATTCTTGCTTATTGCATTCCTAATTCTTGTATATTTCATTCAGTCATATTTAGGTTACATTTTTTGATGGATTAAAGGGGGAAAATAGTCAAATGTGCTATATTTTATGGTCGAAAAAGTCGATTCTTAAAAAATGCACCCCCCCTTTCCATTTTTGGTTTTTCGTCTATGGGGTTGTGTTCCCCCCGGAGATACAGAACCCCACTTTGCAAAAAAAATTGTATCATTGATATACATCTCCAGTAAAAGTGGCTTTCTGTATATCCGGGGGAAACAATCTTCAAAAAAACTTTTCCGTTTTCTATTGATTTCTATGAGAAAAAGAGAAGTTTTGACCCCAAAATTAGCAATAATATTAATGCAAAACAGATAAAAATTTACTTCATATTCTGATGGTATGCAGTATAGGTATACATTTTACATAAAAAAGTTCTTGAAATTTCAATTTTCAAAATTCCACTTTTCAGGGCTCATTTTACGCCTTATCTTAACAGCTCCTTATTACTTAAAATTTGTCAGTCATATTTCTTGTGATTTATCAATTCTTTCGAAGAAAATTATCATTTAAAATTTTTTTTGCCTGGTCTATATGGCATTGAAGAATCATTCAGGTCATCATTAATAGTGAAAAAGATTTGCATTTTAGAAAAAATTGGCTAGTGTTTAAAAATAAAATGCCTGGTTGTAAAGATAAAATTTGTGCACTGGATTGTTTTTGGAATAATTGCAAGATGTATTGCACTCATTTAAGGTAAATGTCAACACAGTACTATCATGCGGCGGAGACCATATGGAAATAGTTGCAAACTTTCAGCTGTTAATTAAAACATGATAAAACGGTTCAAAGTCTTATTTCAGCAAGATATCTAGTATTAGTTCCTTTCAATTGTCATTTCTCAAGTATCTAGAGAATCAATGTTTCTCTATTCGACAGCATCACTCACCCCCATGGCAGTTTCTTCTTCTTTTTGGCTTTTGCAGACTCTTTTTCTTGCTGTGTAAGAAATTATACATATCTATTAATGATGGCAATTATTGGTGAAGCACAATGTATAAGATAATGATTATGTACATGTATAAATAGTCAAAAGGGGTATTTTTTGTCCTTGATCATAATTAGTGATAGATTCTGTTAAACTCAAAATGGCTATGTACTCACCTCTTTCATTTTGCTATAATTCCTTGCATCAATTGCTTCTGCTATCTTCTTTCCAAACTGAAAAGGAAGAATATGTCAATAATTTCCTTTTTGAATTTAAGCAATAGGACTTGTTTAAGAGGCTATCATATGTATGTTATTTATGACTAAGAGGCTATTTTCCTTCTAAATATAGGAGAAAATTACCACACCCAATTGCACCACATACCGATGATATTGTAAAAAGAGCTATAGGTGTCTATCCATTAATTCTATTAAAAAAAATTCTGAGAATTGGTGGTCACAAGATTACATAGAGTTAAAAACTTACATGTATATTTGAGAAAAATGCACACTCACAGACAGACAGACAGATGCCAGATAAAAGGCAATCGAGGAATTGCCAAATGTCCAACATTGCACCTGCTGGCAGGCTTTACCTGATGACGACTCGCAATCAAATGACCCATAAGAAAAAATGCTCTGACGGGTCATTTGATTGTAACGTCATAATCCATAAGTCAGCCAATACATTTGGCAATCCCTCAGTTGCATAAACTTGACTGGTGTTTGACCAATAGAGCTAACATCAATGCTTCCCAAAAGATAGTCTTATTATAAAAGAGCTAAACAATGACAAAAACTACTCAGATAATGTGGCTTGTAGATAAAGGGTATGCAAATCGTCAGAATACCCAGAGATGATTGGTTGATTTCATAAACACTCACCTCCCTATTGGCCAATTTATCACTTAGATCTTCTGCAGTTTTAAAGTCCCCTTTCTCAATAGCTGTATCTATTTTCTTCTCCAGTCCGGACTTTGGTGCATATTTTCCAGGGTCTGTCCCCTTTAGATGGTCTTTTGCTGTGAGGAAAGGCTTAACTTCTTGCCAATCGTTTGAACCATGACTTTTGTTAGAGCTAGCACTGCACAATAGGAATAATATGATGTATAATAGGATAGTTTCAAGTATTCATGATAATGGATAATCACATACGCATAGTTTTCATGGGGAAATGCAGACCTGAGGTACAATTTTTGCGCAAAATGATAATTTCATACAAGATACTAGTATATAGAATCATTTACTGTCTATTATCCTTCGATACTTTCGTGACAAGCCTTGTGCTGCAAAAGTTTGTCTCAGTGAATAGACCATTTTCTGATCTTGTTAGAAAGCTCAAAATGTCCGAGGCAACATCTTTTGACGTTGTTTTAAATTATAACGTCACTGTTAAAAGAAGAAATTTCATTGAGATGTAACAATGAAAAAGTGCACAAAAATTGCCTACCTTGGACATATTTCCTCATTTTGTCAGCCACTATAAATTTCGGCAAGTGGTCTATTAAAATACCACATACATGTATATGTACATGTATATAACTCAATACATGTATCATCAGGGGGTGGATCCATGAGCCATTGTCCATATGGAAAGATGAACTTTAACAAAATCGCAAAATAATGAACCAGCAAATGATTCTACTTAAAAAAGTATTCTTACATTTTACATGTTTTAGTCAATAGTATGTACGAAAAATTTTGTATCATTCATCTTATCACCAAGCCTCAGGTTTTGCATGATTTTTAAACCTCTTGAGTGGATTTGGTAAATGTACTATCTTTCATAGCAGACTTTATTGAATTTAATCTTACTGGGATATTTGATCTGAAGCCGTATCTAATTTCCTTTTTCTATTTTGAGTCTGCTGGTTAACAGGAGGGCCAAACTTGACATCATACTCCACTAAGATATCTTTGTCTTCATCTGTCTTTATTTCTGTTTGTACTGCAAAAATAAGAGGTATTAATTGACATTCAATTTGCACATGCTAGACAAATGATAATAAACAGATTTTAATCAGATTTTTTTTCAAAACCATGTTCATACATGCATTTATGCCTTTGAATCTTTGTTAACTTATAGGGCAAAACATCTTGGTGCCAAATAGAAACATCTGTTACACAAACCTTTTTCCATAACAGATTTCTGTAAGTGTTTTATGCGTTTGGCTGTAGAGTGTCTGGTAGCATCATCTGTTCTCTTCTCAAGAAGTTTGAATTTCTGAAAATAAAAATTTAATTCCAAAGTAATTGCAAATTAAAAGGTTAATTTGTAACTTATAGTTTTCATATCCATGTATATGTCAAGTATATTGCTCTGAGAAAAAATCATTCCAAGGAATCACTTCTTTAGGGTATGATATCCATGTGTGACAGACAGACAAAGACAGACAGGTGGACAGACGGACAGACAACGGACAAAGTGATCCCTAAGTGTTGCTATCCTTCAAAGGCGACACTAAAAAGAAATTGACAAATATGCATGTTTATCAAATGAACATACCAATGATATCACAAAGTAAACTGTCACTTAAACGAAGAAACCTGATTGTGAATTTATAACGTAAATGAAGTTTGCACATTTTAGAGCTCATTAATGACATTATAATAGGACTCACAAGGACTATATCTTCAGCTTTCATCATTATATATATGCACCACCAAAATATAATTCCCTGAGATGAAACAATTGAAAGGAACATGTATGCATTTCGCATGAAAACGCTCGTGATGTAACAATGCATAAGATCTTAAAAGAAACACGCCGCGATGGCTGTTCTAACCTGCAAACTGAACCTGTGGTGACCTGAATGGCATATATTTTTTCACCCCTACTGACCTCCCATAAAGCTGTGGATACATGTTTTGGTTTCTTATCCTGGTCATTATTAGTTGTTAGGGATCCAGTATCATTTGTCGTTGCTGCTTTGTTACTGTGACTCTCTTGATTGGCTGTTGGATCAAGGACTGGTGGGACTCGACTGTACATACTATAATGACTTTACTCCAACACACAGCAAACTTCTTACAGATCTAACTGAAAAAAGTTTAAATCTAGTTACAACATATATATTTAATATCAAATTATTCCATAATACATGTGTTTTTGAAACAGAACGTATCATAATGTTTTACTTTCTACATGTATATCAAAGGATGCAAACTCATAATTTATCAATTAGCCCTGATTCAAATGTTATTAATCTATGGGCTAATTTTAAAAGTAATTGAGTTTGCATCCTTTGTTCTATATAATAGGGATCGACATACAAAAAAATATCAAATTCAAGGAATTGTGGTCCCCCACTTTTGGGTGTTTGTCTATAAAGAAATGCTTACAGACAACCCCCCCCCCCCCCCCCCCCCCCCCCATTCTTAAGCTCTTATATTATCAACACTCTAAATATGAATGATAAAAATCCAAGAAAAGATCAAAGGGTCCAAACTTTTGTTTTGTTACCAAGGGACAGGGCTTATGAAAAGGTATGCACATGTGAAATATTAAAGTCCTATCATTCAAAATACCATCCAAAACTTACGGTTGAGGTTGAAGTTTTTAAATGTGGGTCAACCTCCAAGGACAAGGTCACAAGGTCAGAATGTTGTTACCAACAGAAAGGTCTTGTCACAAGGAATACACATGTGAAATGTGAAAGCCCCATCACTTTCCATTCAAAAGTTATGGTCATGGTTAAAGTTTTTGAAAAGTAGGTCAAAGTCCATGGTCAAGGTCAAAATTTTGGTATCCATGGAAAGATCTTTTCACGAGGAATACACATGTGAAATATCAAAGCCCTATCACTTTCCATTAAAAAGTTATGGTTAAAGGATAAAGGTTAAAGTTTCTTGAAAAGTAGATCGAACTCAAAGGTCAAGGTCACAAGGTCAAAAATTTTGGTATCCATGGAAAGGTCTTGTCACAAGGAATACATATGTGTAACATAAATTCCTACCACTTTTCATTCAAAAGTTATGGCCAAGGTTTAAGATTTTAATAAGTAGGTCGAAGTCCAAGGTCATGGTCAGAAGGTAAAAAATTTTGGTATCCATGGAAAGGTCATGTCACAAGGAATACACATGTGTAACATGAAAGCCCTATCCCTTTCCATTCAAAAGTTATGGTCAAAGGTTAAAGTTTGTAATAAGTAGGTCAAAGTCCAAGGTCAAGGTCACAAGGTCAAAAATTTTGGCATCCATGGAAAGATCTTGTCACAAGGAATACTAATGTGAAATATCAAAGCCCTATCACTTACCATTCAAAAGTTATGCACAAGGTTAAAGTTTTTGTGACTGATGGACAGACGGACTGACGGACGGACAGACAAACCGGTCGCTTTCGGGAAAGTGGGGGACAAAAAGAAAACAATACTAAATGACATTAAATTTAAATATATTTTTTAAAACTGAGCCCCCAATACGGCAAGTTTTTTCCGGATTGTGTGTGCACTAATTATAATATGCCAATATTGAGGGTCATTGAGGGTCATCGCCATTCAAACATTTATATACATGTTAATATGTCTGACATATTTGCACATTTTGGTGAACATATCTGTCTTCTGATGACTTTGTAATAATTTAATGGACCAGTAAAGTTACTGTTTTGACAGGCTTTTGATTATGGTGACTTCATTATGTAAAAGTCTGCCAGCATCTGGTGCGTCGTACTTAGACCTTTGGTGACCCCTCTTTAAATCCCTAATTTGGTGAATATTAATCATGTTAATATACAATTATTTACTTTTATTGAGGTATATACATTATGGTTTAGTTCCCAGATAAGAGAATATTTGTCGAGCCCTAAGGGTGAGGTGAATATTGTTTTCGAGGGGAGCTAAACCATTGTAATTTGTATTTACTGAGGTACAAGTAAAACTAGAACTGCCCTAAAGTGGACGAATTATACCCCCCGCGGGACGTTTTTCTCTACACGGATTCATTTATGACATAACACAGAAAGCTCTGGGCCCCAGCACCATAAACTAAGAATTGACTTAAGTAAAATTCTCAATTTTAAAATACAATTTATAGCAAATCAGTGCAAATTTGAAATATTGAGTACATCCATTCTATTCTACTCTGAAAATAGACAAATTCTGTGAATCATTTCAAGTCATCACTTATATTATATTACTATTATTAGTGAGACAAAAGAAAACTGAAATTAAGACTTAAGTCATGCAGTTCTTAGTTTATGGTGCCCAGCCCTGGTCATAAGTAATCTATATGTGAAATATCAAAGCCCTATCCCTTATAGCTTAAAAGTAGGTCAAAGGTCAAGGTCACTATTTCAAAAGTCATGGTATCAGATGAAAGCTCTGGTCACGAGGAATCTATATATATGTATGTGAAATATCAAAGCCCTATCCCTTATAATTAAAAAGTAGGTCAAAGGTCAAGATCAAGGTCATTAGGTCAAAAGTCATGATATCAAATGAAAGCGCTCATCATGAAGAATCTATATGTGAAAAATATCAAAGCCCCATCCCTTATTATTTAAAAGTAGTTCAAAGGTCAAGATAAAGGTCACTATGTCAAAAGTCATGGTATCAAATGAAAGCTTTTGTCATGAGGAATATATGTGAAATATATAAACCCTATCCCTTATTTTTTAAAAGTAGGTCAAAGGTCAATATCAAGTTCACTAGGTCAAAAGTCATGATATCAAATGAAAGCTGTCATCATGAGGAATATATATATGTGAAATATCAAAGCCCTATCTCTTATAGTTTAAAAGTAGGTCAAAGGTCAAGGTCAAGGTCAAGACCACAAGGTCAAATGTCTTGGAGTAAAACTTGTTATGATGAATGTCTGTATGAAATTTAAAGCCTTATCACTTATACTTGAAGGGATATTCACTTTTAAAAAGAACATCTCAACCAAAATATTACAATAAGGTCAAAGTTCAAAGTCAAAGTCACTAGGTCAAATGTCCTGGTATCAAAATGTAGTACTTATTATGGTGAATGACTGTATAAAATATGAAAGCCCTATCACTTATACCTGAAGAGATATTCGCTTTAAGAACGTCTTAACAAAACAAGAGGCCCAAGGGGGCCACATCGCTCACCTGAGGAGACTGTATGTATGTTTTCAATCAAAGTCAAGACCTGACGGAAATCGCTTTTAGTGAAGCTTTGAGAAGGACAAGGTGTACAAGTTACTTCCTGTAAAGTTTGGTGACATTCTGTGCAGTAGTTTAAGAGGATAAGTCAAAAATGTGTCATTCAAATAGAGCCTAGCTATAGAGGACATCTTGGATTTCCAATCGGCTCGAAAAACACAAACTAAGTAGAGGGCAATGAGTACTTGCGTCCTGTGAAGTTTCAAGAAATTCTGTGAAGCAGTTTCAGAGGAGAAGTTGAAAATGTGTCAGCCAATCAGAGCCTGTGGCGGCCATCTTGGATTTCCGATAGGCTCCAAAAACGCAAACTTGATAGGTGTATGAGTACTTGCATCCTGTGAAGTTTCATGAAATTCTGTGCAGCGGTTTCAGAGGAGAAGTCGAAAATTTGTCAGCCAATCAGAGCAATCAGAGCCTGTGGCGGCCATCTTGGATTTCTGATCAGCTCGAAAAACACAAACTTGGTAGAGAGCAATCAGTACTTGCTTCCTGTGAAGGTTTGTGAAATTCTATGCAGCCGTTTGAGAGAAGTCGAAAATGTGTCAGTCAATCAGAGCCTGTGGCGGCCATCTTGGATTTCCGATTGGCTCGAAAAACACAAACTTGGTAGAGGGTATTGAGTACTTGCTTCCTGTGAAGTTTCATGAAATTCTGTGCAGTGGTTATAGAAGAGAAGTCGAAAATGTGTCAGCCAATCAGAGCCTGTGGCAGCCATCTTGGATTTCCGATTGGCTCGAAAAACACGAACTTGGTAGAGGGCAGTGAGTAGTTGCTCCCCGTGAAGTTTCATGAAATTCTGTGCAGCGGTTTCAGAGGAGAAGTCGAGAATGTGTCAGCCAATTAGAGCCTGTGGCTGCCATTTTGGATTTCCAATCGGCTCCAAAAACACAAACTTGGTAGAAGGCATTGAGTACTTGCTTCCTGTGAAGTTTCATGAAATTCTGTGCAGCGGTTTCAGAGGAGAATTAAGTCAAAAATGTGTCAGCCAATCAGAGCCTGTGGCGGCCATCTTGGATTTCCGATCAGCTCGAAAAACACAAACTTGATAGAGGGCATTGAGTACTTGCTTCCTGTGAAGTTTCATGAAATTCTGTGACGCAGTTTCAGAAGAGAAGTCGAAAATGTGTCAGCCAATTAGAGCCTGTGGCAGCCATCTTGGATTTCCGATCGGCTTGAAAAGCACAAATTTGATAGAGGGCATTGAGTACTTGCTTCCTGTGAAATTTCGCGAAATTCTGTGCAGCGGTTGCAGAAAAGATATCGAAAATGTTAAAAGTTTACGTCGGACGGACGGATGATGGACGGACGACACGCTATGACAATAGCTCATTTGAGCTTCGCTCAGGTGAGCTAAAAACAACAATACTTGTAGGGGACCATGATTTCTTCATTCCTACCAAGTTTAACGAAAATCTGTTCAGACACTGGTTCTGGAGAAGAAGTTGAATATGTATGAAAATCATCCCCTCCTACTTCTTGAGTAATCTAAGTAACCCGAGAGAGATAGTTATACAGAAGCTAAAACAAAATAACAGCCCCCCTCCCCATCCTTTCACTGTGTTATTGATAACATTAATCTGTTCTTACATTAATATTTTGAGCTGCTCTCAATATTGTAATTTCAAAGTTGTATATCTAAGTCTTCACAAGATAAATTTGAAAATACTTATTCATCTTTTTAAAATTATTTAGTTTCCTTTTCCATACTTATTCAATAATTTAAAATATATAACATTCAAATGAATCGATAATCCAAAAACTTAAACCTCAAAAACATAAATCAATATTAAAGAAAGACAACTCTTGCATACATGAACATGTACCAACTTATACGAAACTAAAGTTACCAGGGTACCAGAACTTGAACCCACAAGCCTTGGGTCCATGTTCACAGTAAACAGATCTATTCATGATTGAAAAAATACTCATAAAAATAGCAATCCAAGGAATGCTTGTGTCGCCTGCGAGGCGGTTTGATTTTTATTCTAGAAAGTGGATCAAAATTCTTGAAAAGTAGGTTTAGGTCAAATATCTAGATCAAGGTCAAAAGGTAAAAAATTATGGTATGTGTAGAAAGGTCTTGCCACAAGGATTGCACACGTGAAATATCAAAGTCCTAACACTTACCAATAAAAAGATATATCCATTCTTAATTTTTTTGAAAAGTAGGTCAAATATTTAGGTCAAGGTCGCTAGGTCAAAAATAATGGTATGTGTAGCAAGGTCTTGTCACAAGGAATACACATGTGAAATATCAAAGCCCTATCACTTACCAATCAAAAGATATAGCGAATCTTATCTTTTTTTCAAAAGTAGGTCAAATATCTAGGTCAAGGTCACAAGGTCAAAAATAATGGTATGTGTAGAAAGGTCTTGCCACAAGGATTGCACATGTGAAATATCAAAGCCCTATCACCTACCAATCAAAAGATATATCCATTCTTAATTTTTTTGAAAAGTAGGTCAAATATGTAGGTCAAGGTCACTAGGTAAAAAATAATGGTATGTGTAGCAAGGTCTTGTCACAAGGAATACACATGTGAAATATCAAAGCCCTATCACTTACCAATCAAAAGTTATGGGCTGTGACACCCAAAGTGTGACAGACAGACAGACAGACAGACAGACAGACGGACGGACGGACAGACGGACAACGGACAAAGTGATCCCTAAGTGTCGCTATGCTTCGCAGGCGACACAAAAATCTGTTCAGCAGTTCTGGAGAAGAAGTTGAATATGTATGAAAATCATCCCCCCCCCCTTTCCTTTTCATATAAGAAAATAATTCATAAAAAATCAAAAAATTAAAATTTCAGTATAAAATACATATCAAAGCATTTATGAACTTAAATGTGATAAATGTGCAGTAAATGAATGTGTAAAATCATACACATATTGAGTTATTTAAAGACATAGTGCAAAAATGTGCATTTCTGACAAAGTCCGAAAAGACGTCAAAAACGCGTCAAAAACGCGTCAAAAATTTGACTTCTGAGTGGAACCAAAAATAACAACACTTCTTAAGACATCTCTCTAGATCATCCTGATGCTTTCGGATTGTCGATACCTGCTTCCATTCTGAAGAAGAAGTTTGTCAAAGGAGGGTACCCCCTGTAACCAACTTTTGCCTCTGGTGGCGCCACCTGTTGATGGATCCAGACGAAAAACAACAACACTTGTAGGGGACCATGAGTACTTCATTCCTACCAAAAGAAGGGAGGAGATCTCCAACAAGAACCCGTTGCAGCATCAACAGTAAAACACCAAAACACCCGATGCAAAAACACAAAAGACGAGTACAGCACGAGACGGAAAAGAGACACACGACATGTAAACATCAAACACAAAAGACTACACATAAACCGACAAGACCAATGGGTAACCGGTGCCGACTTTGGACGGCCATCTGTCACGCAAGTAGCAAATGGTGTGGTTATCCTGGATTACGTGCGCACAACCCTCTGACTTCTCCAATTACCCAGAGGTCTCGAAGAACGTACAATTGTGGTGTAAAACAACCTCCTCACTGTAAGATGACATCACACAAACAAGACCGCAAAACGCAGAGGCCCCAGAGACACAGATGAATATGTAAATGGATATAAAAAGAGGGCATGCGTTATACAGTCCGTGCTCTGCCGGCTGTAGCGAGTTTCATGAAAATCTGTTCAGTGGATCTGGAGAAGAAGTTGAATATGTATGAAAATCACCCCCCCCCTCCCCTTCCTTTTCACATAAGAAAAAAATTAATAAAAAATCAAAAAATTTAAATTTTAGAATAAAATACTTATCAAAGCATTTAGTAACTTAAATATGATAAATATGCAGTAAATGAATGTGTAAAATCATACACTTATTGAGTTATTTAAAGAAATAGTGCAAAAATGTGCATTTCTGACGAAGTCCGAAAAGACGTCAAAAACGCGTCAAAAATTTGGCTTCCGAGTGGAACCAAAAATAACAAGACTTCTTAAGACATCTCTCTAGATCATCCTGATGCTTTCGGTTTGTCGATACGTGCTTCCGTTCTGAAGAAGAAGTTTGTCGAAGGAGGGTACCCCCTGTGACCTACTTTTGCCTCTGGTGGCGCCACCTGTTGATGGATCCGGACGAAAAACAACAACACTTGTAGGGGACCATGAGTACTTCATTCCTACCAAGTTTCATGAAAATCTTTTCAGTGGTTCTGGAGAAGAAGTCGAAAATGTTGAAAAGTTTACAACGGACGACGGACAGACAACGGACGACGGACGCCAGACGGTGCGCTATGACAATAGCTCACTTGAGCTTTGCTCAGGTGAGCTAAAAACTGCTACATGGTCAAAGTTCAAAGTCAAGGTCACTAGGTCAAATGTCTTGGTATCAAAATGTAGTACTTGTTATGGTTAATGTATGTATGAAATATTAAAGCCCTATCACTTATATGTGAAAAAAAAATTACAACTACAAGGTCAAACTTCAAGGTCAAGGTCACTAGGTCATATGTCTTGGTATCAAAATGCAGTACTTATTATGGTGAATACATGTATGAAATATGAAAGCCCTATCACTTATACTTGCAAGAGTAACATCTGCTTTCACTTGTTAACCGGACAGATGGACAGACAGACAGACGGACAGATGGACAGAGACAGGGTGTGTCCTATACACCCCCCCAAACTTCATTTGCAGGGGGTATAATAATTATTTTATTACATGAAGTTAAAAACCATCTAAATCATTCAAACATTACTTTCACACCATAATTAAACCTCTCTAATCTATTTTTAGCACATGGAGAACTGTTGGAATCTTATTTCTCCCTCTGTTGACTGGGATACCCATGGAAACGCTGGGAAAAGAGATCCTTGTCTTACCCCTTTGGGGTACGTAAGATAACATTTTCACGTGCCTTTTGACTGTAACGTCAATAATGTGATGTCATACATGATTGATGCATTTAATGCCGATCAAAATATGAAAAAGAATACATAAAATCTCATTTTTGAGTGCTTTTAGACAGTGGGAGAAAAAAAAACAATCCCCAGATGTGATCAGGGACACGGAAATCCAACCCTCGAGTCCAGGATTTGCTTTTTTCCACAACTCGGCAAGCCTCATAGTGGTACAAGCAAATCCTGGACACTTAATGGGTTGGATTTCCTTGTCCCTGATCATATCTGGGGATAGATTCTATTAATCTACCCTGGATAACGTCCGTCATCCTAGGTAGATTTTATAATGTTTGAGCGTTTCACCAAAAGGCCGTTTTACCCAATCAGGAAAAGGGAAAATAATAATATTAGGCGATAATAATTAAGCACAACCTTCTCACGACATCTCCTTAGCCATGCAAGTCCAAGACATTATTATACCTTTTTTGTACATATTTATGAAAAAAAAGCCTTCTACTCCACATTTTCAGATTCTGTCATTCAGAAGATTCATCACCTAGTAGTAGACATGGTAGGAGCCCCAAAATGCAATTAGGCCTTGGGTGCACAAATGTAAAATGCCTGTGAAGTAGGCCAAGGTACTTAAAGGTGTTTATCTTGTTCAATATTATCTAAATGGGGCTTCTAATCCTCCTAATAATATTTAAATGCGAAATCTTTCATTGTGATATGTAACAGTTAGAGTCAATGAATATGCTATGTGTTTCTGACAGAACAAGCCAGTTGAGGCTGAATCATGTTTTTAACATTATGCATGGCCATGCACCAACCTATTTAGGTGAACATTTTGTCTTAAATAACAATGTCACAAGAGGGGGCCAAAATATGAGTTTTCAGCTGCCAAGTGTAAATACCTATACAAAATCTAGTTTTTATTTTAATGCTATAAAGGATTGGAATTCTATGCCCTTGGAAATTAAAGAAATCAGAAATAGAACTTCTTTCAAAGCTGCAGTCAAGGCACATTTAACCGAAAATGCTAGAAACAGAGAGCTAAATGAATTTATATATGATTTTTAAATGAAATGTGTATAAAAATATAATTTCCAATGTATGATTTAGTTTTAAAATCAATTTAATTATTAATCGGGCATTGTGAAATGTTACATGTTTTTATTATAGTCCTTCCGGGTTGTCGTTGCCAAAGTCCCTATATTTATGCTCAACTTTTTTCCACCTTAGAATTTGCCAGGTCAATGCGCACGGCAATTTAAATGTACTCACGAATGCTTTGTATCCGTCATCCTGATTGGTCAAGTGGCAAAGTTGTTTTGTTTATTATTTATATCGGATATTCGTTAATCTAATTAATACCATAGTCAATAATGATCGAATCCAACGATGAAACTGTCATTTGTATAAATTTAAAATGCATTTTAAGTAAGGGGAAAGGTTTTAAAACGATAAGAAAACTGTTGAATCGCATGCTTGTTGTTGAAATACTATATTTATTTTATGACAGATCTACAGTAAGTACGTGATCTTCTTCCTTCTAATATCATAAAGTGGTTGTAGATTGATTCTCATTTGTGATTTTTTTTCTTAGTGTGAAATAAAAGCAGGTACGCACATAAATAGACCGGGGAAGAGGGGGTCATCGTGCCTCCCGGTGGTTTATACATGGACGTGGCCAGGCCTACATCTGTACGCAAAAACGTCCACATCGTTTTCGAAAATAAATGACATAAAAAAACAGAGAGAGAGAGAGAAAGAGAGAGAGAGTGAGAGAGAGAATATTGTTCTTTATACAAAGTGTTGGTCTCCGGAAATTCTGAATCAAGATACACAATATCATCAACAAAGTTTAGCTTCAAATCTGGGACAAATATTCAGATCTTCTTACTTTGAACGAAGAAGGTTAAAAAGCGAATTTGTCTAGTCGTCTAAAAAGAAAAAAAATATTTGATAAAAATGTAAAAACAGTGCCCCAGAATGCCGAAAATTTGCTTCCTGGTTGTCTAGAATCCATAAAAGCTATCCCAAATCTCCGTCTCTTTACAGTCGTGAGCAGTGCCCAAATAAAAGGTGAAGGGGGGGGGGGGGGCATATGACATGCTTTAAAAGCAAACTATGTACTGTTTCGTGACACTAGTGAGTAATAACCGAAATACTCTTCAAAGACCACCAATGTGAATACTTTTTTTTCATAATTTACACACAACGATTGCTGACAAAGTGCAACTAAACGACCATTTGGGAAGGCCGGATGCAGGGCTGTCATGTCCAATATCTGAACGTGGATTAAAAGACCCTCCTCAATAAAAATATTATCGCGATATCAAATTCAAAAAATCAAAATGTATAGGTAGTCTTTGCGCACACGACACCGACAAGTGGTTTTGTTGTTGATTTTAACTGAGTTCAGTTCACCCGTCCGTCTGATGTAGTTTGTCACGTCACGCAAGCAGGTGGGATTTAAATTGACACCCAATCAAAAGCGTCCTTCGATGAAGCTTCGGTGAGATAACATAGGTTAGCAAATTCCAAGGTGGAAAAAAGTTGAGTGTATTTAATTTAAGTTTAAACTAACCCTATTTATTTACTTATACTTATATTTATTAATATGTCAGGACCCCATTGGAAATAAGCACACTATGAATTGCTTTAATGGGTTATCCTAGGCAATATCTATGCAATGCACCTATAATGTGATAGTTACTTCTGTGATATCTTTGATTTAAAATTTAAAATCAGTTATTCTACTAAAGATACATGTACTAGATCAACTGTGATATTTTTACTAGATCAACTGTGATACTTTAGCCAAATTTAAGTGTGATAAGCAAAATTCTGTGATATATTAAATATGACTTTGTTGACATTGATTATGCATTATAACCTGTGCTATTGTATGATATACATTGCCTGAATAAAATTGAATTGAATTGAATTGAATTGAACAGTTGACACTTACAAGGTTTGATTTTCCGGAATTACACCCGTTATAGGTTCGATAATTACATTAAAGACTTTTGTTGACAGAGAGTAAGCGTTAAATTGATGTAGATCGAAATCCAAGAGAATGTCGCTATTTGCAATGGCGTAAGGTCCCCTATGCAAAAAAATAGATTTATCGGTTATAATACAATACTGAGGGGACCTTACGCCATTGACTTTCGTGTTGACCATAGTAAAGAGGGAACCTTACGACATTGAATTTAATAAAAAGGGATCCTTACGCTTTTGACTTTTCATAATTGGAGAAGGGGGCGACAGAACTGGGCGAAGAATATCAGAAAGGGATGAGGGGGGGGGGGGGGGGGGGAGGAAAGGGGCGGAAAAGGGAGAAAAGGGTGGGAGGTGGTATATGGTAGGAGGAGAGGAGGGGACCTTACGCCATTGACTTTCTACATGGACCATAATAATGAGGGGAACCTTACGTCATTGACTTTCTATATGGACCATAATAAAGAGGGGACCTTACGCCATTGACTTTCTTTATGGACCATAATAAAGAGGGGACCTTACGCCATTGACTTTCTCTATGTATTATAATACAGAGGGGACCTTACGCCATTGACTTTCTATATGGACCATAATAAAGAGGGGACCTTAAACCATTGACTTTCTACATGGACCATAATAAAGAGGGGACCTTACGCCATTGACTTTCTCTATGTATTATAATACAGAGGGGACCTTACGCCATTGACTTTCTCTATGTACTATAATACAGAGGGGACCTTACGCCATTGACTTTCTATATGGACCATAATAAAGAGGGGACCTTACACCATTGACTTTCTCTATGTATTATAATACAGAGGGGACCTTACGCCATTGACATTCTATATGGCTTATAATACAGGAGGGGACCTTACGCCATTGACTTTCTGTATGGATTATAATACAGAGGGGACCTTACGCCATTGACTTTCTATATGGATTATAATACAGAGGGGACCTTACACCATTGACTTTCTACATGGACCATAATAAAGAGGGTACCTTACGCCATTGACTTTCTCTATGTATTATAATACAGAGGGGACCTTCCGCCATTGACTTTCTATATGGACCATAATAAAGAGGGGATCTTACGCCATTGACTTTCTCTATGTATTATAATACAGAGGGGACCTTACGCCATTGACTTTCTATATGGACCATAGTTAAGAGGGGAACTTACGCCATTGACTTTCTCTATGTATTATAATACAGAGGGGACCTTACGCCATTGACATTCTATATGGATTATAATACAGAGGGGACCTTACGCCATTGACTTTCTACATGGACCATAATAAAGAGGGGACCTTACGCCATTGACTTTCTCTATGTATTATAATACAGAGGGGACCTTACGCCATTGACTTTCTATATGGACCATAATAAAGAGGGGACCTTACGCCATTGACTTTCTCTATGTATTATAATACAGAGGGGACCTTACGCCATTGACTGTCTATATGGACCATAATAAAGAGGGGACCTTACGCCATTGACTTTCTCTATGTATTATAATACAGAGGGGACCTTACGCCATTGACATTCTATATGGATTATAATAAAGAGGGGACCTTACGCCATTGACTTTCTACATGGACCATAATAAAGAGGGGACCTTACGCCATTGACTTTATGTATTATAATACAGAGGGGACCTTACGCCATTGACTTTCTATATGGACCATAATAAAGAGGGGACCTTACGCCATTGACTTTCTCTATGTATTATAATACAGAGGGGACCTTACGCCATTGACTGTCTATATGGACCATAATAAAGAGGGGACGTTACGCCATTGACTTTCTCTATGTATTATAATACAGAGGGGACCTTTCGCCATTGACACTCTATATGGATTATAATACAGAGGGGACCTTACGCCATTGACTTTCTACATGGACCATAATAAAGAGGGGACCTTACGCCATTGACTTTCTCTATGTATTATAATACAGAGGGGACCTTACGCCATTGACTTTCTATATGGATTATAATACAGAGGGGACCTTACGCCATTGACTTTCTACATGGACCATAATAAAGAGGGGACCTTACGCCATTGACTTTCTCTATGTATTATAATACAGAGGGGACCTTACGCCATTGACATTCTATATGGATTATAATACAGAGGGGACCTTACGCCATTGACTTTCTACATGGACCATAATAAAGAGGGGACCTTACGCCATTGACTTTCTCTATGTATTATAATACAGAGGGGACCTTACGCCATTGACATTCTACATGGACCATAATAAAGAGGGGACCTTACGCCATTTACTTTCATATGGATTATAATACAGAGGGGACCTTACGCCATTGACATTCTATATGGATTATAATACAGAGGGGACCTTACGCCATTGACATTCTATAAGAACCGTAATACAGAAGGGACCCAACGCCATTGATTTTCTATGTTCACAATAATGCAGAGGGGAACCTAACACCATCAACGAAATCTGTATGGACCTTAATACAGAGGGGACCTTACAACATTGACTTTATACATCGACCATGATACAGAAGGGACCTTACACCATTGACTTTCTATATGGACAATAATACAATGGGAACCTTACACTATTGACATCTATATGTATCATAATGAAGAGGGGACCTAACTCCATTGACTTTCTATATGAACCATAGTACAGATGGGACCTTACTCCATTTACTTTCTATATAGACTATAGTGCAGAGGGGACCTTACGACATTGACTTTCTATATGGATCATAAAACAGAGGGGACCATACTCCATTGACATTCAATATAGACCTTAGTACAGAGGGACCTTATGCTATTGACTTTCTATATGGATCATAATACAGAAGGGACCTTACTCCATTGACTTTCTATATAGACCATAAAACAGAGGGGACCTTACGCCATTGACTTTCTATATAGATCATAATGCAGAGGGGACCTTACTCCATTGACATTCTATATAGACGATAGTACAGAGGGAACCTCACGCCATTTACTTTATATATGGACCATAATACGGAGGGAACCTTTCAATATTGACTATCTACAAGGACCGTAATACAGAGGTGTTATTACGCCATATGACTTTCTATATAGACCATAATATAAAGGGGACCTTCCACCATTGACATTCTACATCGACATAATACAGAGAGTACCTTATGCCATTGACTTTCTCTATAGACCATAATACAATGGGGACCTTACACCATTGACTGTCTATATGGATCATAATAAAGAGGGAATCTTACGCCATTGACTGTCTATATGGACCATAATACACAGGGGACCTTACGCCATTGACTTTCTATATAAAGACCATAGTACAGAGGGGACCTTACGCCATTGACTTTCTACATCGACCATAATACGGAGGGGACCTTACACCATTGACTTTCTATATGGACCATAATACACAAGGGATCTTACGCCATTGACTTTCTATATGGACCATAATACAGAGGGGACCTTGCGCCATTGACTTTCTATATGGACCATAATACAGAGGGGACCTTACACCATTGACTTTCTATATAGACTATAGTACAGAGGGGACCTTACGCCATTGACTTTCTGTATGGACCACAGTACAGAGGGGACCTTACGCCATTGTCTTTCTATATGGATCATAATACAGAGGGGACCTTACGCAATTGACTTTCTATATTACCCATAGTACAGGGTGGATCTTACGCCATTGACTTTTTATATGGATCATAATACAGAGGGGACCTTACGTTATCGACTTTTTGTATGACCATAGCAGAGAGGGAACCTTACAACATTGACTTTTATAAGAACCGTAATACAGAGGGGACCCTACGCCATTGACTTTCTATGTTCACAATAATACAGAGGGGAACATAACACTATTAACGAAATCTGTATGGACCTTAATACAGAGTGGACCTTACACCATTGACTTACTATATGGACCATAATACAGATGGTAACTTACACCATTGAATTTCTACACGGACCATAATACAGAGGGGACCTTACACCATTGACTTTATACATAGACAATAATACAGAAGGGACCTTACACCATTGACTTTCTATATGGACAATAATACAATGGGGACCTTACACCCTTGATTACTATATGAATCATAATACAAAGGGGTCCTTACTCCATTGTCTTTCTATATGAATCATAGTACAGAGGGGACCTTACACCATTGACTTTGTATAAGAACTGTAATACAGAGGGGACCTTACACCATTATGTTTCATGGAAGAAGAAATAGATTCTATCACTTTCTACTGAGACATTAAAAGTTACACTCTATGCTGTCCCACGACTCTGATGGTCACATGAACACCTCACTCTATGACAAACGTGACGACTTAAGTTTCAGCATCACAAACTTTCCTTTTCTGAGTAGCAACATTCTTTCAGCGCCTGCTTATGGCGTGTTAATATGCCAGATAAAGTACAAAATATATAGATATATAGAAGCAGGAGATGCTGACTCTTTCTGGGCACCTGGTCTCACTCTCTTGTAATTGGAGTTCGCTTCTTTCCATGTAGTGGAAGCGCAGGGATCACTTTGTCCGTTGTCCGTCTGTCAGTCAGTCCGTCCGTCCGTCTGTCTGTCACACTTTGGGTGTCACACCCCATAACTTTTCATCGGTAAGTGATAGGGCTTTGATATTTCACATGTGTATTTCCTGTGATGAGACCTTTTTACACATACCATAATTTTTGACCTAGTGACCTTGATCTAGATATTTGTCCTACTTTTCAAAAAATTAACATTGGCTATATCATTTGATTGGTAAGTGATAGGGATTTTATAATTCACATGTGTATTCCTTTTCATAAGACCTTTGTACAGATACCAAATTCTTTTTACCTAGTGACCTTGACCTAGATATTTGACCTACTTTTCCAAAAAAAACATTTGCTATATCTTTTGATTGGTAAGTGATAGGGATTTTATAATTCACATGTGTATTTCCTGTGACATAACCTTACAACATGTACCATAAATTTTGACCTAGTGACCTTGACCTAGATATTTGACCTACTTTTCCAAACAATTAACATTGGCTATAACTTTTGATTGGTAAGTGATATGAATTTTATAATTAACATGTGTATTCCTTTTCATAAGACCTTATTACAGATACCAATTTTTTTACCTAGTGACCTTGACCTAGATATTTGACCTACTTTTCCAAAAAAAACATTTGCTATATCTTTTGATTGGTAAGTGATAGGGATTTTATAATTCACATGTGTATTTCCTGTGACATAACCTTACAACATGTACCATAAATTTTGACCTAGTGACCTTGACCTAGATATTTGACCTACTTTTCCAAACAATTAACATTGGCTATAACTTTTGATTGGTAAGTGATATGAATTTTATAATTAACATGTGTATTCCTTTTCATAAGACCTTATTACAGATACCAATTTTTTTTACCTAGTGACCTTGACCTAGGTATTTGACTTACATTTGAAAAAAATTAAGAATGGCTATATGTTTTATTTTATAAGTGACACGGCTTTGATATTTCAAACATGTATTTCTTATGATGAGTCCTTTCTTTTATTCCCAAAAATTTGTACCCAGTGACTTCACCTAGATGATTGACCTTTTCTGAGAGTAACAGATTGACCATAGCTTTTAATTGATAAGTAAGAGGTTTTATATTTCACATGCGACTTCATTTGACAAGACTTTCCCACTGATAAATGTACAAATATTGAACCAAGTGACCTAGACCTACATATTTTATCAACTTTTTAAAAATAGGCCGCTTCGCAGGAGACACAAGCATCTCTTGGATTGCTATTTTTGTTTGTTTGCTTTGGTTCCTGTTTTATCCTGATTTGTATGGCCCGGTTTATGATTTTCTGAATCATCCTTTTATTACTGTATTTTGGGATATGGTCATTGTCCATATTTGTCATTTGTATCGTGGATATGATCCCGCTGTCAGTGAACGGACACTCGACATGGTACTTGACCAATCTACAGCCTTGTGTCAGCACATTTGTAAGAATTGCGCTCTGATTAAATGTGACGATGGGAATCCAAGCCGGGTCCTTTCCAAACTTCTTTAGAGAAGACTGGGCCCGATAGCTCCTCTGAATGTCAGTCGGACTCCTCGTGTAAAAAAAAGCATGAGCTAGCTGCAGCCGGCAGAGCACGGACTGTACCGGTATTACGTACGGGCCCCTAACCCCATCTATTTATATACTAGTATTAATCTGCGTTGCTTTGGCCTCTGCATATAACTGTCTTGTTTGTGTGGTCATCAAACAGTGAGGAGGTTGTTTTACACTACAATTTTGCGTTCTTCGAGATATTTTGGCAAATGCAAACGTGGGAGGGTTGTGCGCACGTAATCTGGATAACCACACCATTTCTGCAACTTGCGTAACAAATGACCGTCCTAAGTCGGCACCGGTTACCCATTGGTCTCGTTTTACACTACAATTTTGCGTTCTTCGAGATATTTTGGTAACTGCAAACGTGGGAAGGTTGTGCGCACGTAATCTTGATAACCACACCATTTCTGCTACTTGCGTATTAAATGGCCGTCCTAAGTCGGCACCGGTTACCTGTTGGTCTCTTTGGTTTATGTGTAGATTTTGTGTTTCATGTTTCGGTGTCGGGTGCTCGTCTTTGTGTTTTTGCATGGGATGTTTGGCGTTTTCCTGTTGGTACTGCAAAAGAGTCATGTTGGAGATCCCCTCCCTCCTTTCATATGGATGCTGATACCGAGTCTTCTTGAATACCCAATCATTTCTTTTGTTGCGTGAAGTAACAAATGTATTTAGTCAATATAGAAAGAAGTTGGAGTATATGGGTACCCTCAGTATTACAGTCAATATGGAAAGGAAATGTCAAAATGTATCCTCTGAACAATAATCGTCCATATAAAAAGTCAATGCCATAAGCCCCCCTCTATATTACTGTCCTTCTGGAAAGTCAATATAAGTGTCCATATAAGAAGTCAATGGCGTAAGGTCCCCTATCTATTTAAAATTATTGGAAGTCGATGACGTAATGTCCCTCTGTAAATTTTTTCAATGGCGTAAGGTCCCCTCCGTGTTACTGCATATCGAAACAGAAGTCAATGGCGTTAGGTCCCCTCTGCTCAGTTCAGTTTGATAGGCGTATCGTCAGAAATAAGCTGTATGTTGGAATTTTGACCTATGCAACGGACCCACCGAAGCAGTGAGGGTTCTTTTACGTTCCTACGCCTATCCGAGACAGGGGACCCCCGTTTTATAGTCCCTTCAGAAAGACTAGGCTGGGGTTACTTGTCTATATACAAGGTGTAAGCCCACATCACCTGGCGAGGCTCTAAGTTGGTAATCGTCCCTTCACCTGGCGCTCGTCGGATTCGAACCTGTCAGTCTCATGCTTCACTGACCACGACGTACTTAACGCTTTACAAACTTAACTTCTTGTCCAGACAAGGTCGGAAGGTCCCTCTGTTATGGGGGTGGGGAGAGAGAGACAAGGAGGTACCACTTCTCCCCTTTCTCGTTCCTTTTCGACCTTAGGAAGTCAATGGCGTAAAGTTCCTCTCGTAAAATTGTCCGTATAAAAAGTCAATGACGTAAGTTCCCCTCTGTATTATAATCCATAGAGAAAGTCAATGGTGTAAGGTCCCCTCTGTATATTATTGTCCATAAAGAAAGTCAATGGTGTAAGGTCCCCTCTGTCATAATTGTCCATATAGGAAGACAATGGCGTAAGGTCCCTCTGTATTATAATCCATATAGAAAGTAAATGGCGTAAGGTCCCCTCTTTATTATAATCCATAAAGAAAGTCAATGGTGTAAGGTCCCCTCTGTATAGTATTGTCCATAAAGAAAGTCAATGGTGTAAGGTCCCCTCTGTGTATAATTGTCCATAAAGAAAGTCAATGGCGTACGGTCCCCTCTGCATAGTATTCTCCATATAGAAAGTCAATGGCGTAAGGTCCCCTCTGTACATAATTGTCCATATAGAAAGTCAATGTCGTAAGGTCCCCACTTATAATTGTCCATATAGAAAGACAATGGCGTAAGTTCCCCTCTGTATATAATTGTCCAAATAGGAAGACAATGGAGTAAGGTCCCCTTTGTATATAATTGTCCATATAGAAAGTCAATGGTGTAAGGTCCCCTTTGTATATAATTGTCCATATAGAAAGTCAATGGTGTAAGGTCCCCTATGTATATAATCATTGTCCATATAGAAAGACAATGGCGTAAGGTCCCCTTTGTATATAATTGTCCATATAGAAAGTCAATGGTGTAAGGTCCCCTTTGTATATAATTGTCCATATAGAAAGTAAATGGCGTAAGGTCCCCTTTGTATATAATTGTCCATATAGAAAGTAAATGGTGTAAGGTCCCCTTTGTATATAATTGTCCATATAGGAAGTTAATGGCGTAAGGTCCCCTCTGTTATATAATTGTCCATATAGGAAGACAATGGAGTAAGGTCCCCTCTGTTATAATTGTCCATATAGGAAGACAACGGCGTAAGGTCCCCTCTGTTATAATTGTCCATATAGAAAGTCAGTGGCGTAAGGTCCCCTCTGTTATAATTGTCCATATAGGAAGTCAATGGCGTAAGGTCCCCTCTGTTATAATTGTCCATATAGGAAGACAATGGCGTAAGGTCCCCTCTGTATATTATTGTCCATATAGGAAGTCAATGGCGTAAGGTCCCCTCTGTATATAAATGTCCATATAGAAAGACAATGGCGTAAAGTCCCCTCTGTTTATAATTGTCCATATAGAAAGTCAATGGCGTAAGGTCCCCTCTGTATAATTGTCCATATAGAAAGTCAATGGCGTAAGTTCCCCTCTGTATATAATTGTCCATATAGAAAGTCAATGGCGTAAGGTCCCCTCTGTTAGAAAGGTCCCCTCTGTATAAAACATGTGTCGCAATCCTGTGATCCCCTCCTCCCATCTTGCACCCATTATTTCCCTCTGTCGCCCCTCCTCTTATACTCAATGGCATTCAATAGCATATAAGGATCCCCTTTTCTTTAAGTCAATGGTGTAAGGTTCCCTCTGTATTATAATCCATATAGAAAGTCAATGGCGTAAGGTCCCCTCTGTATTATAATCCATAAAGAAAGTAAATGGCGTAAGGTCCCCTCTTTATTATGGTCCATATAGAAAGTCAATGGTGTAAGGTCCCCTCTATATTATTATCAATATAGAAAGTCAATGGCGTAAGGTCCCCTCTGTATTATAATACATAGAGAAAGTCAATGGCCTAAGGTCCCCTCGTTATTATGGTCCATGTAGAAAGTCAATGGCGCAAGGTCCCCCCTGTATTATAATCCATATAGAGTGTCAATGGCGTAAGGTCCCCTCTGTATTATGGTCCACATAGAGAAAGTCAATGGCGTAAGGTCCCCTCTGTATTATAATCCATATAGAAAGTCAATGGCATAAGGTCCCCTCTGTATTATAATCCATATAGAAAGTCAATGGCGTAAGGTCCCCTCTTTATTATGGTCCATGTAGAAAGTCAATGGCGCAAGGTCCCCCCTGTATTATAATCCATATAGAATATCAATGGCGTAAGGTCCCCTCTGTATTATGGTCCACATAGAGAAAGTCAATGGCGTAAGGTCCCCTCTGTATTATAATCCATAAAGAAAGTCAATGGCGTAAGGTCCCCTCTGTATTATAATCCATATAGAAAGTCAATGGTGTAAGGTCCCCTCTTTATTATGGTCCATAGAGAAAGTCAATGGCGTAAGGTCCCCTCTGTATTATAATACATAGAGAAAGTCAATGGCGTAACGTCCCCTCTTTATTATGGTCCATATAGAAAGTCAATGGCGTAAGGTCCCCTTTGTATTATAATACATAAAGTCAATGGCGTAAGGTCCCCTCTTTATTATGGTCCATGTAGAAAGTCAATGGCGCAAGGTCCCCCTGTATTATAATACATATAGAATGTCAATGGCGTAAGGTCCCCTCTGTATTATGGTCCACATAGAGAAAGTCAATGGCGTAAGGTCCCCTCTGTATTATAATCCATATAGAAAGTCAATGGCATAAATTCCCCTCTGTATTATAATCCATATAGAAAGTCAATGGCGTAAGGTCCCCTCTTTATTATGGTCCATGTAGAAAGTCAATGGTGTAAGGTCCCCTCTGTATTATAATCCATATAGAAAGTCAATGGCGTAAGGTCCCCTCTGAATTATAATACATATAGAAAGTCAGTGGTGTAAGGCCCCCTCTTTATTATGGTCCATATAGAAAGTCAATGGCGTAAGGTCCCCTCTGTATTATTATACATAGAGAAAGTCAATGGCGTAAGGTCCCCTCTTTATTATGGTCCATATAGAAAGTCAATGGCGTAAGGTCCCCTCTGTATTATAATACATAGAGAAAGTCAATGGCGTAAGGTCCCCTCTGTATTATGGTCCACATAGAGAAAGTCAATGGCGTAAGGTCCCCTCTGTATTATAATCCATAAAGAAAGTCAATGGCGTAAGGTCCCCTCTGTATTATAATCCATATAGAAAGTCAATGGTGTAAGGTCCCCTCTTTATTATGGTCCATATAGAAAGTCAATGGCGTAAGGTCCCCTCTGTATTATAATACATAGAGAAAGTCAATGGCGTAACGTCCCCTCTTTATTATGGTCCATATAGAAAGTCAATGGCGTAAGGTCCCCTCTGTACTATAATACATAGAGAAAGTCAATGGCGTAAGGTCCCCTCTTTATTATGGTCCATGTAGAAAGTCAATGGCGCAAGGTCCCCCCTGTATTATAATACATATAGAATGTCAATGGCGTAAGGTCCCCTCTGTATTATAATACATAGAGAAAGTCAATGGCGTAAGGTCCCCTCTGTATTATAATCCATATAGAAAGTCAATGGCATAAGGTCCCCTCTGTATTATAATCCATATAGAAAGTCAATGGCGTAAGGTCCCCCCTTTATTATGGTCCATGTAGAAAGTCAATGGTGTAAGGTCCCCTCTGTATTATAATCCATATAGAAAGTCAATGGTGTAAGGTCCCCTCTTTATTATGGTCCATATAGAAAGTCAATGGCGTAAGGTCCCCTCTGTATTATAATACATAGAGAAAGTCAATGGCGTGAGGTCCCCTCTTTATTATGGTCCATATAGAAAGTCAATGGCGTAAGGTCCCCTCTGTATTATAATACACAGAGAAAGTCAATGGCGTAAGGTCCCCTCTTTATTATGGTCCATGTAGAAAGTCAATGGCGCAAGGTCCCCCCTGTATTATAATCCATATAGAATGTCAATGGCGTAAGGTCCCCTCTGTATTATGGTCCACATAGAGAAAGTCAATGGCGTAAGGTCCCCTCTGTATTATAATCCATATAGAAAGTCAAAAGCGTAAGGTCCCCTCTGTATTATAATCCATATAGAAAGTCAATGGTGTAAGGTCCCCTCTTTATTATGGTCCATATAGAAAGTCAATGGCGTAAGGTCCCCTCTGTATTATAATACATAGAGAAAGTCAATGGCGTAAGGTCCCCTCTTTATTATGGTCCATGTAGAAAGTCAATGGCGCAAGGTCCCCCCTGTATTATAATCCATATAGAATGTCAATGGCGTAAGGTCCCCTCTGTATTATGGTCCACATAGAGAAAGTCAATGGCGTAAGGTCCCCTCTGTATTATAATCCATATAGAAAGTCAAAAGCGTAAGGTCCCCTCTGTATTATAATCCATATAGAAAGTCAATGGTGTAAGGTCCCCTCTTTATCATGGTCCATATAGAAAGTCAATGGCGTAAGGTCCCCTCTGTATTATAATACATAGAGAAAGTCAATGGCGTAAGGTCCCCTCTTTATTATGGTCCATATAGAAAGTCAATGGCGTAAGGTCCCCTCTGTATGATAATATATAGAGAAAGTCAATGGCGTAAGGTCCCCTCTTTATTATGGTCCATGTAGAAAGTCAATGGCGCAAGGTCCCCCCCTGTATTATAATCCATATAGAATGTCAATGGCGTAAGGTCCCCTCTGTATTATGGTCCACATAGAGAAAGTCAATGGCGTAAGGTCCCCTCTGTATTATAATCCATATAGAAAGTCAAAAGCGTAAGGTCCCCTCTGTATTATAATCCATATAGAAAGTCAATGGTGTAAGGTCCCCTCTTTATTATGGTCCATATAGAAAGTCAATGGCGTAAGGTCCCCTCTGTATTATAATACATAGAGAAAGTCAATGGCGTAAGGTCCCCTCTTTATAATGGTCCATATAGAAAGTCAATGGCGTAAGGTCCCCTCTGTATTATAATACATAGAGAAAGTCAATGGCGTAAGGTCCCCTCTTTATTATGGTCCATGTAGAAAGTCAATGGCGCAAGGTCCCCCCTGTATTATAATCCATATAGAATGTCAATGGCGTAAGGTCCCCTCTGTATATGGTCCACATAGAGAAAGTCAATGGCGTAAGGTCCCCCTCTGTATTATAATCCATATAGAAAGTCAATGGCGTAAGGTCCCCTCTTTATTATGGTCCATGTAGAAAGTCAATGGTGTAAGGTCCCCTCTGTATTATAATCCATATAGAAAGTCAATGGCGTAAGGTCCCCTCTGTATTATAATCCATAAAGAAAGTCTATGGCGTAAGGTCCCCTCTTTATTATGGTCCATATAGAAAGTCAATGACGCAAGGTTCCCCTCTGTATTATGATACATAGAGTAAGTAAATGGCGTAAGGTCCCCGCTATATTATGGTCCATATAGAAAGTCAATGGCGTAAGGTCCCCTCATTATTATGGTTGATGTAGAAAGTCAATGGCGTAAGGTCACCTCCTCTCTTCCTACCACCTCCCACCCTTTTCTCCCTTCTCCGCCCCTTTCCTTCCCCTCCCTCATCCCTTTCTGATATCATTCGCCAAGTTCTGTCGCCCCCTCCTCCAATTATGAAAAGTCAAAAGCGTAAGGATCCCTTTTTATTAAATTCAATGTCGTAAGGTTCCCTCTTTACTATGGTTAACACGAAAGTCAATGGCGTAAGGTCCCCTCAGTATTGTATTATAACCGATAAATCTATTTTTTTGCATAGGGGACCTTACGCCATTGTATTTAGCAAAATCGAATCCAAGAAGGCGCTCAGTTCGATTCCACTCCATCAGTCAGTCTTGAATTTCATATATACGCATCGGTCCAAAACGGTTCCAGTCATCTCGGAATATTGTTGTAAGATTTTTCTTTTGTAGCTACAATATTTCAACCGTAGGATACCTGCAGATACAGGAACACTAACTGGACAACTTGTTCCTCCCTCCCAACTTGCACACAACGACATAAGCGGCACAGGTTTTTTCATACGCGTAGTCAATGGATATTCACTGCGGTCTTGCTCTCGTCGCTATGCGGCAGACTGAACAAAAATGGCGACGGAACAGACTCCGACGAAGGATATTGCATTTGATTGTTGTTTTTGTTTATCAACGGGGATTTCGACAAAATTTAGTTTGAGCGGGAGGAAGTGTAAAGATTTGAGGGAGAAAATTACAACTTTATTTGGGCCTGATTTACCGTTTAATGATTTATTATCACAGGATGCTTCAGTCTGTAGGAATTGTTTTTCATCGTTTGATCGCTTTTATGATTTTCACGAAATCGTTACCAGTTCTGTGGAGAGGTATTTAGAGAAAAACACAAGGACGAAGAGGATGTCGAATTTTTCGCCTCAGTAATCTTTAGATAACTTAGATGTTTTATAAAAGTCATGTTTTGTATTGGTCAGAACTCCCCTCTACCTGTCTACTGCTCTATGTACAGTGCAGTATACTTTATCCCTTATTTTAGACAGAGGCTCCCGATACGAACATTTGTAAATTGTAGCTGGGTCTACGCACGCAAACATGAATTGTAGTAGACTTCTGCATATAGGTAGTGTAGATACTAGAGAGAGGGAGAGATTAGATACTAAGATAGATACTTTATTGACCGAAATGGGCCTTCTTCGGCATATATTATTTTATTTGTTACTGACCGTTTATAGAGATTTGTCGAGTTGATCAAGCCCATAGAAGGCGAGGCGAAGCTGACAAATCTCTATGGACGGTCAGTAACAAATACTTTCTTGAGGGGACCAAAATTTCTGTTATTTGTTGCCGAAAATTGTTGTTTTACGACTCTTGTTACATGGGAATTCATTTATACAGCAATGGTGGAACTGCTGACAGTCTATAGAAATTTAGACGTCATGCACGTGACACGATTAACACACTCACATTGGTTCGAACCAGTCCGAGGCAAAATAAAGTACATATATATGTTGTTAACAGGTTACAATTATTATACATGGTGCTTAACGACATATAAACAAATGTATGAAAATGTAAAGGATTAAGAATAACCGCTTCAGATATATCTAATTCTAATATTCAAACCCTAGCAGATAAATATACATGCATGTTACAACTTCCTTTGAATTTAATGATGTCAATGTCCTGCACCAATTAACTACAATTCTTGATTTTTTGTGGAAAACAGAGTTATTTGCCTGGATTTACCCATAGATTAGATCCAGGTACCCTACATGAGAATGGTCAATTGTATACCATAATTAATCCCAGATTTTATGGTCCCTTTCCTTAGAAATATATGACATCACAATTAGTCTACATCAGATACAGTCCCAAAGGGGTCAAGCAACTCTTGTTTTAGAAAATAGCGAATTATACTATTGAACATTGAAGAGTGGCCTTTTTTTGACATAATTGTTACTGATTCAGAGATGTTGAAAACTTTTGAGGCATGCCTGTAATACGATGCCAGTCCGAATAAAGAATTGTGTAGCAAACTTTCAACTTTAAAAATTTTGCCAGTCGGAATGAAATTTTGCCGGTCAAATCCTTTGGACTGGCACTTTTCATCGTCACTGCTTACTGTGTTAGAAGAAATATATTTTATGGCCAATTGGCCATAATCATCAGTCTCAGATAATCACATTATAATATTATAGTTTAATATGAGTTCTGACAAATTTACATTAAATTTCCAGGCAAGTCCTACTTAAAGATACTATTAGTTATAAACTTAGGTCAAAAAAGAAAATGTATGTTTCGATCCAATATCCCAACCGACCAACTTTTTCTTTGCTGCCGACCCTATGATTCTTGTTATGGAAATTGAAAAAAAAGAAGAAAAATGCGGGTTCGAAATTGGTCCCCAATTTAACAACTAAAAAAAAGCAGAAACGCATTGTTACCCGATGTTGTGGTGTGAAATGCATGAAAGTAGTAAAAAATATCATTTTGGCAGTTAAAATTGAATCCTCTCAAAAAAGAGGAAAAATAACTAGTGTTTTAAAGCACCTTTTCTCTCAATTCGAACACACTTAAAGACTTTCTTGGATATTTACATGTATATATTAAGCACTTTAATTATATAGATCAGTGAAAGCTATTAAAAAAAAGGAAATGGACATACCGACCTTACCTTTTTTTATTTATGAAAGGGGAAACACACATGTATATGAATAAAAAAAAATTGGCCTAAATCAAGTTTTAGAATCAATCGCATATCGTTCATTATAAACATGATAAAGATAAAAAGATCTAATGTACATGTACTTAATTAGTATGCTTTATGTTTAAAATCTAGAACTGCAGACCCATGTGGTGACTGTACTGGAGCCTGTAGCAGCCTGAGTTTAGGTGAGGGCCCTAACATACCCACAGCAAGAAGGGGACTAGACTTCAGAGGCGATGCCAACAACTCCTCTTTATCCGATGATGATAGATCATCAGCAGTGATGGTGAGATATTATATATATGTATATATAGTATAAAGTTAAAGTACTCTCGGAATAGTTGAGGATAATAATAATATCTGAATCTTTCTACATATATATATATATGTACATTACTATAAACATGATGAACATGGTATAATGAAATGATAACTTACAATATATACATGATAGTATAATATGTAACAATATTGGGTTCAAACTCAGACAGTAGGCAATCTAACCACTGACTTATCCAGGCTGATACATAACCCTGAGCTCCATCAATCAAGTTTTGAGGTTCCTCAACCTCGCAACAACCCTGGTTCGACCTCTTTCAAACGTCAATTTAAGACGAAGTGATTCAGAATGCCCACTGAGATTTCATTGCTAGGCATGCAATGTTTCAGTTAATAAATCAAATGTACTTGCAGAATTAAATTATCTACATAACCCTTTATGAACTTTGTAAATTTGAGGGAATTAGATTTTCAATTTTGTAATGAATGATCAATTGCTATGATATGATTGCAGTTGTAGACTATTTGATATAACTAATTTTAGTATATGTGTTTCAGGAGTGAGTTTATTACTTTGGATGTTCAATGTTGAATTATTCTGGTTGGTATTGAGCAAAATTTTCAGAGAAACTCTTCATGATTCGCAAATTGTGCATTATTAACAACCAGATATATACAATAACAAACAGGGCAAAATACTCATGATTGTTTTTATAATGCTCCCGTAATCGGAGATGTGGGGGCATATAGATTTTGGTCTGTCTGTTTGTCTGTTTGTCCGCAAGAACTGTAACCTTGACCATAAGTTTTGAATGGTGAGTGATAGGGCTTTGATATTTCACATGTGTATTCCTTGTGACAAGACCTTTTCATGGATACCAAATTTATTTACTATGACCTTGGAGTATGACCTATTTTGGAAAAACTGTAACCTTGGCCATAACTTTTGATTGGTACAAAAAATGTAAGTAATAGGGCTTTGATATTTTTTTATGACAAGACCTTTCCAAGGATACCAACATTTTTTACCTTGGTGTTTCACAAACACCTCTTTTTTTTATTACACAATGAATTATCACTATACAATGTACCATATTATTCAGTAAGATGACCATTTCATACATTTTAATGAACAATGAAACTTTAAGGGAAATTTGTCACAAGCTGTCAGTCTGTCATGTTGATATATACATGTGATAATCTAGTTAAAATGAAATTCATATTCATTTAATTGAATCCCTCAGATTTGATAGGAAAATGAGTAATCATGTCATTGAACTTATATATTTAACCTATATTTAATGCAATATGATATTGCTTAATTCAATTTAATTATAGATTATAAATTATGCCAAGAAATTAAAGCATGTGCTATTCTCAAATTGATTACACCATTATCATGATTTCGAACTACTTGCCAAATTCAAATTATGATATACATGTACATTTGTGTATATTTATTTAAAAAAAAACTTCATCCATTTATGATCTTTATGAAATACATGCATTGATTAGTCCATTAAATCTTTAAGGCACTAGAAACTGGTGACTTTTCTACGTTGACATCCTTGCAAAGCCTTAGGTGCTTATTTAAGGAAAGCCTGCTCAAGGAGATCACTTCCCAAAGCTATAATATAACCTTAAGGGACAAAGGCCACATCAGTGTGCTGCTAGGAAAGAAAGGGGTGCTTGAATTGAGCAAAACCCCCAACATCTTTAAAGAAGTGTTCAACGAGGTGAAGACAAGGTTTGCTATTTATAATGATTGTCAACTACATCTGTTTTACCTATACATAACAATATCAGTGAAGTATATAAGCATTATCATGAAATTTATTACGCTCCTCTGGGGAGCATATAGTCGCCAATAGATACTTTGAGACAAAGGTCATTAAAGGTAAAGAATCAAAGGTCAAGGTCATTTCTAGACTAAAAATAGCTTTTTTTTACAATAATGAATGAAAAATTAATTACACAAATCAGTGTTTAAATTAAAAGTGTTTTCATTTTTAAAAATTGAAAATCAGTGTTAAAATTAAAAGTGTTTTCACTTTTGTCCAAATTGTCTGGAATTTTGTACAATGATAGAAAATTTGTAATGTTATACATACATGTAAGATAGGGGTTTAAGATTTTTTATTGCTGTGATTGTGAACAATTAAGGGGGATGTATTACACATATCTTCTGAGGAATACTTTATTCAAATTTCACAAGCGGTTTTGCATGATGAGGGCTTTCAGACAAAATTCTTCAATGTCATAAATACCGGGTAATTGTGCCCTCTACTTTTCTAAATCTATTAATGAGGGAAAGTTTAGGAAATATTTTGGATCTGTAAGACATTGTTGTGTCATTGATAGTTTATTTGAGCTAACAGACCCTTGCCCCTAGGATCTTGGAAGATGGGTGTGGCATTCTTTTTTGAAATACTTTATATCGGATACAGAGTATTATGAATTATATGAGTGATATTCTAGTTGCAGTCTAATGGATATGTTGTTTTTGTTATGCTACTTATAATTTGTTGGAACGCATACTCCCTATGGTGTTTGGTTTAAAGAAGAAAGAAAGGAAATGATGTTTAAAAAAACAACCAGGAGAGCTACAGTCTCATCAGAGACTTCTGGTTTATTTTGTTGTTGTAAATATAAATATTCTTAAAGATTTTCTCTATATTCTTGTAAAAATAAGTTTAAATTCATATGACATTATGAACATATAATACATTGATTTAAAGGATACCCTTCCTTTATGATGCCATGATTGCTGCATCTCAAAGGATGCAATGTATGGATGAGTCTAAGTTGGAGGCCTTTATAGCTATGGCCTTTTCCATATTGATGTTTTACAAAGATGATAAGTTATCAGCTGTGCAGAGATTGCTGACATTAGTCTGTGTTCGAGGACACACTGACGATATGGTAAAAATAAAGTTGACAAATATTTATTTACCTGAATATTATTACAGTAATTGATTGTACTAACGTGCAAATGTAATTCTGATTATCATTGTTGTATGTTGCCTGCAATGAGGGCTAACATATAGGAATAACTTTGTCTGGCATATCTGTCTGAAAGTACATGTATTATGCATGCTTTCGCATATACATGTATGGCTATTACTTTATTTCAATCATCTCACATTACATTCTTGAACTGTATGATTATAACGCAGGATGATGTGATATTGATGTCACAATATGAAAATTCTAAAATGATACAACTCCATTAATTTTGTCTATTTCAGAATGTAATAGACTTTGTACAAAACTGCTAAATTAGAATTTGTGTATTATTTCTACATGCAATAGGAATGAAATCATGTGACATCCAGTATTACTTCATCTGCATGTATTCAATTGCATGTATTTCTTAGACATCCTGACATTCATAATTTATACTTCAATCATTGTATATAATGTCAAATTAGCATGTATTCTATATCTTGAATCTTGATTACAGAAACCAACCAATCATTAATGAAGTTTGTCGAAAGCTGCTTATATTAATGCTACACGCTGACTGTTTTAAGAAGTGACAGGTTTCCTTCATACAAGTTTGAACATTTTATACCTCAGTAGTTCTAATGCATAAAAACTCTGCAAATTATTAAGTTTAAAGAAACTTAGTTTTTTGCTACTTTTTTGCTTATTTATTGGAAGTTTAAGTGCATTATACTTTTGACCTATTTTACTGAATTGTTAGTCTTATATTCATATACATATATAAATGTGTATATATCATACATAATCAATCTGGTATGTAGATTCTTAAAGGCCGAACTTGGGGTATAAATAGCAGCCAACCAGGAAAATGCTGGTGAATATGAAATTTCTAGACACGTTCATGTTGCAGAAATGATCGACCCTTTGTCGCCTCTCCTTCACATTCCTAAGTTCCAGCTTCCATGAAACAGCTTAAACTTATTTGAAATTCGATTAATTTAAGCAATATTATCATATACATGTAGATCAAATGAACTTACAAAGATTTTTATAGGAAGCTATGTACACGTGCATGGATCGCTATATTATCTTACCACGTGGTTTGTTATTTTTATCACAAGCATGAACATTGTATGAGATAAGCACCGCCCCAAACACCATATGCGCTTAATTGCTTCCCCACCGGAATTTCAACTAGGTCAAGCTCGGCCTTTAAATCCCAATTTTAAGCCTGTAAGGACATGGATTAATGTTAATAAGTTCTTTTTATAATCTAATGTTTATTAGTCCCTAGTGAAACTTTAATAAGACAGTGAATTGATAATTTAAAGTAAATTGTACTGTAATATCAGAGCATTCAGTATATGTGGCTTTCTGTGATTATCTTGTGTGTTTTGTTTAGTGAGACTCTTCTCTTGGCTTTTGAACAGCTGTCTTTGAAAAGAGGGGTGACGTGAGTCTGGGATCGAATCCCTCCTGAGAAGGGACCCCTCATCTCATTATCAGCAAAGCCAATATGAGAAAGCCACTACTTTTATACTTATTGTATTTTCATCAAATTTACTTTTCTAAAATGAAATTTTTCATTATTGATTTAAATTATACTAAGTATAAATTTCAAACTTGAACTTACTTGACAAATTAATGTTAAAAGTAAAAATAGTAAGTAATCTAACTCTAAAACAATTGGGTTTACTTGTTAAATGGTAATGAATTCTGTGTAAGGGCATATAGCAGCTATTAGTTAAAGAAAAATCACTGTAATAAATTCTTCAACCTTTATAGTCTTTTAACAAAAAAGTCTCATTTTAATGAGATAAATTTTGATACACTTTTATAGAGTTAAAAAGAAAGAAAAAAGCAATGTTAAATGATATTCTATAATGTAAATTTCTTGAAAGATGTAATTGTTTTTACTCATTTAGGCCCTATCAAGACTCAATCATCTTGGTCTAGTTCTATCTCCAACTTCAAAGATCAGACTCCTGGATGAGTGCAAGGAGATGAATGATTTTAGTTTACTGGAGAACATCAAAAGAAATCCACTTGTTAAGATCACCGGCGATAACTTAGATGTCTATGTCAGAAGCTGTTTGCAGGGTCTCGGGAAACAACACATGGACATGCATTTGTTTGCATCTAATTTATTGTCATCTAGAATTGTAACCACCGATATGGATAACACAATGCCCACTAACATTGACTTAGATCCCACCAGCTTTCTACTCCAAGGATATAACGCAGACATTTTGAGAATGTCATACAAACTTTTGGTACAATTTTATAAATGAAATGAGAGAAAAAAAAATCTGTGATTATAGATTATATCGATAAATGAAAGAATTAGAGGTATATTAAGATTTTAAAAGACTTCTTGTTAATGAATTGAGGGACGACTTAAATTTGGTTTTTGGTTGGATAGATGTATACCGAGAAAAAAAAGCAGAAAAATGTATGCACATGATACATAAGTTTTCAGGCCATTTTTCTCATGATGTATACCTAAATCCAACGAAAAACAAATAAGAGTCATGCCTTATCACGGTTATCAATAAAAAAAAAATTGGCCAATCAAAATCTGCTTTTATACAGAGGCTTGTAATTTTCAAATTGCTCTACAATTCAGATTGCATGTTGCACACAGAGTGCATAATGCCTCATTCAAGAGATGAAATAAGAAAATCAAAGCAGTCAGTACTTATTGCTTTCATTGATATTTTCAGCTCAGCAAGATTGTAAGTCCCAGATGTGTGTCCTTCAAATGGATGGAGTCAGTGACACCAACACATATGCCTCATCCCTACCAAGCAGAGATGTCCGAGAAGTCATTGGTTTTCCAGTTGCCTATACAGATGAGAAATGAGGCAAAATATGAGGACTGTATTGAAATCATGAACAACTACGAGGAAATAATAACTAAACTGTTCAAGGATGCACATGGCAATAATTTATGATTATAATTTCATTATCCCTGCACAACTGTATGTGAATTTGTATATAGGAATTCACAATACATGTATGTCAATCTGCTGTTTTGTCTAAATGATCACCATTGTGAATAAGCAGTTCAAGATTCATGTAAACATGGTAAAAAGAGCGTTGAATTGACTGTTTTGGTTTTGGTTTTTTTTTGTGTTCAACCAGATTTACACACCCATGAACATAAAAAATAAGACATGATTTGATGCATGCGTTTTATAAAGTCAAGTACAACAAGATAGACATTATTAGATTTTTTTCAGTATCAATTTGCATATAAAAGAATTAATGATATGATTTGTATTAAAATGATATATCTGATTAATGACGTTAATCATGTAAGTCTCTTTGTAGGAAGTACCAGATTTTTGGATGAATACAAAATTGTTCTGGGAGGGGACCAACTTACGAGGGTTAGGATGGAAGGAGCAAAGGATCTCAAAAGACTCTCTCTGACACCACAGGCACGCCTAGAGCATCTAGATCCAATTGTTTGCGAGCTATGGCACTTAAAACAAGACCTCCTTGAGGTTTGTATTAATTTAATTAAGCTCTCGGCTGTAGAGTTAGAAGTAACTTTTCCTTGTTGTCTTACAGGAAGTTAATTGCATTTAGACATTCCCTTCTATTTTACATTAATTTTGTACAAAACATCAATGACAATTAAGACAGATACCTGATTTGACAAGAATATTTCAAATACTGCATGTTACCAAAAATTCCTTAAGTATTGTTTCTAATCTCCTTACTTTCAATATTTAAGAAATAAAAACTAATTGTACCTTTCCATTGTATATTGTCAAGTAATTCAATAATAATTCTAATTATAACAGATGAAAAGTAATTATAGTATAGTATAGTACAGTACAGTACAGTTACTGTCAATGCAAGTTTTCGATATGTTTTTTTAATTTCTAACTTTCAGAAACTATTCAAGAGATTCTTCGATAAGAAATCCTCAAGTGAGCCAGGAACATTGTCGCATCTAAAAACTATCCTTAAAAAATCTGATGTAAATGGAAAGGTCAAATCTAACTTTAGGGCCCACAGTGATTTCATCAATTTAATTATAACAGAAATGATTGTTGAACAGGCGAAGGAATTTGTAACAAATGGAGGATTTGACAATTTAGTGCCAGACAATATCACGGCAGCAACAAAAGGGACAAAAACAAGAGTTCGAGATGAAGTCATGAACAAGTTCATGAACATGTACATGTACAATGAAAATGATAATGATACCACCAAAGAAACGTCTACAGAACCTGATGAGCTCTACAATTATTGCTGTCAACTCTGTCAGTGGGGGTTACATTTCATGGCACTTGACAACACAGCATCTGAGGGGGACATTATGAGAGTAATTCCAAATCTGATGAAATGTATTCCTTTCCTTTTCTCCCATTCCAAACTATCCAAGTACCTTGTTGAATGTTTGGATGTCATCTTAAAGTGCAAGTCAGCATCAACCTTGACAAGAACAAGAATTTTGGAGGGATTCTTTGTAAACAGAAAAGGTGGAGTTGGTAAAAATGTGGAGGCAGACTTGGTTCAAGAGCATTTTGTAAGAAATCAGAAGGAGCTCATCAGGGGATTAGGGGCAAACAAGACAGATAAAGCCATATTGCGAGTCACTGGGGCAGCAAATGCTATTAGCCATATTTTAGAAGATTTAGACACAAATCTAAAGATTCCAACAAGAAGAGGTCACCACTCCCCAGATTCAAATGAAAAAGACATATCAGCAATAAGACAGTGCTTCAGAGAAATCCATCCATTTAAAGTAACTCCTGGCAGAAAATGTTCAAAATTCAAATTTGGCACACCAGAGTTTAAGGTAAATACAGAGCAGCTTCTTTCTTCCCTTGAGACCATCATCCAGAGAATCTCAAACGGCCTTGTAGCAGATGAAGATGACGAAGAACAATGAGCAGAATGAATACAGTAAAGGGTATACTTTATTGATTGATATATGCTACATACTGTATATTATAACAGCAGATAACATTGAAACATACATGTATTTGGTTGTTCTATAACTCTTCCCAAACATCTCTATTACAATTATAGTGAAATCTGATAAAATAGAAAATCTGTCATGAATAACATTTTCTCCTCACAATGGCATTTGATTCCAAAAATATTTTATGTGCTTAATGTTAAGACTATAATTTAAATAATTAATTGATTGATTCTCATTGCCTGGACACAATAAGCAGTCCCCATGTACACATATAATATACAATGTATATACATTAAGTAAAATGAGCATAGTTCATTTAGATGAAATATACATGTATTTAATTTGGTTGTAGTTCTTAATGATGTAGTCATACACTTTGTACTTCCATTTATTTTGTTTCCTGTATTTTATTTCTTAATTTTCTTATATCAGTGTTATGACTATTAGATAAATGTATAGTGACAATTTGTATTTTTAATTAATTCAGAACATAATTATTTCACAAGATTCTATACATAAAATATATAAAGCATATAATTTTTTGAAATGCACAACATGTATGATTGCTCCTTCTTGTGGCACTACAATAGGGAATTGTCATTATACAAATGTATCAATATTCATGTCTAAGAATTTGTATAATATTATTACGAAATAATATATCATATATATTTCAACAGACCTGCCTACCTGTTTCTTACAAAAAGTGTAAAATGTTGCTAATGAAAGTGTAATTTAGGGATGTTAGTGTAACATAAACTACTGACTCTAATTTTGAGATTAACAAGCATAGTCATTTCCCTTCTTTGACTTTTGTATAAATCTTCATCTTTTACACAACACATATACGATATCAAATCCTCATTTGACAATGAATTTAGTCAAGTCTATCCGTTTGTTTTAAATATTTTAAAAGGTAATTCTAATTGAAAATACATGTATGTTTTAGGCATGAAAATGAGCAGCAAAAGTATAGAGCATATTTGAAAATCAAAAATTGTAAAAATGATGCTAAAATCGTAAAAGTAGGCAGATCTGTTTCATGCAGTTTACTTGTATATTATGTTACATTAAATACTTATATTAAAGACATATTACATACATTACTTAAAAAAATAGAATAAACATAAATCAAACATTTAATCACAGAAAAACTTTTTTAAACTAGAAACGAAAAATAACCTCCACCTTTAAGGTAGATTATGTCTCTAGTCTGTAAACCTTAAGGTAAATTAGTTGTGTCTCTAGTATGAAATTGCAAAAATATTTTATTGAGTGAATATACATGTATATACATGTAGGTTTGAAGTAATATTTTCATAAACTGGAAAATTCATGTAAAGATTGATTTTTCTATTTTTGTTTTTTTTTTGCATAGGGTATAATATATAGATAGAATTAATGTAGAGGAATGAAGGTTTTATAAAAGTATCAAAAGAAATAAGCATGAAATTCCATTACATGATTGTAGAGATAATATAAAACTGGAGGTTAATAATCTATGTGAATAGAAACATCTATGCTTCATTATCATTACATGTACATGTATTTATGACCTCTTCTTTATGACCTTTGATCTGTTAGCTAGTATATATGACCTTCAATTTAATTGTGACCGTGATCTGTATGTCCTATTCATGACCTGAATTTTAAAATGACCTCTACCTGTGCATTGTTTTCATTACCTTCCACTTAAACGTAACCTTGTTCTGAATATAGTATTCATGACCTTCAACTTAAATGGAACCTTGATATGTATATATTCTTCATGACCTTCAACCTAATTGTAACCTTGATCTAAATGTTATATTTATGACTGCCAACTTACAAAATTTATCTGTATATTGTGCTCATGACCTTCAACCTAAATTCGAACTTGATCTGTACATGGTATCTATGACCTTCACCTTAAAAGTAACCTTGATGTGAAAAGGAAGCTGTATTATTATCTCTCATCATCTGACCTTACTGTATGAGTAATATACTATGTACTTATTTACTTACATGAGAGACAGTCACAACTCCTTTTACAAATGCTACAACATTTGCATCCTACAGGAGAACTTTCTGACTTTTCATAGCAAAATGCCTTAAGCAAATTTGACCTTAAACATGTCTCTGACATGCAGTATTGGACAATATCTGTCTCAATACCTGGCAAGTTACTTGCAATATCTGACTTATTAAAGTACAGAGTAGCACTTGCATCTTGACCTCTTCTTCCTGCTCGTCCAATCTCCTGTAGGTAGCTAGTCATTGACCTTGGGGGTTTTGCATGGATGATTCTACTCACAGAAGGGGAGTCAAATCCCATACCAATTACTGATGTTGTAAATACTAATCTGAATTGTGGGGATTCTTTCTTTAAGTCGGAAAGAATAGTATTTACAACATCAGCATCTTGGTTTGAGAAAAGAGCACAAAATAAGGAATCACTTAACTTAACATCTGGAAACATTTTGAAAGCATATCGCATGGCATAGGACATATATTGTAATGGTAAAAATAATAAAGTAACAGGGTACAAAGTTTTCAGTGATTTTAAAGACATGATTTCCTTTATAAAAATTTCCTCATAAATTTCTTGGGCACTGCCCTTCTCCTTTAACCTGACCTCTAGAAAAACATTCCTCACGTCAGGGTTCCTGGAAATTATTTTGGGTTTTTTTAGTCCAAGCAATGTTGGTAAATTCTTCATCAGTTCAGATGTCAGGCTCCCACTCAAACATAACATGGGTACACAGGGGAAAAAGGACCTCAGCATATGAATATCAGAAAAACTTTTCCGAAATTCTTTTCCCCTAAAACATTAATTAATGTAATCATTGTACAAATTAGTCAATATATCATTTTTGTATTACTTTAAGATTATTGATTTTCATGCTTGTATATCGACTATATATGTTCTCATAGGTAGTAATTCAGTGCTATCAAGGGATCACTTGTCACAAGTCACTACATTATCTTTTGCACTGGTTTATTCTAACCTAACACAGAAAGTACTTGAAATATTTGAGAATAAAATTTTCAGAGTTATTCCCCTTTGATTATCATTATTGTACATGTATTGATTTCAATTGTTGCTTTTGTGTTCCTTATAGTACTACTAATTTAATCAGAACTTTTCATGACCTCATCTCGAACTCTTTGAAGCTTTACTTGATATTAAGATGTTTCTTTGATAGTATTTACAATGTCAAAATTCTTTTAATGCTATATTCTTCCAAAAAACAAAAAAGAATTATAAAATTGAATCTGAATAAAACTAAGACAGAAAATGTAAATAAAAATGAATATTCTTTGATCTTTCACCTCAAGATACATGTATATAAAAAGTAATTAATTGGATGAGTTAACATTGCTATAATGTTTTTTTTTTTCTTGTTATAATTACACAGAAGGTAAGATGTGTATTTGGATAAAACTTCAACACTTCTATTTATGAAAAAAAAAGCTCTTGTAAAAAAAACTGCATTTTTCGTCAGTTAGCCTGTTTTCTACTTTGAATTTTACTCAAACATGTAGCGAAAGAAGAAAGTTTAACAAATAATGAACAAAAAACATTTATAATTTCTTTTTACCATTCTTCAATTTTATGGCACTCATCGATACATATCACACCAACTCTCCCCGACAAACTTGTGAGAGTGTCGCTCCCACTTTTACAGCACAGAAGTGCTTCTGGGTGGCAGAAAATAATTTCTGCCTCATCAACTGCATCTGTTATAGATAAAAAGTATTTCATAATGTCATATGTAAGAATGTGGGCTTCTTTCCAAAAGGGATCTGATCCCAGGCTCACGCCACCCATCTCAATATTCAATTTGCAAGATTTCATTCTTTTAATAATTGAAAATAAGGTTCAGATTTTTTCTTTTAGTTTGTAATACATAGATAAACAGACTGCTATATACATGTACGTATGTATAAATTTCATATCTATATATTTCCATTGAATGAAAACACTTAATAACGAATCAAGATATTGTTTTTGAATTTCAAATTGTATACTAATGATTTTTCCACAATTCAGAAATGAGAGAAAATAAAGAAACTTGCAGAACTGAATAACATGCTAATTCAAAATAGCTTGGAAAGTTCTCTATGACATGCTTTAGGTAGAACAAAACAAGTACAACTTTTTATCTATAACTGACGACTCAATTGTTCATGCTTTAACAGTTTTGATCATTACCCTCCTCATCCTCATCCTCATCATACTCAGACCTTCTACATGTTCCATCCATGTTTAAATATATTGCATTGACATTCTTTTCTTGTAGTTTTTTCATTTGATCTTTTATTATTGCATTTAACGGTACCAATACTATTGTAATGTGTGGCCTTTTCAGTTGTTTCAAAGTACCTGTGGATACAATAGATTAATCATAAAGATCATGTCAGATTTTTATTTTAGAATACTGATCATTTTTAGCTTTTTTCTTTATAGTTATACAGATCAATATGTTCCTAACATTAAGAAATTTCACTGCACTTTAAGATGACATCCAAACATGTAGTAATATTAATAAAAATTGTGATATATATGTAAATATAGGAAAGTCCTCCGTAGGGAAGTTTATATAATAAACAATTGGAATTAGAGAGTACAGCGGTGGGAGACAGACCAGTCTCTAACCTCTTGCATTTCTATCGTTTGGTATTAATATAATTATAAACATTACAGAAAGACACATTCATAACTTTATTCAACTTCTTTACGTTCAATAACGGTAAACATTTTAAGCGGTTTTACATAAAATTGTTGTGGCAGTTTACGCATTGTTGATTATTATATGCGACGTCATACCTCATTCATTTTACGCTTGGCTTTGTTTACCAGTAGTTATGGATATTTTGTTGAGATCTTTTATATAGATTTTGTCTATATTAATTTATGTTGCACCTCAATTAGTCTGTGTGTATATTAATTTGTTGCACATATAATTTCATTATTAACTTCTTTCATTCTCACATATGTATGATTTATAATTCAATGCCATGCTAGAAACACGTAATGTGCTTTAATCTTCTAATTCAATGACCTACATGTATATTAATATATCTATTTTACAAAAAAAAAAAAAAAAGCTCCACCAAAAGATGCAAGTTCTCTCTAACATCACCTTCAATTTATCATGTCTTGCCAAAAAAAGATGAGCTTTGAGAAAAAAAAAAAAAGCTCCATAAAAAGATGCAAGATACTTGCCCCTAAAAGATGAGCTAAAATAAACTATAGCGGGGAAATCTATAGCTACTGTGTGCGATTAGATATTTCAAACATATTAGCTATCACCGCCTGATGAGATTCATAGAGGAATCGAAATAGTTTTTTTCACATTGAAACCATGCTAGAGTATATTACAGTATCAATTTGTGTACAAAGTCTAATTCAGTGAATTTCTATTGATTGAAATGCATACATTTGAAAAGGGTACAACTTTTCAAATACTTTTTTTTAATCTTAAGGTTTAAGAAATGACCTTGATTTATTGACCCTTTGTTACAGCTCACATCAATAATGAACTTATAAAAGATTTTGTTGAAGTAGATAAATTAAGGATAACCTTTTATACTCCTCCTTTCTCTGAAATGTTTTTTTCGTAAATTAATGCAGCAATATTATCTAAAGATCTGTAGCATTAACCATGAATGTCCTTTGTCTCAAAGCTCACGTTTATATCACAAAAAACATTTCAGTGAATAATGTATGGTCAAACTCTTTTAGACAACCTTTTTGCTATAAATCTTTTGGTGTAACAACCACCACCCAACCCCACCAACATTGTGCTAACAAAAAAATCTCAAAACCTGTTAAATTTTCAATAGAACATGCATTTTTCTAACATTACACAAAATTTTGTGACTTTGAGGTGAAGCGCTCTTGGCCACTTCATCTTAATAATTTGATTTTGGTCACAGTAATTTTAGCTTGCCCATATTAAGGTGATATCACACTTTTCATGTTTTACGACAATTCATTTTAAGAAAAAAAGCATAATTCTTATTTCCTAATATAATTCAGATGTAAGAGACAATGTTAGGAGGTCACCATCCAAAATTTTGAGATTTTTAAACTGATCATATTTTTAGCCATCCATTGATTGAAATAGAAATGCTCATTTCTTGGCTATATTTTCTTTCCAGCCCAAGATTTTCATAAGAAATTTCACACATGATTCCTTCATTATACTAGTATTGTGCAGATTCTTATAGAAAGAAATCATTCAAAACACGTCATATGTTGCAAAATCTGACTGAATGTGTATTTCATCATGTAAAAAAAAAATACCGGTTTTGTGTATTTTAAAATAATGCGACAGTATGAGCACATGTGTAATGATATTACCATATGGGTGAGATGTATTACAATTTTCTCTACATTCAAACACTTTACAGTGTGGAGATTTCTTTAAAATTCTCATCAAGGGAGGCTACTGAAACGTGTGATATTCGGGTAAAAAATGAAAATAAAACTTCTCTACAATCAATGTTTACATGTTGAAATCAGCCACGATGCAATATTCAAGAATTGACTATTATAATTTTTCTGTGTATCAATGTATAGACAGAAACTAATGCACAAACTATCCGCGAAGCTATTATACATTGTATTGTGTTTGTGCATCGGTTATTGTCTATGGATAGAAAGAACCAGAAGTCTCTGATAAGACTGAAGCTCTACTGGCTATTTTGTTAAACTCGCTCAACTAAAGTGACACCAATTTCAAGACTGCACATCTGCAAAACAAACACTGTAAAATGATGTTTTTGGTGAATTGAGTCTGTAGATTCATAATACAGCTGTCATTCATGATGACATGTTATGGTGCTGATATTGTTGCTTTATCTGTAAGAATTTTTCATTATTTTCATCTATCATTACAATAAAGAATATTGAATATTTCAAAGGAGACGTATATTAATCTTCTGATACATTATAATCAGATAATCATATTAAAGATTCCCAATATGAGAGATGTATAATTACTGTATAATTATTAATTGGTATCCGATGGGAAAGAGTAACATTCATTGTGGAAGTGCTTCATTTGGTTTGGATATCATTTATCTTAATAGAACACAAATACATGTACTGTGACAGTCAAAGCATATATCATTTCGGACAAACACTGAAACACATGGCAGGAAAACCTAAAACTCCTACGGCACCCAATTACATAGAGGGGACAAGGATGGGGAAATCCATTATCTTGGTTCACCAACATCTTCAAGTAAAGTACGTAATATTTATTTAGAGTCGCTTTATAATTATATATATATATTCACGGTAACATACCACACGATATGCAATAATCTCTTGCCACAGAATCCCTTTGATTACACATAGTGATGAAATGTTTCTTCCAGCAAAATATTTATTCCTTTGGAAATTTTATCATATAATATTATATAACCAGAATGTAACGTCAATTCTGATTCAGGCTGTCGTGTGAGTCTTTATTTTCATATAATGACCGCTGACGGAAGATAATGACTTGCTGTGCTATTTTCTCAATTGAAGTACTTAGATTGTTAAATTGTTAACTCCTTTAAGTTCTATGCACTTTCACAAAAAAAAAAGCGCAATTGATTGTTCGATTCTTTATCAAAAACATAAATTAAATCATATTCCTACTGCTTTTAATCATTATTTTGATAAAAAAGAGCTGTAGGTTAAGCTATATCATGTATATAATCATTTAATTTCCATTGTTATTCTTAAAACCAAAATACATAAAATGAATGAATGAATTTCCTTCAATATAACAAATAAGGACATGTCAGTTTTTCTTTTTTTGAGCTGAAACCTTGGGCCCCCTTTTCTGAAATCCTAGATCCGCCACTGCAAGGTATATTAGCTTAGTTTCCACAACCTGATCAAGACATTGATGTTTACAATGTAAAAACTTCAGAAAATTTGTTAAAATTGAGCAATTTTAACAGCAGACAAAGATGAAGTCCAAGGACACATTAAGGAAGGAGATAACTCTAGGAAATGGAGGAAATATTTGGCTATGTGGGAACACACTATTTGAGAATTACAATTCATCTTCAAAATAGATTTTTAAATTTATCATGAGATAGACTATGAGTGATAACAGTCAGCCTTTTCAACATGCAACATAAGCACGGAGCTGAATTTTCAAGCAGACGTTCAGCCACTTCAGGTGCTATCCTACCTGGAAGCAAGTGAAAAATCAAACTTTTTCCACTTCCAACGGGAAGATTAACTATTGTGTCAGAACCCCGAATCACTGCCCCGATTGCTTCAACCTGATCCTCGCTTAAGTTTAGCTCAGGGTACATCTCTTGGGCTGTTTTATTAATAGCCTCTTTCATTGCTCTTTCCATGTTGGATGTCGCCATTGTTGTTGTTGTTGTTGTTGGTATCCTCCACCTCTTTGTAGGTGCACCCACGGGTGTGGTATGGTAAAAACGGTAAAAGTTCTCTTAAAAGCACTCTTAAAAACAGAAGATTTTATTTAACAGGACACTGCGTTGTCGACCACCCTCCTTGTACGTCCGTTTAGCATATTTTGTAGGTATAAGCGACCACAATGCACACTGTAGCACAGTTTCTTAGTAACCTGTTCACATTTATGGAGAAAATCCTGATTGTTCGGAATAAGACCACCGTTCACAAGTACACTAACATCCAGTACACACTGCAATTTTATATCCAATGAGAAATTGTTCCATAAATCGGATCCAGACCATCCCATGAGAAGTGACCTCAATTGCTCTATGTGAGGTTTTCGATAGCTATGGAGAGCACCACATTTCAGGAGCATATGAGCATAAGTCTCTATATCCCTTCTACAGAACTGACAAGTTGGGTCCACTTCATTTTGATTAAATCGGGCTAATTTAGATTGGACAATGTATGTACCTGTAAGTAATCTGGCTTTAACTGTACCCCGTTTAACATCCATGATGCAAGAGTTCTGATATTTCCAAAGTGGGTGTAGCGTTCCAAACTGTAATGAGTCCAAATTACATGATGATAGGGTTGATTTGTCCATACAATCTCGGACCAGTTCTGCACGCCAGTACTTCTCTATATGGTTGTATACAATCTTTTTCCATTCCGTCTTTGTTGGTGTGTTGTCTAAAATTGTATCTAATGATGGAAGTCCGTATCTTTCCACTAAGCCCTCGACATGAACAAACCAGCTCCGTGATTTACAAGTTTTCAATGCAAGTTGTCTCCTTGTTAAGTTTAGTAAAGTAGAGTTGCCACTCCTAACAATACTTCCGAAAAATGTAAGTTGCCTAATGTGAATTTCTGCTTCAATGGGTCTAATGCCAAGTAGAAGGTAGCAAATACTTCTGGACGTTCGCTTAGGTAGACTTTGTATGATACGGAGTGTTGAGATATGAAATGATTCCAACTTTTCTATATGTTTCCTCAAAGGAACGGTGATTTCCATGCCATATAGAAGCCGTGGAAGTACGTAAGTTTGGTATATTTTTGAACAAACTGCTGGGGTAAGCCCATTGGAACCATGTAGTCCAGTATACGTCATACTATATAAAGTTCTACGTGCGCACGATATCCTTTCATCTACGTTCTTTCCCAATTCATCCTCTGAAGAACGCAGGATGCCAACATGTGTAGCATTGGTTGATATGGAAATTTCTGTATCCCCTAGTTTCCAGTCTGATATAGTCTCTTGATAGCCTTTAGGGATAAACCTACGCATTAGTACGGATTTCTCGGGATGAATAATGTACCTCTCACGGTTTGCATATTTGTAAGAGATATCCAACATATGCTGAGTGTCTATTTCATAGTTACTAGCTAAGGAGAGATCGTCTGCGACTGTAGGACATCCAACGTATGTTGACCCAATGGTGGCTCCAATCCTTGATTTCTCTAGTGAAAGAAGTAGATCATTGATATAGACTTTATACAGTCCCGTAGACAGAATTCCGCCCTGTCTAACTCCCTGACAAATGGCAAAGCTATCACTTAGCTCTCCTTTCCAGATGACCTTTGACGATAGAGTAGAATAGAGTTTATCCACAGTCTTCCAGATATGATGATTCACATCTTGATGGAATAGTTTACACTTCATAGAATTGTGATCGACCACATCGAAAGCTTTTTGTGTATCTAAATAGGCCAAATATACCGGTACGTTGTTTTCAATTCCTTCTACGATAGTTTCTGACAAAACAAGTGCGGCCATCAAGGGTGACAATCCTTTAGTAAAACCAAATTGGAGAGAGGACTGTTCTGATGGTAGTTTTTCTTCAATTTTTCCTAGAATTACATGTTCGAATACTTTTCCAATGGTAGATGATACTGTGATACCACGGTAGTTTGTACATAGACTGGCATCCTTGCCTCTTTTATGAATTGGATGAATGACTCCACACTGAAATTGCTGTGGAATTTCCTTTGATTCTAAAATCATCGTGAAAAGCTGAGATAAGGAGTGTAGCAATGTATCCCCTGCATTTTTCAAATGTTCGGCAGAAAGTCCGAATTCGTCTGAGGCTTTTTTGTTGTGAAGTTTAGAAACAGCAGTTTGAACTTCCGTAAAACTGACTGCTGGAACATCCTCATCTGTATTATCGACGATGTTACGAATAAGGTGAAGGTCAAATTCCACTTTATCTTTGTAGTTGTCATCAAAATGTGAACCATCTTTTGGCATAGCAAGGTCCTCGTAGAATGCCGAAAAGCCGCAACATTGGTCCTTTGTACTAACTAAACGTTTACCATCGTGTAAAATTGAAACTGATAAATTTGTATGACCATTTGCACGCTTCAACAGTCGAAAGAAACTCTCTCCCCTGTCTTCCTGCATAATTTGGTTATAAAATGATTTTCTTTCAAGAGCCATTTCCTGTCGGTGGGTAGACCGCAGTTCACGCTTAAGGCTTTTTCGCTGAAGGCTGAGTGGATGTTCTGGACCAGGTTTGCCAGCATCCTTCCAAAGTTTCATAGTATCTAGGCTCTTTTTCCTGATTTGTTTGGATTTTGGTGAAGCTTTCCATTTAGGCCCCTTCAACTGAACCACCTTTTTAGGGATAGCTATTGATTCAGCTTGAAGAAGTGTTGATTGAATTTGAGTGACTGATTTTTCTATGTCCGAACTGATGTGTTTGGAACAGAGTCTTTCTGAGACAGCTTGTTTATACAAGTGCAAGTTGCCCCTATTCCATAATTTCCTGAAACGTGTATGGACGCAGTCTGATGACGAGGATCCTGACAAGTTGACATGTAAGGTGGCTCTAACAGGAGCATGTGATGATGTATTACAAGGCATATCAGCCATAACATAAGCCTGCGTAAAATTCATGTCTTCTGTTGTGAGGAAATAATCAATCTGTGAAGATCCAACTCCATGAACATAGGTAGGTTCATCAGAACACTGAAAGACACTCAAATGTTCGTGCTTAAGGAAATTCCTAAATTGTATATCTGAACGATTACGTCTTGTTGGAAGAAGTGTAGCATTCATATCTCCGCAGATAATTATAGTATGAGTGTCCTTATATTTTTGAATAATAACATGTAAAAGGTCTAGACATTCGGCATAGTCTTCCTGTGTAGAGGTATATCCGAATGTAGGCATGTAAACGGTAATAAGGCACAAAGGTTTTGGTTTCGCATTGACATGTACTGCTAAAATTCTTTCATTTCCTTCCCCCAAATCTTTTATGTTATCTCTCAATGTATTTTTCCAAATAATAGCTACCCCGCCATGACCTCGACTCCTTTCATATTTCCCACATGGATACGCAGTATCTACACATTTTATGGCACAATGTGAATGTTTCAGAAATTTGTAGATATCATGTTTCTCAAAATCCCATAACCAGTGTTCCTGTATGCATACAATATCCGCAGACTCTAAGAGTTTGGACAAACAGAGAGGATTTCCTTTAATACCTTCTATATTGAAGGTGACAATTACCAATTTCTCGGATTTTCCGTCCATTGATGTTCCGGGGGTTTCCCTGACAGGCCCGGAATGCATAAAAAAGACTGTTGTAAATTTGAGGTATCATCATATGACGTAGCTAATGAAATATCCATGTTGTGTACCGTAACCTCTGATGGTTGGATCTTTGACTCTGATGCGTCGAGACAATGACTTTCATGACGTAGTATGTCATATTGGGTTGCATTCTCATGCTTTGTAGTTTGCGGTCTATCATGGGTTTTTTCCTCCTGATTAGACACTGTTAATGGTGTAATATTATCACATGGTGCATCTAGTGTCCCATCCATGCGGTGTGTCATAAGTTCGGATGAGTAGTTTGTCTCTGGGGTAATGAGACCATGATGTTCTTGGCACGATATGCGATGTTTAGCTGTTTTGTCACTTGTCAACTGCTGGTCAATATGACCTTTTTTCTCCTGATCACAAACCATTTCTAGCGGCATGCTATGGTTAGTATTCACAGGTCTTACAGGCGGTGTACATTTTACCTACCTGTGATGACGCCGACGCAAATAAGTACGTGATTGTAAACACACACTTCAACGAAAACAAAATTATATAGGATATACAATTATTTTGAATCATGATTTCTTTTCATTCCAAAAGTTATAAGTGACTTAAATTAATAGTCTGATTAATAATAAATTTCTGCAAGATTCTTGCAGAAACTTCGCACCTGTGGTGGCAAGGGTACTTTTCGTGGTGTAGTCTTTGACGGAAGTAGATAGTACGCTTGCGTGGAAGTTGCCTCCCTCCCTCCCTAAAAAAAACGATTGCTGGACACTTCGTCACCAAGACCACTCTTAACAAGACAACTCGTAACAAAAAAAAAAAGACATCTCGTAACCTGACCCTTAGGTGACAAGTCAGGGATTTTTCTAGCCCCTGATGCCAGGGGCCTGAGCCGATGAAATTGGGAATTTTGCTGGGTACCTGTAAAATGCGAAACGAAATGGAAACGAAATGAAAATGAAATGAAATGAAATGGAAACGAAACGAAATTGAACAAAACGAAACGAAATGAAACGAAACAAAATGAAAACGAAACGAAATGACACAAAACGAAATGAAATGAAACAAAATGGGAAGAAATGAAACGAAATACATGTAAGAAACGAAATTTATTTACTTGTTAGGTTTTTTTTTTTGGTGGGATGGGGGGGGGGGGGGTTGAAATATCTGTTTTGAAAGTGAGAATGAAAGATCCAGAGGGGATCGGATGGTCAGGATACCCTTTTAATATAAATAATAAAGTATGAAAAGGAAATTAGAGTATCAGTGAATATTTTATTTTCAAATCTTTTCAAAGAAAATTGGTAAATCTTAAAGGGATGAAAGGGTGAGGTTTATATATTTGAAGCGAAAAATTGTTCGTTCAAGCACAAATACCACAGAGAAGAAAGGAAAAAGAATATCTAGCTATATTCAATATTGAGCCAGTTTGACACTTTTTACAATTTTAAATATGCATTTTTATTTCACCATTATTTCTGGGGTAAGGATTTGAAAATAAGATATTCACTTATAATCTAATTCATTTTCATATTTAATTATCTATATTGAAAGGGTATCCTGACCATCCAATTACCTATGGATCTTTCATTCTCACTTTTAAAACAGATATTTCACCCCCCCCCCCCCCCCCCAACACACACCTTTCACCCCTCCCCCATATAAAAATTGACCAGTATATAAATTTGGTTTCTTTTTACATGTATTAATGTATTTCGTTTCATTTTGTAACTATTTCGTTTCATTTCATTTCGTTTTGTTTCATTTCATTTCGTTTCGTTTCGTTTTGTTCAATTTCGTTTCGTTTTCATTTCGTTTCTTTTCGTTTCCATTTCGTTTCGTTTTGTTTCGTTTTTTTTTTCGTTTCGCATTTTACAGGTACCCAATTTTGCAACATTTTAACCTAAATTGGGAAATAAATTTCAAACAACAAAAAGATCTATTCATGCAAATAATCCCTTATCATATCAATTGTCTATATAATTTTTTTTTTTTTTTTTTTTTTTTTTTTTAAGGTTCCATCACATGTATAATATACAAACACAAATTATGTAATAATTTCTGCATGATATATCAATATATAAATAATAGAATATATACATTTTATATCACCAATTTGACATTTTCTGCTCAACTCTCAAGAATTATGGTCTCTCACATAATTATTTACCACTATCATTCTTAACTAGCATCTATAATATTAATCAATGCTTTCAAAACAGGGCTATAATGATTTCATATGGTATAAAGTAAGTTCATATTTATCAGGGAACGTCCTTGGTGTCTGAAAATAAGATTTATGGAATATGATGATTATCAATATCGAAGAAATATAATGGCTACAGTACAGATGCACACATACTCGTACATCACACAAACACACTAAACACATCATACATTTCATATCGTTCAAACGGTAATAAATAAAACATGCACGCACACAGACAAGAAATATTCTGCTAACTTTAAAGAAACAGCTTACAAATTTCATTATGATGAAAGATAAGTTTCAAAAACATTCAAAAACATTCACATCATACATTTCATATCATTCAAATGGTAATAAATAAAACGCACACGCACACAGACAAGAAATATTCTGCTAACTTTAAAGAAACAGCTTACAAATTTCATTATGATGAAAGATAAGTTTCAAAAACATTCTTTACGGGAGTCCATTTTAGACAATATTCCTCATTCAATCTATCTTGTTTTGTAAGAACTAATTTGTAGCAGCATATAACAAATTTTAAATAATGAATCAGACTCCTCACATCTAGTGTACCGGATTTACACTTTGTAACATAAATGTAATATTTAGTACTGAGAGTCACAATACTTTCTACATCCTCTTTATATGGTCCTAAAATAACCTTTTCCATGGTATCTAGTTTAATATCAATATCAAATCATCTAAAAATAGTGTTTATTCTTCTATATAGATTTTGGACATGCTGACATTCCCAAAAAATATGGGAAATCGTTTCATTCTCAACTGTACAAAAAGTACAGAAAGGGTCATCCTGTAATCTCATTTTAAATGCTGATTGATTCGTAGTTAGTATGTGACGATTAATTCTGAATTGAAACCATTTTAGTTTAGGGTCAGATACGTTCTTGATCGATCTATGAATTTTACGCCATTTAGAAAAATCATCATTCTCAATTACATTTGACCATTTTTGACTTTTACAAATCTGGTTAATATTTGGTGACTTCCTTAAAATGTCGTACATATCCTTTGAACCTTTTGATTTTCTCATGATGACTGAAAAGGCCGAAGGAAGAAAAGGGCCATTGATTTTTTCCATTATGAATTGTTTATTTTTGTTTGCGTAGCATTGTATTGCTGACTTAATACTTAAAAACTCTAAGAAATTTATTCTAAGTGTGGTTTTAGATAAGATATCGTTGTGTGAAAACAAAGAACCGTCATCATTTAAAATATCATTGACATAGATATAACCTAGATCAAACAGATTTTTGTAAAAAGGTGCAGTTCCTCCAATTTTGATATCATTGTTTAGCCAGAGTGGCATACTTGCAATATTGATTTTATTGAATTTACCATATTTCTTCTCATTTTGATGAACTGTTTTCCATGCCCACAAAACGTCTTTCCAAAATTTATTTTTAGTTTCTAGAATACATTTTTCTCTGTAACTAGTACCACATTTGAGCAAAAATTCTTGTTTTATATTTTAAAATAAAATATTTTGCCACATACCATCTGAGTTGAGAATCTTCCTAATCCAAGTAGTTTTCAATGCGTGAATATAAGCATGTAAATCAACCATATTAAGTCCTCCTTCCTCATAAGTTTTACACAAATCATCACGATTTACTTTATCTGGTTTACCGTCCCATATGAAGTTAAAAATCAGTCTCTTTAAGTTTGTAACTATTTCATCTTCCGGATTTGGTAAGGCAAGAAATAAGTGATTAAACTGTGATATTATTAGTGATTTAATAATTGTTATTTTTCCAATAGGAGTTATCTTTCTTTTAATTCCACTGCTTTATCATATTTTCAATCTTTTTCATTCTATCCTGATAGTTTAGTTTACATATATTTTCTAAACCAACATCAAATTGAATACCTAGCAATTTAAATCTGTTTTGACCCCATTTAAGATTCCAGTTTTGACACATCTTCTCTGTACTATATTTTCTGTTCCCTATCCAGACAACCTGTGTTTTTTCAAAGTTTACTTTCAGTCCAGAGATATATTCAAACCAATTTAAGATATTCAGTGATTTACGAAGAGATTGTTCAGAACCGTCTAGTAACAAAGTCGTGTCATCCGCATATTGCGATATTTTGTATTCGAATCTATCAATACAAATGCCTTTAATGTCTTTTTCGTTTTGTATCTTTATAGCCAAAATTTCAGCACATAATATAAACATGTAGGAGGAGATCGGATCCCCTTGCCTGCATCCTCTCTGTAAATTTAATTGTCTATATAAAGTACAACAAAATGTAGAACAAACATGTTGTATAAGTTAACTCTAGGAGGGATTCAAAATATAATTGTCTATATTTTGAATCCCTCCTAGAGTTAACTTATACAACATGTTTGTTCTACATTTTGTTGTACTTTCGCTTTCCTTTCAGTTAATGATACGTAAATTGGAAATGAATCTCTCCTTTTGAAGAAAAGATTGAATTGGGAATTTTTCCGTCTATAATGAGGAAAAAGTACCTCTTTTTGACGTTGGGAATGGGGCCGAATTTCGGCCCCCTACAGGCCCTAAAAAAAAACCTGCAAGTTTTCTGGTCAAGTCGTACATTTGTAACTTGAGATGAGGACTTGACTAGACAAATGGTAACCAATACTTAGAATTTTTGTAATAAAAACTCGTCACCAAAACCTTGAAAAAAATCTTGACTGATGATAAAAATTCGTCACAGAAACTTAAAGTAGAATTTTGTATTAAAACTTGTCAACAAAACTTACGAAAAACTAGTGTTGTTATGATTAATCGATTAAATCCATTACCGGTAATCTTTCACTGAGGTAGCCGATTTTGATTAATCGATTATTTTTCTGAAAATCGATTATAATAGGAGTAAATAAAACAGAGGTAGACAAAGCTGAAAAGAACAAAATGTTCATTAGTTCAGCATGCTTAATGACCAACAATTAACTTTCAAGATGTAGTACCTGTCATCTGCTATTAAATGGGTTAACAAATGTAGTCTATACAAGACTGCCCCCACCTGGGCTAGAACTTGCAATCTTAAGTCTACCTGTAACACTCTACTGAATGAGCCAAAGAGACATCTCTCTGGCCCTGTCTAGTACAGATTACAAATAAATTTATTTAAACTTCCTTAAATTTCAAAATTTAGTAAGTTCAATCATTGACTGATGGTCAACATTGGCCATATTTTTTCAGGGATGTTTTATCTATATTTTGACCTTTCTGATGACCATGCAGAAGCATTATATTCAGCTCCACACAATCAGGTAACACGACTTCTGTATTTGCTAATACATATAAACATTTAGTTAAAAATACTGCAATTTTGGAATATTTTTGTAAGTTTATTTACAACATGAGACAAAAATAAAGGCATTTATTAGCCTTTTAATGCATATTTAGTGTTTTCCGATTAAATCAAAATAATCCATTAAAATCCTCTCCGATTATAAACCGATAATCGATTATAAAATTTTTCCGATTATACAACACTACGAAAAACTCGTCAGCAAAACTTAATTAATTAGAAATTTTGACTGATGTAGCTTTGAATCCTTCTCAACTTATCGATCACACTTTCTTTTTTAAGTCGTCACCAAAACTTAGAAAAAAAATCTTGATAAAAAGATTAATAAAAATTTGTCAGCAAAACTTAATTAATTAGAAATTTTGACTGATGTAGCTTTGAATCCTTCTCAACTTATTGATCACACTTTCTTTTTAAGTCATCGCCAAAACTTAGAAAAAAATCTTGAAAAATTAATAAAAACTTAAATGTCACCAAAACTTAGAAATTTTTACCGATGTACAGGTAGCTTTGATTTGTTCAACCTATGGGTCACACTTTCAAAGTTAAGTCGTCACTAAAACTTAGAAAAAATCTTGATCTTAAACTCGTCATCAAAACAAGTCTTTATTCCCCAACCAGCCAAATAGCCAAGTATAAATTTTGAACCTTGAAGGTCAAGATCGAGGTCATTTTTTTTCATATTTATATTTACCTTAAGACATATCTTTGGACACTACAATGTAGAGATAAAATCCAAACAAGTATTTATGAATGAGTCATATAAAAAACAAAATGTCAAGAGCCTGTGCATAGTGGGGCTCTTCATTTCTTTGTCAGTGTGCTAGTTTGAAATTTACTACGAAATTTGAGAAAAGCCAAAAATTGCCATTACTGACACATATGGTGTAGGTAAGGTACTAATGTATGATTTTTGTCCCTTCACTTCTTTAGGTACAAAACTTGATTGAACATGACTGAAGTCTCAGATACAGACAAATTGTCCCTTGTCGGGGTTACGTTGATCTCAAACTCTGCCGACCCACTAGAGGACAGCACTAACATTGGCGTGATACACATATTGAGGGATGTTACCTTGTGCAGCTTACGGAAAATACTTCCAGAGCAGATGCCCAGAACAGTTCTATGGAGGGGGATTAGGGTCACAATGCTATTTGACTTGCTTACTTGCTTCATGCTATGTTGCTTCATTCAATGTTTGATTATTCCATGTTCATTTGTCTTGCTTTCATTTCAAATTGACTTTATTGCATTTGTCTTTCTTCTTTATGCAATGTTGCTTCCGTGCATTTTACATTTGTCCTTCGTCAATGCATAATTGTCGTGATACCATGCGTTATGACATCTTTCATTGTGCCATCATTCTTTCGTCCTAATACCATTATTGCTTCGTCAATGCTAACCTCAATTTTGATACCAGATGGCGCTCCGTTTGGGTCCGTTCATTGAAATTAACTTTGAGACGTCCCCTGTTGCAGTACTTGGAAAAATGAGTTATAAATTTTTAAAAAAAAGCAAAGCCAATTGAAATATTTGAATAAAAAATGAAACCATTAAATGATAAATATTTTGACCTTTTCTGTTTTTTTTTTTATCTATACAGTATACAGTAATAGCCATTTTGAGATTTGAAATCTCTAGAAAGTTTTACATTGTGAATGGAACGACTCCGTAGCTCAGCGGTCAGCGTGCTGGTTTCGTCTGCTTGTTTTTTTTCCTGTATGGGTTCGAGTCCCATCGGCTACATAGTTTTTTTTTCTGAATTGTGAGTGGAAAATTATATAAAAGTCAGTTTTTTCTGAGATATCGTGGGAAAGGCGGTATATTCTAGATAAATTGAAATTACCGCGCGTCCTACACTGATCGAACCTAGAGATCAACATCCCCCGACCCCATTGATTCAGTCAATAATGCAGTTTCTAGTCTCCTTTCATAATTTTGACCTTGAAATTTACCTTTTGACATCTTTGTATGCCAAAATTACTCCAAGCTGTTGTCCAGGACAAGCGGAGCGTAGGAGCCTCGGAAAGAGGGAGGAGGAGGGGGGGGGGGGGGGGGGGGGGGGGGCAGCGGGGGCAGCGTTACCGCTCGCCAGTTCTTTATAGACTTTCCGAATAATTTAGCTATTCTTATCCATCCTTTATACATATTACTTTATCAACCTACATGAAGACATTTAACTCAATATATAGAATATTATTACATGTAATGATAGAGGTTATAGAAAGTATTTTCTGAAAAGTCAATATTTTGCTAAAAATAATTCCAATTTATTTATGTATACTTAAAAGTGTGCATACAGAACATGAAACCCCCATATTTTCTATAATCCTTCCCCCCCCCCCCCTTTTTATTTTCTTTTTTTCATTTATTTTTTTTTTTTTACTTGTCCGAAATTTTGGGATGTTGTGCCCCTCCACTTTTTCAGGCAGAGCTACGCCGTTGGTCAAGGACTACGCCTGCTCAGGAACGTGGCACAAAAACAGTTCAGTGTCATTCACAGCCTTTTCTCAACAATGGCCAAAATTTAGACCTTTATTATATTCCTATACTCCGTGTTAGGAGCGCAAGGAAGGTATAATTTTAATTAGTTTGCACTTTGGCAAACTTGTCAGATTCTTCTTGTTCAGTGGCGGATCCAGCGCCCCCTTTGCCGGGGGTCAAGGGGCGAATTTTGCCGATTTTACTGATTTTACTGATGTACCTGTTTTTGCCGGGAAAATATTGGGTCTGTGCAGGAGCATCCCCTAAATCCGCCACTGTTGTTCGACCCAAGATCAAGGTTGAGATTGAAATCCATGTGTTTGATGCTTGCAAGGATTGACCTTGAACATTGACCTTCATTAGTCCATACTTCAAAGTCAATTATTATAGAAGTTTTATCTTTTTATGCAAGAATCACCCGATTTATGGTACAGAAACGACATTGACGGGCATATAAAAGGCAAGTAATTAAAATTATGACTTTTCATAGATGACTTGCAAGCGACGATAGTGAGCCAACGAAGCGTTTGCAAAGTTTTGTAATAAAAAATGATTTTTTATTTCAACTGAATAATGATAATGTACAGTTGCCCGCTAATTTTTTCCAAAACAATTACCCCCCCCCCCCCCCCCAAGAAAAACTGAAAAAAATTGCATAAAAACATTTTATTTTTATAAGTACCCCCATTTTTTTTTCTCCATCCTCTACTGGGCAGATGGACAACATGGACAAGTTACATTATACATATAATAAAATTGACGATAGGGAAAAAGTATCCTCCTCCGGGATTCGAACCCACTCGGAAAGGTGCAAAATAATGTAACGTGGCAAACGTGATAACCACTACGCCACAGGAATTCTTCATGGCCATGCGGAGTTTATAGTGACATTTAAAACTTACAAAAATCTTATGCATACAAAAATCAAATACTTACTTATTACTTCAAAATATTTTTCAAATATTTATACAGCCAATATACTTCTGTCCTCTCGTGCGGTAATATAATTACTTTTCGAACGATACTGTACATAGTAGAATTTAAAAGAAATTTCTAATGACAGGGGATGTTTCAAAGCTCATTTCAAGGAACGGGCACATGCGGTCGCTCGAAGCGCCATCTGGTATCAAAATTGAAGTTAGCATTGACGAAGCAATAATAGCATTAAGACGAAAGGATAATGTCAGAAAGAAGGATGTCATAACGCATGGTATAATGACAGTTATGCATTGACGAAGGACAATTGTAAAATGCAGGGAAGCAAAATTACACAAAGAAGAAAGATAAAGTCAATTTGAAATGAAAGCAAGACAAATGAACATGGAATAATTAAACATTGAATGAAGCAACATAGCATGAAGCATGTAAGCAAGACAAATAGCATTGTGACCCTAATCCCCCTCCATACAGTTCCCCAAAAATATGTCTTCTGTGCCAAGCCAGGGTAAGTTAGAGCAAACTCAGCAATTTTATTAGTCCATTATCTAATATTGCCATGATACCAGTGCACACTCCTGATTTGTCCATATTTTTCCACTTTTTCCCTCTCAAGTGTTGTGAAGTGGTCCTGGCCATGCTTGTTGAAGGATCCTGGATGGTCTTCATGTACATGCATATACTAATAAAGACTTCTTAAAGACTTTAAAAGTAGTCTGCTTTTAGACATATTTTAAAATGCTGCAAACTTAACAGAATTGATTTTTATTCTACAATAGATGCTAGCTGCTTATGAAATAAGATACAATATTCATGTACATGTATAAATGATTTTGCTCCCTTTGACTGTTTCTTTGAAATTTTTCATAAAAATGGCACATTTCCCCCAATTTTCGGACCAAAAATTATGATAATATAATATATATAATGATTATATAATTTATTGTATCAACAACTTCATATTTTGATACAGTTTTCACCCTGTAGGTCAGGTCTTAAAGGGAACACAAAAGGAAAAGGTTGGGAAGAATGTTTTGTAATTGATCAATCTTTTGGAAATACATACATGCCTCAGAAAACAGAGAATTCCCCTGAATCCCCTACCCAATCATTGTATTGTTACTTTAAATACTGGTAGAACCTGAGAGACCCCAAATCGGGTATACGCATCCTCCTAGGCCACCCATGATCTCTTGATTCTGTCTCAAGCATGGGAGGAAAATTCAAAATCATTGAAATACTGCATGAAAAAAAAAACATCCGTCTTGTAACTTTTTTTTGCAGCTGGCCTATAGATGAATCTTTAGAAAGCAACATAAAAGTGAAGGAGATAATCACAGATACAGGTCAAATACTCATCAGCATCAAATATCGTAAGTGCTGTTTATTTTCAATTTGGAGAATGAAAATGCATCATTTTGTATCACCGTGCTAATAATCAAACCTACTAAACAGCGAGTTTGTAAAACAGAAAATTTGATTTATCTGGAAAACGCTTTAAGATGGACATATATAGTAAGCGAGAAAAATGTTCAACTCAAAAATCACTGTCTGAAAAGCTAATCTAATTTTGATATCAGATTTGCATTTTGTCGCTTATACATATAAAAATAGTTCAATAAAATGCATTTTCAATGTACAAAGACCTTACAACCTACACTGGTCAAGTTTAGATTATACAATAACCATAATCTAGATATGACACATATATGTATCACCATTTCAAATCTTCATGCAGTATTTGTTTCTTGTTATCTAAAAATAAATGAGAATTTTCCATTTTCTTAACAGCCTGTTCGTAATTTAGACCGTTATTGAATTACTGCAATTTTTGAATTTGCGATATTGAATTCATATTTGAGATTTACATGAACTTTATTTTCTATTGAATAGCTTCTCCAAAGATTGGCATTAGAAGTTGTTCCCGTGGCATGCTTGGATTTATCTTTACTGATTACACAAAAAGTCTGTCTGATGTACGAAGTTATATACGTAGTCTGGTATGTAGATTAATAAACAAAACAGAATATAAACAACCTTATTAGTGGTTATGCACAATTTTTTTATTTTCAAAAATCATTTACACACCCTGCTAGAGCGCATATAAGGGTTTTGGTTAGGAAGCAAGTGGTGGAAGGACGTAGTGAGTGTAAGTTTAATACTAGTGTATGACAACATAAATAAATTTTTTCACAAATGAATATGCACACAGAGTGAAGGCAAATGTAATTATGTGCATTAGTCTTCCCATCACTTCAAATATTCCATTTCCAGAACCCCCTATGTGGGCTCTAACATGGTGGTACATAAGTTTTTTAAAACAACACAGTAACTTGTGTCTATCTTGTGCTATCTTATTTATTGGCCCCTGTATAGAAAGTAAAGCATAGATTTTTGAATGACGAAATCAGTTAACAAAGGACCTGTTAAGATAAGGGCCCTATTTAGCCCTAAATCTCGTGACTCATTTCTTCTTCATGGCGAATCGTATACAGAAAAACATTAATCATTATTGAAATATAATGTATTTGCAGACCTTTTACATGTTTTACATTTCGTGAAAGAAACCTTAAGATTCTAAAATTAAGGTCGAAAGAGGTAGGGGTGCACGGATTGAAAAACCGATAATATCGACAAAAAAACGTAAAAATTTTGGAACATTTTACCAAAAATGGATAAATATAGATTAAAAGACATCAAATATGTCTACATTGTGATTCAGAAATAGATTTCGAACGTTCCATCTTCTTTAATCGTTAAATAATTCAATCCGGAACTTAAAATACGGTCCCATTTTGTATTCAATGGCTACAATGTAAGCCTATTAGCGCGAAATACACATTGGCGGAGAAATGAACATCATTCTTGCTTATTTCATTCCTAATTCTTGAATATTTCATTCAGTCATATTTAGGTTACATTTTTTGATGGATTAAAGAGGAAAAATAGTCAAATGTGCTATATTTTGTGGTCGAAAGGTCGATTCTTAAAAAATGCACCCCCCCTTTCCATTTTTGGTTTTTCGTCTATGGGGTTGTGTTCCCCCCGGAGATACAGAACCCCACTTTGCCAAAAAAATTGTATCATTGATATACATCTCCAGTAAAAGTGGCTTTCTGTATATCCGGGGGGAACAATGTTCAAAAAAACTTTTCCGTTTTCTATTGATTTCTATGAGAAAAAGAGAAGTTTTGACCCCAAAATTAGCAATAATATGCAAAACAGATAAAAATTTACTTCATATTCTGATGGTATGCAGTATAGGTATACATTTTACATTAAAAGGTTCTTGAAATTTCAATTTTCAAAATTCCACTTTTCAGGGCTGATTTTACGCCTTATCTTAACAGCTCCTTCATTATCTATAAGGTTAAGAAGTTTCAGCTCCAAATCTGTATATTTCAGTTAGTTTAGTTCAAACATATTTCATTTCCGAAAACGAAATGGGATCGGGCAAAAGTTCAACAACATTACAAATGCCCTCTCCCTGTATATTTCAGTGACGTGGAATGCCTTCGTATGATAGGATACATGGTAGATTTTGTTGTGTTAATGAATGTTCCTAACAGCTAATGTGTTATGTCAAATAAACAGTAGATGTTGAAGGGTTCAGAGGCATGATCTTTGTTTTTTCCTAATCTGATGCTTGGTTTTCATTGTAGAAATATAATTTGTAAATATGTGTATAAAATTATGTTTGTATAGATCATGTAGATGTGTGTAAGTTTTATACATTTTAATAAATTGCTTTTACTTTGTTGGACAGAAATTGCATGAACTCATCTTATACATGTATCTAACCTTGCACTTCACAAATATACCCTAAAAGTATCATTTTGTCAGCACTGACTTCATTCTCCGTATGTAAAACTCTTGTAAAACTTTCTGAAACAAGTAACTTTTGAACACTTTTTATGGTTTGTTGTAAGTCACTTGTACGTTAGAAATGTTTGTAAGAGGACTAGAAACTTCTTTGAAAATTTCTTGTAAATGGATTTTGATCTGATGAAACTACAATAGTTTCAAAATAACATCTCGCAAAACATGCAAAATATAATGATTAAATACATTAAATAAAGCTGGAAAAAGGAACATATGTAGAAATAATATTCCTCCTTTAAATTAATCATCTCTTTGAAAAAAATATTTCATATGCTATGTGTTGATTGAATATTCTTCAGTTTTTCAATACAATCAAGTTGAATACTTTAAAATGAGCTTTATGAACTAACTTTGGCCTTTTGTTTGTATTTCAGACCAGACAGAATGAGCAGATGCCCATGTATTTCTTGGATTCTAATGGATGGCCAGTTCAGCCCTCACAGGAATCTTGTCTGAGTGTTATAGACATACTTGCTGCTTCTTGTCTGACGGTGGAGTTATCCCCCCTGACAAATCTGCCACACCCAATTCTGTCCCCTCACTCAGGGGAAGTAACCAATGATGTCAAATGTTTGTCACTGAAACAGTAAGATTAATTGATAATGAACATTTAGCATGTTGAGGCATATGAATCATAGATACTGCTTATTTTATGAAGTGCAGCTAAATTTTAGTTAAAAACAGGCGAATAGACCTTTTCACGCGCCTTGAATATTTATAATTTTCGATCCCATCATGCATCGTGTTTGCGCATGCGCAGTACTGTGTACAAATGTAGGGCGAGAATCATGAATTCCTTATACAGCTATGTAAACAAACATCGCCGATTTATGCAAATAGCGCCAATGACATGCGTTGACCTTAATAAAGATATGTTCTTTATGTCTAAATTAAGTAATTTTGATCGTCTTCTATCGTAATTTTTTATGTAAAAGTAGAAAAACAGCTGAATTTCGGGTGTCAATTTCCCTGGTATAGAGATACGACGACCCGAAATCTGGTTCCCTTTTTACTTTGTGACAAGCGTTATACTTCTAGTAAGTCAGTGAAAACTTTTTAGAAATACAATAGAATGTGAAATAAAGATAATTTATCTATGTAGAAAATATAAGTTCTACTTGTTATGTAGCAAAGTTAGCTGACCTATTTTAATCAAGCGAATGAGACAAGTCAAATAAGTTTTAGTATAGATAGGCTATGAATTGCATGCAATTAGTAATTAGAGTGAAATACTCATTACCTGTAATTTTCATAGATTATATCACCTGGCCAGAAGTATACTCTTTTGATTACTTAGGTGAAAATAAGCCCTGTCCGGTCAGCTCGGTTTAATACCCCAACGCTCAAGCTATGTTTACCCGAGATATTTGATCGACAGCCATCAGAGCCATTAATTGATTTAATAAACACAAATTCCACAACAGCAGGCAACTGTTTAAAAAAAATATACATTTATCTACATAAGAACGAAGACTTATCTTGCATTGTTTACGTACAAGTCACACATTGATGAAAAGTATTTTCGCTGGGAACTGAATGAGATATTTTCTCACTATTTCCTGTTCTACAGTTTCTTTTAGCATTCTAAAGAGATAAAATTTCAAACATGACTTTCTTATTATTTTTATTCATTTTACGTAATCGCACACTTGTAAAACAGTATCAACAAAGAACATCATCAAATTTCAACAGACAAACCGGGGTTCGACGGCGTAAGATTAATGTTTTGGAAATTATAAAGAGATAGTCGAATTTTAGGAGCAAGAGTGTATACAATGTACTATATCTACATTATCATCTTATTTTTTTTTCTTTGAAGATCGAACTTCTTCCTCTTCATGTTTTGTGTCTAAAATAATTCTGTGCTCTGTTTTGAGAGAGAAGATTTTAAAATGAAACCTTGGAAAAAACTGATAGCAGCCTAAATGTCCCAGAAAAATTTTTGAAATTCTTTGTAAGAAATGAAATTTGATTTATCTAAAGCTTAGTAAAACTTGAAGACATGAAACGAAAAACAGTTAATTCTCAGTTTTATTATTTGAAATATTTCCTTGTTTTTTTTATTAAATTCGCACATAAAGATGAATCTGACTATATAAGGGGGTGAACGTGAGCCTTGAACTTGATCATTTGTAAAAACAACAAGAATGCTCATTCATTGCAAATTATTTACATTCCATAAGGAGGAAATGCTGCATAATTATTTCATTTAGCTGTTACATTTATTTTTCTCTTTTTTTTTTCTTTCATTTATAGGAAGAATCCCTTTGAAAGTAGCCATCCATTTTAATTTATTGTCAGTCAGATGAAGATTAATTTTCAGACAATATTTTCAATGTACTTTTCATTATCAAACAAATCTAGAAGACGAACAAATTCAGCCTTTTTATGTTTTGGGAGTGAAAGTTAAGAACGTTCCCTGCAATTTTTTTTATTTTACAATTTTTAATGACAAAGATGCCGACGGAGGCATTCGTGTTTCACAAAGACGTTTTTTATTTTTTCAATTTTTCTTCATTTTCATCAGATGTTTCATCCTCATTTCCTGATTGATTCATGAATCTATTTTTTTTTAAATAAAATTTTTTAATTAAAATCCCTCTTTGATTCCTTTATTTTTTAGGTGAGCTTTTTTTTTAATATGACACTTTCTTTGAATCTTAAAAAAAGAGGAAGGAAAAAAATGTATCGATATGATTAAAGAAGAGAAAAAGTCCCGGTAAAAACTTGCCGTGTGCAAGGAGAACGTACACTACAAATGCACGTTGACCGCAGTTAAATCAGGTTATTTAGATTAAATGTACTCTATGCTATTACGTTTGTTTTTGTTTTTTTGTTTTTGTTTTTGTTTTAAGATGATTAAATCTTATTTTCCCTCCCCCTATCTTTGAAATGACCGCAGGGTGATGACACGCTCTGATGACTTTCACACCTAGCAGGTAACGACACTTACGTTCCCTGCATGGTTAATTGACACGTGTGTACTTGTCAAAACAACTATTTATTAATTGGGATGTTACTTTTAAAAATTGCCGGATTAGCGAAATAGAAGGTTTAAAAAAAAATTTCATGGTTTACCCAGCCTTTCGGAATCTCGTTAGGTTCGACCATGAAAATTGGATTATTTAAAAATATAGCATAGTAAAAATCATCAAGTTATATAATCTATAAATTATAAAATCAATAAAAATCATACTTTAACTATAAATTCAAAAAAAAACTACAATGTAAAAAGTGATTCGAGCTTTCTCGTGTTTTTTTTTACAGTGCCCAGCGCTTTGTTTACATTGAACTGGGGGCAAGTCTTGCCCCCCCCACGATTTGCGCATGCGCGGGGTTAAAGGTCAAATTCTAAAAATAACCGTAGCCGGAAAAAGTTGAAATGACAGGCAATCAAAAATAAATTTTATTGTTCAAGCTTACACCAAAGTTTTATTTTTTCCAAAAATATATTCTCTTCACAAAATTTATCTATTGTTTAAAGTCTGTGACTCTTTAGATGAAACAAACAATATTCTTAGACTATTTGAGGGTTTACATATGAAAAATACTGATGTTTTTGTGAAAGTAGAGAGAAAAGCCATAGTAGTAAATGCATACTGTGACTGTACATGAAATACCTTCAAACATTCTTTGCTTTGCACTACATGTACTTGTAGAACCAGACATCTCAGCTTCCGCTCCAGTAAAGATTTAGACAGAATTCCGCTGGGAGATTCTGACCACCATGATAAAGACACGGGTAAACAGATCCTGATTAGTTATGTCAGGGCGGAGGCTGCTGACCACGCCTTAAATCTCAAACAGGAGCTCTCCAGGCTGGGATTTAGTGTGTATCTGGTGTGTATTGTCATTAATTCTAATGCAATGTCGCTATAACGTCGATTTTCATTGGTTGTTTGCCCCTTAGTTACGGCTGTAAAACGAGAACATACTAGGCATTGACTTATATTCACAAAAATATAGATTGCATTAGGATGGGAATAACTAGATACTAAGGCTAACGCATCGCCAGAAAAACTCAATTTGCGACCGTAAAATCAGCATTTACCGTCCGCAGACATAACGTCAGAGGCTAGTTATTCCCTAATTGAGGGATCTCCAGATGTCTGACATCGCACCTCCTGTTGGACTTTTACATTAATAGAATCTATCACCGGTTGTTATCATTGACAAGGAAATCCAACCTGAGTGTCCAGGATTTGCTTGTACGGTGATGGACCAGCTGCGGCATGAAGAGGTTTGCTGAGTCATGGACAAAAGCAAATCACTGACACGAGTGTTGGATTTCCTTTCCAATGATCAAACTGGCAATTGATTATTTTTCTCCCTGTGTCTGGAAAACGTCAAAAATAATAATTTTCCTATATTTCTGCTATCTTTTGATCAAGACTGAAGGGACGTGCAGCGCGTCAGTCATTTATGACATCATAGTCAAAACATCGCACGTTTTGCTTATCATCCACCCCCTCTGGATAATCGATTTGTCATTTTGCACTTTTATGAGGATAACTATGTGAATATGGGAGAATATGTTGTCATAGTTAAATGGCCCATCAAGGCATTGTTTGATGGTTCATTGATCATGACATAATAATGTAAAAGTCCACCAACAGGCGCGTTGTCAGATAATTGGTGATCCCTCAGTTGTCTGGGAAATAAAATTCCTATGTCCATCTCCTCTGACTCTAACATTCTTTAGAGTCTGGGAGTTTTTGATCTGAATAAAAGTGAGAAATGACTTATGTTCAACCTCACACTAGTTGGTGGAAATACACAAATACATTATGATGTCATTATGAAATGGCTTTCAAAACATTGTTTGATAGGCAATTGATTATTACTTTATATTGTTATACATGTACACATACATTGTATATAAGTCCGCTAACAGGTTTGATACATTGTTTTTGGCAATCCCTCAATTGCCTCATATGCATTCAGTCAATTGTAAGATACATGTATTAGAAAATTTCTCAATATGATGTACATGTTTGTGCACAGCTGTTTGTCTGACCTCAGTATTTTAATAAATGTAGAATTTTCTCATCCTGTATACTCATATTTCCGTTTACATGCTTTATTTGACTGTTGTTTGTATAATTATACAGGATGTCCACGAGATACGATCTGGTGTAGACTGGCAGGATTCTCTGAATTATGCTGTCAGTAACTGTGAAATATTTGTACCACTGGTGACCTCAAGGTATGGAGAGACACAATGGACAAATAGAGAGGTATGAATAGTTTAACGGCAGTATGGCTCCAAATAGTTACTGTAGAAACAAAGACATTAACTTTCACTAGAGAATTTCTCTAAGCCGGTAGAAAACCAGAGTGTTGCAATATTTGTAAGATAGAAACATTTTGCATTTACATGTAGATATCTCAACTCCACAAAGCTAAAAATTTCTTAATTGGTCCTCTGTCCCTGCTATGCCAAAAGGACACTCGAGTTTGAACAGGTGTTTATGTACAAATTATATTATTCTATGGTGATGTGGCTGTTTATAGTTACATGTGTTTATCAGATACATTTTATACAGATGTGATAGCATTCACCAAACAAGTAGTGACTACGTTGTGACAAATTCACAGCAGAATCTAGTTTTAGCAGACAATTCTAATATTGTTCCCTCTTTACAATTGTCTTTTACACAGGTGAAGCTTGCTGATGTACTGGGGAAGTACATAATACCAGTAAACTTCGTAGATGATTGGCCACCAAGATGTCTAGCTATTCAGTTTTCCACAGTGCAGTATATCAACTGGTCTCCACAAGGTTTGTTAATATCGTATTCTGATAAGTGGTTGCAATAATTTGGAATTTCATTGGTGATTCACTCTAGTTTTCATAATATTCTGTTTCAAAAAATAATTTTGATATACATAATGTACATGTTGGTCAATTGGTGGATTTTATGGAATATTTAGATATTTCTTTGATTACTGACATACCGTACATGAAAACACGTTTATTTCATTGACCAGGTGTGAAGAACCCGTCATCAGATTCCAGTGCTAATCTAAGAACAGTGGCAATTAAGATCAAAGAGAGAATAAACAAAGCAAAAGACCAGGATACACAGAGTGATCTAACAAAGAAACCAAGTCTGGTCAAAAGGGTAGGACTTTTATCATCATTGCCAGTTCATACTAATTCCAACTACATCTGTAAATAAACTAAATATGTACATGTAGCATGTATGATATTAACTCAAACGAGTTCCAAATGAACTAATATGTAATTGACTAACGTTCAGATTATTTCCGCTTTAAAGCAGAATTCTCCCTCCCAGATAACGAAACCTTTGAATTTGGCCTCCAGAATTTCGTTTTATTCGGTGTTATTTTCGATCCCCTTCAAATTTTTTTTTTTTGCTCAGTATATCATGTCAGAATGTTACCTGGTGTGAACTTTGAATTCTTCCCATTCAGTACCATCACTTGAGGAGCTACCCAAGGAACAATTTACATGTCATGTTTTTCAAATTATGTATATGATTGATTTAAGTTACTATGTGGGAGGAAATTAAAATTAAATAAAACCAGAGGGCACTAGGAAAATGAATTTGGGTGGCTTATGAAAAGCACTTTGGCTGGAAGCATCACTGATGAGAATGTAATATTCAAAACGTGTCTGGTGCATGAAAATTGGTTTGAAATTTTCTTCAAGAAGATATAGAGCTGGAACACTTCCGTATTATTAAAGAAACAGTAAATCTGCTCTATTTGTGTTCCAAGTTAATTCACACTTAAAATGTGTAAGACACTGCTCTTAGAGAAAAACAAAGTTTTCTGACTTTGTTGTCATAGGGTAAAGTCGATGTTACACTGTCATCATTTTGGGCTATAATTAGCAATGTGTTATAATTGCTTTTGCTTATAGATTGTCATCCAGATATGGTACTGATTACCTTATTTGCCAGTTATCAAGTCAGACAACCCAGACACTCGAAATTAAATCCAATATGACTTCACAATGAAAAAAATTTTCAAATCATGTATTGTCTTCTCATATACATGTAAGATCTGGTTGTCAAACCACAATTTTTCGTAAATTGATTCACAAAGGTCAGTCACTTTCTAGGTCGAGGTTACACAGTTAGGTTCAAACATAATTGGTGACGTTTGTATTTTGAAAATTTAAATATGCTAGTATTACATTACAGGTATGTTGTATATAGATTCTTTACCTTACAGAGAACAGTTGTGAAGAGTTGTGCTATGGTAGAAGAGAGCAATGACCAGGCTATAACTACTGACAGAGAGGGAAGACCACTGATAGTTGTATGTGTACACCCAGCACAAAAATCTCAGGTGCCGTATTTTATTTGCTTCCAACTTTTCATACCAAACATGCTCATTAAGATATGTTTTGTACCAAACAGTTCCGTGTTTCTAAAACCTACATTTCATGAAATTTTGGCATTTACAGGTAAAATTTAACTTGGTCAGGTAAATATTTGACTTGGTCAGGTAAATTTTCTAATTATTTCATAGGAAGATGAAGCTTTATCAGACCGATGCCCTGTAAATGCTACGATGATTCCATTCACTCTGATTTAAAGATTTATGTATAGAACTTAAAAATATGAATGTTCGAAGTCCCATATCTCATCACCGCAAGCTTAATTTGATTGAAAATGTTTCTTTATTCTTACAATGTACATACATGTATATGAATTGCTAAAAATGTGGCAATAAAACTGCATGCATCTTTAGCAGAGACATTTCATCAAATATTAATCACAAAGAGTTCACACATTTAGAGATCCAATTTGAAAAAAAAAAGATTGATCTATTTTAATCGCTCAATCTTTTGAATCTACATATGAATTACCACTCAATCCCTTGGATTTTTTCGCTTTTGTGTGAAACTGACACAGATGTTGTCTTATAATTTTATCATACAGGGTGAGGAGATGAGACGCTGGCTAAAAACCCAGAATTACGAGGTTTGGATCACTACTGATATGAAAATACTACACCAGAAAGAGGCAGCGTGCAGGGAAAGTAAGAATTTATATTCGATATAAAGCGATTCTATTACCTTGCTGCATCAAAGATACTCCAGTTCCCCCTTAACCTCCTTCCCTCCTAATATATAAATGATAAACATTTATGCTATTACGAACATTGAAGTTCCATGAACTAAAAATATATGGTAAAGCTCTGAGGTGGAGACATACGTAATGTAGTTTAGGAATGAGTGTTTAACTTTGGATGCTCATGGAGGTATAAATCTGGCTGGATCTAAGCAAAATTTCTGAGATTTTTTTGCAACACTTAAAAAAAAATCTAATCTGCATGTGTCCAATTAGAATTATACAATCATAAGCAGACGCTCATTCCTCAACATTTACTTTAATGTGAAAAGTTGATGACCCAGTTTAATAAGAATACATGTAATTGCATTATATATGTTTTCACGTGAAAATGTATTTTGTTGATGATAAATTCTCCTTAGATTCATAACTTAAATGTGACATCACAATAGGCAACCAGAATTATTGGAATCCACTTACCAAAGGGGCATTTAATTAGGATTCTACTGGTAATGTAAATATATGTATTTTTAAAAATGAATTTAACTTAGAATACTTAATTATCCCCTAGCAACTTTGCTGTGAAGGGGATATAGCATCACTGCCGTGCATCAGGGTGTTTGTGTGTGTCTTTGATTGTTTGTATGTGTGTACATGTATGTCTGGATTTTTTTGAACAGCATAGAAGACAAAGCAATCATCATCGAAACATCAAGCCTTCCACAAATGTCCTCCATGGGGAGAGGATGAACCCTATTGATTTTCAATGTCAAAGGTCAAGGTCACTGTGGACATAGGCTTAAAATCCTTGTGAACAGCATACATGTAGAAGATGTAGTAATCATTATAAAAACATCAAACCTTCCACAAATGTTCCCTATGGGGAGAGGATGAATCCTATTGATTTTCAAGGTCAAGGTCACTGTGGAAATAGGCTTAAAATCCTTGTGAACAGCATAGAAGACGTAGTAATCATTATAGAAACATCAAACCTTCCACAAATGTTCCCTTTGGGGAGAGGATGAATCCTATTGATTTTCAAGGTCAAGGTCACTGTGGAAATAGGCTTAAAATCCTTGTGAACAGCATACAAGACAAAGCAATCATCATAGAAACACAATACTTGAAATGTTCTTCTTGGGGAGAGCATGAACACTATCGATTTCCAGGGTCAAAGGTCAGTGTCAATGTGGACTTTGGCTTAAAATCCATGTGAACGGCATAGAAGACCAAACAATTATTGCAGGATCACCAAACCTCCCACAAATGTTCATAATCAGGAGAGGATTAACCCTATATAATTTCAAGAAAAAGAGTCAAAGGTCAAGGTCACTATGGACTTAATTCAAAATCATTTTGCTTATGAAATAGAACATGCAATTGCGAGAGGATGCTACACTTGCAATACCATTATTACTTAAAATAAATTAACATAAATACCTTATTACAGAACTACAGGAGTTCCAGGATAAGGCTGATGATGCTGGTGTCGTTATAGTCATGTTATCTACAGAGTTTGTACAGTAAACTTACATGTAAAGTAGAATAAGATAAGGTGTCGTTATAGTCATGTTATCTACAGAGTTTGTACAGTAAACTTAATGTAACATAAATACCTTATAACAGAACTACAGGAGTTCCATGATAAGGCTGATGATGCTGGTGTTATTATAGTCATGTTATCTACAGAGTTTGTACAGTAAACTTAATGTAACATAAATACCTTATAACAGAACTACAGGAGTTCCATGATAAGGCTGATGATGCTAGTGTTATAGTCATGTTATCTATAGAGTATGTACAGTAAACTTACATGTAACATAAATACCTTATTACAGAACTACAGGAGTTCCAGGATAAGGCTGATGATGCTGGTGTTGTTATAGTCATGTTATGTACAGAGTTTGTACAGTAAACTTACATGTAACATAGAGTACCTTATTACAGAACTACAGGAGTTCCAGGATAAGGCTGATGATGCTGGTGTTATTATAGTCATGTTATCTACAGAGTTTGTACAGTAAACTTACATGTAACATAGAATACCTTATTACAGAACTACAGGAGTTCCAGGATAAGGCTGATAATGCTGGTGTTGTTATAGTCATGTTATCTACAGAGTTTGTACAGTAAACTTACATGTAAAGTAGAATAAGATAAGGTGTCGTTATAGTCATGTTATCTACAGAGTATGTACAGTAAACTTACATGTAACATAGATACCTTATTACAGAACTACAGGAGTTCCAGGATAAAGCTGATAATGCTGGTGTTGTTATAGTCATGTTGTCTACAGAGTTTGTACAGTAAACTTACATGTAACATAAATACCTTATTACAGAACTACAGGAGTACCAGGATAAGGCTGATAATGCTGGTGTTGTTATAGTCATGTTATCTACAGAGTATGTACAGTAAACTTACATGTAACATAAATACCTTATTACAGAACTACAGGAGTACCAGGATAAAGCTGATGATGCTGGTGTTATTATAGTCATGTTATGTACAGAGTTTGTACAGTAAACTTACATGTAACATAAATACCTTATTACAGAACTACAGGAGTTCAAGGAAAAAGCTGATGATGCCAAGATAAGGTGTCGTTATAGTCATGTTATCTACAGAGTTTGTACAGTAAACTTACATGTAACATAAATACCTTATTACAGAACTACAGTGGTTCCAGGATAAAGCTGATGATGCCGGTGTTATTATAGTCATGTTATGTACAGAGTTTGTACAGTAAACTTACATGTAACATAGATACCTTATTACAGAACTACAGGAGTACCAGGATAAGGCTGATGATGCTGGTGTCGTTATAGTCATGTTGTCTACAGAGTTTGTACAGTAAACTTACATGTAACATAAATACCTTATTACAGAACTACAGGAGTACCAGGATAAAGCTGATGATGCTGGTGTTATTATAGTCATGTTATGTACAGAGTTTGTACAGTAAACTTACATGTAACATAGATACCTTATTACAGAACTACAGGAGTACCAGGATAAGGCTGATGATGCTGGTGTCGTTATAGTCATGTTGTCTACAGAGTTTGTACAGTAAACTTACATGTAACATAGAGTACCTTATTACAGAACTACAGGAGTACCAGGATAAAGCTGATGATGCTGGTGTTATTATAGTCATGTTATGTACAGAGTTTGTACAGTAAACTTACATGTAACATAAATACCTTATTACAGAACTACAGGAGTACCAGGATAAAGCTGATGATGCTGGTGTTATTATAGTCATGTTATGTACAGAGTTTGTACAGTAAACTAACATGTAACATAGATACCTTATTACAGAACTACAGGAGTACCAGGATAAGGCTGATGATGCTGGTGTCGTTATAGTCATGTTGTCTACAGAGTTTGTACAGTAAACTTACATGTAACATAGAGTACCTTATTACAGAACTACAGGAGTTCTAGGATAAAGCTGATGATGCTGGTGTTGTTATAGTCATGTTGTCTACAGAGTTTGTACAGTAAACTTACATGTAACATAGAGTACCTTATTACAGAACTACAGGAGTTCTAGGATAAAGCTGATGATGCTGGTGTTGTTATAGTCATGTTGTCTACAGAGTTTGTACAGTAAACTTACATGTAACATAGAGTACCTTATTACAGAACTACAGGAGTTCCAAGATAAAGCTGATGATGCTGGTGTTGTTATAGTCTTGTTATCTACAGAGTTTGTACAGTCCAAGTCATGTCTACAACAGGTATACCTAAGCTCAAGATGGCCCAATTAGTTTCCTAAAGAGTGGCATACGCCTATGTATTGTAAACGTGGTTATTTTCGCTGGGGGAAAATTTTGTGATTATAACATCAAGACGTCTTGCGTGGAGGTAATATTCGCGATAAAAATGGCTTTCCCATTGTAAGAATGCAGCGGGGATATTTTCGCGTGGGGGAAAATTTCGCAAAGTCCCTCAATTCGCGATAAACACTAAAACTACACCCACGTGAAAATTTCTGATGCTGGTTCAAACTAAACTTAGAACTTGACCGATGAGCGGCGCCTTTCGGTGAGCGCCAGAAAAACTCCATCAAGTGGCTTAGCTGGGTCATGCTGGGTCAAGTTCTCAGTTTAGTTTGAACTGGCCTACATAGGCGTACTCCGCTTTTTGGGAAACCAATCAGGCTAATTATACAGCCAAAGTATTCCAAAAATGGCTGATAACTGTTATATACATAAACATGTATGTCATATACTGTATACATATACATAGAATCATCCTTCGCAGTAAGTTTTTTACCGCGAAAAGTTGTCTCGGTGAATTTGGATTCCAAATTCATAAATCAATGCTAGCAGGAGTGGATCCACAAATCATTGTCCATGTAAATTCATTTCCTCTTATTAAACCATGAAAGAATGTACAAGCAAATGATTCTACCTATACAGTAGGACATACATTTACATGTATGTCAAGGTCAATACTTGTACCTTTAAAGATCATGCAATCTAATGGAATACATTCTGTTAATATATTCTTTTCACCCATTTTCTAAATTTTCTGACAAATACCAAATAAAGTGAATTTTTTTTTATCTCTAGTATTTCTCGTTGAACAGGTACATGTATAAGGGGCTGAATACATAAATACAGTAGTTGTGTCAAAATCAATGGGTACAATTTGAGTTACATTCAGCCAAACAAAACAAAAAACAGCTGGTAAAAGTCACTTTCAACCAGACATGAAAAGAGAGGAATATTGACTGTTTCTCAGAATCATTGGAATTTTCTCTTTTTTTCCCTTCTAGCTTTACTATTGTGAGCAGAGGAAGAGACTTGTACCTGTAAAACTACATGATATTGCCTTGTCTGGATGGACAGAAATCTTACTTGGAACAACTGCTATAAAGGTATTGCTGATTTATTTTCACATTATCACGAGCATTCATTGAGTAGGTAAGACAAAATCTTGTACATCCTACGTTTTCAGTTGAATGTAAAATAAGTTTGTTTTCAATAGCTAGAATAAATTATGAATTGAAGTAAATTATGAGTTGATAGTTTCTGTAGTAATACTGTATTCTTAGTTGATTTTGATGTCATCATGACCAATTACAGTTAAATGATGATAAGGATGGATGGGGATGCCTACAGAGAGAGCTAAAAAGGAACTTGGATTTAACGGCAAGAATAAGTCCAAAACAAGAAATCACAGAGGCTCGACTCAACTGTGCAGTAAGGAGAAATTTTGTTCCCTACTTATACAATCATGCCTGTAACGACTTTTGTAAAATTTATTTCTTATCTAACCTTATCCTATTTTTATGCAAAGCCATTCCAGCCTATAGATTGACAATGTCCATCTGTCCATCTGTTGTCAACATTTTGGTTTAAGTTTCTGGTTGAAGAAAAAATTTAAGGAACTGTATGCAGTAGAATCTTTATATTATACATTAGCTTGCCCATGACAAGACCTTTCAATTTATTTCATAACATTTGACCTAGCGACCTTAGCGTTGGACTTTGACCAAGTTATAGATTTTGCTTAAAGTCTCTGGTTGAAGCAAAATTTAAGGAACTATATGCAGTAGAAACTTTATATTATACATGTAGCTTGCCCATGACAAGACCTTTCAATTATGCCGTATTACATTTGACCTAGTGACCTTGACCTTGGACTTTGACTTACATGTAGTTACAGATTTTGGTTGAAGTCTCTGGTTGAAACAAAATCTAAGGAACTACATGTATATGCAGAAGATACTTTATATTATACATGTAGCTTGCCCATGACAAGACCTTTCAATTATGCCGTATAACATTTGACCTAATGACCTTGACCTTGGACTTTTACCTAGTTACAGATTTTGGTTAAAGTCTCTGGTTGAAACAAAATCTAAGGAACTATATGCAGTAGAAACTTTATATTATTCATGTACATTGTAGCTTGCCCATGACAAGACCTTTCAGTTTATGTTGTAACATTTTACATAGTGACCTTGACCTAGTTAAAGATTTTGGTTAAGTTTCTGGTTTAAGCAAAATCTTAGGAACTATATACACAGTAGAATCATAATATTATACAGGTAGGTTGCCTCTGACTAGACCGTTCAATTTATGTCGTAATATTTGATCTAGTGACCTTGACTCAGTTAGTGACAGACACTTACTTTGCTATCAGGCCATACCGTCTTTAGAGGTGTATTTTTTATCCCTTTGCTGCAATGATGGGTCAGTTTTGGGCCAGATTGCAAAGCAATTCTGGTCTATAGATTGATGATGTCCATCTGTCTGTCCGTCCATCTGCCGTCAACATTTTGGTTAAAGTTTCTGGTTGAGGCAAAATCTAAGGAACTATATGCAGTAGAAACTTTATATTATACATGAAGGTTGCCCATGACAAGACCTTTCAATTTATGCCGTAACATTTGACCTAGTGACCTTGATCTTCGACTTTGACCTAGTTAAAGATTTTGGTTAAAGTTTCTGGTTGAAGCAAAATCAAAGGAACTGTATGCAGTAGCAACTTTATATTATACATGAAGGTTGCCATGACAAGACCTTTCAATTTATGTCATAACATTTGACCAAGTGACCTTGACCTTGCACTTTGGTCGAATTAAAGATTTTGGTTAAAGTTTCTGATTGAAGCAAAATCTGAGGAACTGTTTGCTTTAGAAACTTTATGTGTATGTTGCCCATTGCAATACCTTTCAATTTATGCCATTACATTTGACCTAGTGACCTTGACCTTTGACCTAGTTAAAGATTTTGGTTGAAGTTTCTGGTCGAAGCAAAATCTAAGGAACTGTATTCATTAGAAACTTTATTTTATACATGTAGGTTGCCTATGACAAGACCTTTCAATTCATGCCATATTATTTGAACTAGTGACCTTGACTTGGACTTTGGCCTAGTTAAAGATTTTGGTTAAAGTTTCTGGTTGAAACAAAATCTAAGGAGCTGTATGTAATTGAAACTTTATACATGTATCGTATATGTAGGTTGCCCATGTTAAGACCTTTCAATTTATGTCGTAGCATTTGAGCTAGTGACCTTGACCTTGGACTTTCACCTAGTTAAAGATTTTGGTAAAGTTTCTGGTTTAAGCAAAATCTCGGGAACTACAATGTATATACACAGTAGAAACATAATATTATACAAGTACATGTAGGTTGCCTCTGACAAGAGCTTTCAATTTATGTCGTAATATTTGACCTAGTGACCTTGACCCAGTTAGTGACAAAAACCTTACTTTGCAATCCGGCCATACCGTCTTTAGCGGTGTATTTTTCTCTGTTATTGCAAGCCTTTTCTATTCTGTAAAAAACGAAATAGTTTGTATGGATTTCGCTGTACATGTACTCAAACTAGTTTGGTTTTATGAATTTGAAATCCTTTAATTCCTGGATTGATATGTTTAATTTGGTGAAAATACTTACATCTTTACACTTTTATGTTTTGCCATACATGAACGTTTCACTCCAGGTACGGCAGTTACACAAGAAAATCAGCCAGCATCAGTGTATCTATGTAACAGGGAGTGTACACCTGTCATCCATGTATCAACAGACTCTTTGTAGGTTAGAAAAATCACAACGATATTCAATATTCTTATAACTCGAACACCGAAAATCATGGTACATGTACATGTAATCTTTCATATGAGGTCATCAATGTATGTACAGAGTTTACAAAAAGTGCCGGATTGCCGGCGATCTCCGGTGGATTTTTCAAATGTCCGACAGTTTCTGGTTCCGAGCCGGACAAAATGTCCGATGATTTTTTGTTCCAAGATATGAAATGATCATTTTCCTTTAAACATAATACAATATTTGATGTTCAATAAAGACATTTAAGTCCATGTAAAATTTGTTTCTCCGACATCGCCGCACTCTTTAAACTTCATAATAAAAAGTATCCGTCATATTGTCACATTATCGATCGTTGGTTAAATTTGAAGTATTCAATAGTATTAATTTTATTAAACATGTTTAAAGGAATTACTTTGTCCCGACTAAGATAACGGTAGATATTTCAGTGAAATCATTGCATCACGAGCAGTGATTGGGAAGGCCACGCGCCCTGCGCCATAGTCCCATTCTGATAAAAAATGGGCCCATACATTCGGAAAGTAGTGTAACGTAAATGGAACTGTCTGGAGTTTGGACCCTGGTGCGCATTAATTTATTCTACGATGTCCATGTTTGGTTTTCAAATTTATCTAAAAGTTCTGTATTCGTATTTACGTTGAATGGGTTCAAATTGAAGCAAATAAAAATTTGTACAGGAATGTCAATTGCAGTCACCCCCACCCCCTCTTCTCTAATATCAACAAAGCTGGACATGAAGGTGCTCATATGTGGGCACGAAAAATACAGGATAAGTGGCGTAAAGTTTGATCTTGGCTGTTCTGTTTCTTCATGGGAAATTGTGAATTTGGGAATTTCATGACTAATAATGTGCTAACATCTGATATATATTATACATACGTTGTATGCAAAGCTTTTCTAAAATTGATCATTTTTGGAATTACCCTTTCGTGAAGAAAGATGGCCCATTGATTTTGAGAATGGACCATTGAAGTCCATGCGGATGGGGCCATAGTCCCATTGAGCAAGTTTGCCTGCCCGATCACCGCACGAGTCATTATATAGTAACGGCGCGAGTTATGAATGGGCACAGTATACCGGTAATGCTTACATGCCCACTTTATTTACATTTTATAAATGAATTCTAGAGAAAATTGTATCGATATTGTACCCATTGACAATATAGAGATACTGACCACATGCCGTAACGTGTCACGTACGGATATTCAAATGTTCATGAGTACTACATCTTGAATTTTTTTTTAGTTTGTATACTTTTCAGTTTCTCTCAGATTTTTTCTATAAATACAATCAGCTTTGTAATAAACCATTTTGTAAGAGTCCGGTAATTTTTAGCTTTGTCCCGTAGATTTTAAGAAATTTCATAAAACTACAGGACAAATGTCCTGTGGATTTTTGGTCTCATTGGTAAACTCTGTATGTAACAAGATTTGAATCTTTTAAATTTGTGTTACTTGCGTAGAGATCTGACAAAAATTCTGAAGAGATCATATGTGTATTTAGGGTCAAATTCAAACGATCTTAAAACAGTCAGGGGTACAACTTAAAAAAGTTATAACTTGCCCAAGTAACTGGTTTTTAGCTCTACTGGTCAAAGACCAGTCGAGCTTATGCGATCGCCCTGTGTTCGGCGTCTGGCCGTCTGTCTGTCTGTCCGTCCGTCAAACTTTTCTTGTCAGCGCGAATCCTCTGAATCTGTGAATAGCACAAAATAAATTCTTTTTGCATTATAATAGGCCTGTGGTTTAGTTGTGCACCTGATATTTTGTTTGAGCCCCTGACCCCCAGGGTCTTGGAAAATAGGTGTGGTCATTTTCTCCTATATAACTCTATGTAATCTTGTGAGCACCAATTCTCAGAAAGTATAATTGATAGAGAGATAATTGTTTTTGCATTATTCTTAGTCTGTGGTCTAGATGTGCACCTGATATTTTGTTTGAGCCCCTGACCCCAATGGTCTTGGAAAAATGGTGTGGTCATTTTCTCCTATATAACTCTTATTTAATCTTGTGAGCACCAATTCTCAGAAAGTTTAATTGATAGAAAGATAATTGTTTTTGCTTTATTCTCAGTCTGTAGTCTAGATGTGCACCTGATATTTTGTTTGAGCCCCTGACCCCCAGGGTCTTGGAAAATGGGTGTGGTCATTTTCTCCTATATACATGTAACTCTATGTAATCTTGTGAGCACCAATTCTCAGAAAGTATAATTGATAGAGAGATAATTGTTTTTGCATTATTCTTAGTCTATGGTCTAGATGTGCACCTGATATTTTGTTTGAGCCCCTGACTCCCAGGGTCTTGGAAAATGAGTGTGGCACTTATATTAATTTAAGCAAACAACCAGGAGAGCTTCAGTCTCATCAGAGACTTCTGGTTAGTATTTATAACTTAAACAAGATATAACAGCAAATTTTGAACCTTAATATCTCCTCTGTGCATTTTTCTTATTAGCTGAGCATTTGTAACTTAATAGATATTAAATTGGACAACCTCCTGGTATATCTCACTATCAAGCGCATGCTTTGTGGGTCTGGCGCAAAGCTCTCAAAATTAGGGTTCTCTCTGGAATATTTATGTCATTAAATCCTATTTAGCAGCAACAGACAAGCTAACTCCCAAGAAAATTAGGTCAGAAACATAGTAAAGATCCAGATGCATCTTCTGAATGTGAATATTAACAACAAATCACAATGCTTTGAATATTAAACATGTTTAAATCAAAAATACTGATATAACTTGTTTAAGTTAATGGAGAAATTCTGAGGAAAATCTGCTTTTTTATTTATAACTTATTCAAGGTATAAACTTGTATAAGTTATTACTGAGGCAAGTTAATTAACTTCAAGAAGTTATTACTTAAATAACTTGGACCTCTGACTATAAAACATTTTATTATCCTTTGAGTTTTGAGACCACTAATGACTTTGTACTGATAAAAGAGATTTCAACCTAAATATCACTTTCTACTGATTGTTTTCAGATTAGAGGGAAGTATTATACTTGTAAATGTATATTCTGATGCATTCTGTTTGCAACGCACATTCTGATTGGTTGAGCGATTGAAAAAATGTAATGGAATTCAAGTTTCACTGCAAATTGTTTTGTATGACGCCATGCGTTCCTATGGTGACATCATTAAAAGCAGGTCATTTTAAGATACACGTAATTATCCGTCAAAGCATTAGAATAGGATTACCATACTGATGTGTTACAAAAAGTGATAAGATATCAGCAAATCCTCTGTCAGAAATGTCTGTTTCACCGCTCGGCAAAAAACTTCATTTCTGACAGCGAATTTGCCAATACATATACCCAGTCAGTTTTTGTAAATCATGCATGGCAACCGAGTTTTAACGATGAAGTAGCGACAATTTTCAGCAGTTACATGTATTAGTAGTGCAATTATTGATAACAAAATTATTTTCTGTTTCAGTGTCGTAGGGAACAAACTTTGTGAGTTACCAGATGTTACCATAGTAACGGGCGGATTCTTTGGTGTAGAATATTTAGTGGGGAAAGCCTTCCACGAAGCAGCATGTAGAAATATGAGATCCAACAAAGTCTGGCATATCTTACCGGAGAAAGACTCACAGGTACATGTATGTCTAATGACAAAAATTAAAAAAGACAGACATGTAATGTGCTGCACTGTAAAATCAGTATTTTCCGAGTGAAAATCATAGCTGTCAACTGACCTGATTTCGCGGGTCAGTCCCACTTTTTCACCCTTTGACCCGATTATTTTTTATCACCCGCGCAGGTCACATCTTTCATCCGTTTTTGCATTGCCGACCCGGGAATCACCCGATTCCGATTTGGTTCCGTCTATTACTTGGGACTTAAATTTCCAGCTGTGTCTTTTTCGATTAAAATACCTGTAGTTACAGGTAAATTGGGTTGTTTGTTTAGTGATTTGGGAAGTAATTAGCCACTTTCATGTTGTTTTAACGACCTGGGCTTGGATTATTATGGGAATGTCTATGGGAAGATGATCCTAAACACAGAGATTTATGCAGACGAAAAGGGACAAATGTTTTTAAAGTGTTTAAAACAATTGAAGTAGTGAAATGTAGAGTTCATTTCACACAAAATCTTCATAATGGTATAGCAATAACTAAATAAAAATATATCTAACTTAGCAAATTCAACTATGATCCTTCAGGCCTTGATAATTAAGTCCTAGAATTTTACACATGTGCTACATTATCATGATTATGCAGTATTACAATTTAAATAAATGCTTTACATGTCTTGCAATAAAATGTACTTTAGTGTCCATTATTTTTTTGGGGGGGGGGGAGGGTTAAATTTTATTCATACTGACACAAGCAAAAGGTCGTGATTTTGTTTCGCGCGCTATGACCCTCTTTTTCATTTCCCAAAGAGGGTCATTGACCCTCTTTTGTCTGAAAAAAAGTTGACAGGCATGCTGAAAATACATGTAAAATGTCAGAATCTAGTAATTTCCATTCTAAAGCAATCTTCATTTTTGTTTTTGCAAGGCAAAATGATATGCTGGCAACGTTAATAGTGAGGATTTTTTCATTTTACAGCTGTAAATAAGGAGCAAACAACCAATCAAATTTGAAATCATTGTAAAGTTGTACATGTATTTGGTTTTTTTCCCTCTTGTAATTATTTACAGACAGTTTTATAATCATACAGTATTAGCAATAAAGTTTCTGTATTTTTAACAGGACAGGCCATCAGAGGCAGCTCAGAATAGAGACGGGAGTTTTCAGATTGTAGATTACGGACAGACATATTTCTGTGGAGAGAGTATAGAAGACAGAGACAGTCTTGTTGCTAGAGCATTTCACATATGTCTTGTCATACAAGGTTTGTGAAAAAGCTTATCAAATCCAGTAATGTTTAGACATAGATAACTCTGTAAATGTACAGTAGACTCCAGTGAGAGGTCCCTTGAAGTGAAGAACTAATTGTCACCAATAATCTTTTTTGGGTGGTTAAAAGCCTGTGTGTTCCATGTGTAAATTTTAATTTTGTCAAGAAATTTTGTCACTTAAGTCTTTCTTTCACTCAATTTCCACATTATAATTAGAAGTCCCGATGTGACTTTATTCCTCATCTGTCTGAAAAATGTTTTCCTTCAAACACATGTACTTGTTACTTTTTACTGAAAATTTTTATCACATTTTGAAAAAATGTTCAATATAAATGTACCGGTATTCCACTTTCTATTCACTTTCATCTTTTCTGTGCTGTGCCGAAAGATAATTTTGCAGTATTACATGTAGTAAATCAAATATTTATGCATATAGCCAACAAGATTGTACATATAGGTTTACTTGAATAGTCCACTTCTTCTTTCCTTTTTAAAGCACATTGTAAAGCACATTGTAGTCTTTATAATTTTTCAGGTGATGAAAGATGTGATCACATCGTACAGAAGTTCATTTGGAATGATCACATTGTGATTCCAGTTCAGACCACAAATACAGGGAAGAAATTACTACCTCCTAAAGTGTTCCAGGTATTTTATGGATTTGTTTTCAATGTGTCACACATCGTATGCATGGTGGATAATCTCGCAATGCAGAACAATAGGTTTTTCTATATTTTTGTGCAATATAGATCATTTATAACAAAAAGGGGGTGTGATGCAGTGTAAGAATGTCTTAGCTATGAGTTGTATCCAAAGCAAGGTGAATATTAGCTTTTATTATATAGTCTGTTTATATTTCCACTCTCATTGGCTGAGAACTGTCACGTGGCGAGTCATTGTCTCATCATATTGACCTGTGAGGGGCGATTTCATTAAATATCACTACCGCGAAAACTCTTGCTTCCGGTTTACCATGAAATATCGAAAACGCGCGAAATTTATATCTGTGACGTCATTAACGTCATTTCGTAAACAGCAGCAAGGACCATGAAGCTGAGCTCAAATTCTTGAATTTTGAGCCTATCTATGGATTTTGACTCTGAAATATTCTTCATTTGACTCATTGAATGAATTCCATTACGTTCAGGATAATTCAGCGACAGAAAATGCTGATATTAACAAGTCTTGAAAAATTTTCAAAGAAAATTCGATGTCAGCCATTTCGAAAAGGTACCTTTATAAATACTGATCAAGTCCACTATATAATAAAACAATTATGGACTTTTCACTTCGCTGAATATGGTGTGATATTTTCTGAATTTGAAAATATTGACCTCGGCTGTCGCCTCGGTCAATATTTTCAAATTCAGAAAATATCACACCATATTCACCTCGTAAAAAGTCCATAATTGTATATTAATAACGCATAAATACAGTTGGCATTCTACTTTCACTTTCATCTATATGGATCACGCCGATCGTTTTTTCAGCTCTATAAAAAGATATTATTCTCTTATTGTGGATAAAACTCGAAAGCTAAGGCATCCTTACACTGCATCACATTCCCCTTTTTGTGATATACTGTATAATCTACATGTACAGTCAATACTGTAGATGCGACCACTTGTATTAAGCATCCATCTGCCCTCAGCGACCAGTCTAATATCCTCCCAACGTTTTTTGCTATATAATTCCTCTGTATTAAATGGACATCTGTCCAACGCGACCAGCATCCATCTTAATTGTTACCTATATGATCAATTCTTTTGTATTAAACGACCAATTAAAGTTATGACGTCGGTTGTTTGATCGCGTAATTGCCGTATCGCAATTGTTATCAAAACATAAGTGCGCCGATTAAGATCCGCTGGAAGATATTTGGAATAGTATTGTTGATATTAGCTATTTTAACTCATTCATGATAATTAAAAACGAAACTTCATTTGAAACTGAAATATCTGAAGACTTTTAAAAACGTAAACGGCGTAGATCAGGTAAAAAATGAAATGCTTCGATAGAAAAGACTTTAAATGGATCCATGTAGACGAATCATAAAATGACGATGTATAAGTGACAACAGCGGATTTTATCAATAGTATTATTTGACCGTGAAGGTATTGACCTTGTATTTGTGAACGTCAAAACTCATGTAATGCAGACACGAGAATTTATTTTAAATCAAAGCGCTATGAAAGTACCGGTGACCATGATGACGGTGATGACTTGGACAATTTATCAAATGACAATTTGGATTTATTAGCTCACCTCGACGAAGTTGAGTGAGCTTATGCTATAACCCCATGCGTCCGCGTCCGCGTCCGGTTAAGAAGTTTGGGGTAGCTCAGTATCTGACAAAGTACTAATGCTACAGTAACCAAACTTGCACAAGTGATTTATCTTTGGATGCTGAGGTGAACCCATGCATCGGATGCAGCATCTGACCTACATTTTCTGCTTGAGTGACTTGGTTAAGAAGTTTGGGGTAGCTCAGTATCTGACAAAGAACTAATGCTACAGTAAACAAACTGGCACAAGTGATTCATCTTTGGATGCTGAGGTGAACCCATGCATCGTATGCAGCATCTGACCCACATTTTCCACTTGAGTGACTTGGTTAAGAAGTTTGGGGTAGCTCAGTATCTGACAAAGTACTGATGCTACAGTAACCAAACTTGCACAAGTGATTCATCTTTGGATGCTGAGGTGAACCCATGCATCGGATGCAGCATCTGACCTACATTTTCCGCTTGAGTGACTTGGTTAAGAAGCTTGGGGTAGCTCAATATCTGACAAAGTACTGATGCTACAGTAACCAAACTTGTACAAGTGATTCATCTTTGGATGCTGAGGTGAACCCATGCATCGGATGCAGCATCTGACCTACATTTTCCGCTTGAGTGATTTGGATAAGAAGTTTGGGGTAGCTCAGTATCTGACAAAGTACTAATGCTACAGTAATCAAACTTGCACAAGTGATTCATCTTTGGATGCCGAGATGGACCCATGCATCGGATGCAGCATCTGACCTACTTTTTCCACTTGAGTGATTTCACTTTTAAAAGCCAATATTGAGCAAAGTATAAGTGCTACATGTACCAAACTTGCATATTGGATGTATCTTTGATCAAACTTTCATAAAATGACCTTGACCTACTTTTTCCGCTTGAGTGATTTTGCCTTTAAAAGCCAATATTGAGCAAAGTATAAGTGCTAGATGTTCCAAACTTGCAAATTAGATGTATCTTTGATCAAACTTTCATATAATGACCTCGACCTACTTTTTCCGCTTGAGTGATTTTGCCTTTAAAAGCCAATATTGAGCAAAGTATAAGTGATACATGTACCAAACTTGCATATTGGATATATCTTTGATCAATCTTTGATAAAATGACCTTGACCTACTTTTTCCGCTTGAGTGATTTTGCCTATAAAAGCCAATATTGAGCAAAGTATAAGTGCTAGATGTTCCAAACTTGCAAATAAGATGTATCTTTGATCAAACTTTCATATAATGACCTCGACCTACTTTTTCCGCTTGAGTGATTTTGCCTTTAAAAGCCACTATTGAGCAAAGTATAAGTGATACATGTACCAAACTTGCATATTGGATATATCTTTGATCAATCTTTCATAAGATGACCTCGACCTACTTTTTCTGCTTGAGTGATTTTGCCTTTAAAAGCCAATATTGAGCAAAGTATAAGTGATACATGTACCAAACTTGCATATTGGATATATCTTTGATCAATCTTTCATAAAATGACCTTGTCCTACTTTTTCCGCTTGAGTGATTTTGCTCTATAAAGCCAATATTGAGCAAAGTATAACTGCTAGATGTTCCAAACTTGCATATTAGATGTATCTTTGATCAAACTTTCATAAAATGACCTCGACCTACTTTTTCTGCTTGAGTGGTTTTGCCTTTAAAAGCCAATATACATGTACTAAGAAATATGTTTGAATTGAATTTTGCTGTCACGAGGTGAGCTTCGTAATCTGTGATTACCTATGTTTTAACCATCATGATATAAAAAAATGTTGTATGCAATCGTACAAGGAAATCAGAATTTTTTTTACGATTTGATTTGATGCTTCACGGAGGAGTTCTTGAACAGTACTTCAGAATTCTTTATTGAGATAAAGACTCTTTGTAAATATTTCATACCTTGTCTGTTTATTAGTTCGATAAACCCGGCGAATATTTTTATCTCATTCATACATTAAAACTGGATTCCTTTTTGTGAGAGTTTTCTTTTAAACGACCATCTGTCTTTAGCGACCATTTTTGTTCTTTCCCTCGAGTGGACGCTTAATACAGAATTGACTGTACATGTATATCCCATGAAATTATAGAAAAAACCTGTTCTGCGTTGCGAGATTACCAACCATAATACATGTATGTAGCATACTTTTTGAGCTGTTTTTAATTGTCTGCAGGGCAAAAGGTTCCCACCCTTGTATTGAAGATTTACAACGTCCATTACTCGGCAAGCCTCGTTGTGGGCTGGAAATCATTGATACTCGGATGGGATTTTCCTGTCCCTGTATATAGGGATGATAGATTCTATGGATGTAAATGTCTGCCAGCAGATGAAATGTCCAACATTTGGCAATTCAGCTTTTCAAACTTTCTGAAAATATCAATGCAGAGACATCTACATTAAAGACAAGCTTATTTCACATATTATATTTCACATATTAAGGAGAAGTTTATCTTTATAGGTACCTAGAGGTGTCAGTGAAAGAGACTGGCAAAATCTTAGTCCTGACAACTCTGTGTCAACAAATGTCATTGGTCAATCAATTCAAAGGATTGTATCTGCCCTCCAATCAAATCTTGTGAAAGAAGACAATGAAGAAGTATTACACCAATCATTTGAGACAAAAGAAGACAACTCTCCTCCAAGAAAAAGGCCAAGAGGATCACCGAAGTCCTCTCCACAAAAAACAAACCTGAGTACATGTAAAACTGTGATTTTATGAGTATATTTAAGAGTATTTTTAGACTAGGGTTTTTTCACACTGCTGAGATTACACGAAACCTCGAATTTGGCCTCCGCAATACATTTCTTTAGGTTCTTTGCTTGTGAAACCCGCCATTTTCGATTTTGATAATGGTTATTAACAGTTTCTGATAATGATCTCTGCAACTGATGTACATTTTGAACATTAATTTGCTGCTTCACACATTGTGCAGGAATACATGTTTTGCATAGATCTTGTTTTCTTTTTTTAGCTCACCTGAGCCATAGGCTCAAGTGAGCTTTTGTCATAGTGTTGCGTCTGTCGTCTGTCGTCCGTCGTCGTAAACTTTTCACATTTTAAACTTCTTCTCCAAAACGGCTGAAGGGATTTTGATGAAACTTGGTAGGTATGAAGTACTCATGGTCCCCTACAAGTGTTGTTGTTTTTCGTCCGGATCTGTCAACAGGTTGCGCCACCACAGCCAAAAGTAGGTCACGGGGGGTACCCTCCTTTGACAAACTTCTTCTTCAGAACCGAAGCATGTATCGACAAACCGAAAGCATCAGGATGATCTAGAGAGATGTCTTAAGAAGTGTTGTTATTTTTGGTTCCACTTCGAAGTCAAATTTTTGACGCGTTTTTGACGTCTTTTCGGACTTAGTCAGAAATGCACATTTTTGCACTATTTCTTTAAATAACTCAATAAGTGTATGATTTTACACACTCATTTACTACATATTTATCATATTTAACTTACTTAATGCTTTGATATGTATTTTATGCTTAAATTTTATTTTTTTTATTTTTTATGAATTTTTTTCTTATGTAAAAAGGAAGGGGGGGGGGTGATTTTCATACATTTTCTGCTTCTTTTCTATAACCACTCTTCAGATTGTCATGACAATTTGTAGGTATGAGGTACTCATGCATGGTACCCTACAAGTGAAAGAATTTTGTCAAGATATCCACTTTTGGATTTTTAAGGAATATTTTTTAAGATTGTACATAGGTATAATGTATGTTTTCCATGCCCAATGGACCCATGGGGAGTGGCTTCAAACCCCAGCGGGACCCCAACAAAATTTTTTTCCCCTTTTTAGCTCACCTGAGCCATAGGCTCAAGTGAGCTTTTGTCATAGTGTTGCGTCTGTCGTCCGTCGTCCGTCGTCGTCGTCCTTCGTCGTCGTCCGTCGTCGTCGTCCGTCGTCGTAAACTTTTCACATTTTAAACTTCTTCTCCAAAACGGCTGAAGGGATTTTGATGAAACTTGGTAGGTATGAAGTACTCATGGTCCCCTACAAGTGTTGTTGTTTTTCGTCCGGATCTGTCAACAGGTGGCGCCACCACAGCCAAAAGTAGGTCACGGGGGGGTACCCTCCTTTGACAAACTTCTTCCTCAGAACCGAAGCATGTATCGACAAACCGAAAGCATCAGGATGATCTAGAGAGATGTCTTAAGAAGTGTTGTTATTTTTGGTTCCACTTCGAAGTCAAATTTTTGACGCGTTTTTGACGTCTTTTCGGACTTAGTCAGAAATGCACATTTTTGCACTATTTCTTTAAATAACTCAATAAGTGTATGATTTTACACTCTCATTTACTACATATTTATCATATTTAACTTACTTAATGCTTTGATATGTATTTTATGCTTAAATTTTATTTTTTTGATTTTTTATGAATTTTTTTCTTATGTAAAAAGGAAGGGGGGGGGGGGTGATTTTCATACATTTTCTGCTTCTTTTCTATAACCACTCTTCAGATTGTCATGACAATTTGTAGGTATGAGGTTCTCATGCATGGTACCCTACAAGTGAAAGAATTTTGTCAAGATATCCACTTTTGGATTTTTAAGGAATATTTTTTAAGATTGTACATAGGTATAATGTATGTTTTCCATTTTTAGATCGACCTTTCATCCATAGTTGGAGCTGATAATTCAACAAGTGACACATGCTCCAATGTCTTATTGATTGACCTTTTATGTGATATGATTCAATTATTTAAATTCTTTATACCTGTTTAGAATTTTATTTTTAAAGTCGGGAACAAGCCATTTTTTGCCGTGTAGGATCCAGATCCCAGTTATTTTTCAAGTACTTTCTTACCAAAAATAGGAGAAAAATTCTCAATTCGCACCGGCTTAAACACATTGACACTACTTTTGAATGTTTAGAAATTTTATTTGAATTACATAGAAAAAAATGCCGTAAAGATTAAAAGTACACAACTTTTTTAATATTTTTTCAAAGCCATGCACCTGGTTCCGGACCGGAATTATTCGAATTTTATGATCTGGATCTGAGGACCCATTTTCACACGTATTCTTCCACACATGTAGATGTCTCACACACTTTAAACTATATTCAAAATTTTATTTCATCTATCTAGTAAACAATCACGGGAAGACAATTCAAGATAAACATTGTGTGTATTTTCCACCAATTGTTGAAAATAATAAGAAAATAATCGGAACTATTTGACAGGATAATGACCTGGACAATGACCTAGATAATGACCTAGATATGCATATCTGTATCCTGTACCTGAAGGGGATTCCCCATGTAGTAATGTGATACCTTTAGTACTGCGATACATTTCAGGAGATACAGTGCAAACGGAAAAGATTTTTATACTTGGAACACTTTCGTAATGGTTATCATTCATGTACTTGGAACACTTGCATGTACTTGTTATCATATATAAAGTTTGCTCGAATTTCCTCTGTCTTAGACTCTCTTAGATGAAGTAATTTACGGATTGATTTCTTGAAGAAACGTCTAATGAGTAATCTCTTCCTCTGGATTTTGAGAATGCATAGGACATTTAATATCTGAAATTCTTGAAAATAAATAATTCAGTTCAGACCACAGAAAGCTGTTATTTTATTAGAGAAAATAAATTATTATTCACAACCTTAAGCCACTGTGTTCGTCATCTTGTATGTATAATATTTCTAAGAGGAACACAGAGGCCTGAGGTTGTGAATAATAAAACATTTTCTCTCATAAAACGACAGGTTCCTGTGTTAAGACATTTGGGAATGTTTATCTGTTCAAATAATAGATACATGATGAGTTTTTATCGGACCAAATAACTTTTTTGTCGGCAAATCCAATGCAACCGATACATTTCATGAACTCTCTCCGCTAACAACTTGTCCGTGTAACAGACCTATGATGAGGTAAAACAATTAGTTAACAGCATATTTTACTGAAAATTATTTGTTCAAGTGGCTTCACTGGGTCATGAGGTTTGATACAACATACACTGCTTTTTTGGAAAACAAACTGGTCCAATTTCTGCACAACTCACTTGAATTGATAAATATTGGATCAAAATGATTTTAACTGTACGTTTCATGTATTTGAGATGAAATCAATACTATTCAAAAGCATAATTCATAGATTTCAGTGAATAAAGGTAAAACCGAAAAATCTTTGTTTTTTATGCCCCTGGAATAAAAGATTCGGGGCATATAGTTTTTGGCCTGTCCGTCTGTCTGTTTGTCTGTCTGTTTTCCGAAAAACTTTAACATTGGGCATAACTTTTGAATGGAAGTTGGTGATAGAGGTTTCATATTTCACATGTGTATTCCTTGTGACAATACCTTTCCATTGATACCAAAATTTTTGACCTCATGACCATAACCTTGACCTTTCACGTACTTCTCAAAAACTTTAACATTGGGCATAACTTTTGAATGGTTAGTGATAGGGCTTTCATATTGTACATGTGTATTCCTTGTGACAAGATCTTTCCATTGATACCAATATTACGCTGACCCTGACCTCTCACATACTTAACAGAAAATGGCGTTTATACTAACAAAGATGCCGCTGGGGGCATTCTCGTTTCACAAACACAGGTTTTATAATTTCTGGCATGCTAGCTATCAATAATGAAAGGTTTTGTGTTCAATTTTAAATAAACTTAATTTATGAAATCATTTCATTGTTTTATTCTTTTTCTGCTGCACATTAATGTGGAATGTTACAATATGATTTTATTTTTGATGTTGCATAATTGAACTATACTAGCTGGGCATATGACGTTGGACCACTTTATCCGTCTTTTCAAATCAGTAAAAAAGTTATTGTTTTGAAATGTGACTATTTTTTCTTTTTTGTACTTTTAAAGGTTGTCTGAAAAAAAAACTTCTCTGCATCCGGCAAAAATCTTTTTAGAAAGGTTGTGGGCTAAAATCCTGGTACTGGCACTATCAGTATTCAATGTCAGTATGTCAATTAGAGCGTGCATGGGTATCAGGTGAGCCTTGTGCCCCCTGGGGCTCTTGTTTTTAAATGCAGTGGAAATTAAAGATAATTTTTTTTTTCTATGGATTCCAGATTCATCTGATGAGTAGTGTTCTAGATTGTCCCTGACAATAATACAGATACATGTACATGCATAGGCAATATACATGTATATACTTTACTTTACACAAAAACTATAAGACTGAACTTTTTGGCGTAGAAACTTTTGACTGTGCTACTGGCCTTCTTCAGCTCAATTATTTTCAAGCAACAGTTGACCCTTCTGAATACGGGAAAAATTTGAGAAATTCCATGACGTCACAATGCAATTTCGATGTTTGAAATAGATTCGAAGTTTGTTTGTCCAAGCAAAAGCATTGTGACGTCACAAAATTTTGCATTTTTTCCCACGATCGGAAGGTTTACTTGTTGTATGGCAAACAGAAAACATGAACATAACGTTGCGTGCTCTTTCTTTACGTTTTAAGAATTGCCTGTTGAAGGTTCCACCATTTGTGTTCCATTTCTTCTATATACGTATATTTGTTGTAAATTTTTTTAAGTACCGTTTGTTGAGTTTTTAGACTGTTATTTAGAGTTTGTTTACATCTATGTTACCTGTATGAACTTTTATTACATATATTCATGTTATGATATTGGAATTTACATTTTGTTTTAGATATTGTTTATGTTTATGAAGAAATTCTGAATTTACCATTTTATCATCATTATCGATAGCTCGATCTGTTGAAATCCATTCCTGCATAATTTTAATACAATGGCAAGTCCTAAATGTTCGCTGTTACTATTTTCAAAGAGGGCTTGATTTTGAAAATGAGAAGTTTTTACTTTACAAATACATGTAGACGATTTTCACATTACCACAGTAGACTTGACAGGCCAGGACCCGACATTAGAACATTTGACATAAATTTTAACATGATGTCGAAATTGATTTGTGATGTCATAATAGAAAATAACGTCAAAAGTTGTGATGCCAGGTTGTTGGAGTGTCTAAAATGCAAGCCTAGCGATAATATGAAAATGGTCTATTGCAACAGGAAGTACTGTATATTGGTTAACCTAGATATTTTTAAAATGATCAACTGTAGATAAGTATATAGGTTTTCTTATTTCCAGGACATACATGTGCATGTATAAAGTTGTACATCAAATACTGTAGATGTATTCTGAATAGGCAGCCTCATATTTATACATGTATGTAGTTTATCTGGAAGACTTATGAATCTGGGTTTACATTGCTGTAGCTATTGTTAATGTTTCATTTTCTATATGCAGTGATAAATCATGTTTTCTATACTTACACATGTAATGATAAAAGGATAATTTATGTAAAAGGATCATGAAGTTGTTGAAATAAAACTGTAATACTATAGCTTCTAGTTAATTGTTTACTTACATCTTTCAAACTGTAATACTACAGCTTCTAGTTTATTGCTTTCTTACATCTGCTTGATTAATGCACAAGAGGATGCTTCCTTGTCTTAACATACATTCTTTATGTCGCCTGTCAACATAGGTCAGTAACAATGAGATGCAACCTAGAGTTAAAGTTTTGCTTAGATTTTGTGTTCTTTGAATAATGAAATTGTATGAAGAATACCCAAGCATGGAACAATGTCGTGTAGATTATTCAAACTTGTGACGAGTGTCAATTACAGTGAGACTTCACACCAAGAAATAATCAAGGTCACACATTTATGATGAAACATATGACATTTGTGTTCCACTAATTCTACACATTTCGTTGTGTATGTGTTTCAATTTTGACTTTTGACTGAATTAAAGTCAAGGTCACAATAGACTTTATGTGTAAAACCTGGGACTTCTTCTCCACCCTGTCTCAATATTTCACAGAATTGTTGCAAAGAGCCCAAGGGTGTTTATAGAAAGGATATACATGTACAATTGAACACAAATTGAAATAATTCTGAATTTATAATAAAACAATATAAATGAAAACATAGATGCACAATGAAATAAAATCATAATTACATAGTGTTAACAATACCTGTAAGACATGTAAATGTACATGCATTCATACATTATAAAATTGACAAATATCTCGCCAAAAATAGAATCTGAGTTGACAAATAGGACAAAATTTTACAATACAATTATGAAACAAAGTAGATCATTAAAATAACATAAAATGTATGAATCTAAATTATGACAATGGTAAAATGTATCGTGCAATTTTTATGATAAAACTTATGTAAATTTATAGCAAAATTTAAGAGAGGAGTGCAAGTACTTTGCACTTCACATCACATACTTCATTTTGTTTAGTTACTGCATTGAGATCACAGACATTGCTGTCATTCTGACAATGCATATGTCTTTCATTGAACATGTAAGTTGTATATGACGCAGCGTTGAATTTCTAGTAATTACTACACTCAATGCTATTCTAATTAATATCAACAAACATACACGTACATGTATGTGTACATACCTATGAATTTATACATGTTATACAACTAATGGCTATACATACTACATATACATGTACCGGTACATGTACAGTATTTCACACAGATAATAAATATTTGTAATTTAGTGGATGTGTCCTCTTTGAATCAATATGAACATTTCATGGTTCTCCACAAGTTTTGGAGTGATGGGGGATTCTGAAAGAAGGAGTTCAAAATTTGGCCGACAATTTAGGCAGTCATTTCGCTCCATATACACATAAGAGGTGGCAAATCAGCAGTTGCGCCAGTTCTTTTGCCTTTGATGCGGCAAAGTGCAACAAAAGGGTTCAGTTCTGTATAGAGGCATTATTATAAGATAATCTAGAAATACTGTGATACACATACGTACATGGACTAGATACTCTATTATTCTTTGGTCTTTACTCCTGAACATACGTAATATACGAGTAATAATTGCTACCTAATCTGATGACTGCATGTGTGAATTTCAATATAATGTGAGCCATTCCAAGTTTTATTTCTACCTAGTGACTCCATCCTACCTACAAAAATATCCCAAGCTACAGGCTATAATCTGGCTATTGTATTGTTGTGTTCAGCATGGTCCTTAAATTATATATCTTACACCGGTGTAAAAATAATATAAATCAATGATCTATTGAAAGTATAATTCCAATATTTTACACATTTAATTGAATTATTGGTAAGTTAATATTTAAATTCAAGAACAGGATGCAGTGTATAAATATGAAATGATATTTTCAGTCTCTGTTCTCTCAGTTTTCTAAGGTATTTTGAGGTATAAAACTATACAGGTACAAGAAAACCTATTGAAAGGTTTTTATAACATATGATAACACTAGTAAAACGGTATATCCCACACATTAAAATTATTCATACTGTATGTATGTACATAATGAAACACCTAGTAATGTTTAAACTGATGTTCTAAATATTCAGAGAAAATGAGACAAAAACATATAAAAGAACAAAATGACTACATGTAGGTCATTTAAAATTTGTTTTATATGTATTAAAGATGTGTTACGTGTAACACATCACTTATCTATTATTGTGAAAAGGTACAATATTATATTAAATACATGTATGTATGATAAATGTATGTTATACATCCATAGTAATAATATAATATCATGAGATTCTCTAAAGCATTTGGCAAGTCAATAGAAAAATGCTTTAATTTTCTAGCACATTTAACTTGAAAATGGTAGAACACACTGAGATTACGACTAAGACGAAAGCAACATGGCGTTCCTAGCGACGGTATGATGTTCTGGCTCAGGCTCCTTCTTTTCGGGTGAACTCATCGAAGACGAAACCTCCGGACCAGAAGCGTGTCTTGAGCGTCTAAAATTCTGGTTCATCTTTCGCAGCGCTTCCGCTGAAGCCGAGAAACGATTATGTATTTTACTCATCAGAGTAGATTGTCCGGGGTCGGAGGGTTTGGACATTAAATCTGTGGTAGACAGACTCCGCTTGCGGTACCCATCATTGTTACCGCCATCTACGTCCTCAGTATCACTTGAACTTCTGTTGCCGAACAAATTAGTAAACGATAACTGACGACCAAGATTACTGTCTGAAGCACTAGTCGTAGGTGGGAGCTCCATTGAGTTTTGATGTTGCAGCTGAAATTCCTCTTGTGATGAAGTGTCTGTGGCAATGTCTTCAAACATGTCCATGATCATGTTATCATCTGATAGATTTTGGCGCAGAGTTTGTTGTAATGTTTCCATACTCTCTTCATCACATGAGGATCCTGCGGACAATCTCTGGTTCATAACTTCAGATGTGATGTCGCCTACTTTCAGTTCGGTGTCAGTATATTCAGATGTAGGAGTCGTAGGTGTGTAAAATTTTGGCTGAATATAAGTCACCTCCTCCCCGTCTGAAATAATTAAAGTTTAAATGTATGTAAAGAATTTTAACAGGGTAACCACGGAATCTGCAAAACAGGGAAAACAGGGAAATTGCTGAATAAAAATTCGCTGTAGGGAAAAATCAAGGAATTTGAAAATTTCATGAAAATCAGGGAATTTTATTCAGTAAGTGTTTGAAGAAATAACAAGTACATGTACCTGATAAAATTGACAATATACATTTTAACAAATAAATAATAAAGATTTTCTGGCTCGCTTCACTCGCCAATTGACACTTCAAATGCGAAGTTAAGTACAATTTCTTAGAAATTAGTAAGTACAGTAAAGGAACTTCAATTGAACATAATTCATAAATGTGTAAAATAGACTAGTATTTGTGCACATTTTGACAGGGATAATCTTGTACAAGTCAGGGAAAATCATGGAAAATTCAGGGAATTTCATTTATCAAAATCTGTGGCCACCCTGTTTTAATTAACATGATTAATAATTAAATAGTTTGCAAAACATAATGAATAAAGATCTTCCATGGATAACCATATAACAGGAAACAGGAATTCTAGATCATATCAATAATCAATTGTACAACACACAATTTCATTGGCTGATGTCGTTTAGTTTAATTTGTAAGCATAAAATCATCTTGTGTTTATGCCTTCAAATGAAAAACAGTACCATGTGTCGTCCTAAGCAATGCTGTACAGTGACCCCATGAAATATGTGTTTTTCAAAAGTGAATTAGGATGAGGATGACATTATATGTATTACATTGATTTGGAGGCATTATATTTATAGAAAATACATGCAACATTTTCACTTCATTTGCAACAACAAATTCATACAATTCTTTCAAAAACACACATGTTATCCCCCATCATTTCACAAAGTCATTTATAAACAGCTAGCTTTTCCTGGCTACGAACCTTGAGGTGAGATGTATGTCCTTAAATCTGTAGGTATGACATTTTTTACTTCTGATTTTTCAGGAATCTGTTCCTGCTCTCCAAGGAAAGCCCAATACTTGCTTCTCCTAGCCTTGATTCTGGGAGGTTCCTTCATTATTTCGTTAGAGGGTGGGGTCATGGGCTGATAATCAAACCCCTCGTACCTCTCCAATATTTGAGACTGGGCTATGTTCCATGGAAAGGAGGAGTGGGAACTCCTGAGCTCACCTTGATCACCTTTACTACTCATTGTGATTTCTGGTCAGTCTGAAAAATGATGAAATGACTGTGATGTTGATATGTACAGAACATGTTCAAGTTACATCACAGTGGCGGATTTAGAGGGGGGCCCAGGGGGCCCAAGCCCCCCCTTTTTCACCCAAAGTTATTGATTCAGAGTACTCTTTTTATGCTTATTTTCTTTACTCTTTGGGAAATTTTTGGCTCGCTTCCCTCGCCGCACTAAATTTTTCATTAGTTGTCTATTTTTTCGTCTTCACTTTGTCTTCAACTTTCTTTGTCATCGTGTTTGAACGGATTCATATGTCATAAACATATACAAAATTCAAAATCAAATTAACACTTGAATAATTACCAAATGCTTCATTTTCTTGGGCCGATCTATCCAGGTTAGACAGGTTACAGTGGATAGTGGGGTTGTAATGCCCTAATCTTCCCAACCTTACCCAATTGGTCAAACAAAAATGGAGCATAGAAAATGAGAGAGAGATTGTATTCTTATAACAAAATGTAACCATCTATTCCAAAAATTTTACGACTCGCTCCGCTCGCCAATATAGAATAAAGTTGTATATACGTGTATGGATGACTTCATTTGAATACAAATGAAAACTTCATATCTTAAAAAATTTTCTGGCTCGCTACGCTCGCCAGACTACCTACCTATAAACTAAAGTAAATTAATCACTCCCCACTTCATAAATAGATCAGCATTCTTGAGGGTCACGTTTTTCGTCTCGACCTTTTTTTTTTTTTTTTTTTTTTTTGCTTGTCAGTTTTTCCATGAACAATTTTCTACGAGCTGAAACCTTGGGCCCCCCCTTTTCTGAAATCCTAGATCCGCCACTGCATCATACATGTACATCTACATGTCAAATACTTACTATGAGCAGCTATAAGTCAAGGATCATATACTGAATAATTATTACTTTGCAATGTAATACCTGCAATTATACTACGGTACATGTAAGGATTGAGAAATAAAAGTATCTTTGGTATTGTTTCACTTTATGACCATGATGACACATACAAGTGTACCATTATGACAAGTATTAATACTATTATTAGAATTATTAAGGTTTTTTTTTTTCATTTCAAAATTAACTAATTTACCTACGTATATCAGTATTTTTTGTATGGATCCAGTATTCCAACTTCCTGGAAGTTGACATCAGATTTCCTCTGGGACTGAAGGGAAGAGATGTACCAGTATTTACCATTTAATTGGTGGATGTCTGACTTTGATGAAATGGTCCAAAGCTAAATACAATGTAGAAATCTTAAGTTATTACCGGGTATTACAAAATGTATATGATGTACATTTAGTATACATGTAATACTATGTTAATTACGTACAAGTATATAGCAATCTTGATTTCATTCCTTGTACATGGTATATACCGGTATTACATGTTTAAGAATTAGCATTTTATACATTTGTAAGTTAAAGCGATGTAAATTACCACAGACAGATTCAGATATTATAAAGACAATAAATTTAATAATTCAAGGAATTCAGAATATGTTAACAGATTTCAACAATACCAGTGATGAATAGAGACTCAATAGTTAATATATTAGTACATGTACCTTTTACTTAGTCAGTTGATCCAATCCCCTCCCCACCCTCTCCCAAATGGCAAATGCTCCTCTCTCCCTTCTACATTGGCCAATGATTTAAGGTATCCGTTGTACAATAGCGTCATTTTACATGGCATTTTTATCATCTCCATTGTAAAGTTTGCTAAATTTTATGCCTATATATTTTCTGAAAGTTATTGATGCCCTGAGTACAGATATAAGACTCCCAGGTCTTAAAAATCAAAGGGGATAAAATCTTGTACATTTGTTATTTTACATGTTATATAGATAAAATAGACAATTCAAATGCTTCATCAGTTATTCCTCTTTGTTTTTCTGGCCCAAAATTATCATTTCTGAGCAGTGGGCATTATAACCTTTCAGAAAATATATAGTTTATAGTACCTTACCAGGCATCCAAAAATGCCCTATTGTACATCAGATACCTTAAGGGGTTATATGCAGTTCCCTTGTCCCCTTTAAATTTGACAGTGATTATTTTTGTACATGTGTATGAACTATTATGGGGTGGGGACAGGGGGTACCACTAGCACCCTCCCTCTCCAGTGGCGGATCCAGCGCCCCCTTTGCTAAGGGGTCAAGGGGCAAATTTGCCTTTTTTACTGAAAAAGGGCCAAAATATATCCGTTTTTAAGTCATTGCTGGGCAGGGGAGGGGGCACCCCTCCACACTCCCCTGAATCAATCACTGCTCCCCTTCACCCTGTCCATCCCTTCCATTATGCAACAGTCATCACCTCGATCATCAAAAACCATTGATCATTATTAATATTATGTCTGTATACAACTGTACAAGAATATATGTCAGGTGAATCTTTGTATATTTGTAACTTGCTGGGCTAGAACTAGCTGATAACATATTTAGGACATTCACCTGTGTTTATTATGATAATGAGATTTATTATTGTTGTCAAACACGATTTCATCATGCACACACTTCTATATCGATACTGCGTTGTCTCTTCAAATAAGTGACATCATCTATGTGGATTTTTCATAAAAATGATATATTTGCAAAGATTTCAATGTTTTTTCTTACCTTTCAGCCCCTGGTATGAGATATAAAAACGCTTTTCGTGTGTATCCTTGCAACAAACGCAGCTCCAGTAAACAGCTGATCAAAGGTCGTTTGACGTCATTTCTAAAGATTATAGTTACTGGAATGGAATCGGACAGGCTAGATTGTCCTGGTTTCCGGATAAAGTACAAGGTCAAAGGATCGCATTCCGGCCACAAAAACCTGGCATCGTGTCCTTCACAATAGAATGAATAGCTAAATAAGCATTTTAGCATTTTTTAAATCTGTAAATGGCATGAAAAATACATGTGCTTATCCAGAATGTTGTGCGGAGGAGGGGGGGGGGGGGGGGGGAGGGGGGTTGCACTGCAAAGAAGATGAAATCTTATAAACAGATTATAATTTTAAAACTTGAAAGAGTGGACTGTGCAGTAAAAGTCAGATTTGAAGCGTTTCTCAAGCTTCTCAAAAAAAGAGAGAGAGAAATGGGCGTTTAAATATATTTTTTTAAGAATCGAGTGCCTGTAATGCAGTCCTTTTTTTTTCAAATTCAGTCCTGCTTACAAGAATTCGGTACTACTGACGCATTTGATATTCGGGGGGGGGGGGGGGCGGAGTTTTTTTTTTAAATAATTTTGCTCAGAATTTTGATAAAAAAAAAAATATATTTGCTTATGGTGTGTCAGAATAAAATAATCTTGCCTCTTACAATCTGAATTTAAAGAATAGCCCAGTTTCGAGTTACGCCGGAATACCGTTACGACTCCGGGATTAGTCACGCCGAGTCAAAAATGTTCCACTGGCGTACTTCCGGTTGCGAAGCGTGCATAACTACCAAGAACGTCAATCGGAATTTAACTGCATTTTATGTATCATAACACACTTTTTCCTCTCGTGATGGATGTAAGAGATAACGAGTTACATTTTTATAGCTACTATGTCACAGAATTAAAAAAAAAAACCTCCAAAAAGAGGCATAGGGAGGAGGCTGGACCGTCACCGTTGTAAGGCTTGTTGATATCGGAGTTGAGCTGAGTACGACTTGGATTTAGACTACAGATTAGAGGTTTGAATGTTTTCATTACAAATACATTTAACTATCTATACGTAAAATCATGGGAAAGAAAAGGTGATTGGTTCCAATTTTTTTAAATGCGTGTAAATTATATAATTACCATAAATTCCAAGAACAGAAAATAAAAATTAGCCAAGTCCCCCTTTTCCAAGTTTTTTTTTTCCCTAAAAATCAAATGGCCGTCCCCTTCCATAGATATCGAACGAAATGCTGTGCAGACATAAAAACACTGTAATGAAGATATTGCAGGAACTGGAAATTGACCCATGCATTACCTTATGCTTTGTGAGTTCTCGATATATTCAAGTATCTACTTAGTAATATTAGATCTAGAGCTGATACAGATATTCGCAGGAAAATTGTACAGACTGATCATCATGTTTGTAATTTAATATTTTCAGGTATTTATGAACAATATGAGACAATAAAAGTGAATAAAGAGCTCTGGATTTGAAATGTAAATGTGTTGATCTGCATGCACCAATTTTGCTCTGAAAATTTAAGATATCATCATAAGCTTGGACCAAGTGAATAAAGTCGACTATCGGTAAGGATTCTAGTGAATAGTTTTTGAAATACATATGTAACAGAAGAGGAAAAAAAATGGGTACCTCTTTTCCCTCTCCCACTCCCTTACCTCTCCTCCTTCTCCCCCTCCTTTTCACTCTTCCCTTACCTCCCCCTCCTGTCCCCCTTCCTCCCTCCTCCTACCCCCTTTCTCCCCTTCCCTCCCTCTCCCTCTTCCCACACCCCTTCCTCCCACCTCCCTTTCACCCTGTCCACCCCCTCATGTAGGTATATCAATTTTATGTAAATTGTCAAACTTCCATCACTCTGATCCTCTCAGTATCAAATGAGGAAAGCTTTAATAATTGAAAATTTGTTACAAATTTAGAGAGCTTTTCAATTCAATATGATATCAAATGAACATCAAAATAGATCAAAGATATTTATATGCAGTTCTTTATAGAGATCATAAATTTTAATACAGTCATATATTATGATGCTTATGTATAATTTTTTATAAAATAGGAAGATGACTTGCCAGATGTTCCAGATACAGAATCATTTGATGTGCTTATATACCTGATGTGTGTGTGTGGATTGCTGACTGCCTTACAAATCTATAAGCAGGACAATGGATACTGAGATTTCACATGGCATTGTAACCACATCAACTAAGTAAAACCCACACATTGTTCGCACCCTGATTTTATCCGTCAATTACTGAGTTATACATCTCCAGACACACAAACTAGTAAGACTGTTAGCTGAATATCAAATGCTGATAACTTTATTCATATAAATGTACCAGAACAAAGATTATAGGGAAGCATGTTTTGATAATCATTATCATGTCAAATGAAAAATCATTTAAATGTTTGGCAAGCTTAAAATTTGACTAGTATATTCAAATACAGGATCAGTTGGGTGTTTGTAGTACTTTGTATTCTTTACCAAAAGAGATTTATACGAGATTAATAATTATTAATTTGATTAAGAGTTTTTCAAAGGTATTGTTGAAAAAAGTTTTATTGAGCAATATGATTCATAAGTACTGAAAGTTCATTTATATTATGTTGCTTACTTTGTGAGAAACTTTAAGTACCATATACATTAAGTGTAATATAAGTTTGCTGTCTGATATGAAATAATTAGGTAAATGTATAATCACAGAATACAAATGTATGTACAGTAAAGCTAAATATCTAATTGACAAATATGTACATTAAATAATAAAAGATGGAATAGAAGTTTGCAATGGACATTAATTATATCTAATAATCTATGATATGTTGTTATTTGTTGCAAAATAAAAGGTTTTGTTTGCTACAATTAATTTTCATTTATACACATCTTCATCCAATACTATACTAGTATTACATTTCCTCGATTCCCACAACTTAGAAATTGTAAGTTACAGAACCAAGGAGAAATACTTGACTTGTATGTATTATATGTATGCTACAGTCTGTCCATATACTGAAAGTCTGGGACTGGGCAGGTTGATTTCTAGGAAGCTTCAATGCATTTGGATACTTTCCAATAAAAGATTTTGGTCTGAATTTTGTGAATTATTAACTTTCTGAGGTGGCCTCACTTTAGAAGTGGTTGGAAAATCTTCTTCTTCTTCCTTCTTCCAGTAAAGTGAAGGCTGGGTCACTACTGCATAATTCTCTCACTGCGGATGCACAGTCATGTTGCTTGGCTAACTAAAGCGAGACTCTGGCAGAAGACGAATCAACAAATCAGCCAAGCATATTAAAAATTCTTATTCTGATTAATATCATAGGAACTGATATCGACTTAGTTTTCTCATGGGTCCAGTTGGTTTGCTGGTGAGCATTAGTCTGATATCACTTCTTGATTGAGCTATATCTGTTCTATCCAATCTCAGGGGATGCCATTTCTTTCAAGAATATCTCTGAAAAAGTAAATATTAAAATGTACAAACAAAAAAAGTGCAATAGACAGTATTTCTGGATTGCATCAAGCTACATTTGTTAGAAAATAAAAAAAAAATTAGGGAAAGGTCACATTAGGGCAAAAATCACAAGGAATAAACATTTTTAAGATAAATAAGGCAATGTCCCATAAAGTATGATAAGGTCAGGTATATTACTAATCTCTTTTTGGGATTCTTTCGAGCAAAGTGTTCACTCTGTTGATGTTGATACTGAAATAGCTCTATGAAGTGGAAGCTGTAAACAACAGCATAGTAAACAGCCACATTGCAGAATATCAAAAGAGATTTAAATAGTACAGGTAGAAATTGACCCTTCCGATATCGGGAAAAATATTTTCCCACGTTCGGAATGGTCAATAGCAGTAAAGAATTATTTTTGAAAAGTAGCTCAAAGGTAAAATTATTAGATCATTGGTCTCTGTACCACTATGAATCATGCCAAATGTTGTCACAGATAATGATTTTGGAACAAAAAGTGCAAAGTTCGGAAAAGACATCAGTAGTTCTTAAAATCTTTGTCATTTTGAAAATTTATTATCTTGGCCAGTATCTATCAGAGTACATGTATGTATCTGTACATGGTCAGTGATGGTCTAACTGAAAAAAAAATACCTGTACACTCTCTTTAAAGCTGTTATGATTCAACATCTCAGGATAGGGTTGATGGTTATATGAATTACCATTGATTAAGTGTGCGTGCCCGGCCCTGGGCCTTGAACAACCCTGCCAGGCATGACAATTTTTCTCGGCGGAGTGGTTACTGGCACCTTTTACTGAAAGTCTGGGCCTTCTTTCTCGTCGAAAATACAAAAATAAACTGATCTCTGACATGTGTCCTTTCCGTTCCCTCTTCAGGTTATCGAGACTATATCCTAGGGCACCAGAGACAGACTGACAGTGTACAAATTCAGTGTCGATTTCTTCGTCTCCAATGTAAACTATCGTTACCGGAAGTGACACTGCGGAACATTTTTGACGTATCACGTGATTTGCGTTATAAAAGTAAGAATAAAGACGGTAATCCGGGGGAACCCGAAACAGTGCTATTACCACATAATTTCGCTTAAAATTTTCCGGCTCGCTTCGCTCGCCGCAGTTTTCAATTTATTATAATACACATACGCTCGCCATTATTTTCTATCAAAACATTTAATGCTGTAATGACAAAGATATCAAAAGAATGCATGTTAATGAAAAAAAAAGGGCTACCTTAAAGGCTTAAATAATGTATTACTATTAATAGATGCATGTATCACGATAGTATTACTTTATATACATGTACATTTTCACCAATTTCCATTCCGCTTTTCAATGTCTAGAAGACCCTCCCCTCTGACAGATCGTCTTCAATTGTACCTTATACTAAGTATCAATTTTGTTTGCTGAGGATTATATTGTAAAATTCTTTTATCTCTCTGTTTAGAAGTGAATTGAATTTTTGCATAAAAATAAAGTAATATGTTAGAGTTTTTAGTAAAAAAATAAAGATTTTTTTCTATTGATAAACACAAACATTCTTTATATATTGCATTCTAGCAAGAAAAAAAATTTTTTTTTGCTCGAGTCCAGGGTGAAAAATATAATCTTGTTATGACAAAAAAAAAACCCGGCAACCCCCCCCCCCCCCCGCCGAATATCAAATGGACCATGCCTAATCATTAGAACCAGGGATCGGGACTTGTGTACTGAAGAAAGAGCGAGGAAAAAAACACTACCCAGAAATTCAGTTTTTCGGAAAAAGGAAGGTTGATTCTACTGAATGACATCGTGTTGCAAAAATAGAGAGAGAGAGAGAGAGAGAGAGAGAGAGAGAGATGTAAAAATACAAGAGACTCACAAGGACCTATAAATGGCTCACCTGTTCATTAATCAGTAATTGTATATACAGTTTTATACCAAAATTTAGATCATATTAGGTCATATTAGGTTTTGCGATTACTATCATTAGTGACTACACATACTTAAAGCCCAAGTTTCTGAAAGAAATGTTTGCAAGGGTTTTTGAGAAACTAATTTTTAGGAAATGGGAAGCTTTAATGTTTATGTATCTTGCTGTGGTAACTAACTGTATCTACACATGATCATGATATCAAATGTCAGTAGCATTACCTTATAGTATAGAGAATTATTGATTATGCAAAAATATTGATAAAAGACCAAAAAAAATTTTGAATCGCAAGCGATATAAGTCCCCTACCGGCATTAATCCATGTCCTTCCTTCAACTCTGCCTTGACCTGTACTTTCACCAAAAGATGAATCCAACATCGAAATAAGTTCAATATATGTTTTAGAAAAAGGTCTGGAAAACAGGAAATTTTAATGAAATTTGCTATGAGGCCATACCTTTTGTAAGAACAAATAAATCAAACCCAACTTCAACTTATTCAGTGGCGTAGCTCTGCCTGAAAAAGTGGAGGGGCACAAGATCCCAAAATTTCTAACAAGCAAAAAAAAAAAAAAAAAAAAAAAAAAAAGAAGAAGGGGGGAGAGGAGGTAGAGACTAAAAAAGATAAAAATAAACAATGGGGGGGGGGGGGGCATGTTCTTCATGCACAAATTTTTAACATTTCTGGTGCAATTCTAAATTTTAAGTATATGAATAAATGTCTGGCGAGCGGTAGCTAGCCAGGAAACTTTTTTAGCAAAATATTGACTTATCAGAAAATACTTTCTATACCCTCTTTCATTAACAAGTACATGTAATAATATTCTATATAGTTTGAGTTAAATGTCTTCATGTATATTGATAAAGGAATATGTATATAAAGGATGGATCAGAATAGCTAAATTATTCAGAAAGTCTATAAGAACTGGCGAGCGGTAGCGAGCCAAACAAAAATTTTGAAAATTGACCGAAAAATTGTAGATTTATGGGACAAAATGTTGCTATTTTAAACAATGTTAATTCATCATAAAATTTTGTGATTGAAAAGTGGGGGCACAAACAAGTTGTGACCCCCTCCCTTTTCAAAGTGGGTGGATGTGCCCCCGCTGCCCCACTTCTCCTACGCCCTTGTTATTCTTTATCAGACTATAATGTATCTGCATACCAAAAATCAGCTCAATATCTACAAGAACAGGCATGAAAAGACTGGAAACTGAGAAGTTCATGAAATTTGCTAAGTGCAGGGGCCATAACTCCTGTAGAAATGGGTCAATAAAATTGAAACAGTGAACTTGATTTGTATCACAATAAGATATATTGACATACCAAAAATGATTTCAATATCTGCAATACCATGGAAGAAAAGTCCGGAAAACTGAGAATTTCATTAAATTTGCTAAATCCAGGGGCCTTAACTCTTGTAGAAATAGGTCAATCGGAACCAAACTCGAACTTGATCTGTATAACACTTAGATGTAATCACATATAAAAAATTATTTCAATATCTACAACAACAGCCGAGAAAAGTCCGGAAATCTGAGAATTTCATGAAAGTTGCCAAGTCCAGGGGCCATAACTCTTGTAGAAATAGGTCAATCGGAACCAAACTCGAAGATAAACTCACATACCAAAAATGAGATCAATATCTGCAACTACAGCAAAAAAGGATAGAAAACTGATAATTTCATGAAATTTGCTAAGTCCAGGGGCCATAACTCTTGTAAAAATAGGTCAATCGGAACCAAACTCGATCTTGATCTGTATCTTCTTCTTCCTTCTTCCTTAGTATGACCCTCCGCTTATCGGAGCACTCCCCAGAGGGGATCACATATTAAACATGACATTATATATGAAGACAATATTTCAAATTCCTCTCATTACTCCTCAACACTCACAACTCACCACTCGTTCACCATGCTCTGTACAAGGTACCTTCCACTATGTATGCAAGTGTATGCGGTGTATGCGGGGAAGGTGTGATTTATGTACTACAGTGGGTGGTCCGTATTTCCAACGGCCTTTCACGTGCCATCACACGAGGCAATCACCTCAGCCGCAGCTGCCGAGGGGCCACTCAGACCGTTTTAGTTCCCTCCGAGTCGGAGAACAGGTGGGGGCGAGATGATAAATCACCTCTGAGAAAGTCCGCCCTCAACGGGATTCGAACCTGGGATCTTCAGATTGAAAATCCGGCGCTCAACTGATGAGCTATGCGCCCCACAAATTGAGATAAACTCACATACCAAACATAGGTAATCACAGATTACGAAGCTCACCTCGTGACAGCAAAATTCAATTCAAACATATTTCTTAGTACATGTATATTGGCTTTTAAAGGCAAAACCACTCAAGCAGAAAAAGTAGGTCAAGGTCATTTTATGAAAGTTTGATCAAAGATACATCCAATATGCAAGTTTGGTACATGTATCACTTATACTTTGCTCAATATTGGCTTTTAAAGGCAAAATAACTCAAGCGGAAAAAGTAGGTCGAGGTCATTTTATGAAAGTTTGATCAAAGATACATCTAATATGCAAGTTTGGAACATCTAGCACTTATACTTTGCTCAATATTGGCTTTTAAAGGCAAAATCACTCAAGCGGAAAAAGTAGGTCAAGGTCATTTTATGAAAGTTTGATCAAAGATACATCCAATATGCAAGTTTGGTACATGTAGCACTTATACTTTGCTCAATATTGGCTTTTAAAAGCGAAATCACTCAAGTGGAAAAAGTAGGTCAGATGCTGCATCCGATGCATGGGTCCATCTCGGCATCCAAAGATGAATCACTTGTGCAAGTTTGGTTACTGTAGCATTAGTACTTTGTCAGATACTGAGCTACCCCAAACTTCTTATCCAAATCACTCAAGCGGAAAATGTAGGTCAGATGCTGCATCCGATGCATGGGTTCACCTCAGCATCCAAAGATGAATCACTTGTGCAAGTTTGGTTACTGTAGCATCAGTACTTTGTCAGATACTGAGCTACCCCAAACTTCTTAACCAAGTCACTCAAGCGGAAAATGTAGGTCAGATGCTGCATACGATGCATGGGTTCACCTCAGCATCCAAAGATGAATCACTTGTGCCAGTTTGGTAACTGTAGCATTAGCACTTTGTCAGATACTGAGCTACCCCAAACTTCTTAACCAAGTCACTCAAGCGGAAAATGTAGGTCAGATGCTGCATCCGATGCATGGGTTCACCTCAGCATCCAAAGATGAATCACTTGTGCAAGTTTGGTTACTGTAGCATCAGTACTTTGTCAGATACTGAGCTACCCCAAACTTCTTAACCGGACGCGGACGCGGACACGGACGCGGACACGGACGCGGACGCGGACGCATAGGGTTATAGCATAAGCTCACTCAACTTCGTCGAGGTGAGCTAAAAATGAGATCAATATCTGCAACGACAGCGAAAAGAAGTCTGGAAAACTAAAGTTTGATAGACAGACGGACAGACAAACGGGGTGGAAACTATAATTCCCCACCGGCGAGCCGGTACTGTAGGGGACTAAAAACCTAGGAACCTAGAATGATATAAAAAAAACCTAGGAACCTAGAATGATAGACTCTATCATAGAGTGCAGTGCCAAGTTAGTCAACTTAGTGTGTTTCTTTTTCTTTGATTTCTAAAGTAGTTTTTTTTTTAAATAAAAAAGGTTGACATATGCACTTCTTATTCACTTATGTAACACAACGCCAGGACACGCTTTCAGTACAGATCGCTAACCGGTTCCAGAAACCACAAGTTCAAGGATATTATATCGGGCGAGCGTCGGTTCAACTTTCGGACATCCGTATATCAAAAGACCGTTGCCGTTCTGACTCTTACATTAACCCACCTTGGTGAGACGACAACAACATCGGTGATCGAAGAAGAAAAAGAAATATGATTGCCTGACCAGGAGAAGAAGGTATTTTTTTGTAAATATTGTAAATCGATTATTTTAGTTGTTATCAGATTTATTATTTGTAAATTTGCTTACTCTTTATTTTGTATGTAAATTGAGAAAATATGCTTCTATTGCTTGTCCAGAAAAGAGGACAGTCTTCTTCAGTTTGACCTCTCTTTCCGAAATTTGTACTTGCACAATAGATCCATACAATATAGGCCTAGCGTACAGTTTGTACAATAATATGATATGTAATCTGTATCGAACATTACTGATTACATCGTGTAAAGTGGAATGTGTCGCTAGGTTGATTAACTTCTTTTCATGCAAACAGCTGAACAGTACTGGGAATTAAATGATGATGCAATAAACCACAGACACATAAAAGCCAAGAATTTACTTAATTTAGAGGAACCGATTATTAAAATACTAATACTGGGATTGGGAAGGGAATATTGTGGATGGGCACATGGGGCCATTTTCCAGGGTGGGGTCTAATGACAAGAAAGTCTAATTACAAGAAAGACAAGAAAATGAGTTTTGGATGCTATTAAGTTATCCCCGGACTTTTAAAAACAATTTTTCTGTGATCTTTTAATAAAGAAGACATAAATAAGTAAAAATATATCAAGTTTGGTTAAAATAATATAATTGGTGGCTTCTGCGTGGCCAATAGATATTGACAAGAAAATCAAAAAGGTCTAATGACAAGAAAATGAAATGACAAGAAAGACAAGAAAATTTGTTTTAAATGTTTTCAAGTTATATCTGGACTATTTATTTACTTTTTTCTTTATGTTATTAATAAAAGGGATGTATTTGAATGGTAATATATCAACTTTATGAAAAAAAAAGTTAAGATGGCTTCGTTTTACCGCACCAGTTCAAAAAGGTCTAATGACAAGAAAAGGAAATGACAAGAAAGACAATAAAATTTGTTTTAAATGCTTTTAAGTTTTTCTGGACTAATTATTTACTTCTTTCTTTATGTTATTAATAAAAGGGATATATTGAAATGGTAATATATCAACTTTATGAAAAAAAAAAGTTAAGATATGGCTTCGTTTTACCGCACCAGTTCAAAAAGGTCTTTTCTTTTTTCTTTTTTAGTTGTCAAAATTACTGCGGAGGATTGAAATGAATTATTTCCTATAAAGTCACAACTATCAGATAAGAAATTTAAGTTATAAGCGTATCGACGTGGCATGCCTTCTTTAAAGTAAAGTCTATGTGAAAACTTGCGTTTAATTTCTTGAAATCGGTTCACAATCGTAAATCAAAAATCTGTCAATATTAAAAAATAAGAGCAGAGCGATACAGAAAAATTGAATTTCTTAAAAGGAATGGAATTAAGAAGCCCTAATATTTACCCCCAGTGATTGATGCGTATGTAGTATCGCCGGCTAATTATCCAATTAATGCGTATGTACATGTAGTATCGCCGGGTAATTATCCAATTAATCAATTAACGTTATGAAATAGATTTGACATATACATGTAAAGCAAATTTAAAAGAACAGAGACAACAGAATGAAGCTTAATTGTGTTTCCCTTTTTACAGAACGCTGACATTTCATGTGAAAGTCATATGAATCCTTGCTCACCGTTGTATATATCCTCTCGATTAAGCGGTAACACACTGATTGATGTTAATGTTGTATTTGGATTAAAAATCATCTTACACACTTTATTCATTCATTACATATAAATATATATACTGAAAAAATGTATACTATCAGCTCTTTGCATTCTCTTGTCATAGCATTCCTAGCCTGTGATTTTCTCGTCAATACACAAATGGCAATCGTGACCCCATCTGATACAATATTCGAATAAAAATTGGATTAAATATTAGTATCATATCTAATCTTTCAATAGAATTCAGACATCATGAAAGTTTTTACAACTTACCAGACATTTTGAATTTTTTGTAGAAATTCAAACATGTTAATTAAGAAAAAAATGAAATATTTTACCAGTAAATACACAAATTGCCGACTTGTACATTACCCCATATTATACTGAACTTGAATAAAAGTAAAATGGAATATTAGTATTACATCTAATCTTATAACGAAATAAAACTTTTCCTATTCTGTACTTCAATTCCTTATAAAAGTGTCAATCTACATTCGGTCACTGTGATCTCAAATGGTACAAAACTTAGATAAAAGTTGGATGGAATTTTAGTTTAATATCTAATCTTTTGGATGGAATTTTAGTTTAATATCTAATCTTTATATAAAATATAACTTTTAATATGATTTTTCAATTTCCATTAAAAAACCTTAAATAATCAATATCTTGTCATTCGTTTTCTTGTCAGTATACCCCTGGGATTTTCTTGTCAATACACAATTGACCACTGTGATCCCAAATGATACAAAATATGGATAAAAATTGGATTAAATATTATTATTAGACCTAATCTTAAAATAGAATATAACATTTCCATACATTTTCCCAATTTTATACTTTAAATCCTTGAAAAATGTCTCTTCTTGTGAATTATACCTTTCTTGTCTTTATACCCCACCCCGTGTATTGAAGCCACCAACATTCTTTTTTTTTTTTTTGTCAAAGACAGTTTCTAAATCATTAATATTCATTTATGCAATTTCTATGATTAAATGTTGAAATTGTCATGCATTATCAATTTATTCAGCTCTATATTCTATATAAACACTTTTTCTTGTCAATCTGTTTTGTTGTCAATAGACTCTCATGATTTTCTTGTCAATACTAGTCGTGTAATGAAGCCACCAACATTCTTTCTTTTGTCAAAAACAGTTTCCAAACATTTGTATGATAAAATGCTAAAATTGTCAGGCATAATGAATTTATTCAGCTCTTTATTCGATAGAAATACTTTCTTGTCATTCTGTTTTCTTGTCATTAGACCTTTTCAGTTTTCTTGTCAATACATAAACTGTCGTAGGGAAGCCATCAAAGTCACTTTTGTGAAATTATTGGTTTATTTTCGTTCCTATAACCACTGTCCATCATTAAAACATAAAACATAACATATAAAATGGTTTTGAAAGACTTAAATACATTAAAATATCATTTTCTTGTCTTTCTTGTCATTAGACTTTCTTGTCATTAGCCTCTTCCATTTTCCAGGATCTTACTCACGTTAATTTCATGTTATTCGTACTAGTCTACTGGAATTTCTAATTCCACTACACTGTAATTTCAATGGGCCATTTCTTTAAGAATTAATGGGACTATGCCTACATGTATGACACATGGCCCCTTTCGATTAAATATATATATATCCTATAAATAGCTGATTAGTAGAAGAAGAGACAGCTTCAGATTCTGACATGGAAATGACAGAAAAGGAATTAGAAAAAGAACTTGAGATAGAAAAATGAACATTGAATATTTTTATTCTGAAAAATTAAAAGTGTATGGGTCCGCTCACTGGTTTTTAGAGTGAACCCATAATGTCCAGGGTGGAAAAGCTGAAATAGGGGAAATTGAGTGGTTTTGAAAGGTGGGTTGAGAAGACCATTGTGAAAATAGTCTACATATAATGGTAAGATGCATATTGTAGAGTATGCCTGTCTTGTGTAAGAGCAATAAAGTTTTTGGGTCATATGACTTATTTAGTCTAAATATAGATATTTTAAAAGGCGTACCGGATTTTCCCTGTTTGACAAGACTTCATAAGGGAAAATATGAAGTTTTTGAGTTTTTACACATTTTTTGAGTTACATGTGTTGGAAATTTTTAAAATTTGGCTAGACTTGAGTATAAGATAATAGCTTTAATGAAATATAAGCATTATTTCTGAAATTTTTCAAGGGGACCAGATACAATACAGAGAAATATGGCAAAAACCATGAATTTTAGGCCAATTTTCTAAACCAGTTTTAGCAAACATGTGTGATATTTATTATGTATAGCAATCTTAACATGACCTTAAGACTAGTATCCTATAAAAGCTGTAGATATAACGAACAGATTGATATATAGTATAATAATATGAAATATATAGAAATAAAATGAGATGACGTCAAATTATGTATGATTGCGCAATATTTCTGCGCCGCGTGACCGGGTAAGAGAAACTGGTGAGCGGACCCTATGACAAGAAAAGTCGGGCTTGTGATTTTTTTATTGGGCTTGTGAATATTGTCTGTTACATATACCTGCCCTTTGGGCTTGTAGTGTAAAATGTCTCGCGAAGACTGCTGTCAGTGTAATACAATGTATTAACTTGAGTTGTACATTGTACATGTAAGAATGATGGGAATCTTTATTTTGGGGATGGTGTACATAGTACATGTGGAACATGTATTTACTGATTTTAAATTTGAAGGGAAAAATAAATATACGTTTAACTTTATTAGATAAAGTAACTTAGGTATCTGTTATCTGACTTAAAAATACCATACATTGTGTCACTAGAGACATATTTGTTATGTATTCTTTACTACTGAATTTATATTTTCAGCTACGGTAACACCAAGCCTCGGCAGATTTGTAAGCTATAAAGTCGAGCATGGAGAATCCAAAAGAGATAGGAGCTTCGACTTTTCCTATGAACATCAAACTTGGCATTAAAAGGATTGACCGGTACAGTATCGATGACTTTCAACCCTCTACACCACCTGGAGATGTAGATTTCACAAGCCCACCTTTGGTGAAACCTCAAAGAAGAAGAAGTAAATACAGAGATTTACTGGGTGAACACCTAGAAATCCCTGAGAAGAATGAACAATTTGATCAAAGCTTATTTGAAGGTACGTGTACATGCAGTTTATTTAGTCTATTTTAGAGGACATAAATTATTTTATACAGGACTACATTTACAGAGTATTACATGAATAGCACCCAAAACATCTAAAGAGAATAGGGAGTTTACATTGAATCAGGGGTTCTGATTTTGTCTCCGTTGTCAGACACGTCAGTTTTTTGCACCATTTTACACACTCTTTTGATAGTGAATTTTATTCTATGTTACATATCTTCATCATGTTCAACTACTGTAGAACAATCCTTTTGATTTGATTTCTAAATTCATGTATTTACAATTCGGTGTTACCATGGTTACAATAGAATCACTATGATTTTCACTACAGAACCGTAAACTCATGAATACTTAATTTTAAAATAGTTCTAACCTAATTTTATGTCACCTGCAAGAAGAGAGTGACATACTGGTAGATGGATCACTCTGTCCAGCCTCAGTCACATACAAGACAAGAGTGACATACTGGTAGATGGATCACTCTGTCTGTCCAGCCTCTGTCACCTGTAGCAGTTTAGCAGTTTATTGATACACTCTGGCACTGTTAAGTGCAACAAGAGGAACAACATACATGTATAATGATAACATGACAAAGTGACAACACATGCAAAAAATCTTTCATAACATAGAAATCAAGACAAGAGTGACATATTGGTATATGGATCACTCTGTCTGTTCAGCCTCTGTCACCTGCAAAACAGGAGTGACATACTGGTATATGGATCACTCTGTACAGCCTCTGTCACCTGTAAGACAAGAGTGATATACTGGTATATGGATCACTCTGTCTGTCCAGCCTCTGTCACCTGTAAGACAAGAGTGACATATTGGTATATGGATCACTCTGTCTGTCCAGCTTCTGTCACATGCAAGACAAGAGTGACATACTGGTAAATGTACAGTCCTGCAACCCACTTGTTTGACAAAAAGGTGGATAGGATAGGATGTAGGATATAGGATAGAAAGTGGATAGAATCTTATCCTATCCTATCCCATCCTATCCTATCCTATTCTATCCACCTTAATCCTAACCATTTCTATTCTACATCCTATCCTATCCTACATCTTATCCTATCCTATCCTACATCCTACACCCAATCAACTTCATTCTTCAATTCAATCTTTCTTTTTTTATTCTTAAGTTTTTAGCAGACAAGCATACTCATTTGAATAAATTCGATCCATTGAAATTTCTTACTTTACATAATGGGTAATATAAATTTTAATTCAATTAAAAAACAAACTTGGAGGTTTGTTGTGATATTTTGTTTCGTTCACTACAAGTGCAAAAATGGTATTTAATCATCTAAATAATTTTCATTTTGATAAAATCCAAAAACAGCGATAATTACAGATAATTTACTACTTATGCATGACTTTGTATCAAGTCATTTAGTTTTAATCATAATCTCGCTTAAGATGATGAGAAGTAGTTAAAGGTGGATAGGATAGGATGTAGGATAGGATAGGATGTAGAATGGGATGTAGGATAGAATTAGATTAGAATGAGATCGATAGAATGGGATGGGATAGGATAGGATAGGATATGATGGGATAGGATAGGATAGAGTGGATAGGAGGTGGATGTAGGATGGTGGATAGGATATGATAGAATTGTCAAACAAGTGGGTTGCAGTACTGTATATGGATCACTCTGTCTGTCCAGCCTCTGTCTGTTAGTCTGTAAATGGCTATAACTTATGTATGTGTAATATATTTAGGGAATAACTAGCTTCTGAAGTTATGTTTGCGGATGGTAAATGCTGATTTTATGGTGGCAAAGTGAGCTTTTCTGGCATCGCATTAGTGGAGCCAGAAAAACAGATGTTTGCACCGTAAAATCAGCATTTACCATCCGCAAACATAACCTCAGTATCTAGTTATTCCCATTCTAATGCAATCTATATTTTTGTAAATATAAGGCGAAATGTGACGTTAGCAACCTCAAAGCCTAGTATGTCCTCATTTTACTGCCGTAACTTAAGAGCAAACAACCTAGAAATTCGACGTTACAGCGACATTGCATAAGAATGTATCTTAATAAAAGGGTCATCAAGAATGATGAGACACAACAGCTCTTGAGAATCAAGTTCAGCTTCAAGGTCAAGGTCATATGAATGTAGGTGACAGGAGAAATTCTCTGTTTTTGAACAGATCTTGCTTGGTTTAAACAGTTTTACTGTATGCATATTCTTTGATCTTGAATTTCCTTCGCTTATTCATTCTTTTGTATGAGCTGGATGTTCTTTCTCATACTTGTGTTTTAAAATTTTGACATGGTTGTTATTTTTGTTTCCAACTGGTACTTGCACGGTACAGCGGTCAAATATTTAAATTCATTTTCTTATTTCAGATGAGGGCAATGTATCTCTGAATATTGTTCCATCAAAGAAGCACAGCTACAAGTTACCAGAGAGAGACAATTCTGGACAAAAACCTGAAAAAATATCGGCAGAAGTTATAAAGCATCAATTTACTGTGCAATCACGTGAAACGCTGGAGGCTCAATCTAGGAACTTTGAAGAAACCCCAAGTAGTGATGCTATGCTTCAAATGTTAGAAAAAGCCTCAATATCATCGAAGAGACCAATACAGAAATCAAATTCCCATTCAGATCTGCAAGCTCTGAAAAATCTGAATAGTAAGAAAGACGAAACCGATTCTGCACCTCATGTGCATACAGAAGAGTGCAGATTACAACAAATGACAATATCAAACGTTGATGGAAACACTAGACGTAGCTCATCTACGACAGATCTTGTTACTAGTAGACGCTCAGAACTTAGGCAAATGAATTCCAATATGTATGCCCAGATTAAAACTCGATTCACGGCATCTGCGGAAGCTGTACGATCCGTACAGGAAAAGAATCGTGTGGAATCACCGACACCTGTAGCCGTCTCTCCAACGGCACAACCTGAACTACATAAACAGTCTTTATTTGGAAAATTTATTGACTGGGGTACTAGTAAAAGACCAGAAATAGGGAATAGAGATGCCAATATACTAGGCCCAACATCTTTTTGAGGTGTCTACATATCAGTTGTACAGTAACATTGTGTTGAAATAATAAATGGCTTGTGCAGTACATGTACATTATTGCCAATTGTTAAACTTCAGTCAGATTCATTGTATTTATTATCATATTTCTGTTTAGATCTGAAATGGTTTTGAGAATCATATGCTGTAAACGTGGTTATTTTCGCTGGGGGAAATTTTTGTGAAATAAGCATTGCATCAATACACGTTGGGTTAATTTTGGCGAAATCGGAGTTATTTCCTTTTGTCTTTTGTACTGGTTGTAATTTTCACATGGGGATTATTTTCTCAATTATAAAATGATCGTGAAATGTGCGAGTATTACCCGCACGCAAAAAAATCCACGTTTACAGTACATTTACTAATACATGTATACGTGTTAAGAAAAATGTGTTTGCATTTTTGTGTCGCCTGCGAAGCATAGCGACACTTAGGGATCACTTTGTCCATTGTCCGTCTGTCCATCTGTCTGTCACACTTGGATGTCTGTCATACCCTATATAAAATGGATTCCTAATTGTTGCTATGTTTGGCAGGCGACACATGCATTCCTTGGAATGATTTTAATATACATGACCCTTGTATGACTAATTATTAAATGTTTTATTTATGTGAAAATTCAAATGGACTTCTGTTTGTCATGTCTACATGTATCATGTTTTTATACCACTCAGGGTGATAGATTGGATATTCAGTCTTGTTGAGCATGACTATTTCATATGAATGGATATTCATTTATGGAGAATTTATACTTGTTTCAAGGATTCATGATTATATGTACAGTATCAGAATTAACTGAATATAAACACTTATTATTTATGAGGGGATGGACAGGGGGAAAGGGAGGGAGTGGAGGGGAGGAGGGAGGAAGGGGGCAGGAGGAGGAGGTAAGGGAAGGGTGAAAAGGAGGGAAGAGGAGAAGGGGGAGGTAAGGAGGTGGGAGGGGAGAGAGAGGTATCCCCCTTTCTGCCCCCCCATTTATCTAGTCCATTGTGTGTAAATTGTTCATTCCTATATTCAAGAATGAAAATTTGTTGTTGTGTAAGTGATTAGTATTTCTACTGAAACATGAACTAAGTTGTATGTTTTTATATAACAGTTCTTGACTGGACTTGCAAGTACTAATTCCTTGAATTGAATTAAAACTCACTCACTCTCTCTCTCTCTCTCTGCTTTTGTGTTTTAGCCTAATGAATGTCAGAAAATTGTACTTTATCCATGTTTTCAATGAATAATGGATCTTCTTATGATATATTTGAAAGGACAATAAGTCATTTAGAAACACTTGGTGTTATATGTAGTTCAGATGGAAACTAAAAAGGACAAATTATAATTGATTGTTTCGTTCATTTGTACATTCAGCATTTATTGTTGATCTAATTAACCCCCAGGGCTGCTGCATGACCATTTATATTGATGTGAAGAAAAAATCATTATTGATATGTGTGATCATGACCATCATTTATTTTATTTTTTTTTTTTATTCGTACAGAAAAATGGCCTCTACGTTTTGATTTCATGTACAATTATTTGTTTGATATGACAGCTGAGTTGTTGATTAAAAGTATTTATATAATTTGTCATTGTACTTTATTCAGTCTTCCTCTAAACATTTGTTGCCTTTAAAAGAATAATTAACTGTATGTTGGTTCAAAGTATTACTGTCCGCACTGCTCACTTCAGAAATTGGAAAATTGAAGTTTTATGACATTTGTTGAACTATTCTCCGATTAAAATTCATATAGGGGTATAGATCTCGAACTCTCGTAACTATCGGTGTACGTTAACTTATATGTCTTTACAACTAATACTACGCTCACAGTGAAAGAAAATAGATTTAGATGGGAAATTTTCTATGTTAATTTTAGCGTGATGTCGTTGACGTTCTCCATAGACATGTATAACTTACACCGTTAGTTATGAGGGTTCGAGATCTATCCCCCAATATGAATTTCAATCTGAACATTTGCTGACAAAGTAGACAAAACTTCAATTTTTCCGATTTCTGAAGTGAGCTGCGCGGACAATAGTTAACCCCTCCCCATCCCTCTCATGCCTTCTAGACTTTGACCTTTCAAGATGAGAGCTATTTTGGTTATTGTCTTTCTGGATATTTTTATTTATTATAAAAATCTGCCATTAAATAGTCATAATGGCAGATTTTTGGCCGGATTGCAAAGCAATTCCGGTCTATAGATTGACGATGTCCGTCTGTCCGTCTGTCTGTCTGTCCGTCTGTCCGTCTGCCGTCAACATTTTGGTTAAGGTTTCTGGTTGAGGCAAAATCTAAGGAACTATATGCAGTAGAAACTTTATATTATACCTGAAGCATGCCCATGACAAGACCTTTCAATGTATGCCATAACATTTGACCTAGTGACCTTGACCTTGGACTTTGACCTAGTTAAAGATTTTGGTTAAAGTTTCTGGTTGAGGCAAAATCTAAGTAACTATATGCAGTAGAAACTTTATATTATACAGGAGGCTTGCCCATGACAAGACCTTTCAATTTATGCCGTAACATTTGACATAGTGACCTTGACCTTGGACTTTGACCTAGTTAAAGATTTTGGTTAAAGTTTCTGGTTGAGGCAAAATCTAAGTAACTATATGCAGTAGAAACTTTATATTATACATGAAGCTTGCCCATGACAAGACCTTTCAATTTATGCCATAACATTTGAACTAGTGGCCTTGACCTTGGACTTTGACCTAGTTAAAGATTTTGGTTAAAGTTTCTGGTTGAGGCAAAATCTAAGTAACTATATGCAGTAGAAACTTTATATTATACATGAAGCTTGCCCATGACAAGACCTCTCAATTTATGCCGTAACATTTGACCTAGTGACCTTGACCTTGGACTTTGACCTAGTTAAAGATTTTGGTTAAAGTTTCTGGTTGAGGCAAAATCTAAGTAACTAGATGCAGTAGAAACTGTATATTATACATGAAGCTTGCCCATGACAAGACCTTTCAATTTATGCCGTAACATTTGATATAGTGACCTTGACTTTCGACTTTGACCTACTCAAAGATTTTGCTTAAAGTTCCTGGTTTAAGCAAAATCTATGGTACTGTATGCAGTAGAAACTTTATATTATTAATGAAGCTCGCCCATGACAAGACCTTTCAATTTATGCCGTAACATTTGACCTAGTGACCTTGACCTTGGACTTTGACCTAGTTAAGGATTTTGGTTAAAGTTCCTGGTTTAAGCAAAATCTATGGAACTGTATGCAGTAGAAACTTTATTTTATACATGTAGGTTGCCTCTGACAAAACCTTTCAATTTATGCTGTATTATTTGACCGATTGACCTTGACCCAGTTGGTGACAAAAACTTACTTTGCAATCCGGCCATACCGTCTTTAGCGGTGTTTTATTATAATAATTCTAATATGACTTGATTCTTTTTCCCTATTAAGACAACAGACGCGAGCCGGGCTCTATTCTCCAATATAGGCCCTATAGCGATAAGCCACGCCTACCCATTTTCTGAAAGCAGATAAACCGGCAGGAACTGGTTTTTACCAAGAATCGATTTTTTCGTCTGTGTTTCATTGATCTAAGTTCGGTCGTCATTAGAATAGAAATAAAAAATGACAAGCCGGGCTCTATTGTCTCATAATGCCCTCGCGTCCTCAGCCAATTACATTTATCACCTCGCCGCTGACGCGGCTCGGTAATAAATGTGATTGGCTGAGGACGCTCGGGCATTATGAGACAATAGAGCCCGGCTTGTCATTTTTTATTTCTTAAATAAAAATATCCAGAAAGACATTATGACCAACAACATGCTAACATATGTTAGAGACTGGATGCACAGGTTAAATGAAACAGATGGACACACATTCGGACAGACTTACAGACAACAATAATACATCTAGTACGTCCTCTGCCGTTTTTGGTGAACTACTCAATATAGGTCCTAGTAATCAAATCATCAAACATCGCAGAGGTGTAGAGCAACTATTTTTCAAATTGTATCAATAAATGTCAGTTTGTTGTTTGGAACGTTCAGTCGGGTTGAGAAGGAGCATATTGAAACCTCATGATGCACGTTTATTTTATCAATGAAAACTTAACTCAAGCAAAGCAAGTGACGCAAAACGGACAAGAACACAAAACACGACATTAAAACACATAATCCTACAAGACCAATGGCCATTTGGTGCCGACTTGGGACGGCCATCTGCCACGTTTGTAGCAAATGGTGTGGTTATCCGGATTACGTGCGCACAACCCTCCTGCAACGCACAATTGTTGTGTATTTATAAAAGCCTCCTCACTGTAAGATGAGCAAACACAAAACTCAGCAAAACTGCCAATCTCCTACGCATGCGTCCGATTTCAGTTCCGCTTTTCTTCACTTTGAAATCTATATTGCAAGCCTGTGAGCTTGTTGCAAGTTGCAAAAATTCACACAAATATATACGAATACGGTATATAAGTGGACATCAAAAACATAGGGCATACGGAGAGCAGTCTGTGTTCTGCTGGATGGAGCCAGCCCATGTACGTAATCCATACCTGTCAACTTTGAAATCTTAAAAAGAGGGAGACCTCCCTCCTTCCTTGGCACTTTAAAAAGAGGGAGATTGCGCGTCAACCCAGTTTGCTACATTTTTAATGAATCGCGACATTTTGCGCAAAACAAATTTTCAAATAATTTCATTTCAATGCAAAAAACATTTATAAACAGTGAAACATGCATCAATAATTAATTGCATTCTATACATCTTTTCTGACATTTTCGTCATGCAGTTTCTTGTGAAATGCTCTGAATGTCCCTATCGAGAGTTATTATTCTTTGGTAAATGTGCCAAAAGTGGGAGAAAGAGGGTGATCGGGCCAAAAAGAGGATATTGATTGTGGTATTTACTAATGGTTAAAAACATTAAATTATGAATGGTACCGGCAATTTATTGCGCCTTATGAAAGTGCAATTTGATCGGGCCAAAAAGAGGGAGATTTTTAGTCTCCCTCAAGGGAGACATGCCAAGGAGGGAGATGAGGTCAAAAAGAGGGCGTCTCCCTCCAAAAGAGGGAGAGTTGACAGGTATGGTAATCACGGGTCCGATGAGTCCGACCGACATTCAGAGAGGACAGGTAGTCGGGACCCTGTCTTCGCTAATAAGGTTTGGACAGTTCGGTCAATCCATGGTTTCAATTGCCTGTCGCATGGACATCCGTACAGTCTATGGTTCTTCAGCACGGAAAATTTATATTCTTTTTTCTATTACATCTCCGCATTGGCGTCATTTCGGGTACTTCATATGTGCAAATACAAATGAAAATGTATAACAGTTGACAGGAGAAGTAGCCTACAAGTTGTAACAAAGCATACCTGACTTGGGAACGATCAAATCGGGTTTGATCCAAGCATTTGCGTATCAACTGGGGTGACTGAGGACTCTCATGGAACGATGCATGTATAAGCAAAAAACTAAACCTAAACATACTAAAGAACAATTTGCGATATGCAAATCATGAGTTTGCGTCATCACATGCCTGATTTCTGAAACCTGGGTCCTGTAGCGGTATATTTTGGACATAATTTTCATAGATTTTGGCTGTATTTCATTGTTTGGATTGAGGATCACTGACGAGGGTTAAATACCCGAAGCGTGCATGTCTGGTCCATAATCTGCTTTTAAATGATGCTAATGAATTTGAAGACGTTTGACATACTACCTCAGTTCAGCGCACACTCCGATTTCACTCTCCTTCAGACTTTTGGGGTTACATAAAGTTTAGTCAATTTCCATCGATAGACGATAAACTCAAGATATTGATTGAGGTATTTACAAATGGTTAAAACCATTAAATTATGAATGGTACCGGCAATTTATTGCACCTTATGAAAGTGCAATTTTTATGACCACCCTTGATGAGCATTACGTCACGTTTACATGGCACCCGACTCTCGTACCCGTTCCGTAGGAATCTACATCTTTATCATATTTAAACAACAGCAGTCGGATCCTTGGTAAACACAAATAAAAGAAATATAATTGATATGTGAACCTCCGATTTTAATTACACAAAACACCTCTCAAGTTGAAGATAAATGTTTAAGTATGCCTTTCGTGGGGCATGACAAATATTATACAAATCGATTGGTCCGTGACAATTTCCAGTAATTCGATGTAAACTTGGTTTGCTTGATCAGTTTATGACTGTAAATGTCAAGAGGTATGCAGACATTTCACCCATTTTCAGCGGTTCTTGGCCAATGACACCATGGGCGTATCTAGATTTTTCAGGAGGTTGGGTGTCAAAGCCGTCAGGGGGGAGTGTCCAACATTTGGTTTTGAAAAAAATATGAACTATGTAAAAATGAGGGGGTGGGCAAGGTGAAAGTAATGAAAGGATGGAGGGGCGGAAAGGAGGGGGAGTTAAGGGGGTGGGAGGAGGGAGAGAGGTACCCCTATCCGCCCCATGGGAAAATATCAAGTTTTTAGCAAAATCTAGTGGGAGAGTCCTTACCCCCTAGCTCTTCTCCCCTAGACCCGCGCTTGCCAAGAGCAAAATAAAGCCTGCTCGTAGGTGATCAGCTCCCAACTATATATACTCGCTGCTCATTTTCCTTCTAGAACAGCGCCCTCTAGAGAGAACTTTAATCATAAATGACCGCGCATTGGAACCATCGCATACCAGAACACGAAGATTATTAGCTTAATTATATTTTCAATTTCCATGGACGATTTTTTTTTCTACTGAGACTTATCTTGTGTTACTGATAATATACGATCATATCGAATTCAGAATCAGAGGGCACTTTGACCGTGATTGTTGGAGGTGGTCTTGCTCCAATCATGTTAAAAATGAACTCCACAGACTTTACATTTTTCTCGGAATTTGATCCAGTATGGAAAGGTATGAATAGATTTTTTTTCTATTTAATTTATATATAATTGTTTGTCATTTGAGTCTTCGTCTTAATTTCTTTATCTACATGTATTTATTTTATTTTTATTGTATTTTATTTGTTTGGTTGTGTTCTTTCTTTCTCTCCCTTTTTTTGATAACGAAAAAGTAAAATAAATGTTTTTCTTTTCTTTTATAAAATTCATTTAATTACAGGTAAATTCATTTCGAAGTTATTTCAAAGCTAATGCATTTTCCTATCTATCAATGTTGAGCTATACAAATTAAAAGTTTCTTAACATTGCTACACTCATGAAGTTAGTTCTATCATACATTACTCAAAGTGAATAAAATTATAGATTGAATATGAGGATGGGTGGCGAGGAGTTTCCTTCATTTGGTTTGGAATCAGATAATTGACAAGTTGCCCAACAAAATTACATGTTCTTTAATAGATGTTTGAACACCAATAAATATGCGTATGACATGGTCAAGGAGCGCTGTTCTATAAATATAAATAAATTTGCAATCAAATTTGGAAAAGAAAAAAAAACTTTTATTATGACACTTGCTTTGAATGTATCATATATAGACTAGAATCCATCTGTCCATTATTTATTATCCTCTAATTTTGATCTTATCATAGACGTTTTGTTTACCATGGTCTCGGATAAAGTCGTAAATTGGCCAGTTCAGGCCGGGATTATCCGATATATTACACAGATGGTATATATGATACTCCAATAAAGTAAATAAAGGCATTATGAAATCATAAACACGATTAATATTCGCTTTCATTTCCTATTTGTTTGCTGAATTGACGTGATTGAATATTTGAATTTATTTCAATGCACGAAAAACAACCATTTGATTTACCGATTAGGATTCGAATCTGTTCTCATGAAAATATTATGTTGGAAAAAATAAATAACTTTTATTTTTCGTTTTCTGTATGAATTTGAACTTGGTGGCCCGGGCTTTGCAATGCTCTTTGTCTAAACAAATCCAAAATACACATGATCTTATCTTTGAAATAGCACAAATTTACTTGTTCAACGAGAAACAGTTCACTTCTTTATCATTTTGCACCGCAAAAAGAATGGTAGATATGGGAGAGTCGAGATCTTTTGATGATCTTTGAATATACAAACAAGAATGTCAAAAGCTATTGAAGACTTCTATGTCATAAACACGATCAATACATCAAATTCTAGCCCATTGTTCTAGTTCTTCCGTTTTTTGCTTTGGTCAAAATATTTCCTAGGAAAGGATCCGCCCCTATTATTTTCCGATCATTTTGAAAAGCGGAAATCGAACTTGAAAATATAGCCTGAACAAGAGTAGAAATAGAGCGAAATAAATATATTGAACTATATCAGGCCTTTTAAAAGAGGAGATCATGCTAATATGGTATAAAAAAATCCTGTAGCCCGGCCTGCTATGTGTGAAGCCTATGATTATGAAAATTGGAAAGAATTTTGAAAACCCTCCATGGAGGAATGGCAATTTGCATCAAAATTTTTTTACTCGATTGATAACTTCTCTCAAAAAAATCACTGGACCAGGCATGTGGGTACCTGGGAAGAGTGAGCATATTCTGCTCGTTAACAATATCGACAGATAAGGTCATTTGGTGAATTCTAAATACTATGAAATATGTTTCGTAGACTGTGTCAGTCGTTGTGAGGAGGCTTTCTGAAGAGAATCATGGATCGTTTAAAGTAATGATTATACCGAATCTACGTGCGCTGTTCTCGTGTTCCCAAACTCCATTTTCTCGCAGTTTAATAAGGCACGGTCCATTTGATATTCAGGGGGGGGGGGGGGGGGGGGGGGGGGGGCTTGGGTTTTTTGTCGGAGCAAGATTATTTTTTTCGCCCCGGACCAGGGCAAAATTATTTTTTTCTTGCAAAGTTGGAGCAAGGAAATTTTTTTTATTAACAATTGATGTGAATATTAAGAATGTTTGTGTTTTTTTTCAATAGAAATTCTTTATTTTTACTTAAATTACTCCAAACATTATTTTTATGTAAAACTAATGTAACACAGTTGTATTCACTTCTAAACTGAGAGAGATGAAAGATTTTTACAATATGCGATATATAATTTTTAGTAAACAAAATGTATATAAGGTCATGTAAAATGTAAGAGGGCTTGATGCAAGTTTTTACATGTAGAAATGAAAACTATAGTGAAAAACTTATTTAAATTGATCTCCTTCCAAGAGAATCTATATAAAATTAGACACCAATGGTGATACCTGTATCTATTCATAGTAATAAATTATATTGATTATTAAATTATTAATGTATTTAAGCATTTTAATTGTATCAGTCACATGCATTTTTTGATATTTTAATTCAAATATGAACTTGCCATTACAGAAGACAAATATGGCGAGCGAAGCGAGCCAAAAATATTTTATAGAAAGTAAAAACTGCGGCGAGCGAAGCGAGCTGAAAAAATTTTCAGGAATTTAAAGCGAATTTTGTGGTTATTCTTCAAATTCAGATTACTTTTAAGAGCAAGATTATTTTTTTCTGTCACACCATAAGCAAATTTATTTTTTTCATCAAATTTCAGAGCAAAATTAATTTTTTCGAAAAAAACCCAAGCCCCCCCAAGAATATCAAATGGACCGTGCCTAAGGATCTTGTCTAAGCTGAAGAAAATCAAAATCAAATAAAAGCTAAAAGTTGTACAATATTTTTTTTAAGTCTTTGATAGAAATTATCTGATTTTGCTGATATTAGGTTACTTCTATATGACGCCACGTTGTGCGTCTGTAATATACTTTTATTCAAATACTATTTCATACCAAGAGAAATATATACAGTAATGCAAAAGTGATTGTTATCATTTCTTTAGTCTTGTTGATGTACGATAAATAATGTTTATCTTTGGGCTACAAAGTCTCTTGCAAGCAATGTACTAAATTAAGGGAGACAATTTATATTCACAGTGAGTGACAGAGAACAGGTTTGGTGGCTCTAAAAATCCAGCCTCTATGTGCAATTGACAGCTAAATAGCATTTTATAAACAATATAGGGTCTTTATGAGGCAATTTCTGGAGTAGTTCTGTTCTCTTCTGCATGCATGTGCAATAATCATGAGAGGAAATAAAAGTGAAATCAGTATTTTTTGTCTTTATAAAATGTTTCTCGGAGATGTTAGAGATTTCAACTAGTCGCAGCATTATTAACACGTACAGTATTTTGCTGCCAAAGTCGAAAGCTCAGAATAACACTTGTTATTCAAAGGCTAACACCTCCCCTCTATATATTCACTTAAGTATTGACACACAAAGGTTATCAATTCCCTCTTCCATCTCCACCCACCTACAAATAATCCCCATTAGACTATCCTTTAATTAATATTGTTCGTAAGCTTATTTTATGATATTTTATTTTCAGGACAGCATATTCTGGAAGCGTTAGTCTTTATCATCATCATGATTGTTGCCATCGTAGGAAATATCATGGTGAGTATAGTGCTCAGATATTACATAGCTTAAATCGCAAACCCTTTCCCTTTCCTCTACAAGTCTGTAATTAGAAAAAAAAAACACTTATTCCTTCCCACAGGCTGATCCCATGACCTAAATGATATTTTTTTGGTTTGGTTGTCTCATTATGCATAAATATCATAAATCCAAATAAAAGAAATAAAAACTTCTAAAATTCTCACCACAAAATCGTGCACAAAAGAGGATTGTATGAAAGTGTCCATCCTTTGGGGTTTTATTATAGACTGTAAAGAGGAAAGGGTTTGTGAAGCTATGGCGCCTCGCCCCTACTTACGTTTGCTTTCCATCTATAAGTCGAAACAGAATTGTTTTCACTTTTTGAAACATATTGTTGCCAATCCAAGTTTGATCACTATAATATATTAATTTTCCTATTTTAGGTTTTATTGGTAGTATTCAGGAATCCAAAAATGAGGACCGTAACAAATTACTTTGTGGCAAATTTGGCTTTCACAGATATTCTATATGTAGCATGGACACCATTTATTTTCACGACAAGGATAACGAAGGACTGGGTGTTCGGTGAGAGCATATGTAAACTCGTTACCTACATGCAATTTGTCTCAGGAGTGTGTTCCATTTTCACAATGATGCTGATAAGTATTGAGAGATATCTTTGTGTGTGTGCGACAACAAGTAAGAAACTAACCATGACAAAATGTCTAATTTTGATTTCTTTCACATGGGTTATTTCGTTGGCATTTCCTATTCCGGTTGCAGTATCGCAAGTTGAGAGGGACATAGAAATGGACGGGATCAAACATATTTATTGTGGAATGTCTTGGTCAGAACATTTCCACGTTGACATTTACCTCACATTTATGATCATATGTTTCTTTGTCTTCCCTCTTGCTGTTATTTCTTGGAACTACATTAGAATCTTCAAACTTGTTCGAAGTGCAGCAAAACGTACAACTTCAATACGTACAAACACACGAGAACATAAGCACCAGAGACAAGTACGACTTACTAAAATGTTCATTGCCATAGTGTGCTTGTTCGTCATTATGTGGCTACCTTTCTTCGTTCTCAGTTTCCTTGCTATCTATTTGAAAAGAATCACGTCAACACAGTTTACGATCACAATTATACTGTCGTCTGCAAACACATGTCAGAACCCCATCATGTACGGGTATTTTAATACGAAATTTCGGCGGGAATTCAAGAGGATGTGTAAATGTTTCTTGCGCACAAATTATGAGTTGGATACTACGTACACAACACGTGATACAAACAAGAAAGATGGAACAGTCACTACATAATACAGAGAGGAACAGGAAACGTCGAAATGGTTTCATCGCGCAAGCGCAAGTCTTTTCTCTGATGAATACAGCCGACTGTTGAAGCAATGTAATGGTTAAGAGACGGAATCATTTTAATTTTCTGATATTATATAGGTCTAATACCAGACAAATGTGAAAAGTTTGCACTCCAAATGTAGATTAAGTCGTTCATAATGATCCCAATGCTTATTGAGCGAAGACATGAATGAAGACCGACAGAGTATGTTTGTCAATATGCATCAACTCTTCAATAATCAAGGATATAATTGATTCAATATACAATAATCATTTACTAGCATGTACTTATGGAAGATAATAGATGCAAGTACAGAGCCTTGATCGAGATTTACCTCAACTGATTGTAAATTTGTTTTAATAAATGCATAATACACGCCACTAGTTCGTAGTTTTCTTCTTAAAGTATTCGATACAATTACAAGAGAGGTTTCCATCAACAATACAGTCCTTATAAATCTGTATAGTGATATGATATCTGTCATTGAGTGATAAAAGACAAAGCCAAAATTCCGATTCCAAAAATCATAATCTGTGCATACAAAACTTTGAAAATATACACACCCCCCCAAAAAAAACCCCAAAATTATACAAAATGTCCAAACATTCTGCAAAGGGACAAAGTGGATCTCTAATGGAGGTGAAATCAGGTGACCAGGGAAAATAAGCAACTTCTGCCCCCCCCCCCCCCCCCCCCGTACAGGAAGGGTCAAATTCGTGTTTTAGATTATTCTAATCTGAAAGTGCCATTATAAACGTATAGTATTTAATCACACTACTCTTTCCCCGAAATTATTATGCTTCCACAATCTCCTACGCATGCGTCCGATTTCAGTTCCGCTTTTCTTCACTTTGAAATTATATTGCAAGCCTGTGCCGCCTATGATCTTGTTGCAAGTTGATGCTTCCAGTGAGTTTCTTCTGTGATAGGTTCTACTCTACCATATTGTAAACGTCTTCAAATTGAACAGCATCATTTAAGAACAAATAAATTGGCAACGTGGACCAGACATGCACGTTTCGGGTACTTAACCCTCATCAGTGATCCTAAATCCTAAATCTAAACAATGTAATATGCCAAAAAGTATGATAGTATGTGACAGAGAACGGTTCAGGAGTACACTATCACCTTTCTATGTGTGCACTATCACCCTAATAGTGAACCCCTGTTTTTCCACAGTAGCGTTCTTAACATAAGAGATGCTGACCAGTTTATATATACAGACATGTCGTTTCATACAAGATATTTAATTAAATTTGTTTGCATACCCAAGCAAATGTTCCTAGATATTTATTTTTTCCTTTTAAATTAATGCCAAATTTATGTTGCTATATTTTTCTTGTTTAATAATGCTTGTACTTATCGACCAGACTATAGATCTTTTACAGTCACAGAGGGGTAAATCCAGAATATGCACAAGGTTTTTTGAAAGAGAGGTAACTCGTACAATCAATATTCATAACATATATCTTGAAAACGTTTTCTATGAAGGGAATACACTATCAAAAACAAATGTTCCTAGATATTTATTTTTTCCTTTAAAATTAATGCCAAATTTATGTTGCTATATTTTTTCTTGTTAAATTATGCCTATACTAAACGACCCCACCATAGATCTTTTACAGTCAAATAGGGGTAAATCCAGAATATGTTTGTCTGTAACACAGGGTTTTTGAAAGAGAGGCAACTCGTGCAATCAATGTTCATAACATATATCTTGAAAACATTTTCTATGAAGGGAACAGTCAGCATTCGGGTCGTGCACTATGTGCCAGAACCCTGACTACTATTTCGGCATAGTGAACACTAAACCTAACACTATTCTATAAATATATAATCAAATGAAGTGACATGGGAGGGAAATGATTCATGATATATGAGTGGCAAAAATGAATCGTAATATACGCGTAGATAGGGGTAAGAACATTCCATTTTCGTACAAGAAGGCTCGTGAGGCGTGTGGATATGAAATATAGAATAATGCAGAAATTGATATGAAAGAAGCAACGAGACAATACAAGACAATGTTCCCAGAACTGGTCTCATTTGGATAGTTTATCATGAAGAGGTACAGTGTACCATTATAACGTACTTTTTGCTCGTCTTTTTTATTTTACGATAATCTGATAGCATTAATTTGTTTCATCTGTTGTTTTTATTTGGTTATGTTTCGGTTCCTTTGCCCTATTTGTTGGTTGTTCAGTCTGAAATGTTAAACGTCTTCGAATACTAAAAGCCCTCGTCAGTGATCCTCAATCAAAACAATGTAATATGGCCAAAGAGTGTGATAGTACTTATGTCCAAAAATGTACGAAAGACGCAGCAGGATAGGTGGGATGTGATGCTACAGGACCTACGTTTTTTCTCTTTTTGTTTGTTTGTTTTTTTAATTTTAAGAAATTTTGATAACAGACGTTTTCAAATGCGTTGAAGAAACGACCAACCGAAGTTTATCGAACTTGGCTACATGTGCCCTCGGGAACTCCTGGTCCACCAGGAGTGACCGTCTTCAAATATGATCATTTAAGAACAGGTAAATTTGCAGCATGGACCAGACATTCACGTTGCGGGTACTTAAAAAATTAGAAAATTTATCTGTTCTTAAATGATATGCTATTAAATTTGAAGACATTTAATATTTAATCCCTCTTCGTATTATTTAAAAACATGGAGTTTCGCTGATTGGCCCCAGTATGAGAAACTAGAACGAGTACCAAAAATGATCGTAAGCGCCACGTACCCTGTATAAATTTGAAGAAGAAATAAAATGTACACTATAATTGAAAAATGCGATTCCATGGATACCAATGTCCGCCAAACATACTATAATCTTGAAGAATCTGCCATTACAATACTTTTTAAGGTAGTCAACCCATAACCAAAGAATAGATAGTGTGCAATTACCTTTTGTCATTACATTACAATATGTTACATCCATGTAACAAATATTGACATTAATGTAACAAAAGTTGACGACAGTGCAATTAGGGGAACCCCCTCCCCCCACATAAAAACTTGATTTAAGTTTTTAAGAAAACCTCATTAATGTAATTATTTAGTTTTGAAACAAAGCCGAGCGTAAAATGAGCGTAATATCCATAACTGCTGGTAAACAAAGGCCAGCGTAAAATGGTTCATTTTACGCTGAACTTTGTTTACCGGCAGTTATGGATATTACGTAGAATTCTTTTATATTCGTGCTTTTCCACTTGATAAAGGCTGAGTGGCCGAAAAATTGTGGATATAGAGTATTCATTGTTATTTATAATATTAAACTTTCCTACGGATGACACTGATTCATTCTTTGAAACATCACTTATTTACAGAATGGACCAGACATTCACGTTTCGGGTATAGAGCACTCGTCAGTGATCCTGAAGCCAAAGCAATGAGTGTCCAAGTAGTCAAAACATATTCAAAAGATAACCATAGAGTGAAATGAAGGATGGGATACGGTGCGTATTAAGGATTATGCGTACGTGTATTCATTTTTTAACCTTCAAGATCAATGGTAAAGGTCAAGGCAGATCTTGAGGATATCAACACCTTTCTGAAACAATATCCCAAATGAGTTAAAGAAGATCCTGACGATAATCTCAACAACACTCACAATAGATCACTAAAATGAGCTTCGACGGACCCCTAGCAAGCTAGAGGTGGGACCAGGTGCCCGGGAGGAGTAAGCATCCCCTGTTGGCCAGCCGCACCCGCCGTCGATGTTCATGCACGAAAATAAAAACCACATATAAAATACATGCATTACACTGTCTGAGGTTATATCCACATAGAAAGTGCTATGGCGACCATGCCAAGAAATTTTCAGTGTACGCAGAGCTTTTATATTTCATATACTGATCAATACCGGCGGAATCACGTGAGGAAACATGTGTATAAGATTTTTGCTTACAAGGTCAAAGTGAAATGTTGAATGCAAATCACGATGTTTTGTTTAATTCTATTCAATTGTTAAACGTTTTCAAATTCAATAGCATCATTTAAGAGCAGATAAATTTGCAGTATGGACCATGGACGTATCTGGTACTTAATCCTCAATCTAAACAATGTAATATGGCCAAAGAATGTGAAAATTATTATGTCCAAAAATTTACCGAAAGACGTAGCAGGAAGATTGCATATAAGCAGATATCTGTGATAATAGAGTGGTACTTTAAGAAATGAATTATATTTTTTCGTTTTTTTTTTTCGAAAAATTGGACCGAAATCTGCATCAAGGCGTGTAGCGCGTTGATGCAAACGTTTTCTGTCCAATTTTTCAGGTGATACCTGCATCAACAGAAAAATATAAGATACATTTCTTATCAATTTATAATCTCTATTTATGGAAAACAGACTGTTTTCTTGGATCTAATTACAATCCCCGCACTATATTTCGTAAGTTCGGGGGGGGGGGGGGTATGCGCAGTGATACAACTGTCTCCCAAGACTTAAACAAGTTATGGCAGCCGCCATGATTCAAACAGCGAACGATCGTCTCTCTATATTTTTGGAATACGGGCTAGTTTGAGAAAATCCTACATGCAAAGTTCATTTTTAGTAATGAGAAAAAATGGTTCCCATGAAATTTTAAGCAAGCATCAACAAATTGTATTTTCAGCTACGAGTTTATTCATGTTTGAGGGAATCCCCGCCGGGCTATAAAGACCTCCGTTAAAAATTTTGTTGATCGATGTATCAACAAAATTTCTTAACCGATCAGAATCTTAGTTTCTTGAAAATAATAATGTAAATTAAATGATTTCAAACTCTTTACCCTCTTGAGGAACATTTCAAACCAATTTTAATGCATCCGACACGTGTTCCGGTTAGTAAATCCTCATCAGTGATGCTTCCAGCCAAAGTGATTTTCAGACAGCCCTATTTATATCGGTAGCGATGAGTACGACTGGATTAGGCCGATAAAGTTTGAAGGTTTAATGTCAAAGATTAAGATCAAATATTATAAATTTTATTGATTACTAATTAATACTTCAACAAAACACATCTTAATCGGTATATTGTTGAAATTTTATGCGAACAAGTATTCATAAATGAGTGGGTCAAATGATATAAAAATGCATAATTAAGCCTGCAGCAAGGCCCTAAATTCCTTCATAACCTAACTCTCTTAGTGTTCAAGTTACACCTCGAAATATCTGCAGTCTTGAATTTCATATTTGTTTGAGCTCGACTAAACACTTTTTAAATCACCAAAGAACAGAAAGATAATTGTATGGAAAGATCCAAACAATTTTTGTCGTACATAACCGTATACAGTGGCGCTGATCACAGGACAACCACGGTCGGATGAGGAATTCAGGTGTAAACCTGCTTAAATCTGTCTTAGTTGGATTAAGGTAAGTGATATTCATGAAATAATAATTGTCTTATCAATTACGTGTAAATTAATTATGAATTTTGATTAGTTTTGACTGTTGAAAGCTACTTTCACTTTCCGCCTCTATATGCAGCATTCAAACTGATTAAGACCAAGAGAGGCTTGAAACTTTATACATGTATAAAACATGCAAAGTGAAAGCTGTAGTGTGTTTTACTGAAGGTACTTGATGATGACACCAGATTTTTGAAACGTTAAAACAGCGCATCATAAATCAAGGTACACCGTTTACCTTTTCCTCCTTGACACACGGATGTTAATTTGTACGACCGATAGCATTTCGTTTATATTGCGGTGTACACATGTTCAAACAAAGGACAACAGGATCCTTTTGAAAAAGATTTTGGCGTTGTCGATATTAAAAAAAGTGAGATAAATTGATGCAAAAATGTCTCGAGTTGGCTTCTACAATTGCAGTTTTTGTTATACAATCTAAATTCTAGTCCACCTCTAAAGTCCTGGTCACAACCCGTCGTGTGTGTTTTTTGGACGTACGTGTTTGCTGAGGCTATGTGCGCTACGTTTTTCTAAAGACGCAGGGAAGGAAGTGGCAAGAGTACGGAAGGAGTGCGTCAACGCACGTTGCACGCACGGTTATATGGGTGGTTACATGCATCATATGTTGCGCAAAACAGTAAGTACTTACTGTATGTACTTACGACTTGTGTGTAACTTGCTTACAACGTACTTTCTCCGTACGTCTTCTACGTTAAATTGCAAGGATATCGAATTTACACGAGTACTCACTTCCTTGCGTCGAAGGTGCGTTGCACGTACTTCCAACGTACTTACAACGTACGTGTCGTACTTCTTGTTGAATTCGTAGACAGCACGCAGACAGGACGCAGCGAAAGAAACTGCTACATGTACGTCCTATCTGCGTGTTCCCAAATCCGCAAGGAAGCCTTACGGATACCCAAGGTTTGCCTACGGTTTGCACGTAGACAGCACGTACATGCACGTACGACAAGTTGTGACCACCGCTTTAATGATGCATAAACTACTCAAAGGCCACATATATTTATTACCGAAAAGTGATTGTAAAATCAAAAAGACAAAATCAAAAAGCAAGAGCTTAAGGGAGCATCCATTTTATTTTTATTGGGGGGGGGGGGGGGGGGGGGGGCAGGAAGACTTTTGCCAGCCGGAATTTTTTTTTTCGGCCATTTTAAGAGCCGGAAATTTTTTTTTTACCGGCCCTTCGGGACGGCTTATTTTTTTTTTTTTTATGATTTTCCAATGTTGAAAATTACTCTTAAGTTTAAATAATTCGGCGTGATTTTTCAGCCATATTAAACATCAAACACACAATGACTTCATCTCTTGCCAGCAGATCACTTCATTTTAATTTCTTGAATGGCATATGGTGCCTATAATCTGTTTACTAAAATGATACTCAACGGAGACAGGCTATATGGTGCTAATGACTTTTGAATTTTATTTATTCACTCCAAATTGCGTAAAGTTTGTTCCATTTTTTTATACTTTGTTCATGATACACAAAAAAGTGTTTATTTGGCAGTGGAAAGGTTGGAAGAGAGGGGGGAGGGGCAATTTCATGATCCGGAAAAAAATTTTCGCCGGCCCTTTGGGCCGGAAATTTTTTTCCCCTAAAATTTCGATCCGCAAAATTTTTTTTGCAAAGTCTTCCTGCCCCCCCCCCCCCCCATAAAAATCAAATGGTTGCTCCCTAAATCAGTAAAATGTACAAAACATACCGAAAAATAAATGTAGTTTACATATAAATAATGTTAAACATGTAGTTTACATGTAATAATTTGACTTTATCTTGTAATCAAGCATTTATCTTTTCAGGACAAATACTGTAAAGAATATGTCATCGGGTGAGTACGAACATGCGTTTCTCCAGTGAAACAAAACTAGCAGGAGGATGTCCAGCTTGGTCATAAGCGAATGTTTTAAAATCGAGACGAGAGACAATCAGCCTTTTCAAAAGAAAATAAGACAAAATTGAAAAAAATAATGCATTTTCTACTGATTTTTAAAAGTGTCTTTACTTCTAAGTTCAGTCCACTAGATCCGCAGGGAAGGAAACTTGTGTCATTTATGAGATAACAATTTGCAATTAAACAGTATACCCTTCTGTGTTCTTGTGCTACTAAAATACTTACACTTTCCAATCAATATTCAGCTTTGTTTTACCATGTGTCAATTTTCATTGTTCTCTCTACTTTTCTTTCCAGTGTTTATAATAGTTAGGTCAAACGAAGCTGAATTGATCGGAAGTTGTATTTACTTGTTACAATGGATTTGTTATACCGGGAGAGAAGAAAACAGATTATATTTGTGAAAAATTGCTCGTTTTTAGTAACAATAAGATTGTTCATAAATGCACAGTAATGATGAAATATCTTTATAATCTTGTCTTTAACTCTAATCCAAGTTTTGAAAGCCCCAAAAGCTCGTGCTTTGTTTCAGAGAGTTCTTTAACAATTTGCCTCCCAATTTTTGTCACGTCTACAAAGAGTCCGATTGTCGGTTGGTCGTTTCTTTAAACGCATTCAAAAATGTCTGCTTACAAAATTTCTCAAAAGTTTTGAAACCTGGGTCCTATAGCATCTTATCTCAGCAGTCTTGCTGCGTCTTTCGGTATATTTTTGGACATAATTTGTACAGATTTTTGCCATATTTCATTGTTTGGATTGAGGATCACTGACGAGGGTTAAATACCCGAAACGTGCATGGCTGGTTCATGCTGAGAATTTATCTACTTTTAAATGATTCTTATGAATTTGAAGACGTTAAACATTGTTAGTATAAAGGCCCCGTATGTGTTCCTCTGTGGTCGTGCAAGGTGTTCTTGCTGGAGATATCTCCCATTTCAACAAGTAATCAGGGATGCTTGAGACCGGAATAGAGGAAATCAAAAGGAATGAATACCGTAAACATGGTAATTTTCGCTCAGGGATTTTCGCGAAATAACCATTTTAACATAAATTACGCTTGGATACATTTTTGCGAAATCAGAATATTCCCGTATATTAGTTTAATTTTCACACGGAGGTAATTTTCGCGATAATGATACATTCACAAACAGCGCGAAAATAACAATCACAGCGAAAATAACAATCACAGCGAAAATAACAATCACGGCGAAAATTTTCTCGTTTACTAAATATGACCAAAAATTATGTCTTAGTTTCAAAAATAATTTATCAAAATTGAATAATTCAATGCACCATATACGCACTTCAACCAGTAAATGTCTCATTAGTGATATCTAGTAATCCAAATCATGAATTTATGAAGAGCAAATTCCAAACATGTCCTAGATTTATGCCGAATTGGAAAAAACAGTCATGGACAGAAAAAAAGCAACCATGGACAGCTACGCCTTCAGGGAAATGCCCTTAGTTTTAGAATAATTTATAAAGGCCGTTGTCCTTAATTATGCACAATAAGAATGTGAGACACAATAAGAAGCTACCTTTTGGGTGTGGTCCGCCATGGTTAATGTAGGCTAGTTTTGCTTGAGATCTCTTCCAGAATCCGATACACCCGACGTTTACTAAAAAGCATGTTCATATTATGGATATCAATAAGCAGCGTCGTCACCGGACATTAGCCAAGAAACCTTAGATGTCACCAAAAATAGCTATGTTACGTCGTGTGCAACGAAAAGGAGGGATGTCAAAATTGTTTCTTGTTAGAGTTTTTATTGATGGGTTTTTTTTTTAGTAAAATACTGGATTATGTAATTTAAGATTTCTTGCATATAACGATAACCAATTTTAAAAGTACGTGCACTATGGAACTTATTGAAGAAACCTCGGTTGATTTAGACAGAATTGTAAGAATCTAACGTATTTAAAAATTAAACCTGGTTTTGTAGGCCCGCCGATACATGACGTCATCAAGCCTGTAGCATGGTTAATTGGAAAATGGAAAGGAGATGGCGAAGGAAAGTATCCCACTATGGATGATTTCACGTACAGGGAGGAGATAGAATTTTTCCATTTTGGAAAACCTATGCTTCAGTTTAAGTAAGAACGGTTTTAGAAATTGTTTTATTGTATGCATATAATTTACTGAAGTTTGAGTCTTTCTAGAACTGCCTCTTTGTCCGTTGTCCGTCTGTCTGTCACACTTGGATGTCACACCCTAGATAAAAGTGATTCCTAAGTGTCGCTATGTTTCGCAGGCGACACATGCATTCCATGGAATGATTTTTTTAATCTACAGCTAATTAGAATTTAAGTTTGAACAATAGGTGTCTTAAACTTATTTTGATTCATATGAATTAATACAGCTTCGTTTCTTGGTTTTTGTTTTTGTCAGGAAAACAAAACTGCCATTTAAAATTTGTATGTTAAACGTGTTCAAATTCAATAGCATCATTTAAGAACAGATTAATTTGCAGCAGAGACCAGACATGCACATTTCGGGTACCTAACCCTCGTCAGTGATCCTCAATCTAAACCATGTAATATGACCAAAGAGTGTGAAAGTTATTATGTCCAAAATGTACCGAAAGACGTAGCAGGGTGGGTAGAATATGATTCTACATGACCCACGTTTTAGAAATTTCAAGAAATTTTGATAACAGAAATTTTCGAATGCGTCGAAGAAACGATCAACTAAAGTTTATCAAACTTGGCAACATGTGCCCTCGGGGACTCCTGGTCCACCAGCAGTGACACTCACCAAGTGGTACAAATGTTAAACGTCTTCAAATTATCTTGATTTCAAACGCATCTATTGGTATCGCATCGTTGTTTGTCAAAGACGTGTTACGTTTATTTGTTGCCTTTCTTTCAGTGAAAGTCTTTGCTTTATTCCTTAGTCTATTTTGTCCAGTGTCTCGAACTGTTTTTAGTGCGGTTATTGTTATTTCAATGATGTCTCATTTAAATGATACTCGATGTCAATGAACATATGTAGAGCGATACTGACTCTAAACGCGACTTAAAATGTGTGTCAAATAACGTGCCAGCTAAAGACAGGGCTATGCCACCAGGGAGATATTCCTTAGATTTAGATTTATATGTCAAATGTAGCATAAGAGAATTAACAAATATACTACAAGTCGAAGCAGAAGCACAGTGAAACTAGGCGAACGATGTCATATAACAGCCTAGTGGTTGAAATAGTCATAATTAAGTGCGTCATATGCGCTTTTCAACAAATAAGCTTCATTGTTTGTCACTTTGTTTATGAGATGAAACCGTTTTACAAGTCCTCCGTGTTCACTATATCCGGCTTCTGTTCAAATTTTGGCAAGCAATGCAAAATTCACTCTTTTCTCCTCTAGACTGAACAGTTTTATTTCATCGACAGAATACAACATCGATCTAGACTGATTATAAGTAATCAGAATATCTATTGAATGTCTATACTAGGATCACATTCCGACAGCATTTATTTGTCGATCGGTTTCTTTCATTTCAGTAGTCTGATCTCCAACAGATTTCGTATTTACATTGAACTTAGAGTTGGAACCCTTCGACATAAGTAGTGTTGTCCCTCATGTTTCATTGATGTTAAACGTCTTCAAATTCAGTAGCATCATTTATTTAAGAACAGCTGAATTTGCAGCATGGACCAGACATTTCGGATACATAACCCTCGTCAGTGATCCTCAATCTTAACAATGTAATATAGCCAAAAAGTGTGAAATATATTAAGTCTAAAACGTACCGAAAGACGTAGCAGAATGGGTGGGATATGATGCTACAGGACCCACGTGTTAGAAATGTCAAGAAATTAGTGAAGGGGATCTCCAACAACACTTGGTTGCAGCACCCACAGCAAAACTCAAAAACTTCCAATGCAAAAACACACAGAGCAGACATCCACTGAAAGAGATGCAAAAGGGACCAGGAATACCAACTCATACCATAGAAACATTGAACAACAACAACAAAAAAACCCCGTGCACTTAAACCAGCGAGACCAATGGGCAATTGTTGCCGACTTAGGATGTCCATCTGCCATGCAAGTTGCAGACGGTGTGCTTATCCGGATTACGTGCGCACAACCCTCCCACTTTTCAGATTACCCAGAGGTCTCGAAAAACGCACAACTGTAGTGTAAAAAGTGTGTTGCAAAGTAATGTGATTATTATCGTTGTCTCCCTCTGTTTATTGACGTGGTGGTTTTGCCAGATTTTCCAATTTGTTCGTCCCATGCAGGTATGTTCCGCTGTGATCACCGCAATGTCGTCATTTTGGGTATAAAAATATTTCCGCATGTAGTCCAATCTTTATTGTTGGCCAATATGCATGGAATTATTATGTGCCGTATATCATATTGATAAAACATCGGGAAATATTTTTTCAGTGCCTACTCTACTGATATGGAAGGAAAACCGCTTCATCGAGAGATAGGTTTCCTAAGGATAAAGAAAGGCACATCACATGTGGCACTGATCGTAGCACACAACAACGGTAGGTTTATGGTATGGTCGGATCGAGGTACACATCATCGATCACTTTCTGTACTTTATGTATGTGTCATCAGAATGTGCGGAAATTAATAGCAAAATATAACACAGAAAATCGATTAAATCATGTATATTAACAAATGGCGGTGAAAGAAGTCACAAACAACGTTCGATCGGTGGTCATTTATCTTGGAAAACAATCGAGAATTATCATGTTATGTTCTATCGTAATTATTTAGTGGACCATATGGGCATTTGAACAATCAATGTATCATCAGTGATGTCCTACACCGAAAGTGAGAAAATTCAAATACATGGAGTAAATACATATAAAGTGAAATTCTAAATATAATCTAAAATGTATGCCAAAAAAGTGCCAAAGTGCAGTAAAACTTGGCGAGCGATGTTTGTCACTAGTTATAGAAGTCAGCAACAAAATGTTGTTTTGCAACCTCGTCGAAGAAAGGATGATAATGTTAAACGTCTTCAAATTCAATAACATCATTGAAGAACAGATCAATTTGCAGCATGGACCAGACATGCACGTTTCGGATACTTAACCCTCGTCAGTGATACTTAATCTAAACAATGTTAAACGTCTTCAAATTCAATATTCAATGTAATATGTCCAAAAAGCATGAAAGTAAATTATTATGTCCAAAAATGTACCGAAAGACTATGCACGATGGGTGGGATAAGTTTGTATTTAAACAGGCAAACGTTTGCTGAAATCGCTGTATCTGGGTAAGTTTGCGACATTTGATAACTTTGTTTTAAGTAAATATTGTGTAAAGCGTCTTTCTGTTGAATGGAATGCTTCTAAATACACCCAACACAAAACTTGGAGCCGCTCATTGTAGCAAGAGAATAATTGAAAATATATAGATAGCGAAAGGAAAATTCACTTTGCCTTTATTCAACCTGTTTGACGTCAGGTACTACTGACGAGAATTCAATATCCGAAACACGTGTCTAGTACAATAAAATGGGTACTATAGAGCATATATTTCAATATTGGCAATTTCATATGTCTTACTCGAATCACCCATTTAAATTCCGACAAGGATAAGGAATTATCGATAGCCAGTACCTATACTCAAAAAAGGGTTTCGAAAGCTCAGTCTAGCTGACTGATATCTTTATCCACTTAGGAATCTCTCATGTTTACCAGATCTATTTGTAATCTAAGAAATAAAATATAAACATCACAAATGAATTATTTTGGCTTATAGAAATTAAATTATCCCAAACATGTATGTCTGAGGCACTATCAGTATATTTCAGGAGATGTTACATGATGGTTGTTCTCTGTCAGTATAGTTTATTTTAGTTTAAACATATTTTATTTCAATGGATAAAACGGGATTGGACACAAGTTACAGAAACATTATGAATGCCATTTCATCATATAGTATAGTTGGAAACTGTATCTGTATTTTTAGTGATTTTACATGAATTTTTATTTACAAGGTGTAAGTGATATGGAGGAAGGAGAAGTAAATGGTCAAGAAATCAAGTTGGAATCCCATACATTAGGTAGAATGACTTTCGGTGCACCGCCACAAACCAAGAAGGTTAGTCATTTGATATATATTATTTTCTTCATTGACAATTTAGAACTTTGTCTAAATCATATGTGAATCATCCGTCAGACGTTTTGTCCGTCAGCAGTAGAGTTTGAAATTTATCAAATTCAAGCAAAGGTGTGCACGAAAGCGAAAGACTATCAGCAATTTGTTTGAACAGTGATAAGATATTGTTTTCTAAATAGTATTGATTTTTAATGCTGGAAATATTCTTTGGAATAGGGATTTAAAGTAAAGATATTTACATTTAATTATATATGACGCTTTGAAATAAGCAACTTGGTGTTTCAGATGGGTTTGACTTGTTTTCCACATGGATATCAATTCCTTTTTTTGGAAACCTTAGTTCTCAGCAATCGCCTCATTGTATAATTGAGTCTCAGTGCAATTTGTATCTTGAAACCAAGTAGGGACAAGTGTGGTTGAAGTTCTTTCATGCGCCTTTGATCTTTGCAGCTATCCTATTGTTATAAAGCAATCTGACCTGGAATGATATATGGTTATTATTTACACAGCCAATTGTGCCTTACATGAAATTCATATGAAACGAGCATCATGTGAATTTCACATGAAAGTTCATGTAAGATTCATATAAATTTCACATAAGAATTATTTTAAAAAATATTTCACATGAATTTCACATAAATTTCCTTCACATAAATTTCACATGAATTTTTTTAAGTAACCTTCACAGGAAACTGAATTCACATAACATCCATGTAAAAATCTTCACATGAATTTCAGGTGAAAATTTCATGTGAATTTCATGTTCGTGCTCGTTTCACATAAATTTCATGTGAACTTTCATGTAAAGTTCATGTAAATTTCACATGGATTTCATATGAGGCACAATTGGCTGTGTAGGGTTTCTTCAGGGTTTTCGTTATGCCATCTATAAGTAGGATTTCATTGCTACACACATGACTGATTATAACAAACATTGAACATCAATTCACCGAACAAACTAACAATTGGAGAACACTCGCACCAGTTGGACCAACAAGCAAGAAAACAAAGCAAAAACAACATTGAAAGAGATCATGTAGAATTAAGGGAACAATAAATTGTGCACCCATTTAATTCCGAACTTAAGACGGTCGTCTACTATATTTACAGCAAATGATGTTGTTATCCGATTTAAGTATACACAGTGTGCCAATACCCCCATTTATTGAGAAACACACCCAGAGGTATCCCAAGGTTTTGCAATTGACTGAGATATTAGTCTGGGATGTATCACTGGGTTGGGTGCACCCCCCCCCTTGATCCTCCAAAACCGGCCTAACTTTGTAGCATTTTTTGCGCTCTTTCAGATAAAAATTTGTCTCATGGAAATTTCCATTGCAAAAGTGGTGTTTTTGGGGAAAAACATGTTTTTTAAGTCAAAAATCACTGAAAATAGGAAAAAAATTATAACTTTTATATGGTTGATGTTTTTTGAAATTGAAAAGTGTGAATAAATAGTATTTTTGATGCTCTTTCAGATGAAATAAGTTGCAAGTTCCAATTCCTATTTTTACTGTGTGTTTTGGGGTAAAAAAGTCGAATTTTTGCTAAAATTCACAGAAATTTGAGGAAATTTTAATTTATTCCTGCTTCTCAGCTCCTCAATATTGCATATGATCGGTCCATGATGATTTAAAAAACATCTTTAAAGTCTCCTCTTTCAAATGACATATATTTTATATTCTTATTTTTTTGCAAAATTCTCGAAATTAATTATTTTATACAGAAACCTGTATTTTCAATCAGAAATCTCAGATTTCTGTATATTTATTTAAAGAACCCTTATTTGTTATGAAAGCAATGATTGAAAGCTATTTTCTAGTGTAACTTTTCACACTCTATCAGATTATATATGCTTTACTAACATTTCATTCAAAATCATAGTGTTTTTTGGGGAAAAAACGTATTTTTTCATTTAAAAATAGCTGATTTCTGGAGAATATTTATTTAATCTATAAAAGTTCTTGAAATGATAGCAGGAATGTATTTTGAACTGTAATTATTTAGGTTCACTCATAAATTACATGTATGAAACATAAAAGGTATATTTTCTACATAATTTTGGGGCAAAATGTCTGTTTTTTGTCTAAAAATTACAGATTTCTGGAAAAATTTTATTAATTCATTTTCTTTGCTAAAACTGTACATTTAAAGCTATTATCATTATAGAAAGTAATCATCTTGTCAGATGATTGTGAAATGAAATGTAATAATTAATTAAAACCATCATTTTGGGGTAAAATATGCATTTTTTTATGCAAAAACCACTTATTTTGTGAAAATAAGTACTAGCTCTTTTAATTTGCCTAAATTGATATGTTTTAGCTTTGATATTATGCTTTTTCTTATTATAAATGGATAGGAATGTTATTTGATAACTGAAATTTAATTTACATCTTATTTTGGGGCAAAAAACCTTATTTATGTGAAAATTTCACTTATTTCTGTGAATATTTTTTAAAATTTATATTTTTTATTTAATCAACACTGAAGAGGTTTCATATAATTGGATGGCATGAATGTGATCAAGTTTAATGAGTTAGAAGAGATTTCTTTGATTATCTTTCTATTTTGGGTGGAAAATCTCGATTTTTATCTAAAAGTCGCTAATTTCTGTAAAATCCTTATTACTATGAAATCAGACGTTATTATTTATATTCAAAAGAGTTTCTGGGTATATCATAGTTTGTTCTTGTAAGTCATATGCATTTGACTTATCCTCTGTTAATCTAATTGATATTTTGGGGCAAAAAACCTAATTTATGTACAAAATTCACTTATTTCTGTGAAAATTGTTTTAAATCTATATTTTTTATTCAGTCAAAGCTGGAGAGGTTTCATATAATTGGATGGCAGAAAAGTGATTAAGTTTAATGAATGAGAAGAGATTTCTTTGATTATCTTGCTTTTTTTGGGTGGAAAATCTCAATTTTTATTTAAAAACCACTGATTCCTGGAAAACCCTTATTACTATGAAATGTGTCGTTATTATTTATATTCTAAAGTGTTCCTGGGTACATCATAATTTGTCCTAGTATGTCATATGTTTTTAAAGTATCCTCTGTTTATTTAATTGGTATTTTGAGGCAAAAAATATGTTTTTTATTAATTATATATAGCCTATATCAAGAAACTTACTATAGAAAGTCTCATTTTTCAAACTATGATTATTATCCTCTGTATTTCCTATTTAACTGAAATATAAGACTTTCAATAGTAAGTTTCTTGATATAGGCTATATATTCATATTAAACATATTTTTTGCCCCAAAATACCAATTAAATTAACAGAGGATACTTCAAAGACATTTGACGTACAAGGACAAACTATCATATATCCAGGAACACTTTAGAATATAAATAATAACGACACATTTCATAGTAATAAGGATTTTCCAGAAATCAGCGGTTTTAAAATAAAAATTGAGATTTTCCACCCAAAAAGCAGGATTATCAAAGAAATCTCTTCTAACTCATTAAACTTGATCACTTTTATGCCATCCAATTATATGAAACCTCTCCAGCTTTGATTGAATAAAAAATATAGATTTAAAACAATTTTCACAGAAATAAGTGAATTTTGTACATAAATTAGATTTTTTGCCCCAAAATATCAATTAAATTAACAGAGGATATGTCAAATGCATATGACTAACAAGGACAAACTATGATATACCCAGGAACTCTTTTGAATATAAATAATAACGTCTGATTTCATAGTAATAAGGATTTTCCAGAAATTAGCGATTTTTAGATAAAAATCGAGATTTTCCACCCAAAATAGAAAGATAATCAAAGAAATCTCTTCTAACTCATTAAACTTGATCACATTCATGCCATCCAATTATATGAAACCTCTTCAGTGTTGATTAAATAAAAAATATAAATTTTAAAAAATATTCACAGAAATAAGTGAAATTTTCACATAAATAAGGTTTTTTGCCCCAAAATAAGATGTAAATTAAATTTCAGTTATCAAATAACATTCCTATCCATTTATAATAAGAAAAAGCATAATATCAAAGCTAAAACATATCAATTTAGGCAAATTAAAAGAGCTAGTACTTATTTTCACAAAATAAGTGGTTTTTGCATAAAAAATGCATATTTTACCCCAAAATGATGGTTTTAATTAATTATTACATTTCATTTCACAATCATCTGACAAGATGATTACTTTCTATAATGATAATAGCTTTAAATGTACAGTTTTAGCAAAGAAAATGAATTAATAAAATTTTTCCAGAAATCTGTAATTTTCAGACAAAAAACAGACATTTTGCCCCAAAATTATGTAGAAAATATACCTTTTATGTTTCATACATGTAATTTATGAGTGAACCTAAATAATTACAGTTCAAAATACATTCCTGCTATCATTTCAAGAACTTTTATAGATTAAATAAATATTCTCCAGAAATCAGCTATTTTTAAATGAAAAAATACGTTTTTTCCCAAAAAACACTATGATTTTGAATGAAATGTTAGTAAAACATATATAATCTGATAGAGTGTGAAAAGTTACACTAGAAAATAGCTTTCAATCATTGCTTTCATAACAAATAAGGGTTCTTTAAATAAATATACAGAAATCTGAGATTTCTGATTGAAAATACAGGTTTCTGTATAAAATAATTAATTTCGAGAATTTTGCAAAAAAATAAGAATATAAAATATATGTCATTTGAAAGAGGAGACTTTAAAGATGTTTTTTAAATCATCATGGAACGATCATATGCAATATTGAGGAGCTGAGAAGCAGGAATAAATTAAAATTTCCTCAAATTTCTGTGAATTTTAGCAAAAATTCGACTTTTTTACCCCAAAACACACAGTAAAAATAGGAATTAGAACTTGCAACTTATTTCATCTGAAAGAGCATAAAAAATACTATATATTCACACTTTTCAATTTCAAAAAACATCAACCATATAAAAGTTATAATTTTTTTCCTATTTTCAGTGATTTTTGACTTAAAAAACATGTTTTTCCCCCAAAACACCACTTTTGCAATGGAAATTTCCATGAGACAAATTTTTATCTGAAAGAGCGCAAAAAATGCTACAAAGTTAGGCCGGTTTTGGAGGATCAAGGGGGGGGTGCACCCAACCCAGTGATACATCCCAGACTATATAATATGGTTTCAGGCGATACATTTGTGAATGAAAGTCAAACAAAAAAGGCGAAATCATATTCCAAAAAAAAAACACAATCTAAAGGCTTACGAATTTGGCTTTGAAAAAAAAAATACTTAACAGAACTTCCCAAAAATACCTTATAATTCTGTCTGTATAATAAGATAGCGCCCTGAGTTGTTGCTTCCAGGATATATGTAGCAAAAGAGAATATATTGCCTAATTTAACCTGTGTCAAATCGACGTTTATTTTAGTGCAATTTGACAGGCAAATTTACTATAAATTTACAAATTTACGTAAGGACATACACCTTCATGGACTTGAAAATATTTCTTTTTTTTTTCAGCTTTGCAGAACAATAAAACTAGAAGGAGATACCCTGTCTCAGGTCCTACACATGGAAACAGAGAATACATCATTGACGGAACATTTACGTGCAACATACAAAAAGGTCACGTGATTGACTATTGAAAATGGTATTCTTATGTATAATCCATTGTCATCTTATCATTTACAATAAATTGCCATTGAGTACTGTTCGTTATCCTTTTTTCTCGAATTCTTGGAAACAAGGAACAGATGAAGACTAAACTAAGGCAAATTGAATGTTTGAAATGGGAACTAAACCAGATATTTCTAATAGATGCTATATCCTTAATGGTTTTCATTTTCTTGACGTGGTTTTGTTTTAGTTAGGGTAGACTTTGCCAATATGAGAAAACCATAAAAGAAAGGAGGGGATCTCCAACAACACCAGGTTGCAGCACCCACAGCAAAATCCCAAAACACCCATGCAAAAAACACAGAACAGACACCCACAGAAAGAGACACAAAAGGGACAAGGAACACCAACTCACAACATAGAACCATGAAACATAAAAGACTACACATAAAACGACGAGACCAATGGGCAACCGGTGCCGACTTAGGACGGCCATCTGCCACGCAAATAGCAGACGGTGTGGTTATCCCGGATTACGTGCGCACAACCCTCCCACTATTCCGATTTCCCAGAGGTCTCGAAGAACGCACAATTATGGTGTATAACAACCTCCTCACTGTTAGATGACCTCACACAAACAAGACCGTAAAACACAGGGGTCCAAGCAACACAGATGAATATGTAAATGGATATAAAAAAGAGGACGTGCGTAATATAGTCCGTGCTCTGCCGGCTGAAGCGAGCTCATATATGTTATCACCCGAGGAGTCCGACTGACATTCAGAGAGGACAGGTAGATTTTTAGATAATTACAAGTAGATTTACATATATACAATTCAAAAAAGTATAGAATCACACCATAATATTTCGTACACCTGTAGGTTAGGGGTGTATTGTTTTGATTAAAATACTGAGACCAATAAGAGAAGTATGCAAGCATGAATTCTCACAATACTCAGCCAAAACATAAATAATAGATAAAATGTTGTACCTTGAAATCTTTATTGTTCGATGATATGAAATACAATTAAAGTATATCTTCAGGCTTTCGTAAGACAGGGGTCTATTTTCTCACACCAACCGTTCCCTTTCTCATACTTAAGATCCTCTGGAATGATAAGAGTTTGAGATAAATTTTACTACCTATCCATACCTTTTGATAGGAGGAATCTCCAACAACGCCAGGTTGTAGCACCCACAGCAAAACCCCAAAACACCAAATGCAAAAGAACAAAGCAGACAAGCACAGAAAGGGACAAGGAACGTCAACGCACAACACAGAAACATCAAACACAAAGGACTACACATAAACCAACGAGACCAATGGGCAACCGGTGCCGACTTAGGACGGCCATCTGCCACGGAAATGGCAGAAGGTATGGTTATCCTGGATTATGTGCGCACAACCCTCCCACTTTTCCGATTACCCAGAGGTCTCGAAGAACGCACAATTGTGGTGTAAAACAACCTCCTCACTGTCAGATGACCACACACAAACAAGACCGCAAAACGCAGGGGCCCAAGCAACACAGATGAATATGTAAATGGATATAAAAAGAGGGCGTACGTAATACAATCCGTGCATTGCCGCCGCGAGCTCATGTATGTTATCACACGAGGAGTCCGACTGACATTCAGAGAGGACAGGTGGTCGGGGCCCTGTCTTCTCTAAAGAGGTTTGGACAGGGCCCGTCATGGAGTCCCGTCGTCACAGTCAGTCAGAGTGCAAGTTTTAAGAATACGCTTGTACAAGACTGTAGATTGGTCAAGTACCAAGCCTAGTGTCCGTTTGGTGACATTAGGATCATACCCACGGTATAAAAGGCGTTTGATGATTCTGACGCATTTTCGATAGTGATGTTGTCTATCTTTGATCCTTCTTATCTTGTTAATAATGTCACCATGCAGGTTGTGAAATACCCAAAATAATATTCTGTTGCCTGTATTGGTCCGAATTTCAGAAGAAGTTGACAATAATTTTTGTAAAATTTCCAGAAAGTCTTGACTAGTTTGTAAAAGCGAAAACCTTGTCCTAAAAGTTTCTTGGTAATTTGTAAATTTCTACTATGAAAATCCAAAACATCAGTACATGCTCTAGCATACCGGATGAGATGTGAAATATAGATACCATAGGACGATAATCTAGGAACATCACCGTCAAGCCAGGGGAAATTTACTATGTTAAATCCAAAATCATCTCTTTTGTCATACACACTTGTATGGATCTCTCCGTTAACAATTTTGATATTTAGGTCCAAAAATGGTGTTTCTGTGTTTGAAACGTTTGCTTTGTTTAGAATCAATTCTTGTGGATAAATAACATTTTTATATTTCTCAAAAACAGGATTGTCGATTGTAAGAATATCATCCAGGTATCTAGAAGTACCAATGAAACATTTCACATCATCATTTTTTCTTTGTTTTTTAAGATTTTGGATAAATTCCTTTTCATACGTGTATGAAAATAAATCTGCAACAAGAGGCGCATAATTAGTACCCATTAGAATCCCTACAACCTGCTTGTAGAGTTTCTCACCAAATCTTTCATAAATATTGTCCAAAAGGAAGGACAAGGCAATACACAGGTCACCGCATGTCCATGATTTGTAATCTGTGGCGGAAAAGAAACCCTTCGATTCAGAGGTACAAATATAAGTTTTCCCCTCTCGATCAAAGCACCATTTAATGACTTTGGACAGTCGACCATTTATTTTGTCGTGAGGAAGCGTGGTGTACATATTAGAAAAGTCGTATGAAGATATCGTATTTGCTTCAAAATTTCTTGATTTCATTTTGTCAATTACATCCCCTGAATTTTTAATAGACCAAAAGAAGTTTACGCCATTCCTGTTCATGACAGTTTCACAGTATTTTGCCACGTGTTCCTTTATTGCCGTGAGTGCTGACGTCAGATTTCTAGACAAAATTGTTGTTGAGCAGTTGCTAGAATTAGCAATGTATCGAAACTTGTAAGGAGACTTGTGAAGTTTTGGTATACAGTATATTGTAATTTAGAAATATGGATGTTAAAAGAAGAAATTTCACTGCTATGTTTGTTAAAAATATTGGGAACACTTTCGTTGCTTTCGATATAGGTATTGGTAGAGGAAAGTTCCGAAACTAAAGTTGATATGTAGTAGCGTTTTCAAATAATTAGGATGTTGTTGGCTGCTTTGTCTGCAGGCGCGAAGACATATTTTTCATGTAAATTACGTAACTTGGATTTGAAATATCTTTCAGATTTAGGAATTGGATTTTCAAAAAGTTGAGGATTTTTGTGGCAGTTATCTATTCGAATATCGGTAATATCCAAAATGAGGTTTTTCCAGTCATTCAGAGCATGCGATTCGACTCCTTCCGATTTACACCATCGTTTGGTATAGTTATCTAAAGCTTCCTTTAGCACTTCGCGACATTTAATAAAATCTATCTTGGATGGGATTCTATACTTAGGTCCTTTCTTAAGAAGACCACGGAGCTGCCTGTCTTTGACAATTGAAAAGTCACCTGTAATAATATGACCAGCTGGTTTATATAGATATGCAGACGTTGCACATTCTCAAGAAGCAGGACATGATTCAAGTATTTTAGGATCTTGTGTAACTTTGTTGTAGTTAAAAACGAAATTTCGAATAGGTCTCTTATATTTGGAACAAATAAGAGGAGGTTCTAAATTTTCAAAATATTGAGGAATCATCTTGAAAAATAAATAAAAGATCATCTTGATCTAAAATTGACCTCACATAGATCTTACACAAAACTTACAAACGGTCAAGACATGATAGTATGTATAAATGTTTATAAATCAAGTATATCATACATATTGACAAGTGGGTCTCGGAATGAGGAAATGCAATCATGTAGAAGAAAAAGATGACGCGATAACTCATATTGTCTTCAAGATACAGCTTTTTCTCGTATTCTAAACAAGTATTATACGTCTTCAAATTCATAGCATCATTAAAATGTTAAACGTCTTCAAATTCAATAGCATCATTTATAAACAGAATTTTTTTAGCATGGACCAGACGTGGACGTTTCGGGTACTCAACAAAAACAGATACATTTGCAACATGGACCAGACATGCACGTTTCGGGTACTCAACCCTCGTCAGGGAGAAGAGGCAATACTTCACTATAACAAATTGAGTGTTATATGGGAACAAATTAAGTATATAAAAATATTTCTCTGACGGGATATGGGGGGGGGGGGCGGTCTTCGTGGTTTGTCTAATTTTGAACATTGTACTTCATAGAATTTTTAATGATGTGCCATTTTGAAACGTTCTCTACTAATATATCTTTAGTAAACATTGTGTATATCAATCGCTTTTAGCGCTTTGAAAACACCAAAATAGGTCATATTCCGCGAAATTGACACAGATATCAAGTATTTTGCATGAAATTTAATTCTAGAGATCAATCGAGGGCCGATTAAGGGGTCTCGTGGTTCTACCCCTTTAATAAGCCTCAATCCTACTTTATTTAACATAAATTGTTTAGATCGAGGATCACTGACGAAGGTGAAGTACCCGAAAGGTGCGTGTCTGGTCCATGCTGCTTTATCTGTTCTTAAATGATGCTATTGAATTGGAAGGCGTTTAACATTTGAACCACTTGGTGAGTGTCACTGCTGGTGGACCAGGAGTCCCCGTGGGCACATGTAGCACATTTTTGGTTTAGGATTTGGGGGGTTGTGTTTGATTAGATATGCTATAGCTATCTCTGCCTATGAATCCCTGTGTCCAAACTGGGGTATAAACAATATGTACGACAGGAAGTTTAACATATTTCCTGTATAAACATGTAGATAAAGTGTTGTACGTCAATATCTCTATTGTTCGATGATATTCAAGATAATTAAAGTTTTATGGGCGAAGCTATTTTCTCGTGCGACTGAATTCCATGTTGGGATTAATCATATGCAGACAAGGCGTGTTAAAGTTCTCATCTCCCATCTCATATTTTAGATCCGCTCAAGACGGAATTACACAAATTTGAGTAAAATTTTGCTACCTGTAGGAAGTAGAGTAGAAAAAAAGAGAATCTCAATCTATACTTTACCTCACCAAGAACGTATAAAGAACGTACAAACGGTCAAGACGTGATAGTTATAATCTATAAATGTCACAAGTTTCACCTTTTCACATTAAATAGCACACCCTTTGCTGCTCGAAAAGAGTAGAATTGAAAGTACTGACTTTGAATAAAACCTAGGCAACGCACTGCAGGAATATCAATGTGTCGTCCAGGCTGTCTGTAACAAGGAGAATCAGTAAGGTTCATCCTCTAGTCATAAGCAATAGGTTTCGATCCAACCAAAACTGCACCATCTAGGCTGTATACAAGGATTTTGACCATTTCAAATCTGTGACTTATGACCTTGAAAATCAATAGGGTTCATCCTCTTGTCATAAGCCATTAGTGTATGAAGTCTGAATAAGATCCAATCAAACTGCACTCCCTAAGCTGTATACAATATCTTTTTACCTTTTTCAATCTGTAACCTTGACCTTTGATCTATGACCTTGGGAATCAATAGGGTCATATGCTATCAGTGTATGAAGTATTGTTAAAATCCAATCAAAACTGCACCCTCTAGGCTGTTTACAAGGATTTTGACATTTTCCAATCTGTGACCTTAACCTTTGACCTATGACCTTGAAAATCAATAGGGTTCTTCCATTTGTCGTATGCTATCAGTAGGCAGTATACAAGGATTTTGACCTTTTCCGAACTGTGACCTTGACCTATGACCTTGAAAATCAATAGGGTTCCTCCTCTTGTCATAAGCTATCGGTGTATGAAGTTTGCTTTAGATGCAATCAAAACTGCACCCTCTAGGCTGAATACAAGGATTTTGTGTCGCACACACGTAGACCCTCACACACACCCTCACTCACTCTCACACGAACGACGCCTTTACTATATCCCCTGCAACTATATTGCGAGGGGATAATAACATTCAGTTTTAAAGATGCTCCTCTATTTGGTTCCGTTTGCATTTCTGGATTAATTTCATACCGTCAGAATATATTTTTGGCGTTTTTTTTTTTTTTTTTGTCCTAGTTCCGATCCCAAAGCCATAGTACGACGTACGGCCTTTCCATTTTTATTAGTTAATACAGCGCCGCATTTGATTAGTGCCAACAATTGTACTGAAGCTCTGTTCTTATACCGGACTCTATGGAGATTATTCATCAAGATAGTGTTGTCATCTTATTCTATTGTTGTGTCATTGTCTCCCTTTGTTTGTCCAATTGTTCTCATCTCGTGAGGACGCGTTCTGATGTTTTCGCTCTTGGGGAACTCTTCCTTAGCTTTGTTTTGCGTTATATATTTTCAAGAATTTGTATGGCTATTAATTGTGAATTCTGATTATGTGTTTTGTGTATTTGAATTCAGACGTTTTTACAGGAGTAAGAGTGCTATCTCTCAATTTTTGTGCCTGTGGTTGTGCCTGTGGTTTATATACAATAGGTACGACGGGAAGTTTGTCATATTCCTCGTATATACTAGTAGATAAACTGTACGTTGTACGTCAATATCTCTATTGTACGGAAGCGTATTAGTGCCAGATTCATTTTTGTTTTTTACACTTTTTTCTGTAAAATTTACAAAAAATGTGTAAAATTTACAGACAAAAAAGTGTAAAATTTACAGAAAAAAAGTGTAAAATTTACACATCAAAGTGTAGAATTTATAGAAAAAGTGTCAATTTTACAAAAAATCGTGTAAAATTTACAGAAAAAAGTGTAAAAGTTACAGAAAAAAAGTGTAAAATTTACAGAAAAATGTGTAAAATTTACACATTAAAGTGTAAAATTTATAGAAAAAAGTGTAAAATTTAAAGAAAAAAGTGTAAATTTTACACATTAAATTGTAAAATTTATAGAAAAAAGTGTAAAAATTACAGAAAAAGTGTAAGAAAACAAAATAAAAAAGAATATGAATCTAGCACTAATGCGCTTCCGTACTATTGTTCGATAATACTAAATACAGTAAAGCATTATGGCTCTGTGGCGTATCACGTGATACGCAAATGATATGTTCCACGGGAATCCCCTTTGATTAAACCAAGTAAATACTCTTTAAATCTTCTTTATATGACTTTACTTTAGCCCTATCATATGGCCATTATCATCAATGATATGATGGTTATCTAATCTGATCAAGGATAGACTCGTATTCGGAGAACACTTAAACAGAAATTTTTCATTGCTCACCACATGTTATGATATGGTGCATGGACAGCTACAAAATTTTCTGTTCAAGTGTTCTCAAAATATACGTCTATTCTTGACCAGAATAAATTATCATCATATGATTGATAATAAATACCATATGATAGGCCTAAAATAAAGTCATATAAAGTAGACTTAGACAGTATTTACTTGGTTTAATCAAAGGGGATTCCCGTGGAACATATCATTTGTGTATCACGTGATACGCCACAGTGTATGGGCCGATATATTTTTTCTCCTGGTTCTCGCGTGGCCTGCTAGCTAGGGGCCTATATAGTGATAAATGATGTTCAGAAATACGAATCCAAGAGGTTACCCCCAACATTTCCCTATATTATTCTTTAGATCCACTCAAGATGGAATGATAAATTTGAGATAAATTTGGCTACTTAGCTATTTGTAGGCTTTTGAACAGAAAAAGATCATCTCGATCTATGCTTGACCTCACCAAGAACGTATACAGAACGTACAAACGGTCAAGACATGATTGTATGTATAAATGTTTATAAATCAAGTATATCATACATATCGACAAGTGGGTTACGGAATGAGGAAATGCAATCGTGTAGAAGGGAAAGATGACTCGGCCTTGAATATCCAACTTAAGGAATGTAATACACATAATAGGAAGTAACTAAAGATAAACAACTGATGATGAAACGGACATCGACGCAATTTTGTGATTTTCGTATTTATGAATTATACATTAATGCGTGAAAGCAAGCGTGACGACTGTGACTGAATCAGACGTATTAGTATGGAACGCCACAGCTGCCTTATGACAGCGATAGCAATATCATTAAGGCATTTCACTATACTACTCTGTCAATTCGCTATATCATTAAGGCGATTCACTATACTATAAAGACGTATTGATATAACAGGAAGCCATTTTTCTATATCATTAAGGCATTTCGCTATATTACTTTGTCAATTTTCTATATCACTAAGGCGATTCACTATACTATAAAGACGTATTGATATAACATGAAGCCATTTTTCTATATCATTAAGGCATTTCGCTATATTACTCTGTCAATTTGCTATATCATTTAGGCGATTCACTACACTATAAAGACGTATTGATATAACATGAAGCCATGTTTCTATATCATTAAGGCATTTCGCTATATTACTCTGTCAATTTGCTATATCATTAAGGCGATTCACTATACTATAAAGACGTATTGATATAACATGAAGCCATTTTTCTATATCATTAAGGCATTTCGCTATATTACTTTGTCAATTTTCTATATCACTAAGGCGATTCACTATACTATAAAGACGTATTGATATAACATGAAGCCATTTTTCTATATCATTAAGGCATTTCGCTATATTACTCTGTCAATTTGCTATATCACTAAGGCGATTCACTATATTATAAAGACGTATTGATATAACATGAAGCCATTTTTCTATATCATTAAGGCATTTCGCTATATTACTCTGTCAATTTGCTATATCACTAAGGCGATTCACTACACTATAAAGACGTATTGATATAACATAGAGCTCCCTTTTCAAACTATTTTGTCAACTCACTATTCTATCATCTCATTTTTACATATCATGAAGATACTTTTTAAACTATAAAGATATCTTGATATAACATTGTGCTACCTTATTACATTATTATATCAACCCAATACTCTGTTATTTTCAGCTAAAAATAGCAATATTTTGGTAAAAACACTTTAAAAATTCACTTAGAATCTATTAGTATGTGTTGTCGAAATTCTTTGAAATTGATTATTAAAAAAAGTCAGATAAATTCCTAATGTTAAGAAATTTTTCGTTTTCACAAGAATTTGTGCGGATGAAGGGGTTATTGTATTTGATCACATAAGGATAATGTAGTTAAAACTTCTATCCTCTTTTCCTGGGGACAAAAGGTCATTGTTGTTGTGGGCAAAGGTCAATTAAGGTCAGCTATCAAGGACAAGGTCGTGTTGGTCTAAAATAAAACAGTAATAAAAATATACTTATATAATTATGTTATTGCAGAATAATAACATCTAAAGTGCATGTTATAATCCAACATTTTGTAATAAGAAAATTCTGATTTTTTATCAATATCAAGCTCGGATCCAGAGGGGAAGGAGTCCAGACACCCCTCCCCCCCCCCCCCCCCCGCCCCCTGGAATTTTCGAAGCATAGTTAAAAACTATAGATAAACATATTTCATAAGATTAAGTCCTGAATCCCCTTTTGTTGTCACAATATTTGAAAAACATGACATGAACTTATATCGGAAACTTTCATTTTGATAATATTTCGCCGTCAGCATTCGAAATTTTCGCCCCCCCCCCCCCCCCCCCCCCCCCAAAAAAAGAATAAGATAAGATAAGATAAGCTTTATTTAGAGTCGACATGTCACAATAACAGGTATAAAACATAAGCTAGAGATACTGAGCTTTTAGACCGACATAAAGAATTACCGGATCATGAACCACCCCCCCCCCCCCAGTCTTCCGACCCTTCCACATGCCTGCATGGTAGGTGTCATGAACTAAGTAGAATCAGGAATGAAACAAACTTTATTCAAAGAAACGAAATTGTCCTGTCTGTGTTGAGTATCATTTAAGTTAAAAGATTATAGGTTTCATACGCCATTCCAGAAATTTAAAAGATTAGTTATCTGCTAGGAAGAGATGCCTTAATAAACTCTTCCTTGGTACCTGATCTAATAATTTGATATGGCCGATTTAAACTTTCAACATTGGAAAATTAAACAAGAGGCCCAAGGGGGCACATCGCTCTCCTGAGTTGCAAACAAAAGAATGTTATTGGACAATTTGGTTTAGGCCTTGAGTACATGCTTCCTATAGGGTTTCGTGAAATTATGTGCAACTGGTTTGGATATGTCGAAAATGTATAAGCCAATCACAGCCTTTGTAGATGACCTTGAGTATTTGCTGCCTGTAAGGTTTCGTGAAATTCCGTGCAGCGGTTGCAGAGGAGAAGTCGAAAATGCGTCAGCCAATCAGCCCTCGGAGGCCGTATTTGCTGACAGATCGGCACGAAAACACAAACTTGGTAGAGGATCTTGGGTACTTTTTGTGAAATTCTGTGCAGTGGTTTCACAGGAGAAGTTGAAAATGTGTCAGTAAATCAGAGCCTTCCATGGCCATATTTGTTGACCAATCTGCACGAAAAACATAAATAGGCTAGAGGACATTGAGTACTTGCTTCCTGTAATGTTTTGTAAAATTCTGTCCAGCGGTTGTAGAGGAGAAGTCGAACATGTAGAGAGTTTACGCCGGACGGACGGATGACGCGCTATGGCAATAGCTCTTCGCTCAGGTGAGATAAAGATTAATAGAATCTCTCCCCAGATGTGATCTAGGACAAGGAAATTCAACCCGAGTGTCCAGGATTTGCTTGTAATGTACCACGACGAGGCTTGCCGAGTCGTGAACAAAAGCAAATCCTGGACACGAGGGTTGGATTTCCGTGTCCCTGATCACATCTGGGGATTGATTATTTTTCTCCCACTATCAAAAAGCTAAAAAAAAAAAATTTATGTATTCTTTTTCATAGTTTTGATCGGCTAACGAAGCAATCGTGCATGACATCACAATTGACGTTACAGTATAAAGGCACGTGAAAATGTTATCTTGCCCCATAGGGGTAAGGGTCCGCTCACCGGTTTTTAGAGTAAACCCAAAATGTCCAGGGTGGAAAAGCTGAAATAGGGGAAACTGAGTGGTTTTGAAAAGTGGGTTGAGAAGACCATTATGAAGATAGTCTATAATGGTAAGATGCATATTGTAGAGTATGCCTGCCTTGTGTAAGAGCAATAAAAAGTTTAGGTCACATGACTAATTTAGTCTAAACATAGATATTTTAAAATGCGTACCGGATTTTCCCTGTTTGACAAGACTTCATAAGGGAAAATATGAAGTTTTTGGGTTTTTACACATTTTTAGCTCACCTGAGCCAAAGGCTCAAGTGAGCTATTGTCATAGTGTGGCGTCCGTCGTCCGTCGTCCGTCCGTCCGTCCGTCCGTCGTAAACTTTTAACATTTTCAACTTCTTCTCAAGAACGGCTGAAGGGATTTTGATGAAACTTGGTATGCATGAAGTACTAAAGGTCCTCTACCAAGTTTGTTCATTTCGGCTTGATCCCTTCAGGGGTGGATCCAGGGCGGGGTCAAATAGGCCCCAGAGGGTACCCCTCTTCAAAAATCTTCTTCTCCAGTTCCACTGAATGGATTGAAAAACTAATTGTATCTAAGTGATCTAGAAGGATGTACAATTCAAGTTTGTTCATTTCGTTAAAATCCAATAACTAATTTTTGACGCGTTTTTGACGTCTTTTTCGACATTGGTTTAAACTGTATTTATTTGAAAAAAAAACATAATACATGTGACAAATATAAACAACATAAGATTGGAAAACAAGTGGAGGTCCACTTATGTGAATTCCTCTCTCTATCTTATTATATAGGCTGGTCACAGTTTCGTATGTAATCAAAGAAAAGCAAATTTGTATACATTGTGTTATCAGATAGAAATAATGAGAACAGAAGAAAGAAAAAAAAAGAGTGCAAATGATGAAAGAATTAAGAAAATAATAATATTTTCAATTATAATTTAGATTCCTAGGATCATATGTAATGTATACTTATAAAAACAAAATGTTTGTTCATACATGTATTTGTAGGAAAGATTAAATACGGAACTTACATGCACACAAGTGACTATGAGAATTTCAATATCTGAAGAAATATAAACATTTTACTAAAACGGATGATAAATATATAACGTCATTAATACATTTGTACATTCTATACCCACATATAGGTGAAGTAGGAACAACATCAATGGTATACTAAGAAGTTATGAAAGAGAGTAAAAAATCATCAACCAAGGCAATCAATATTATCATTAATTATTTGTACTAAATATGCCAATATGTATCTGATTGTTATTATTATCATTATTCACATAATTATAAAGATATATAGTAAGTGGCATTAGAAATAAATAAATCTTAAACTTCATATAAATCTTTTTGATGATATAATAAAATTTTGAACACTTTTAAAAATTGTGGTATTTAATTCTTCACTAAAGTTTTCATTTCCAAAGAGTAGATTGGTACAATTAATTTCTATATTCAGTGAGTTTATGTAAGTCTGGCGAATAGAGTTGTATTTGTTACAATGCAGTAAGAAATGAGAATTTGATTCGATTTGTCCACAGGAACAGTAAGGGTCGGGTTCAAGATTACAAAGGAATAGGTGTTGTTTTAGTGCGCTACATCGCATTCTTAACCGAGTATGAAAAATTTGACCTTGTCTTGTACCGGATAGATAATATTTAGGGATTTTATTTTTACAAGAAATGGACTTTTTAAAATGTGCTATGGAATTTATTTCTTTAATGTGTTCGGGAAGACTATTCCAAAGTCGGATGCTCGAAGGGATGAAACTATTTGAGCGGTATGTAGTTTTGCAATTTATATTGATATAGTCGTTTGAGTGCCGGGTATTATAACTGTGAAAATTACTATTTTGGGGTGGGAGGATATTTAGCAAGTAATCGGGAGTAAAGCCTTTAATGATTTTAAAAATTTGTATTAATTTGTGGTTTTTGCGTCTACTTTCTAAAGTTTCCCAGCCCGTTTCATTATAAATTGATTGTCTACTTGTATATTTGGTTGCGCCTGTTACTATCCGGCCAGCTTCAAGATTGATTTTTTCTAATTTTTCTTTGAAATAAGTCGGACAGTTGTCCCAAATAATATCTCCGTATTCCATTAAAGGACGAATAAAAGAGAAATACATTGTTTCTAAAGTAGATCTTTTTAATTTGAATTTTAATAGTCTCAGAATATTAAGTTTTTTGGATAATTTTTCTAATATTGAATCAATATGTTCTCCCCAATTTCCGTTTTTTGATAGTATTAGTCCTAAATGTTTGTGCGAGTTTACTTCTTGTATGTCGATATTATTCATCGCGAGGGTCGGATGTTGTGTAGGATTGATTTTTTTAGAGATAAGTAAGGTTTCTGTTTTATTGGGGTTAAAATTTACAAGCCAATTTTGTGACCACGAGTGGATTTTATCAAGATCGGAATTTAGTAGTTCAGCATCAGATAGGGGATTTTCGATTATTATGTAGATAGTGGTATCATCAGCGAATAATTTTATAGTACACCCGATGTCGATTACAATGTCATTGATATATATAAGAAAAAATAGTGGACCAAGAATGGATCCTTGAGGAACTCCAGAATTTATATGAAGAATTTCAGATGTTTTACCATTTAATACAACTTTCTGTTTTCGTCCAAATAGATAGTGCCGAATCCAATCAAGTAATTTTCCCTGTATACCGAAATTTTGAATTTTGAAAAGAAGTCCTTTATGCCAAACACGGTCAAAAGCTTTGCTGATATCGAAAAATACAACTCTTATTTCTTTTCCTGCATCTAGAGCATTTGAAAATTCATCTGTAATGTAAAGTAATTGATTTATTGTGGAGTCGCCCATTGTAAATCCTGATTGATGTGGTGTTAATAATTTATTTGAAATAATGAAATTATGTAAATGTTTGTAGACGCATTTTTCAAAAATTTTACTTATGACACTTAAAAGGGATATAGGTCTATAATTTGAAACACTATGAGGGTTATTCTTTTTAAAAACAGGTACAACATTGGCCAATTTCCATTCATTGGGAAAGGTATTTTTTAAGAGGGAAAGGTTAAATAAAGTGCAAAGAGGAAGCGATAGTTCATCAGATGCTTCTTTTAACATTTTGGGGCTAATATTGTCAGGGCCACTTGCTTTATTTGTATCTAAATTTAGAAGAACATCTTTAACATCTTGCGTGCTTATCGTTATTGATTCTAATTTTGAGTTTGAATTTTGGTGCAAATTTGGGATATCTTTATTGTTGTCATTTAACGTTGATTGAGCCGCAAAAAATTTATTCAGGAGGTTTGCCTTATGGATATCATCATGTATTACACTTCCGTCATCTGTTATTAGAAGATCGATATTTTCAGTTTGCTTGTTTATTCCAGAGATCTGGTTTACCAATTTCCACCAGTCCTTGGACCCAAATTTGTTTTCCTCGATTTTAGTTGCTTTTTTCTTATGATAATTATATTTTGCATTTTGAAGAAGATTTACTACTTTATTTCTTGTTTTACGAAATTTGGCCCAATCATATTGACTATTTGACTTTTTAGCCCTTTTACGAAGTTTATTTCGTTTCCTTATATGTTTTTTAATTTCACAGGTAATCCAAGGTAGATCATTATTGTTTATTGTTACTTCTTTATTTGGGATGGTTTCTTTTGCAGTGTCAATTATTGTTTTTGTTAAATTAGATACGCATTCATCTATAGTTATTCTGTCATTTATTAGTGAATCCCAATCAGCACTTCTTATTTTTTCACGATAGGCATCGTAATTACCAGCATCATATAGGAAAACATTTCTTTTTATCAATGAATTTAAATGTTTAGGAGATTTAATATAACAGTTTATGGGACAGTGGTATCTTACATTAGTATTGAGGAAAGGTTGAGAAACTTCGCAAAGTTCCACCAAGTTTGGATTATTTGTAAGAAGCAAATCGATTAGCGTAGATGAAGTTTCTGTATATGACGTAGGATCGGATACTAACTGGTGAAGGTTATATGTAAGAGTTATGTCCCTTATTTTAGATTTAGATGGATCAAGTTGGTTCTCGTTAAAGTCCCCAGTGATGATTATATCTTTTATGTTAGAGTCAAATGCTAATTCTATCGAGTTTTCTATAAGATCCCATACATTTGATTGACTATTCGGCGGACGATAGAATGTACCACAGAGAAGATGATTATGTCTATTTTTGATTTCAATCCATATACATTCTAATCCTGGTAATTCAAAATCATAACGACGTTTGCAATATACATTCTTTTTTGCATAAACAATTACACCACCTCCAGGTCTATCATTTCTATCATTTCTTAATGGTTTTTGAAATCCAGTAAGTATAATATCATTATCATCAGTATCTGAATTTAGCCAGCTTTCTGTGAAACATAGTAAATCAAAATCTTTTAAAATATATTCTATAGTATGTAATTTAGGTTTGATGCTTTGAATATTCAAATGAACCATAGACAGACACGATTTTAGTAATTTAGATACATTTGATTCACTTGTTGCAATACTTGAAGAACTATTTGTACAGTTAGAATCTGTACTTTGATCATGAAGTGATGGACCTGGATTTAACTCTACATCACCACAGAGCATAATCATAATTAATATGAACAACAAATGAATAGATATTTTTTGTTTTGATTTCGACATTATGGTATTAAGACATAGAAGAATTCGATATGTAATATTCTTATTTTCAATACATATACCGTAACGATATTTACTTTGTGAGCATGACAATACACTATAAAAGTTCCCTACTCTGGCTCGGTATAGAGTAATCGAAATATTCATGATATTTTACTATCTTTGATGTCAAATTTCAGAGCCAGAATAGGAGCCTCATTTACAAGTTGTAAATTTAGATTCATGAAATATGAACAAATTGTAATGGAAGAGAACATGTATGATCCTAAGATAATGCAAGTTAAACGATAAATAAAATATGAGTGGGAACGAAACAAAACATTCTGTGCATAGAAAATATAAACTATAATGCTGAACAAATAACATATATACAATGTCATGGTGGGGCGTTTGGTAAGATCAATTGCCCTACAGGCACCTCGAAAGGGGGGGGGGGGCATTTAAATTAGAAGTAAATTACAGGAAAAGGTGTAAACTTTCTTATCTCAATTTGAGATATCGAAAAGATGCTTGTTTGGTCAAACTAAAAGGGGGGAGTAAATGTATGTGAAAGTGAGGAAATGGGAAAAAATGATACAGCGAGATTTAGAATACATTTCCAGAAATCGACGAAAGCTAAAGACTTGAACAATGTACAAGAGTTTAATTATTACAGGGTCTGATTTTAGGCAGGGTAGTATCAGATTTTCTTGATGAGGGTAATATAGATGAAGAATGTATATACCTTTACACAAATTCAAACATGCAGAGTATATACCTTTACAAAAAGTCAAGCATGAAGTAAATATATCATGAATTTTAAGAATTGGCTAAAGCCAGCAGATAATTGGAGCGGAACTGTCCGAGTGCGAAACAACTTGAGGTGCATAGGGATGGTGACGTCAGGTCGATGTTTGTTTGTAAACACTGTATACCACGTGGTTGCACACGTGGACGAGTAATTCAAGTTTGGGATACTGTGGGACTTGTCGATAGGACCTGTGGCGACTGATGGGTAGAGTCCGAATGGCAATCAGTGCCCAGGGAGCCCACGATCTGCATAAGCTCGTCCACAAACTGGATGGTGTGCTTCCTATCGTCATTATCTACAACAATAACTTTGCCATCCCAGACGAAAGTACTTTTAATTTTTCGTTCGCGTACTAGCTGTCTCGCATGGTAGGCAAGTTTGCCTCTCGATTTAGACAGCTCCTGGTTTATATGAATACCAGACATGTCAGGGTGCTGCTTTAGCTTCTTGCTGGAACGAAGAAGTCGGTGCCTCAACTCGTAATTCTTTATTCTTGCAATGATTTGTCGGGGTCTGGACGGATGCTTCGGTCCTACCCTATGGGACACTTCTATATCAGACGATGTCATAGGAATTTCGAGTTTAGACGCAATTTTGGTGAGAGCAGCACTGGTATCAATCTCTTTTTCGCTCACCCCACTGATACGCACAAGGTTACGGCGACTGTATGCCTCCAGCTCGTCAACCCTCCGCTCAAGCTCCCGATTTTTTGAAGCTAGATTTTCGATAGTAGCACGTAGAGGAGCAATACTGTGTGCAACATGTATGCCGACTAAATCCTGGATTTCGTCCTGAAGAGCACTTTTCATTATATCTTTAATTTCATTGACCATTAGACCTTTTACTGCCTGAGCTAGTCTTTGAATGTCAAAATCAGAAATACCGGATTGAGGTTGGTGGGATGCAATATTGGCGCTATGCATGGCCGATGAATATTGTACAGGCGTTGAACTGAACTGTGGAGGGGGCATTCCTCCAGTGGCATATGATACTTGTGTAGATACTAGATTTGGATGGGTTGGGTGGGATAAATGCGGTGATGGAGAGTACTGGTGCGACATATTACTAAAGTCTGAACTTGAATTCGTGAATGATTCGTATTCTCTGTACTTCTTGTAAATTTGCGTAGACAGAGGGGAGTGTTCAGATGATCGCTCAGATGATCGTCTACGTTTATTATCGCTGTACATAGAACGACTCGTTTGTTATTGTTTTGGTTTCAATTCTATACTTCCGGTCAGTTCTTTGATCAGTGGTGGTCAGTGGAGTAAAAATGTTCAGTCATCCATGAAAAACAATCATACATTTTTTTTCAGCAATACAACTTCCCTGCACTTTCGGGGGTTCTTTTCAACGTCAAATCGTTTAGACCAACCTTACATGTTATATCCCCCTTATTTCAAGGGATCCTGAAGTGGCTTACATGCTTTTTTTAAAGTTTTTAGTCTCTTCGAAAACTGTGTCCAACCATTTTCCACGCATGCGTAAACGAAATTGCAAAAATTGATATTTCTCTTAATATTTTCTTTCTTATTGAAAAATTCTGCTCCAGTTTAGTTTAATTTAGCCATTTTTAAGCAAAGGAATGCTTTAGTGAAAGAATTTTGGTGAAAGGTTTATTTTTGAATTTTTAATGATTTTTTTAATACTGTAAAAAAGGAAGGGAGGATGGTCATTTTCATCATTTTTGGCATTTTAGGTTCTTCCCATGAATGATTGTTTTAACATTTATCATATTTATTGTAAGGAATGTAACAGTGAAAGAATTTTCTCAATATCTTGACTTTTAGATTTTTAATGATTTCTTTAATACTGTAAATAGGCATGTTTTCTTTGTCAATGAGTCCCAAGGTAGCGAGTTCAAATCCCGGCTGGACCTTAAAAAATTTTTTTCTTTATTTTTCATTTTTCATCCATATTTTAAGCTTTGAATGCTATTTTTAACTTACCTGAATAATTTTAATGCCATTTTTGCCACTTTTTGAACTTTGGAATTTTTTATGAAGTTTGGCATTTTCTCCATATTAATTTCCCTTGAGTTCATATTGATATTTTGAAACCTATATCCTAGGTAAAATTAAATTAATGAATGCTTGTGTGATAGCATTTTTGATTAACAACATGTACAATTTGAATTTATAATAATTCTTGTATTCTATAGAGTATAAAAAGGGGGGGGGGGGTCAAAATTTCTGTAACAACATCTGCTGACAGATTTTTTTTTCTATTAGATGATATAATAAGAACTGGACAAAATAATATTTTTTTCTAATTGGCTTGTATATTAATGAACTAATCAGAGTAAATACTAATCTTTCTTTCATTTACTCCATCTAACAGTGGTTTTCTGCACTTAATATTTCTTAAGGATGACATCCTATCTGATGCCTCTTTAGGTTGTCCATCCTTTCCCCAGAGAGAGATGTTAGGGTGCTCTTATTATTTTTCTTTAACTATTTCTTTTAATAACTTAGTAAATATATGATCTTCTGCACTCATTTATTGCATGTTTGTCAGATTAAGTTACTCAATTCTTTTATATACATTATTTGCTATAACTTTATTTTTTGAATTTTTTTTTTTTATATTTTAATCTAGATATGCTGTGCGTGCACATAGACCCAAGGATTGTGGGTTCAAATTCAGGCACTGGCATCCCAATTTTTTTTTCATTTTTTGCATTTTGCAAGCTTTTTAAGCACTTTTAAATCATCTGAATACAAAAAAACCTTCTTTTTTCTTTTTCAATTTTCATTTTCTCCATTTTGCACACTCATTTATTGCATTTTACTTTTTTGGAATTTTTATGATATTTTTTTAAATTATTTATGGCATATGGACCAAAAAATTCTGACTATGGCTCTGGCTCTAACATTATTCAATGTCAGTATGTTCAGAGTGTGCATGGATATCAGGTGAGCGTTGTGCCCCCCTGGGGCTCTTGTTTGAGTTACATGTGTTGGAAATTTTTTTTAATTCGGCTAGAATGGAGTATAAGATAATAGCTTTCCCATACAATCCATAAACACGTACACTACATCTTGGCACTAAAAGCTCCGTCACACTATGTACCGCGTTCTGGAGTGCGTGTGACAATGTTTGAAATAAAAATATTTGCCACACGCTGCCGAACGCTGAGGTCGGTTATAAAAGATCAAAAGAAACCGCTTTCTTAGCTTTTGCCTAATGCACGACTAAAGTGTAACAGCGACTGCAAAACGTTGATACTTAGCGTGTGTGTAACGTGTTTGTAACGTATGTCAGCGTACGCCAACGTGTACCCAGCACATTTCCAGCGATCTCGACGCAACGCTCGTACATTTGTATAACGTTTTGATTGCGTGTTGGAGCGTTGTATGAGAATTTTCATTTACTTTGTGCCGAAGTGGTTAACATTGTTTATACGGGGAAACTTTATCATGTTCATGCCGGAGGAAGAAAAAGAAGAACGTTAGATGTCTAATTCATGGCCTTGCATGGTTGTTATGCCTTTTTCTCATTCCTTATCTCTTGTTTTGTCTTTATTACACGTAATATCAATTCAAATGTGACTACACAACGATTTCAGCTTATCATCATAAAACTTTCTTTTACATTTTTGTAACTATAATCATTTCAAAAAAATTGTAAGAAGGATATAAGCAATACAAAAATAGATAATAAAATAAAAGTTTCTTTTACATTTGATGTGATTCAGCTTGAATTTCAAAATAATTTTTCCAGTATTGAATTTGTTTATAGTGTAAGTGATTAAGTCGCTACTCAAAAAGTTTCGTACACGCCGAGAACGCCAGGCAGTCGTCAGAGACAGGCTCCGTACACGTTACAAACACGTTGCGCGAACGCTAGACTATTACGAGAGTGTTCGTAACGTGTATTAACGTGTGAGTCACGTTCGTGCAACGTATGGCAGCGTGTGCATAACGACTGTATTGCGTTTGAGTAACGATCACGGAGCGTGTAACCAACACGTTCGGCACACGCTGCCGATTTTGTGCAGGTACAAAATTTTTCGAAGCCAACTGCGTATAGCACCGCGTGAGAGCGCTCTCGCAACGTCATCATAACGTCGCCGGAGCGTGTACGACAATCATCCAGCGTGTTAGCCAGCGACCCTACACGCTGGCATACGCTGCTGTCAAACGTTGTACTTAGTGTGACAGGGCCTTGGGAGTAATGAAACTGATAAAGACACGAATAGAGGAGATTATTCCAGTTCTAAAAAAAAAAAAAATAGATAAAAAAAAACAAAAACAAACAAAAACAGACAAACAAAAACAAAACAAAACAAACAAAAACATTGCAAGCTCGCTTTCGGTCGCCATTTGTTGTATTTACTTATTAGAACTATTTAAGATTTTAAGCTTTTTGCTTTATTTATGATTAGAAACAGAATTGTCAATTATTAATCGAGGAATTTATTTTCTGGTGTGTGCTTTTTCTTTGCTCTTCAAAAAATTGGACTTCAGGGCCATCCTGAAAACAAGAGACCGAATTGCCACATCACAGGCACATGTAGAAAGAGGGTCAATATCCTGTATCACTGTTTAAAAGAAATCTCAATTTTTCTATTAAAAAAATAAGTCGGAAAAGGCGTCAAAAATAGGTATCGGATTTTTACGAAATGAACAAAGTTGAATAATACATCCTTTCTGATCACTCAGATACCATTTCATCAACATTCTCCGAGCGGTTTCGGAGAAGTTGAAAATGAAGAAAGTTAACGGACGGACGGATATAGCGAAATGCCTTCATGATACAGAAAGATGGCTTCATGTTTTATCAATACGTCTTTATAGTATAGTGAATCGCCTTAATGATATATCGAATTGACAGAGTAATATAGCGAAATGCCTTAATGATATAGAAAAATGGCTTCATGTTATATCAATACGTCTTTATAGTATAGTGAATCGCCTTAGTGATATATCAAATTGACAGAGTAATATAGCGAAATGCCTTAATGATATAGAAAAATGGCTTCATGTTATATCAATACGTCTTTATAGTGTAGTGAATCGCATTAGTGATATAGCAAATTGACAGAGTAATATAGCGAAATGCCTTAATGATATAGAAAAATGGCTTCATGTTATATTAATACGTCTTTATAGTATAGTGAATCGCCTTAATGATATATCGAATTGACAGAGTAGTATAGTGAAATGCCTTAATGATATAGAAAAATGGCTTCATGTTATATCAATACGTCTTTATAGTATAGTGAATCGCCTTAGTGATATAGCAAATTGACAGAGTAATATAGCGAAATGCCTTAATGATATAGAAAAATGGCTTCATGTTATATCAATACGTCTTTATAGTGTAGTGAATCGCCTTAGTGATATAGCAAATTGACAGAGTAATATAGCGAAATGCCTTAATGATATAGAAAAATGGCTTCATGTTATATCAATACGTCTTTATAGTATAGTGAATCGCCTTAATGATATATCGAATTGACAGAGTAGTATAGTGAAATGCCTTAATGATATAGAAAAATGGCTTCATGTTATATCAATACGTCTTTATAGTATAGTGAATTGCCTTAGTGATATAGAAAATTGACAAAGTAATATAGCGAAATGCCTTAATGATATAGAAAAATGGCTTCCTGTTATATCAATACGTCTTTATAGTATAGTGAATCGCCTTAATGATATAGCGAATTGACAGAGTAGTATAGTGAAATGCCTTAATGATATTGCTATCGCTGTCATAAGGCAGCTGTGGCGTTCCATATATTAGGATATACGAAAATCTGACTCAAAACTTCTGCATATAAGAACTAATTTGTAAACGCAATGAAGTGTGTACAATCGCTTGATTTCAAGGCAATAGAAAGCTGATATAAATTCATTTGGAAACCAAAATCCGATCTGCGAGGGAGGAGCAAAGAAGGAAATTTACAACCTGCCGTTGCGACAACGATGTATATCAAATGTGCATTTCTATTGTCGGTGATACTTGTCCAACAAGGTAAAGGTCTTATTTGATTTTTTTCTATTTGAAATATTTATGGGGTTTTTTTTTTTTGTTTTTTGTTTTTTTATAATTTTCAGTTTTCAAAATTCATCAATATTAATTACAGCTAAGAATTCAGATTTTGTGGTATACTACTTTTATTCGACTGCCTGATGCGTCTTTTTGCCTACTTTTCTAACAACTAGCATAGCTCAAAAATGATCTTTTCTCAAAAATAGCGCACAGGTGTTGCAAATCTTGTAGTATTTTGTCACTTTTCTTGTTATTTGACACAAATAGCTAATTTCATCAAAAACACTAAATCTTGTTGAGAAATGAAAATAAAATGTTTATGACATAGTTATACATTTAGGTATAAAGAGTCTCTTTGTACGTGTCAATTTTAAGCATCAGTAATTTTTAATGTCAACGATTAAACATCTAAAAGGACAATCATCTTTTATCAATGATAAAAGGTAATTAAAATTTTTTTGAAAATTAAAATCAAATGAAAAAATCGTAAACAGAAACAATTAGGGTTATTTCAAGGATGATTTACATGTAAACTATAATTATACTATTTTGCGCCATTACAAATTAAACCTTTTTCGATGGAATTGTATATGAAATGCAATGATTAAAGAAGCATAAAGATGTATAAGATGATGTAAAACTTTATGTGTTGTATTTTGTGTTTCATGTTTCTTTGGTGTGAGTTGGTGTTCCTTTCCCCTTTTCCGTCTCTTTCTGCTCGTGGCTGCTGTGTTTTTGCATTGGGTGTTTTGGGGTTTTGCTGTGGGTGCTGCATTCGAGTATTGTTTTCTTTTGTATACATGAAATGGATGATAAAACGCTTGGTTGAAAACTAAAATATTGTCAATTGATAACACTTTGTCGGAAAAATTGATTAAAATGTAGGTGACGCCACAGTATTTCATTGGAGCTTCACAGCCTATTCTAGATCAGATTGATGTGAAGTATTGTCCTATAAATTACGAAGTAAACTTTCCTTTCTCGCCGGTAAAAATAAAGATATTAAAACGATTACAATTTCCTCCTGAATCAGCAAGTTTAATCAGGGAATGCAGTACATTTTTATATTTACACTAAAAGGGAAACTGGTAAAGTTTATCCACCATCTCTGCTTCTGTAGTCATAAGAACGGTGGCGTAGCCAGACACTTTTCATTAGAGGGCACCAAGAAAACAATGATGGTGCCGTCAGTGGCGTATCTAGAGCAAAATTTACTGGATGCATTTAGACTCCACATCACCCTAATCTGTTCCATGACATGATCTCGTGAAGGAGGCCGAATAAGTATGGGGCTTTGCCTCCGACTTGCAACAACATTAATTAGAATTTAAATGCTCTGAAGAATATAAGAACTTGTTTCGTGTACAGAATTCGAACATTTTAAGAAAAAAAATGTGGATGATTTGGCATACAAGCAAACATGGTAGCTACGCCACTGTTAGTGCGAAGGGGTTGTGGCCCTGGAAGCTCAACAGAAATTGTCATTACAGAAAAAAAATAATGTATTGGGTTGAACGTCTCTATATGTAGTACCATGTTGCAACCATAGAATTCAGTCCATTGACGTTTTAATAAATACCATGGCTATACAAAGTATGTTATCAATATATTGATGAATTCAAGGAATCTAATATTTTAATCGATAAATTTGTCTCAATTTACATAATTTTGTTATGACTATACCTTCCCAGGTGAACATATCTGATGAATTTGTAGTACTGATTTTATAAAATTGTTTTAGAAGTTCAATCCGTCTTCTAAAGGGCGTTATGTTCCTAAATCTACTTGGCCTTTACTTGTGAACTCCCTCTATTATACATGTACGTGTAGGAAATCTTATAAGTACAATTATATAAATTGACACAACCTACGTTCGTTTGTAAACTTAGATATATATTTATTATTGAAGCTGAAGGGTTTTTTTTAATGAAACTTGGTTTCATAAAAAGTATTGGGAAAATTAGCGAGATTGTGGATATTTTATTCATACTCAGGCCGCGCCAGACACATACATGTAGCTTAGGTCGTGGTAATTTAACATTTTGTTTTACGTCCCTAACTTTTTCTGCAAGGTAACCTTCCGTCAAGCATGAAAACACAAAAACACGAGATCAATATGAAGGAATTTTCAAGTGAAGTGGATAATTCTGACTTTATTTTTAGAAAAAACTACTATTATCTCCTAATATTTATGATGATATAGGCATTTTATGGTATTCAAGATCATTTACTGATATTTTTGTTTACCTGTTTGTGTGTGTTTTTTTCTGAGGAATTCTCCTAAAAGGTACCCGCCCGCGGACGTAACACAAAATATTTAGAAATACTATGGCCTTATTCCAAATAGACCCCTTGGATTCATATTTGTACCAGCATCTTCTACAGCATTGTGCACTGACTAGTCGACGCGACGTGACTCCATGATGGGCACTGTCCAAATCTATTCAGAGAAGACCGACTACTGATACAATGTATGAAAGTTGCTCCGAACTTTTCATGTTCTTGATCATGAGCCCTCTTTAGCGACCAGTGTCCAGTTTCACAAAAATTCTTACGAAAAATTTCAGGAATTTTCGTAACTTTCATCATTAAATAAAAGCTTAAAATGTTTGTCAATTTTGATTATATTGTCCTTTCTTATATCATTTCTACATCCTAAATATATATTCAGAAACAAAAAAGCGCGAATTTTAATTAAAAGGAAGTATACTTAGCGATGAAAAGTTTTATAAATTAGAAAAATCCTAAAATTGTTCGTAGTATTTTTGTGAACACACTGCAGATTTGCTCATGAATTTGGTATCCGTTTTCAGATTTATTTTTCTACGTGTCAACCAGGGCTGCTGCGACTTACTGCCCTGGGTTGTTTGTTTAATATGCAACAGTTGACTTCTTTGTATCCGAATAAGTTTGAGACCTGAGTTCTGGATGACCACACGACTTTCTATGTATGATCCCCATCATTTTTATGTGTTGACATTTGTGTTTCAGTTATATCTTTGCTTTGATTCTTTCTTTGTTAGGCATTTGATATTCTGGGGGGGGGGGGGGGGGGGGGGGGCTTGAGTATTTTTTTTCGAAAAAAATAATTTTGCTCTGAATTTTGATGAAAGAAATAAAATTTGCTTATGGTGTGACAGAAAAAAATTATTTTGCTCTTACAAGTAATCTGAATTTTAAGAATTACCTGAAAATTTTGCTTAAAAATCCTAAAAATTCTCCGGCTCGCTTCGCTCGTCGCAGTTTTCAATTCAATATAATGTATTCACTATTAATAGATGCATGACTTTGCATGTATTATAATAGAGTCTTATTTTATATGCAAATTTAGAAAGAGATCTTCAGTTTTTCACCAATTTACGTTTCTAAATTTGAAAATTTGTCTGGAAGAACCTCTTACTCAGACCCAGGCTTACTTGACCTAGCTTATATAAATTTTGTTTACAGGGGATTATTAATTGTAAAATTCTATTATCTCTATGTTTAGATGTGAATTAAATTTGTGCATAAAGATGAAGTCATATTTTAGAGTTTTTAGTCAAAGTAAAGTGGCTTAGTCCGTTTGTTCTTGGTGATTTCGTTGTCTCCAATCGTTTGTTGCTGTTGTTATTATCATTTTTCAACTACTGATAGGAAAAATGGCAAAAGTGAGATAAGTTATTTTCGTGTGCAGGCTCCTTTGATAAAACACTAAAAGAAGCAAACAAAACAAAACAAAGCATTGTATTGCATTTAATTGAATGCGAAGTAGAGAAAACGAAAATGACCAGGTGTCGTGGTACAAATATAATATAAAAATACATTTCTAAAATTTGGAATTCGATCTTGAGAGACGTCAGTGATACTTCTTTCCACGTTTTCCTTCAATAGGAAATGCAGATAGTCTTTCTCTCTTTTGAATTTGGACATGAAGAAGATGACACTACATGTAAACAAGCTTATCCTGTACAAAGTCACGGTATAATGGGAGGATTATTCCCCTAAACTGAATGCACCTAGTTACGTGGTTACTTAGGGCTGCATGACATATCCAACTATTTGTGTCATTACAAATAGATTGTTATAGAGAAGTCAAGTATGAAGATGGCTTATATTTATGTAATGATGCCGAGGTCGTGTGAATTTGATGTTTTAATTTCACGTTTGAATGTACACAAAAGAGATGAATGTTGCATAAACGAATGTTACGTTGTGTTCCGTATGTTATAGATAGAAATATAGTATATAAATGTACCTTAAATTGATATGGATAATTTCGTTCTTGCAAGCGTTTCAGAATTTTATTTTTGCTCCAAATATTTGCTTTGGAACACACACAGGTTTCCTGCAGGAAAATTTTGCAACAAAATAATTTCTATGGAAAAATAAAGATTCATACATGAAATTATTTTTCCTGTGGAAATTACAAAAATTTCTGCAGGAAATTGAAAATTGGTTTTATAGCATCTACAAGGGTGGTCGGGTGCAAAAATGAACTAGCGTGCAAGTTCATAATTATTTTTCCATCTGTTAGAAACTATAATGACCAAACATCTTAACCTTAGAAAACATAAAAAAGAGTTGAATCAGAGCCAAATTAGTTTACTGTCTGTTCGTCTGTCACCGTAACGCATCGACGTTAACGTACATTTACTACATTAGTTGATCACTATTCATCCTGCCCCTCCCATCTATCTGATATGGACCAACTTTAGCATCGGAGAAACATATATTTTTATTTTACTTCATTCTTTCTTCCTTTTGGAATTTGGAAATTTCGTTTCTTAACTCAATGAGACCTTCCCCTCAGAACCTCTTATACATGTTATATACATGTATCTTATATAAAATATTGAGAATTGTATTGTAAAAAATATTTTATCTCTCTGTTTAAAAGTAAATTGAATATCAATATATTAGTTTATTTTCATGTGAATATTCAATTTACTTTTAAACAGAGAGATAGTCTCATTAAGTTAAGAAACGAAAGAAAATTGAAAAGAAACAATGACTTCGAGTCTGAAGATTGGATGAATAGAAGACACTGTAAAATAACACACAGACAGACAGATAAATAGATAAATAAATAGGTGAATAAATAAAGAAATCTTACTACATGTATAGATTCTACGCTTAAATTATCAATATCAATTAAGCAATATCTTTTACAGATATCTATCGAATTTTGTTTGTTGCAAGAAATTGATTCTCTTCCCTTTGTGCATTGGCATATGAAAATCATGAGGAATGGATGAGAAGCGCGGTTTTGATCTACACTCGTCAGACTTTAAAAATTCATGGTGAAATTAGCAATAAAATTTTGTTTTCCAATTTTTACCTTTTTTTTGTGAGGTTGTGTAATACATTGGGTCTTAGCCTCAAAAGATTCATCTCTTTGAATTTTGATGTGAGAGTATAAAATATTTCAATCAAATTTCTTTCAGTTCTTCTTATTTTCTTTGATGTATGTATGGATCAGAACGAGCACGAAACAAAGGGATTAAATAACAATTTCAACTTCATGAAGCAACGATCTTTTAAATCTAAACCCAAGGCCAATTTTGACAAAGTTGCATAATTAAGAACTTTTATTAGAGTGGCACACTTTTCTTTAATTGACTCAGACTTGTGTTCTCATTTTGAAATCTGATTTCTATACATTGACTTATTTCAGCCCAGCATGTTAACAGTAACAGATCAAAACGAAGTGTAAGTGCTTAATGTACCACGCCCCGCACAAAAACCGATCTGTAACATTTCTATATAAAATTTCAGAGTTAATTTTAAAAGGTGAGGCGTTAACAGTACGTCTTCCATCAAATTAAGCCAGAATTTGAATTTATTTATGTTCTAATCGGCCACCTTTGAGACGAAAAGAAAATAATTTCTCTAACACGTCATTCGTGTAGTCTTACAACAATTTCTTCTTTCCAAAAGAATTGATACTCGAACTTTACATGTGAAATAGAATTTTTGTATGTTCATTGTAGACGTGTCATGCCAAATTCAAGTCAATCCCAAACCATTCTGCTTGTTTACCTGCATCATCATCGGCCTCGAATTCAGGTATTGTTGTAAACAACTCTGGGTGACATTTTAAGTCATGCAACACTTTCTTGTATCATTCTTTCAAATAATGACTTAAATTTATTTTATTTACGTCGTATTTTGGCTCTTCTGAAATTTTGTTTTTCGTTGAAATATGTTAAATTATGTCACCCAACCTCTTTTTCTTTTTTTACATAATATGCGATAATACTTATGAGACTTTAGTTCAAATACACCAGTAGTCATAATTTAAAATAAATTTAAAGTTCTTATTTGAACAAAGTAAGAATCGAATAATGTCAGATCTAGGAAAATGTTGTATAAGATAGAAAAATAAAAAATAAATTGAAAAAATAAATAAAAAAAAAAAGAGGAGGAGGCGGAAATAGCAACCAAGTTGAATGTTTTCCTTTATAATTTAGGAGTATCATCCGATGAAGCAAGCACAATAGTAGAAGAGCACAATAAGTACCGATCCCGGGTGACCCCTACAGCCTCAGGAATGATGAAAATGGTATGTTGTCATGGTGTTATAATCGACGGAAAAATAGTCGTCCTGTTTAAAAAATGACTAGCTAAAAGGAAATATTGTATAACACACTGTACATAACCCTACCCCACCGAAATAGAGATCTCCGCGAAGTTAGCATCTTTCCTCAGAAGAGTTGTTATTAAGTGCTTTGGTTGATTTGCTATCAAGAATTATATGACCAACCCATATATACTTCTTTTCGGGCAATTCGTTACATGTATTTATGTTGTTTTGTTGTAAACATTTGAAGAATAGGAGAAATTGCAAGCAAACACTCCGGATAACCACATCACCAGAGTTATAACAAACACTCCGGATAACCACATCACCAGAGTTATAACAAACACTCCGGATAACCACATCACCAGAGTTATAGCAAACACTCCGGATAACCACATCACCAGAGTTATAACAAACACTCCGGATAACCACATCACCAGAGTTATAGCAAACACTCCGGATAACCACATCACCAGAGTTATAACAAACACTCCGGATAACCACATCACCAGAGTTATAACAAACACTCCGGATAACCACATCACCAGAGTTATAACAAACACTCCGGATAACCACATCACCAGAGTTATAACAAACACTCCGGATAACCACATCACCAGAGTTATAACAAACACTCCGGATAACCACATCACCAGAGTTATAACAAACACTCCGGATAACCACATCACCAGAGTTATAACAAACACTCCGGATAACCACATCACCAGAGTTATAACAAACACTCCGGATAACCACATCACCAGAGTTATAGCAAACACTCCGGATAACCACATCACCAGAGTTATAACAAACACTCCGGATAACCACATCACCAGAGTTATAACAAACACTCCGGATAACCACATCACCAGAGTTATTATAGCGACTTTTTTTCACTGAAAGTGAATCTGAGTAAATTGATGGGAAAGAAAATATGAAATTGACGGTCTTCTGAGACAATTCATGTCAGCATGTTCAGGTTAGATGCAAAAATTATTAATATTGAATTATTTTAATGACGTATATGAATGATGTCATACACAGAGTTGGGATGACGAGGTTGCTATGGTAGCACAGAGATACGCCGACGCCTGCAAAGTCAATATCCACGATGGTGGTAGACAGAGGAGTATTCCAGGTAAAGAATTCAATGGGATTTTTATCATTCACAATGAGAAAGTTTGACCCTAAACTATAGCTATGGGACCTTAAAGCTGGTTTGTCCCTCCGTCTGTCTGCCAGTCTCGAAAAATTAATCTAGGAACATGTTTTGAATAATGGTAATATAGCTTTCATATTCTACATGTGTATTCCTTATGTCAGGGACTTTTCATTGGTTCTTAATTTGCAATTCACTGTGACAAGGCTTTTCTATTTGAACCAAATGTTTTGACCTCGTACAGTTTAACCTTGACCTCGGAGTTTGACATACATTATAGTGAAAAACACTCATAAGCGGGGAACCACAACTTGTTTTGTTTTCAATTGCTATTGTCATGTGCCCGTTTTGATTTTAGGTAGATTGTCTGCAGGGCAAAATTTGGCCGCGGCCAGTACAGATATAGGCTGGGCGGCCGTAGTACAACTCTGGCACAGTGAGGTGTCCAAATTCAAGACAGGAGGAGGTAACGCTCTGGGTGATGTCGGTCATTACACACAGGTAGGCAAGCTTTATTTTGTAGAGTGAAAAATTCATTTCAGCCGTAATAGAGCCTTATTGAACAATGTTAGATAAACTTTCAAGCAGCTATTATAGGTGTCGCCACTTCCTAACTTTATCCTTTCTTTTTCTCGTTTGTCAGAGTGACCACTGACTGGGACTTAATTTGTAATTTGATAACTATCATATACTAGTATGTGCATTTGGTGAACTATGATTAATGGTGATTATGAAAGTTAAGAATGTGACAGAGGCTGAGCTTAGCTTGCTATCACAATTGACGAAACGTCCCCATTAATTTAAAAAGGTCTTAGGAAAACAAGGTTCAATCCCTAGATCAAGAATAAGAAAAACAAACAAAAACTGTGTATTTACAACAAAAATGAGAAAAAAATATAATCCATTTTATACAGAGAGTATTTTTACAGGGTTCACATAGACACAAAGACCGCCTGGGTATGCACTAAGTACTGTATACTAATATACATATAAGTAAACAATCGTTTTACAACGCATACGCATTTTGGGGATTATTGGGGGTCCTTGCAACGGAGACATGCTAGACATTTTCTCATTTTCCCCTCGTCTATTGTTAATTTCTGTAATAGGTGGCTTTTGAATTATTTTAACGCAATATCCGAACGTCCTTTATTGTGCGTCGCACACTGCAGCGTTTGACAGATTTGAGGGAAAGACAACCTCCTCCCCTACACCCTAATTCACATAACTTCGCTACTCTGCTCATTTTCTCTATATCATGCAGTTCAGCAGTCCCCCAGCAAAAAAATGTTCTGTATCCATCTTTTTTTTTTTTTTTTTTTTTTTTTTTTTTTTAGAGAGAGAGAGAGAAAGAGAGAGAGAAATCTCATTAATTTTCTTTTAGCGTGTTCATGAGGTCAGGAAGTTTATTTATTCGTATCAATACATGCGTTATCATTATTGCATTATATTTTGCTTTCTACAAACTTCTTTATGATATCTAGTACTTTATCAAGAATCAAGTCGTAGAACACCAATGAAGCTATCGTTAATATCGACAGGTCTCGTAAAATCGTCAGACATGTATTTTTATACATGCTATTTTTTCTCTATCTGACAAGAAAAGCAAACATGAAAGGGGAAAGTCGAAGATCTGTATCTTACACAAAAATATAATGACGTTTATAACTGTATCATCTACAGGTCGTATGGGCAGATTCTATCAAACTTGGGTGTGGATACGCCCAGTGTGGAAATATGAGGAATTACGTCTGTAATTACGCCCCAGCGTAAGTATATGTATATGATATCAATAAAACTACTACGGTACGCCCCTATTTCCTATGCATCTAAAAAAAGAACAGATAAAATAAACATCGATTAATCCAATATTATAACGAAAATTTACGTTGCCAGGCAATTTCTCTTTGAATGCTATTCTTTTCTGCAAAATAAATGCAAGAAACAATCTATACGTAATGATTTTCCACTAATGATAACTATTCTGTTTACAGAGGTAATTTTGATATTGACAATCCGTACACCAGGGGAGCCTCTTGCTCAGAATGCCCTAATCATTGTGAAGACAATCTATGTGGTATGTTGTACTTAAATTATATTTGGTTGAATGAGATTCGACGATGACTCGAGACTCTTGCCAGATCCATGTTGAATCCCCGATGACTCGATAATTTTTATCAGATTCTTGTTGAATCCCCGATGACTTGAGGCTCTTGCCAGATCCATGTTGAATCCCCGATGACTCGATAATTTTTATTACATTCTTGTTGAATCCGCAATGACTCGAGGCCCTTGCCAGATCCATGTTGAAATCCCCGATGACTCGATGATTCTTGTCAGATCCTTCTTGAATCTGCGATGACTCGAGGCTCTTGCCAGATCCATGTTGAATCCCCGATGACTCGATAATTTTATCAGATTCTTGTTGAATGCGCGATGACTTGAGGACTCTTGTCAGATCCTTGTTGAATCCGCGATGACTCGAGGATTTTTATCAGATTTTTTGTTGCTGTTGTTGAATCCGCGATGACTCGAGAATTCTTGTCAGATTCTTGTTGAATCTGCGATGACTCGAGTATTTTGTCAGATCCTCAAGTGTTGATCGCATTAAACCTGATACATGTATATTTATTGTTATAGTTTGAGAAAGTAACTGTTACTTGAAGAAGAATTTGGAAATCACATGTATGACGAATGCAAAAATTCAAATTAATAGAATTGGCAAAGCCTATTGGGTATTATTTTACAAGATTTTGTTTCGTCATTTTCAGATTGCAATGGTTTGGTTTGTCAGAATGGAGGAACTTTGGACAAAGCCACGTGTACTTGCACCTGTAAAACTCCGCCATTATATTTTGGATCTCGTTGTGATCGTAAGCCCTTTATTTACTATTCAGTAGAGAATTGACACACTTTGAAATATGTAAAAATTTAAAACATAAATAGAACTTGAACGGGAGGAGGTAAGTCTTCATTTTTAATTTTTTACAGTAAGTCAGTTAGTAGCGCCAAGGTCTGGGACTTTGGTTGACAAAGAATGTGAGATGGGTGACCAGTACACGATATTCTAGTGCATGTACCTATATCCTCGTGCGAGATTGTTTAACTTTTATTTCGGATACTTCGAATCATATCTACATGAAAAAAAAAATTGAAAGTCAAGTAATGTATGGCCGGTATCTTTTCGTATTTATAAAGAGTATCAACTTTTTATACCAAACTAGTTGAATAAATGGGCATTGTTTTCAATTACAGTGAATTGTAGCGTGGCAGATCCAAACAACTGTAGACTTTATCAACAATCAGACTGTGACACTTACTCAAATGTACCTCAGGACTGTCCCAATAAGTGCAATGTATGCCCATGTAAGTAATCAATATTTATAGGGTTATTTTAGGGGGAAAGGGGAAACTGTTCTCACAAAATATAAGGTGGTCCGTCATGGACTTAAATCGATAGTTTAGCCAGTGTACAATGTCATCTTTAGTGATTCTTCACTTTTTATGAATTTGGTTTCATGAATTATATTATTTATAGAATAAAATACGCATTTGTCTATAAGAAGACTAATCTGTTGATATCGTTTACCGAAATTTATTTACATTTTTCATTCAACTAGACCATCATTCTCTTCTACTTCTTCTAACTAATAAAAACTAACCATATAGTGATTTCTGAATTTGCGATTCTCAGCTGCTGGAGTGAGCTTTGTTGATCCGTCGCAGACTGATGATAGTACAAGCGAATCTCCCAAAGATGACTCTAGTATGATACCATCATCAACAACACCACCATCATCATTTACTAACACTAAATCATCATACACTCCTACTAAAACTATGGAAACAGTCTCATCAAATCATAGCACCAAAGCTACAATCGCGTCCTCAACTGTACTGAACACGGTGTCAGGTAGTCTGATGAACGAAGCAATAATATATCTCACAGTGTAAACTCATCTGGATCTGGAAATTTCGTGATCATTAATGATTGTCACTTTCATCATGTTAATTAGCATGGTCACTTATATCTACATAATAATTACCATTTTCATCAACAGCATGATCATCAAGATAATCATCCCTATCATTATCATCATTATCTTTGTCAATGTCAGAACAAATGAATCTTTGCCATCGTCGTCGTCATCATAATCATCATCATCCCAATTACCATCATCATCATCACTGTCATCATCATCATCACATCATCATCATTATCATCATCACTGTCACCATTATCATAATCACTGTCACCATTATCATAATCACTGTCACCATTATCATAATCACTGTCACCATTATCATAATCACTGACATCATCATCATCACATCATCATCATCATTATCATCATCACTGTCATCATCACATCATCATTATCATCACTGTCATCATCATCACTGTTATCATCATCATCATCATCATTCTATCATCTCACCATCATTACTGTCATCATTACAATCACTGTCATCACTGATGATGTAATCCTCATTTCAGTTGTCATCCTCCTCCACATGAATCATCATCAGTCATCCTTTCCATTACTTGTATACTGTCATCTTTGCTCTCCTCTATATTATTATCTATCATACAATAACATATAGCTCTGGTTCTTGTGAATTCAGTTACATGTATCAGGAAATGCATAACATAATATAAACCACTGCAGGAGTATGTTTTCACCGTCCCTTGATTGACTTGGCCAGGTGTATCTATTGCATCGTGTCATTATATTGTCATTGTTAACAAAAATCCAAACTTGACACATAATCTCTACTCTCCAAGTGCTCTTGATTTTTCTGTTGACATCATGACATGACATTTCTCTTTATAATCCTTCTTGGTTTATACAGTAACAAATATTAATAAACTCTTTAACTAATTTTCACTTTCTTTTCAATCATCTCAAGAGTATATTGATCAATTTATTTCATAAAAGACAGACATGTGCTAGTTCAAGAAACTTCTAAGAATAGTTGAATGTTTGGAAGAAACTAAATAGCCAAAATGCTTTTGAAAAAGTTCAAACGTCCCTACTTTATTTTAACTTATCACGAATTTAAAATTCTGAATTTCTCTTCACAGATGGCGATGGAACCGGAACCACAACTGGACCAGGTGGCAGTTCAACAACAGTGCTGCCATCTATGATTGTACTTATTGCCGCTACCATAGCAATACTACAAAGTCATCTTATTATATAATGATTGAAACATTAGTACTTCTCATCAGTGCTTGTAACCATTTTGTGAGAAGAGACTATTTTGTATTCATTTTATTTCATTCCATTTAAAACTGTTCAGAAATCATTGACAATGGAAGAGACAAAAATTCCTGCTAATCTTTTGATGGACAAGATGAATTATTTCTATAATATGTTCAAAATAGATTTTATAAATGGTTTGTTTTTGTTACAATGTATTTATTTTTGTAGAATAAAATATCTTAAAAATGCAATAATTGTCCAAATGACAAAGTAAAGGAAGAATGTTTGTACTGACGAATTCTTCTTATTTTTCTTTTCTGATATCAACAAAAGTGTAAGAAATTTTCCCCTCTGCACAAGTCTTCATATTTGGCTGCAAGATCTCAGGAGTATGCATATTGCTTGTGGTAAATCAGCCATGAAGGTAGGAGCCCAATGAAGTTTGTTTGCGTATTAGTCAGTGTCTAGAAAATTGACAAATTTGTGAAGGGCATGTTGTAAAGTCAATTGTGAAACATAATTTTGTTTCAAAGACATGAAACTATTGAAGTGACCTTGCCCTTTTAATTGCTGACCCAAATTTTGGTCATTATCCTCACATCATATTGAGTCCTTGTAGGCTTGTAGGAGACATAGATGCTATTTGGGTCATTGTGTTACGATTACATGTAATGCATTCACTTAAGTCCAAGATATGACCTTGACCTTGAAAGCTATAGGTATAATCTACACATTGCAGAGAATCCTTACATGAAAATTTGTAATTCAAAACCATTGCAGCAGTTGTGGTTCAAGCAATGTGTTGATCCCTAAACTTGAAAAGTTAGTCATGAAATTATGTTTGACCTACGAACCTGAAAATATGGGTATCATCTTACATTACAACTAATCCATGTATACGCTCTTTCATCAAAACTGTTATTGTTTCAACCTTTGTGATAATGCATATTCTAAAATACCGAAGGCTTGACCTCAAAAGTTTATCTTCAAATATTTTCTTTGAGCAATTGACTTACTGTATGACAACCACTGTGATTATGCATTTACTGTAAGTCCATGGTAAGACCTTGACCTTTGACCTTCTGGTAAGACCTTGACCTTTGACCTTCTGAAAAAGTTTATGCTTTCTCTAAAGGTGTTTGAATATTTACAATCTCTCTTCAATGAATCATGACTAGAATGAAGTATTTCTCGAGAAATTAGATAAAAAAACACCGCAAATTAATGTTTGCACAAGTTTGTATATATTTACTCCATCATGTCATAAATTCATATTTGTGAAAAAGTACATTGTACTTGAATGACTAATGTTGTAAAGAAAACAAATGCATCAATAAATAAACATATTAATTCTGCAGAATGAAATTAATAATTCATAAGCAGCAATAAAGAATATATCCATCACGTATCCATCAAATAACATTGTTTGTTTTTACAAGTAACTAATTCACAATAGAAAATTTTTTGTATGTTCGCTATGTAAAATCACCTTTTATTTATTTATTTTTTTTCTTGATTCATACCTGAACGATTCTGAAGCAATGATTTTTGACACTCGGTATAATTGATGGCTCTATTTTTACACAAAGTGAGGAATAAACACAGATTTGCTGTTACTGTACAAACAAATCAACATTTTAATTTTTGTTCTAATTTGCCCTCTAGCCATCATGGCCATAGGGCACCATAAAGGAGCAAATCATAGAACAGAAAAATAATTCTTTTAATAGATGTATTCTGTCAACAATCAATTGAAGTTCTACATCAAATGTAATACTGTTGATAATATCTGACATTTGACCATCCAGTCGAGGCTAATAGTTTGTTGTTAAAAAATCACAGAAATTTTCCGACTATTTCTCCATACTTGCAAGCGAGTGTTGATATCTATATATCTTATGCTTTTTGTGCACTTTTCAAGAGGTTCAAATTCTAAGTAAACTTAATATAATTCCTTTTAATATCCAGACTTCCAAACAATACCTAGATCAAAGACATGTGGAGACAAATGGTATAAGTTCAACTCCTTCGATAAATCATCATGGTAGAAATATGGCAAGCAACAGTTGTGTGATACTAAGTATAAATCGGGCTTAAAAAATAATAATGCTGAAATTAACTCGATGGGAAAATTGCCCTTTTTTTTCTCCTGAACACCAGTGTTTGACTGACTGCATGAGCATGCACATTCATAAAATGCTTCAATACTACCCTCCAATATTTATCAATCATTATCAGTTATTTCCCATTTGAGATAGTATCTGACGTAAAACCATTATGACATCGTGAAAATGGTATGACAACGACGATTTTGTACTGTCGTTTCCTACACTTCACAGGGACTGTTTCCATTGAATCTGATGACATCACAATTAGTCAACGTCAGATACCGTCCCAAATGGGAAGTAACTCTGGTCTTCGAAATTACCGAATAAAGGTTCGGGTGAGTGAGATTCTTTGGTTTGTGACATAAAAACATTTCTGTAAAGGTATAAAAAATTATCTTACTCTACGACATTGTATTCTTTTACATTGTTTATGTATTTCCTCTTCCATTATTCTTCTTTCAATTGGATAAAAAATATCAGTATCATTTGTTAAGAAAAACTGTCCATGAAAAATCAAGCACTATTATTGAAAACCAGATTAGCGAAAACATTCCATGAGTAACAAAAAATTCAATCACCTTCGTGTTTGCATGTAAAACTAAGTAACATGATTTTGAAAACAACAAAACTTAGCATGAAGGGTTTTTTTTACATGTAAGTAGAACAAAGTAAGAATCTCATTAAAAATACAAAAAGATTGACATGATGAAATTCAAATATGAAATCTGACATGGCAACCAGTGTATGAAATATAGATTGTCTCGAGTCCAAAAAAGCAAATAAAAAAATCCTTTGCTTATACATGTATGATCTGAATATTCAATAAGCCTTGCCCTCTTTACTTCTGGACGGATTTGGTATGATGATTAAGTATATATACATGTTTGTAAATGCTTATTTGCATAGCACTGTGACAAAAGTTTGAAGCCCCTTGCCGTAAGAGACGCAAAAAGAGTGTTTGTGAAACACATTTGCTACTATACAAGGAACCTTCTTTTCATCCAATTACCATGATTACTCAGATTAATGCTAAGCTGGTCACTAGCATAAATTTGGTATTGGAAAAACACTCCTGTATTTGGTGTAAAGAGTTTTGTAGAACCATTGATGCAGTACTGTTTTCTTATACTGAAAAGCACAGAGACAGACAGGTCAAAATCTTCCCACCCAAAATTTTCAATATTTGGGACCATGAGAAGTCACTGAAGCTCTGTCTCTATCCTACTAACTCCGTTAAGCTCAATACCACCTCGATCTATAATCATATATATGTGTCTGGCTATAACAAGACAACATAACTTCTCCAGATACAACGGACCGATGGCTTCTCCCATCATAGCTCCCCCTGGTGGAGGGTCAGAGCACTTACTCATCCCGTAACTCTATGATAACCATGTGGTTACTCATGAGTCATTCTCTGGTAGCGAAGTGGTGACTCCTGTTGCTCTCCTGTAACCTCGTGGTGACTCAAAAGTCTCCCGAGTATCCGCCATCTAAATCCTCTTGTACGGCTATCTCTACTCGACACACACATATATACTGACTGCTCTAGGTATAGTCTGTTTAATCAGCACATGAATCTTATATTAAGCTGTTTACACAGTTCCTCAGGAAGCGCCTTTTGCCATAAACCGAATAATCACGCCAACGAGTTGTAAGCCAGATTATTCTAAGTTCAAACTCAAGCATGTGTTAGTTCATCAGTAACCCAGATTTTCAGAACTGAAATCATAGATGTCATCGTCTTTGCCTCCAAGTTTAATGTTTGTCTGTGTGCGTAGTGCGGGAGAGTCAGTTCGCTTCGTTGAACGATTTGATTTTTCTTCCTCTTGATTCACTTCGTCATCTTCCGGCTCAAAGTCGTCTTCATAGTGCCTGAAAGAGACAAAGAAGTTTGGTGACAAATCTATATACAGCTCTTAAAAGGGAGACATATGTAACATCAAAACCTGAAAATAAAAGTATGCCTTAATTTTTCTTACATGTCAATTGTAAAAACCCCTATGAGGAATAGTTTTCCTTTAAAAGCAAGTATCATAAACAGTATGCTGTGGTTTGTGATAGAGAAAAATGATATTCATTACTTTCTGGTTATCAAAGCATAACAGATGCCTGTTTACAATGCATCGAGTTGCAGTGTTTAACCAAATTACCAAATCAAAAAGTTGTTTATCTAGAACCTTTAGTTTGCTTTTGAAAAGCCCGGAGACACTTGCCAGGATTCAAAGCTTAGAAATAAACAAACATCGGAAAAGACGGTATTGACAAAGAAATAGATAAAGAGACAAGATATAATTTTTAAAACACGGTACATACACACAATGTCATATATAAATGTACATTTTTTTTTCTCTCAGGTTTACACAGGATGTGTTTGTAAGACACTGATGTAGTTGTACATGTACATAAGACAAGGTCATAGTCACATACATGTTTGAAAGGCCAAAATGGAAGCAACAAGACACAAGGAATTTCAAAGGAAACTTCAATCATTTTTAAAACAAAAATTAACAATGCTTCTAACAAAATCTATATTTCCCAAGTGTTATATATTAATCATATAAGAATTTTCCAGGTAGGTATTACAATGCATCTCTTTGTGAAATTTTCAAAAATGTTCAAGAATTTAAATCTCAATGAAAAGTTGGTACACAATCTTACAAATCTATGAAAATTAATTGGACCCTACAAATTGAATGATCTTAATGTTAATACCTTGAATGATAAAAAAAATTCAAGAGGGTTTATAATCAAACTGACCTGTTTTTCTTAAATTTACCTTTGTCTGTGAGCATGTAACAATCTGAATACATCGATAGAAATCCATCGAGGCAATGTAATATGCATAGAAAATATGAAGCCCGGTGAACATTAAATGAACGTTATAGTATACAAGAGTAAATATAACAGTGATATATGATAACATAAGTAGTATATTTCCCTGTACCCGGTTAGTGTATATATACGTCTGGATAACTTCATGCATACCTCAGTTGGGGACTTGAGGGAGAGTCGCAACTTTCAAAGAATAATCTGAAAAGTGTGTAATTCATTATTCCCTATGATAAAAAACTTATAATAACTACAATTTTATGTCATACTTTACAAGCAAACCTTATTTCAAGGACATCATTTTTACGGACTATACTCATTGAACACTTGGTCCTTTTACAGAGTTTTACAGTACAAGAAATTGGCAATTTTTATAGGAAATCTGACTTGAGATAGAGTTGATCCAATGCATAAGGCAAAATTTTAAGTGATTTTTATGAGAGAGAAAAAAAAGCAAAAAGCAAAACTGACTGATTTAAAACAAAAAAAGGAGGAGTTGGGTAGGGGTGGTGTGGTGTGGGGTTACACCTGGTCCTTGGTCCTTAATTATTCCAATTTTGTTTGAGACTCATCAGTGTAGTTTTTCGATAAGGTCTAGAAGTATTCTGAATATTTGTAAAACTTATCAGTAAAGTGTATCTATAAGGTCTAGAAGTTTTCTGTATATTTCTTGAATCAGAGAAAATAAGTTTTGTTTGAGACTCATCAGTGTAGTTTTTCGATTAGGTCTAAAAGTATTCTGAATATTTCTAAAACTTATCAGTAAAGTGTATCTATTAGGTCTAAAAGTTTCTGTATATTTCTTGAATCAAAGAAAATAAGAGGGAAAATCTGCCAAAAAGTCTGAACAAATCAACAAAATCTATGACCATTTCTAGATGTTTCAAAATAGAGAATGTAGAGACAAGGTCAACACTGAAAGCAAATTTACACGGCAATCTTTGAGATTCTGAGACATCTTTGAAGATCGATACAAAAGCAGAAATTTCCAGGGTGCATCATGGCAGGTAACAAAGCGAGTTACATTAAAAAAAAAGTCAAAATGTTACCCATCTCCTTTAGTCATCAATTAATGCAAAATATGAAAGAGAAGTGTCATCCCAGATTGAGAAATCACATGCACTAAATGTATTTATCATTACTTATAACAAATTCAACTACATGTAAACAGCATACCCCTTATTTAATATATTCATTTGATTTCAGCATGCCCCTTTGATCTACAAGCAATTTCCTCCACATTCATAATATATGATATACAATTTTTTTTCTCATCTTTTTTGTTGTTACCTTCTTTCAAATGACAGTTCCTTTCAAAAATTCTCTAAACAAAAGAAATTCAAAAATTCTCTACATGAAGGAAATCCCAAAACAATTTTAAAGATTGTAATACTAATAGAAAACAGGCTAGTAACCATTATACCCTTTAATCTCAAAATCTTTAGATCCCAAGGTCCAATAATCTAAATATCCTAATTCTCCCATGATCCCGTAAATACAAACTAAAACAGCTTTCTAAAAGTGTCTCAGTCACAGCAAAGATGTAGCAGTTATATTTTCAAACTATCGAGTATAAACATCTAAAAATTGATAAAAATGTGATAAAATTTGAAAAATGTGATAAAGGCAGATTTACCAAATTATAGCATGTATATCACCAGCTATACTGCCTCACATACAAACAGTTAGACAGACAGACAGAGATAGACTTACATTTCCTCTTGTTCGTTAGCTCCCTCCTCGGCCAATAAGATCTCGTACTCCTCAGCTGCGTACTTCTCCCAATCGCTCGGCTCCGGGACATCAGAGTCCAAATCCTGTACAGTAAATGAAACATCTTTTATACAGAGTATTTGAGATAATAGCAAGCTACACCAGGTTTTCAAAGAAACAAGCAAAATAGAGAAAATGAGATATTTTTGCAATCATGAATAATTCGCTGAATACAATCATTTAAATTAATTGTAGCAATAGACTTAAGGTTAGTAATGAACATTTGCATTCGCACTCGTGAATCCAGCATAATGGGTGCAAATTTTTTTTTTTTTTTTTTTGGAATATTGAGCTAAGAAAACAAAAAAATTCTTGATATTTCCTTTAGTAAATGCCTAAATAATAAAATTAGAAATAAAATTTTCATTTATTGTAGAACTTAAATACCTTATGCAAATGTGGTTAAGGAGAAACATACCCTTATATTACTGAATGGATCTCTTTGTTCATGTTCCAGGAATTTATCCAAGTTTAAGAATGTATCAAAGAAAATGTTGGTCATTTTACAATTCTTAAGATCTGCAAGAGTTATCTTTCCTTCTTCTCTAGGTCGCACCAAATCTAACATCTGAAATCATACAAAGAAAACATGAGACATTATTAAATACATGTAAGAAACTTAAGTGTATTATCTGTTACCTTATATACCTTAAAAAACATTCATCAAGCTCTCTTATCATAATCAAAGATATTATGAAAATGTAGGGACGTATTTAATCCTCCCTCAGTGGCGGATCCAGCGCCCCCTTTGCCGAGGGGTCAAGGGGCGAATTTTGCCGATTTTTACTGAAAATGGGCCCCCTTCGCACCCCCCTGAATCCGCCACTGTCCCTGGAAAATGTCTTTTTTTTTTTTTTTTGATTTTTGACCTTGCAGAGCTCATTCAATCAGGCGACTCAAATGAGCTATTTAAATTTCAGGATGGATAGACTATTTAGTACACATATAACATGTAAAGTAATTTGAGTAAATAATCAATACTTATAATTTTCTATATAAGCTTATATCACCTAGTTAGAATTAAACTCTATGACAAGGTGGAAATAGTCTCAGCACAGTCAAGTTTAGTTTTCAACGACAAAAGTGAAAAGACAAATGTTCAGGATTCAGAAAATTTCTCTTTGAGTATGAAATATCATTCTGATTCAAATTTTCTCCCAAAAAACAGTATGACTGCTTTCTATTGGAAGGCACTGTATTGCAATACTCCAATACATCCAATTTTAAATCTCAAGGATCAAAGAAATTCTTCAAATAAAACTCTTTGAAATTCCTATGTATACTGTATGGTAAAATACCTGACAAAGGCAGTCTTCAAATGGTAATTTTTCAATGCCCATGGACTCCATTTTCTGCATTTGCTCCTCGTAGAAGAATTCCATTTCATACATAGATATAACACCATCACCGTCGATATCCATACAGCGGAACCAGTACTCTACACTGTAAACAAAATCAGTTATATAATGTTAAAATGGTACCACACTTTCACTTTATTTTATGTACATATCCAACATAAATTTTCATCCATACAGAGAATCAAGGATTATATACAGAAAGCACAATAATGTAAGTAAAAAAAAGCTTCAACAAGATGGATCGATATATCTCAAATTGTGGCTCAATTTGCCATTTTCTTCAATATACCTCCACATCTAATGAGTGATATGGAATCATTTTTGTCCCATTGTACAGTCAAAATGTTAAAAATTTGTGAAAAAATTAATTTTTGTGTGCCTTTTTACCCTAATGTTTACTGTGAAAGATCTATTCCCCTGTTGAGAGCCAATGGTAACAATTCTTAAAAGTATGAAAATGAATGAATGAATGAATGAATGAAAATAGCTTTGAAAATGAACGAAAATAGCTTTTGTTCAAACATATTTTTTATTAAAAATTGTTTTTCTGCTCTAGAATATATATATACATGTACCTTGTAGGATGTTTTTTATCTTCCTCTGATATCAGAAACCATACAAATTCAGGATAGCTCATCTTGCCTTCTGTTAATGACTTCCCTCTGGTTAAAACAAATAACAATTATCATGAATGAAAAAATTATGAAGAAACATTAGCTAGCACTTTGTTGTATTTTGCTTGTTTGTACTCATATTTGGCTTTTATATGTAAGGAATCTGGAATACTAGTTTACTCACTTACTTTCATAGTGACTAATTTCACACAAACTAATTGAAAATGACAGTGGTACAAAATATAATTTATTTAGGAAGAAATAGACATACTGGTAATTTTGAAGAAAGATATATTCTTACAGGGTAGATAACTCTGTATCTGGAAACAATAAAATGCACAAGTAAAGTTTTCAATAGTCAAGTTGTACATGTACATACCTCATTACAGATCCTGAGAAAATTCTATCTATAACACGCATTGACATGGCTGTAAAAAAAGGATCATATACTGTTTAAAAGTCACAGCATGATAATTTGGTAATTCATTTAACGTAAAAAAAAAATAAAAATAGATAAATTGACGTACATGTATTAACATTTGACTGATTTATACCAAAAGTTAAAAAGCTATTTTCAAACACTATGATTACATGTAATAAGGCATATATGATCACATGTAATAAGGCACATATGATCACATGTAATAAGGTACATGTGTTTACATGTAATATGGCAATATGAAATGTTTACACGTAATACATTACATGTAGTTACATGTAATATGGTACAAATGGTTACATGTTACATAGCAAAAATTATTGCATTTTATATGGCACAAGTGATTACATACGATATTGCACATATGATAACATGTAAAATGGCACAAATGTTTAAATGTAAAATGGCACGTAAGGTTACATGTAATCTGGCACATAATTGTTACATGTAAGATTGCATATATGATTAAAACGTAATATGGCAAATATGACTACATGTTTTAATACAAGAATACAAGGAAACTAGACTTATCAATAGGTATAAATTTAGTCAATTATAATAATTAAAATTCTACAGATTTTGTAAGTTAACTCCTTGAACAATAATGCCACAAAGTTCCTTGGCAAATTAAAATCAAGACAATACTTACCATGATCATTATGTCTGGCAAGATCGGCTTTATCTATGTACAAATCATGGTCCTTATCTAACTCCCAAAATTTACAATAAATAACGTAAAAATGTTCATAAGAGAAAAAGTCCACAATCACATTTATATCGTCTTCTTGTTCCAATAAAGCTAGCGTCTGAAAAGAGTAACAAGAAGTAACTTAGTTTCTAATATTGATGGCAAAATGCTTTCATCAGATTCAGAGGCAAAAAAATCAATGAATAATAATGTGAAATCTTTATCTCAAATAAGATATTATCACTACTTTGTTAAAAAATATACTATTTGCAATACTTGCAATTTTTGGGGCAGTAAATGTACTGGTATTTTTTTCAGTGGTGCATTTTCATCATACATTTCACTAGAATTTTATGGTACAATTTATAAATTTTTAAAGTATTTTGGATCATTTAATAAAGAAGCCTTGAATTTTTCAATACATAAAAATAAGGAAAGAAAACTTCACAAAAGAATGAAAGATATTCCTCAGAACCACCATAGAATAACGTACCTGTAAGAAATTACTTTTCCTGAGTTCCGTTATCGTGATTTTACCGTTCCACGATCTGTTTACATTATAAAATATTCTTGCTATGACCTGAAAAACAACAGATCTATATTCATACAGCTGCATCAAACATATGACTTATTATGGTATCTCTTCACTTGGCTAATATCTTTATGACCCCCTAGTCAAAGATTCAGGGGCATATAGTTTTTGGTCTATCCATCTGTCTATTTGTCTGTTAGTCTGCTTGTCCGCAGAAACTTTAACCTTGGCCATAACTTTAGAATGGTAAGTGATAGGGCTTTCATATTTCACATGTGTATTCCTTGTAACAAGACCTTTCTATGGATACCAAAATTTTTGACCTTGTGACAAAACCTTTCTATAAATACCAAAATTTTTCAACTTACGACCTTGACCTTGGAATTTGACCTACTTTTGAATATTTAAACTTTAGCCATGACTTTTGATTGGTAAGTGATAGGGCTTTCATATTTCACATATGACTTTCTAGTGGCAAGACCTTTCCATGGATACCAAATTTGACCTCAAAATGTGAACTACTTTTCAGGTGTTTTACCTACAAAGTTGCCAACAGGGGCATTCGTATTTCACAAACACGTTTTTTATTCTTTAAGGTATTAGGGGTATAATAACAATATCGTGGAAAAGCTAGAAATGATGTACTTCCATATCTTACATATTTTTAGATATTTTATATTTTTTAATGTTTTGATCGACTCGCCATAAATACATGTATGGTCCCAAATATTGTCGAAGTCATGCGTGTTCGGCCAACTTCATGGTATTTCATTTTTCTGTTATCAAAACAACCAGAAGTAGAGTATCATACATGTACCCCTAATGCCTTAACTTACATGAAACAAAGAACTTGATGCCACATAACCAAAAGGTTTTGCTACACAAATTTTACAGTTGTTCAGCTACAGTAGTTGAAACTTGAACTGCCCTAAAGTGACGAGTTGTAACCCCCGCGTGACAGTTTCATTTATGACAAAACATTCAATTGTTCACATTTAATACTCTCATACAAGTTCTACATTCAAAGTAAAATGTTGGAAATGTAGTACTTAGAACTACATGTATGTATGCTGAATACATATTCCTATAAGGAAATACTTCCTATGAGGTCAAAGTTCAAGGTCAAAGTCACTAGGTCAAATGTTTTGGTATCAAAATGTAGCACTTACTATGGTGAATGTATGTATGAAATATGAATGCCCTGTAACTCATACTTGAAGAGACATCTGCTTTAAGAACTTCTTAAAGGGACAGACGGACCACCCCAAAAAAAACTTCCTGTGCGGGGGGTATAAAAATAACCAAAGACCTATTTATTGTCATTGAAAAGCATTACATTGGTACAGAGTTTTCTAATGCCACATGTTCATTTTGAAATTAAACCCACCGTATTTACATATCGTGAATGGAATTCCGGCGCCTCTCGTAGAAAAGTCAAACCTGGATGTGTATCCACAACATCCTGTAAACATATATATACATACATTGTTATTAGCACATCATATCAACAATTTACATGTATTTGAAAAAAATGTTTTGTTGTCACCATGGCATCAGTGTGTGAAATTGACTTTTAAAGTCTTAAAGACATTCGGTCTACAGTAATTTCAGTTCCTATAGACCGCAGCAATTTCCTGTAGACCAAAATAAAAAGACCCCTAAAATCTTTTATACGGTTTTATTTGATAAAACAATACTCATATTCTTTTTTCAATCTCAAATAATTTCTCTGATCATTTCATAATTTCCCTCCATTTGTACTAATACAATTTTGTGGAATGCTGCACAATTCATATGTAACATGTAGTACATGTAGTGGTGTTTTAAGTTTACAAAGTTAACATTTAAAAAAACTGCTCAAATTTCCTATAGACAAGTTCGTCTATAGCATTTTTGATCGCTATAGACCGATTCAATTTACTGTAGACATTGGCCATCGGGCCACCGTTAATTTCGCACACTGTGGCATGGTATGAGCATCCTACTTTATACACAAGGCCCTATATGTAGTGTATACCACAAATTAGTATATAACATCTGCACATACATGAATATAACATGGGCATTTTCTATTCGATTTAAGTCTGATTCCTAGGATTGAATCAAATTCAAATGAAACCATTTCTTTTAAATATCGTAAGTATTACATGTACATACATGTATCTTTGTTTTCAGTGCCTCTTTAAACATCCTTTCACTCTTACCCTAGCTGGTTCAATCCATGACAGAGCATATGCTCAGCTAATTAAATTAACCAAGAGGAAATCAGATTTACATTCTATTTTCCCCTAATTACAATCATGACCGTCAAGTCTTGAGCTTTCTGAATAACTTTTTAATTATTGAGTATATAATTCTGGTTTAACCAGGGCTCATATTCCTGCAATCAAATTTACGATTCATGGAATTTAAACATGACTGAAGTAAGACACACCATTTCATAGTTTATAATAAAAGTTTTAATACAAACCTGGACTAGTGGAAGGAAGTCATCCTCAGTGAGATGACTACAGCCTGGTTTGGTGGACAGCTTAACAAACCTAGCTGCTTCATCATGGCAGGAATGGAAAATTCTGCAACAAAAATTAACTATGGTTATACATTATAGCACCTTTTTTCACTCTTTTTCTCTGATCTATAATGTGTGCATTCAATAGACAATATTCTGGTTTTGAAAGAAAGTAAAAAGAAAATAATAAGAGTTTATTAATATTATATTGACAATGTAAATTTTATCATGAAAACCATCACCAAAAGAAGCCTGCTTGGGCACTTTTAATAATTGTCAAGGATATCTTTATTGAAACGAGCATTCTTTGTGTATTGCAAGCAATACAAAGTCCCCTATACAGTCAGGCAGAGGTATACCATCTATGATCACAAAATTTCATACATTTCTACTTCAGTTTTACTTTTAGCTCTCAATGACATTCCATGCCATGTATCAATTTTTAACTCTGTCTCTTAATTCATTGCAAAAATAGAACTGGTCAAGAACAGGTATGTTTTCTGATAAATGTTTGACCCTAAAAACATGACCTTGACCCTGAAAGTGACCTTGACCTATATTGGGTGCTGATTCTCATCTTGCTTTACCATCCCTGCAAGTTTGAAAGATGTCTGATGTATATGAAGTAATTTATAGCCAAATATGTGAAAGTGTGACTAACAGACAGACAGACAGATGCAGGACAAAGTAATCCCTTCATGTCGATGTTGCATTGCAGGCTATATAAAAACTGAAAAAGAATGATAAGACGAACAGATGTTCATACGAGAGGAAAACTTAAATTTTTTTCAGCTTTGATAGTAGAAGATTTATCAAGCTAACAACTGTACTGTACATGTATCTTTCAACACAATTTTTCTTTTCCTTAATCAGTATTTTATGTAAGCTTAAGAAATACAAAGTTGAAAGCAAATACAAAGAACGGCTACATTTCTGAACTATCATTTGAGATTGCAAGAGAAATAGGAAAAGAAAACTTCATGTCTGTTTGCGTTTGAAAGTGTCATTTTACTGAGTTTAGCTCACCTTTTCCACATGGCAGTGAAAGACTGTTGGGTGATATATCCTTGCTTATCTCCCCCTGATGCATGGAAGAGCAAAGCTTTCCAATAAAGAGGTAGGTTACACGCCTGAAACAGGATCAACACACCATTAGAAAGTGTTCAATTCAACGGTCAATGAAACCAAGATAAAACAACATACTTTGACATGTATGACCATTGGCGCATAATGTACATTTAGTCAACTGAAATGAGTTGAACCACCACCAAATACTGTTATGATTAAACCAAGATCAAGCTTAGGCTTTTTAATGATTTTTATGACAATGATACGACCCTTTCCTTCTTCATTTGTAGGGAAATTTAACATCGTTTTAATTCAGATCGTGACAATTCGTCATCATTGAACGTTGAAAGTTAATCAAGCATAAGCTGGATACGGTAATAAGAAATCGTTTGAATAAATCAATGTTCATGCTTAATATGTTTCTGACATGTTGCATATTAAAATGTCTTGTTTTGTAGTTACACAATGTTACAGATACTACATAATTACTTTTGAACTTGATATGAGGGGAAAGGGGGGAGGGAGTAAGGTAAATTAAGTCTGAAAACCTAGGCAGTGTGTCTGCAAACAGGATAAAGGTTACAATCATTTAATCTTAAGAAATGAAGATTCTGATTAGCAAAGAAATTTTGTTGATACATCGATTTCGGTTTCGTCCAAGTTCTCTGGTGATATTTGCATCAACAGAAAAAAAGAAAGATTTAATAGCATTCCTCGAAAAGTTCCTCACAATGAGACACCGAAAGTATGGTTCAAAGTGGAGATAAAAAAGGTGGGGGGGTTATATAGCCCAGTATCTACTGGTGTAGCCTTTTTAAAAATATTAGGGAAAAACTATACGTAAACAGGATAATTCAGGAATTTTTTTTTAATTGTTCGGGAGAGTGGGAGGGAGGGGGTCACAAATCCGTCTAGATCAAAGCATACACGGGGAACTACGATAAAATTAGATCCCTTTTTCTATTCGCAACCGGATTCCCTGAGGTTGACCCTTTTACCCTGAGTAAATGAGACTAGTTAATGCGTCATGGATTCTGGCGCCAAATAATAGGTGAACTGATATACAACAGGATACTGGACATGTAACAAACAGACGGACACGAAGGGGAAGAAACATTCGCTTTGTATAGTATGGGGATTGTTATACAGATGTACTGAGTACTGTAAAGTTATATATACATGTATACAAATATCTATTTTCATCTCGTACGTATATTAATTAAGTTAAAGAAGATCCTGCTTATAGAATGGCGTCCCGGATCCTCCAAAATTTCAAAACAGGGAGTTTTTAAATGTGTTGACGACGATAACTTGCGTCATTTTTTCTTTATGTTTTTACTTAGAATTATCTTTCTTAAAGGATTAACTGTAAGATTGCAATCTGTTGCTTGAAAAGAGGCCCAAGTGGGCCACTAGCGCTCATTCAAGTACCTTGTAAAAACTAAATCGGGTAATCAAGATGATTCAAAATCTAGCAAAATTACATGGTTTGATCTGTATGTTTTGTTCTCAAGGGATTTTGTGCAATCACCAAGGAGAAAGTTTTAAACGCATCAGATATGAATAAAACCACATACACTCAAATACATGAACTCAATATTATCGACGCCTTGGCCTTTATCAAGTGTAAAAAAAGACGATGTATATGAAACCAAAGTAAAATCCGTCCTTTGCTTCTCTGGCGTTCATTGCAAAAACTTGAGTCTTTGTGTTTTTATTTGTATCATCCCTTTCATCTGGAAGAAATACTTCAATCTACTGTCTCAGATTGACTGTTAGCCAATCAGAGACACTGATGACAATCTCGAATTGCCCATAAGCTTATTGTAGAATAGATATTGAAGCTAAGATTCTAGGACTGACGGATGACCATGATGACGGACAGTGGACTATAACTATAGTTTATTTGAGCTGGTGTTGGGAATCGGATGGAGTAATCAAAATCGATTAATCGGATAAGCATTTCGATCGATTATCGATTATAATCGGATTCTTAATAATAAACTGCAAAACTGTTAAATATTTCATGATTTGTCCAAAACTTACTTTTTATTGACAGCAAATTTCATGGAAACAGTCAAACTCGGCAAAATGTCTCATATGAGTATGCATACTCACCTAAGTCAAAGATATATCAGTCGAATTATTTTTTTAGTACGGCGTATGACCTGTTTCTCTAGCAAAAATACTATTAAATGATGTAGATATTTCATTCTTATAATGTTTCCAATTTCCCGATTATAATCGATTAACAAAATCATAATCGATTATCGTAATCGGAAGGGTCTGGTGACGATGTCACCAACGTCGGCGATAATCGTCACAATACTAACTTGAGCTGTTGGGTTTTGAAGCTCGAAAAGTCGTGTCTTCTTTCCTTTAGTAAACTGGATTTAAAAGGCTGCGCAAAATCGGAATGACACGTGCTTCACTTTTACGATTAAGGGCACTATGAGGGTATTATATATAGAGGTTTTAGATTACTTTTTTTAAAGAGATTAATTGAACATACAAATTATACCATTCATAAATGTTAACCATATCTACATTTATGTATCAATGAAATTGTGAATTCTGAATTTGAGTAAAAGACTTCAGATCCATTTTTGACGTTTAATTTAAGACAAATTATACAAAATCCATTCACGAAACAGCGCAATATTAATTCAATGAAATAGTGTTAATTCATTTTGATTTGGAGAGAACGATTTTGGGGTTTTTTGCATAGATCGACATATACTGAATGATTTTTAAGCATGAATTAGTCTGACATTTCAAAGACAGAAAAACAGAAGTCAATTACATGTATTCTATCTCTCTCTTATGTTTCTTTTTCATACACACATATGTATGCGAAAAGATTCTTATACTATTTACCTTGACAATATTTCCCATTTGGTGCTTGTAGACTTTACCATCTGGTAGTTTAGCTATCTCCTCTAATGCGTTCTTCATCAGACTGTCAGTCTGTTCGCCTGTCGCAGGACGTCCGTACGGGAAATAAAACTTGGGTATGCTAGCACTATTAACGTTCCTATATTTATTAATGTCCTGTTTTTTCGTTTTGTCTTTTTTGTCTGATATTGTAATTGTTGTAACGGTGGGGGTGGCTGTAGTGCTAGAGGGAGATAACTCCTTGTTTTCCTTGCCCTTGTCCTTCTGCGAGCTGATGATATCGTTTGACGAAGAGTCTTTTGGAATGATTTCTCGACCATCTTTATTGCTGTTTGGCACTGACAATGTAGACTGGAATGAAAAACGATGGAAAATGATTAAAATGCATGAAAATATCGTTCCTAGAGTAAATCTTCATATTTTTCTTTCTGAAAAGGGCTGATGGAAAGAAGGGAACAAAGTGTCAACTGAAGGTTTTACTATTCTCCAATGAATCGGTGAGTAAATTGTCAAATCAAAGGAGATCATGATGAAATGAAAAAAAAAGATTTTCAGTTTCTCACGTTCGAAAAGTCGTTCGTTCTTTTCGAAAAGTATCGACAACATATATTCTACAAAAAGGTATACATGTGTAACCCCTCCTCCCATATATCAAAGAATGGCTACAGAGGTTGTTTGTCATTTACAGATTATGTCTGAGACATTAATGAAGGCATGATGACATTTATTAGAAACAAGTTATGCTTCTATAACGCTCTGTCGTCTAGGACAGACCTACAGCAACGGCCATAAACATTGGTCTGAGATACACAGAATACAAAATTATAGAAAGAGATGGGTCTTGTCACAAACCCACAATGAATACACATTCACATTGAAATGGAAATATGTCAACTGCCTTTCGTCGTTTCGGAGCAAGCTTTTTACGGGCATACATTACACACTTTGTACATTTTGTACCGTTTATTTTAAAATTACATAAATTCTGACAAAAGTCGTTTCCGGTCATCCTTCTCAATCATTTCGCTTACTTGCCAATTTCACCAAACTAAATTCGCCATTTACAAGCGTCGCCCGAGAAGGCATTCGGTATAACATGACAAACAACCATATTTGAAAAGAGAAAATACACTGACATATACACATCCGATCGTGACCTTGTCCATGTTTTTAAACTCTATCACTTCTACTACACTCTAAAACTTGAAACTTTTTAAAATATATTTTTAAAAATTATCAAAAACCTACCTTTGCGAAAGCTTTAACCAGTCTAAACACCTCCCCTTCTGATATTTTAGAGTATTTCATGATTTCATAGTCAATGGCTCGAAATAATAAGCAAATTTAAGTGCATTACGGAGGTGACTTTTTAACATCTGCCGACAAAACTCGTTTTCTATTTACACTTGATCTTACAGTTTACCTATCGAATTTAACGTTTGTGGATAATTCATACATTAACGGTTCGCAATACGTCAAGGCAATCTGAAGGACAAGGTAAAAGAGATGTATAGGAGGAAAGGGGCAATATAGGTACCTTTATCAAGCCATTAAATCCCTATATAAGATGATACCGTATTAAAAGCTCCCTCTCCTATCAGCAATGAAAGATCTTACATCGAGTACAAATCAAATTAGTGTAATTTAGGTAAAGGATGGGTATATATTGAGATAATTATCATTAGTAACATTTGCGCGTTAAAATATTGCAGTGTGACTAAATGAGGCTCGAACGTATTTACCTATTACGCTAATCAATTGTGAATTTAGCATTTTGTAAGGATACGTCATAATATTGCTTATCTATCGATGATCTTAACTTAAACGTTCAGAAAGTATAAGTGGTCAAGGTACCGCACTTTCTCACGGTGTTTACACAGGACACTTCGCAGAGTGTCATCTTCAAAGTTAATCAGCACTTCGCAGAGTGTCATCTTCAAAGTTAGTCATTGTACAACTTTTATCTCCAAATCTATCTCAGTCCAGGACATTTATTCTTTGCAATATTATTCAAATCCAAATGGTCCGAAAAAGATTTAGATTTGTTTTCACAGTGACCTTGAAGATATACCCTTGGTTCAAGGTCATATACCCAAACTTTAAGTTTGTGAATTATAATTAAAATCATACATTGGTACATGTAAACCATTATCTTAGAGATAAAGATGTACCGAAGGACTCAAGACTTCAGAAAGTCCATAAAAATGTATATAATGACTTTCATATATAAAATGAAGGTCTACATCTGTGAGAGGCAGCGGCAGGCCGTGCTGCTTTTTGGCAGAAGATTGTGTAATTTTCCCCTACATTGCTAACGATAACAAGGGAATCCTTTTTATCTCTGCATCTGGCTTCAACAAAGCTGCGTTCTAATCCTTTATGTAATATAGACACATCATACCGCCTACAAGGGGGGATAATGTATACTAAAGTGTTAAACAACACGTCGTCTGCGCTTGCTCCATTAGGCAAAAATCACAAACAGACGTACGGACAGACGGACACCCAATGAGTTCTGATTTTGAACTCTACACCTGATACAACCGATATTTGTCGTCTTTCTCAACATTTTTTTATGTGCGAGTACTCAAGTTTCCATTTATAAATGCAACATCGACTATGAAAAAAGAGACTATTTAGAGAAATCGGAGACTTCAGAAAACTGATTTACCTGAACATTTACATAAAATGCATGTTGTGCATGTTTTCTCATGCTCATTCAGTCATATGCCAGATCGTCTTTGTAAGAAAGTTTTAATTTCGTTGCACATCAAAGTGTCATGATGATGATGTAAAGTTACGAGCTAACACCGTTCTTATACATATATACATTTAGTTTCTTTATCCATTCCTTCACAGAACAGGAAGTCCTCCGTTTCCATCCCCTTACGGAAACAGGAACTTGTAAACCGGTATCTTTTCTATCACAGTGTAGCATTGTTTCTAATAGATTTTTTTTAATATGAACAAATCGTCTGCTTTTAAAGCTTTAGCACGCAAGATTTTAGCTACACTATAAGAGTTCTCAACTTCAGGGTCGTACATTTATACATTCATACGCGGATGCCTCTAGGTATAACTCCTGTCTCAGTGGCGGAGTCAGGGGGATGCGGGGGGGTCCATCCCCGGCATTGACCCAAAAAGGGGTAGGGCCACGAAGCCCGATATTGGCCCTAATTTTCAACATTTTACTTCAAAGAATTTTTAACTTTTATTTGACATTTTTAAAGGTTCTCTACTGAATTACGAATCTATCTTTTGCAAACATTGCTTTTATCAATACCTTTTAGACCTTTGAAAACACCAAAATAGGTCATATTTCGCGAAATTGATGCAAAAACTGCATATTTCTATTAAATTAGCAATGGCCGCATGCATTAACTAAGATGAAAAATTTATATGTGAAAGATTATCATTATATCCTTTTGTCATAAACATTTTGTCTCAGTTAACGCTTGCGGCCACATTGAATTCTTTGACAAAAGACCAAATTCCCAGCAATTTTCGCCATATTTTGTCAATAACGTCACTTTATAACGTCATTACAGTTAAATTGCTCTTTGTGTGGTGATATTTTTCTTTTCATGAAAAGCAGTAAACATTCATGTATTTTCATGCGAGATATCAAGTATTTCTTATGAAATTTATTTCTAGTGAAAAATCGAGGGCCGATTTAGGGGTCTCGTGGCCCTACCCCTTTCCAAAAACATGTATATTTTGGCCCATTTTCAGTAAAAATCGGCAACATTCGCCCTTGATCCCCTGGCAAAGGGAGGGGGGCTGGATCCGCCACTGTGTCTGTCTATCCATCAACATATAGAGCTTCCAAATTCAATACACGGGTTCACTAAGATGTCACGATTATAATTATCATTACTTAGGTCAGAAGACCTAATGTCATTCTTATAACCTTGAACTTCAAGTTCAGAAACATATTTGGATCATCATTTTATTGTAACACAAATTAGAGACCTACAACCTGAGACTAGGAAGTCAGAGTTCAAGGACATTCACTGGACTTTAAGTATACAGATCAACACTTTGATTGTGACACGATAACTGGGTATGAAAAAAAAAAACAGCTTCATCTTCGATGGACCTGTATATATTTTTTTTAGGTCAGAAGATCAAAGATCACGGTCATATTTTTGGCTTAAGTATATGAATGATCACTCTGATTGTAATAGAATGAACGTATTTAATTAACATTTCACATATTGCTGCACTAAGGATGATGCCCAGAAAGTGAAAGGTGAAGGTAACTAGTTAACTTTATCTCAGATTTGGAATCATCACGATATAAGCATTTCGGCAGCACGTCTGTTCAGTAATAAAACCATCATATTAACTGTCAACAATTTAGATAAGTACAGATTTTAAATGCAAATTTCTTAACATATTATGCTTCATTAAAATCACTGGTTTAAATGAATCTAAAAGACTCTAAATCTTTAAATGATAAGAATGATTAATTTAAATCAATACGAAAATTACAAACGCATGTCAAATATAGAAATTTGAGATCAGTGCATCGCGACCAAACAGAAAAGCATTTCTATATTAATTCACACGTTTTACATTCCAACTTTAACCTTTCATCGATTCCGATTGGAGAGTTTTAAAATCATTTTAATACATTCGTATTTGATTTTTAAACCTCAAATATTTGCTCTCTTTGATTGGTTTAATTATACTTAACACGTGACTATTGTTATCCAATGACCTTTTGACAGTGAACATATAGATATCGTGAATATGAGACATTTTCGGAATTCTTCGCTGTGATATATTAATTACATGTACCCGCGTAATAATCTTTGAATGATTCCTTTTTGCTTCCTTTTTTTTCTTCAAAATTTTGTCGATTAGTGAGGACAATGAAAGAATAACCCAAGGTGTTTCTACTTGAATCCAAAATGCGATATCGCGCGTATACATTGTATTTATGAAGTGCACCGATGACACAAATGAAATTAGCAGGAGGGCTTGTTATTAACCGAGCAATATTGGCATAAGCAAAGATTGTGAAGGTCAAGGTCACATCTGAAGGTCACAGTCACTAGATAACATCAATGTCCAATGTGAAAGCTTATTTACACAAATCTTTATGATATCAGAGGTCAGACGAATGGACAGACGCTTACATTTGTATTCGTAACTTCGTTCTGGCTTTGCTATCTTGGAATGCCGCACATACCGGTAATTATATAGACTCATAAGTCTATATCAATCTACCCATACGCAAATTTACGATAAATTTCATTGCTGATTTCATTTTCTTTTTTGCAAAAATGTTACAGTCAAGGGAAGGTAACTCTAGTCAAACCATCATATCGTGCTTCACGAGATGTGAAGAGTCGTCAAATCAAGCGCAGGTTTTACTACCTGTCAAAACGTACGTAACTCTATACATGTACTCCGGCGACCTATTACTATACAAGTACGCTGTGCATACCAAAGTTGAACGAGATCACTCGATTCGTCATTAATTTACAAATTAATTAATGCAGAATCATGTCTTTTAGCTACTTAAACATGACAAATTGATAACAGAAAGTCGTGACCAGAATGTGACTCCAGGATCAGCTCGCTTGCTCTGGAGAATTTCTCTTTGCTTTCAATTAAACTCGAGTTATCAGTTTAGTGCATTCTTTAAATTGCATACTACCTATGCGTAAAGACAGTTATCTTCCTAGTGTACTAGTATTGAACATGAGCGGATCCAGAATTTTTTCCAAGGGGTGGTGGTCCAAGTCGTCAAGAGGCATCCAGTGTATGGTTCCCAAGCCGTCAAGCAGGATCCAGCGTATGGGTTTGAATAAAAAATGTGTGCGTAAAAACAGGGAAAAATCAGCATTTTGGTAAAAATCCAGGGGTAGGGGAACAGGGAAAAATCAGCATTTTGGTAAAAATCCAGGGGTAGGGGATCCCGATCCTTCAAACCCTAAATCCGCGCTTGACTATTATTCAAAAAGGGGCCGGAAGACAGATTAGAGCACGATAAAACAATACACAAAACGAGGATGGCCCGAGGGTGTCCGCTGAACCACGATACACACATTAGGTATTCCATGCCCATGAGCGCAACAGTTATGTGACCTAGGGGCAAAAATATTTGTTCGAGTAACGAGAAAGTGATAAGACCTAGATTTCCTTTACTATAACATTCCCGCCCTCAGGGATCACAAATTTATATGTCCTTTATATCGTGGCAAAAATATGAAATATGAAAACCTATTCAAATATCTACCTCGGTAATCTTGATTGAATATAAACGGGTTCATAAGCGGTGACGGGTCCGCAATATAATGTTAGTTTAAAACCATATAATCCTCCCCAAAACTAATAAAATAATCAATCATATTGAGGAGGTATTTTTCTCCACCCGAAAATTTAATTGCAACTCTCACCTTTTTATTGGTATCATACGGTTTTTCCTGCCCACCGTCCACCACGGACACTTCCTCCGGCTGTGCCCGCACAGACCTCGTGGGAATGACTTTGGCCACGGGGATGACGCCTTGACCGTTACCCTTCCGCCTGTTAACATTGTAGTTCTGGGGGAAGGGAAATGTAACGGGGGTACACCGTCCGTAATGTATAGCACCACACGATATCCCCCACCCTCTGTACGTCCCGCCCACGTCACACTGGGCACAATGATGTAACGATCGCTTCCATTTGAGTTCGACGCGACTATTGTGATGAATTGTGATTCTAGAGCAAACGTATCGCACCTCCGCATACGGTCGCTGCATAATCATACTAAAGAACGCAATCAGATTGCTTTGGCATTTAATTCCAATACAAAATCCAGGGGCGGTCAGAGCCGCTCACGGCTTAAAAGATTAAATGGGTAACAGTGGAATTCCTTACACCATTATGTAACTTTTTAACGAATCTTCTTCCACATTTCAAGAACGATGGCGCTATTTTCAGAATGAAAGGTTCCAAAATCACAGGTGAGTAGACCATCAAAATTCCATTTATCACACCCCCGATGTCACTGAAAATTTACAATCTTCCTGAATTTCATAATGAAAAGTATCCGCAAATATTTAAAGAGATGAGTTAGTGTAAGCGATTTTAAAGCCGAGTTCCACAATCAAAATTCCTATGTCATTTCTAATATGTAATTCAAGATTCCTCGACTCGATTTCACTCCAAGTGACACGATATTCGTGTTTGAACGAAACAAATAATGAATATAAATCGTTTCAACTTTCTCCAAAACCGTTAATTTACTCTCATGAGCTACAAATTTCGCATGTAAGTGCCCAATTTGTACTCCCTTTGATTCTTTTCTCTTATTACAGACTTCAGACACAGAGAAATCCAACTAAAGTAATTGCTTCTTATTTAGCACAATCAAAAAGTTCCTATTTAAATACAGGAAACAGTGAAGTTTGTATTTTCTGATCAGTCCATTAGCGAGTGCAAAGTTGAACTGCGCGGCCCCAACACTCACTTCATCTCTCTCTTATTCTCTATCACTATCTACATCGGCAATGTACATCTCGTACAAACAAACACGCTTGTAGGTGTTAATTATACAGACAATGTATCCAATAAGAAAGTGTAGTCATCCTCCCCATAGGTACATTATAACTCCAGATTTACCTTGGCTCTGCACCTCTTTCTCTATCTAAACACTTTCCAGTCGGCCAAAAGGGATGCAGAGATAAAATAAACAAATAATAATCATCAAAAATCCACGCCAAAATATGTGATACACACGCAAGAGATTTTGTTTACTTAGTATATTCTTCTTCGATGAAAATTCCTGAAATTCTAAGAACTTTTTTCTGTTCAAAATAATACTATTAAAATCTTCAGTTCATTTGAGTATTTTAACCTCCAATATATATTTTTTTATCTCCTATACTATAATCGAAAGCATAAACGCTATCTTGTTAATAATCCAAATGCAGTTTCCCTCTTATGAAATGATGGGTAAAATAGAACTTCCATTAGAAAAAATGGCTCCAAACGGCACGTGCGAAAGATATCAACTGCCAGAAACCAACATCGAACGCGCCCACGAGCACGCGATTCTAACATGCAGTAGTGGGTCTTCCCCTAAAAGATAAGCCGTAAATCGCCGTCCAAAATAACAAACTCGCTCGCCAGAAAAAAAAGTTTTTCTTTTAATCTCAATTCAACAATTTAACAACTGCGACCTCGCCTACTTTTCTTTCCAAGAAATCGACTGGAAATGATCCTTTTATTGGCTCAGGATGAATTGTTAATTTCTTTTCTCTTCTTTTCTATCTCCACATCGTGATAAGATAGTCAGATTCCCATGGCCATATGCAACTCTTTTGATCGAGATAAAAGTATACTAACAAATCTACCAAACAATCATGATCCCGACACGACGTGCAGAGCGGTAGTTTACATTGTAATCAACATTCTATTAATTCAGCTTTCTTGGCTACATCATCACAACATACATTTTTTCCAAACACTCTCTCCCGGTCTGGTGGTATTGAAGGTGAGTGGGTTTCCGTTGGTACTCGTTCCCTCCACTACTAACCCCCCTCGGATCCTGGTACCTGGCCAAATCTCCCGTCGTAGACTTCTGGAAATCGGTTCCAGGTATAAACATAAACTCTACCAGCTGTTAAGTTAAGATCCGCGTTGATTGCTATCCATCCTTAACGTTCGTAAAATCAAAAACATCAAGGAGCTAATAAACTTCTTCCAACTCCCCCAAATATAAGTACCGGTGATATAGGTAAAACTATCATTTCCGTACTTTTACCTACACGATCATGAACAAATTGTATGTACAGTCTCTATTCAGGTGAATGACACGGGGATGGCCGTGCATAAAATATACGTACTTTGTAAGATCATAAATAAAGACAAGTCTGTCACAAGGAACAAATCTATGTCTCTCCAACAACAATGAAATTAGTGAATGAAAATATCTAATCCTTTCTAATGAATAGAAAATTCCTCTATATTTGTATATACCCAATTTCACACTAGCAGGTTTTCAGAGACCCTGTGTCGACGAAAATGATTTATGCGGCGTATATATATATATATTGCTGTAAAGAAAATAACCAAAATCCGAAAATAATACAAGTCCATTTACCGTAAAATTTTACATATGTATAAATTGTTTTTTTGTTTATCAAGTGATCTCCAATACACTTCAATCCAAGTATATATCGTGACCATTTGAACTTTTCCTATCTGTAATATTCGGTAATTTCTTTCATGATTCTATAACCCCCAACAAATCATATGTAACTGACTTCTTATTGACCGTGTCCCCTTTGTTATAACGATCACAAAGCTCAAAAGCCCTCTTATCATTACGTAGACGAGATTATTTTGTTTTACCCAAGATAGAAATAATTACAAACAACTACAAAACGTCTCATAATAAGTTACATTATACCTATATTTCAAGGGACAATCATCTTTTTAAATCCTGGTTGTGAATGAGAAATATTTTTGCTCAGATAATAATCAAAGGGGCGACAGATGCCATGTAGTGGAGTTATTTCTAAAATCTAAATCAATTTAAAATTTTAAAACCCCACGGTTCAGCGAGCGTTTGTATGATAATTGATACTTTCAAGATAACTAAAACGCTGTAAATTATCGGAGGCATGCCAATTCTGGACCCCTTTGACACCTGGTGACAAAACAACCCCCAAACATAGAGTGCGAACTCCTTTCTTTATCATTCACAAACTACACAAAGTTGAGTGACAGGGTTGCAGACTCATGCTTTACTCATTACACTGAAAAAAAGTCCATCAAAATTTCCGCATGTCAACAAAGAAACAAACTGTTCCTTATTCCCTCTCACTATTTACAGCGTGAGCATGGGGAACAGTGAAAGCTTATGCTCCGTGTAATCATTATGATTTATATAGATCCCCTGGGTCGAGGGAGAAAGTTATGATGAATATAAATACTTTCTTTGGCGGACGTATGTCTGACTGTCTGTCTGCCTGTCTGTATGATGGTTGTAAAGCAGAATTTATTCACAAACAAAATTTACGCGTCGCCAAGATTCATACATTAAATCAAGAAATACAGAAAAGAACTTTGAGAATATCGCACTAAATGAACGACCAAAACATTTTTGATTTCTTAATAATAATATCTATTATTGTCTACTATGACCTTGAATACTGACCCTCTAACAATGAAAATAACAAAGAAAAACCTTTTCATCCATTGCATTTCACATGCATAGCTTAGTGATAATCCAAAGTTAATATCTGTGACTATCACAATATCCACAAGCTTTCGAATTTTAGTTTGTTGTTAACTTGACCTTTGACCTCGATAAAGAGAATACTAGTAAGTACATTTTTGTGACAGGTGGGTTTTTGTTGCAAAAGTTTGACAACTACCCAAAGAAACACAATTTAATAACGTACATGTAGGTTTTTCTATTATTGCTTGTTGTGGCCTTGACCTTTGACTCGGGACTCACAGGTTGAAAACTCGTCCTTTTCTCATTTTCTCTTCTTATCACCTTGCAACCTTGCTGTTTGATTTTGTCCTTTTAAACCAATAGATAGAGATCTTCCTCTCACTTAAAATTCAGTTGTGAGCTCTCGAAGTTGTGACGCTCAGTTTTGTTGTTCAGTGTTGTCAGGAGATAAGCAAGCTGACAAAATAATGCAATTGTCAATATTGAAATATCTGTTATATTGTATAATTTTTCAGTGCAATCTAAACCTTTCAGAGGGCATTTCCACAATAAGGAGACGGACACACACACACACACGTACCCACCCATTTAGTGGCACAACAGGGGACGTTTCCAAACACCTCGATGTGATCTTCGTGCGAGGAGTTGGACTTCATGGTTTGAGTTTACATTATCTCTGGTCATTCACATGGTACAGCGTTTAGAATTGCACAAAAATTGTCATGGTAAAAGTTTCATTTAATGTAGGGCGTACACGCAAGACATCAACTTGATCAAGTACAGTCAACTAAAATTACAGCATATAAAAATCAAAAGGAAGAGAGAACCTTTCCTTGACGCTAATGACTAGATATCCTCATAAATTAAACATTCATGACACGATATGTCAGTCAAACTTTAGTCGTCATTAGAATTTTTTTCAAGGATACATTATATAATAATAATGAGTTTATCACAACATCGCTCATTATGTGATCGTTTATTTTTAGTCGTGCAGCACAGGGATTTATCACGCTTCCCGGTTGCAAAGTTTTATATGAATTAATAACCCATAGTAAATAGAGCATCTGGGAAGTGTGATAAATCCCTGTGTTGTGGAGCAGAGCCATGTAGACTTTGAATCATCTTACTAATATATGCATAATATACATTGCAATAGCAACACAAGAGACAATGTTAACCAGTTGTAATACATGTAAGCATACCAAAAAGACCAGTAGGAGAGGAAGAGAAGGGGGGGGGGGCGGTTCAAAATGAGATGATGTTAGTTTTTGCAGAACTGACTTCATATAAGGTCTAGTTTAGATCAAAGAGTAATTGCTTCAGAATAGGATGGTATGATGCCGGATTGCAAATCTAAATCTTTTCAAAAAAATCTTTTTTAGAGGAAATGTAAGCAAAGGTCACGAGGTCAAGGGTTATATAATGGCAACAAATGGAATCCCTGGTTGCACAGAATTTACCAGTGAAAGGTCAATCCAATGTAATTAAACAAGGCCCATGTCACTAAGGAAAAAGAACACTTTTCCCCATGGATTGACCTGTAGGTTCCCATGGAAAGACCTTTACTCATTACATATGTTATACCCTTGACAAGGTTTTAACCATGAAGTGTACATGTTGTACTTTGACCTTGATATTTGACCAATGACCTTGATTTAAAGGTCATATCACCTTGATTCAAGGTCATGACATCCTTTACCGGTAGACCCTAAAACAACAAATCTGTGAAATACCGGTATTACTAGAATACATATCGAGGAGAAGAAGCTATTACCTGGATGAGCTTTTACCCTTGACATGTATTGTGTCCTTTGACCTATGGTCTTATTTTTAGGTCATGACACATCCTTTGGTCATAAGCTATAATTCTGTGAAATAGTATTTTATTATTATTATTAAGTCCATGAGGGAAAGAAATTATGTCCTTGACAAAATATACCAGACAGACAAAGGACAAAATATACCAGACAGACAAAAGACAAGAGACACTGAATGGACAACGCCATAACACAGACCCCACTAGACTAGCAAGATGGGCCTATCAAAATGGTCGGACGGAAGTGAAGGAGAGAAAAGACAAAAATGGTAAAGGGCGAAGCAATCCTCAAATTATACAAGCTTACCTTTGAGCTTCCATTAACAGTCTTGTGATTACTTTTGTTTGTCAGTGGGCGACGTGGACTGCGTGGACTTGGTAGTTTATTAGTTGGAGCGGAGGGTGGTGAACCTGGTCTGACCCTGGGGGAGTGTTTCCCCGACCCTCGGGACGATGTCACAGAGAGGTACGGTGAAGGCTGGGATAGATTTTCTCCATTGGCTAACTGCCGTAGATTTTCCTTCAGTGTAACTTGAGTATCGGCTTCGCTGAGCCAACGTAGAAACAATTCGTCAACTTTGTTTTTCAATACCGGCTTCAAGGCCATTCTTCTTCAGTTTTAGAAATTTACATGGAGAAACTGTTCACTGAAAAAAACAAATAATACAAAAATGTAAGTAATAATATAATGCACATATCAATATACTAGCACGGTGTATGAAAAAGTCTTTTATTACATCATTCTGCATCAAGAGTGAAGATTACAGATAATGGCAGACATGCACATCCCTACATGTACAGACGGACAATAAACATTTACTGCATTTAGTATGAATACAGAATCAGGCAATAACTTCAATTTTTTGGTTTTCTTCAACAAGTACTGTGTGTTAATTTTTTACATACATTTGTAGATTTGCTCAAAGACAAGATGTATATAAGTTTATATTGAAATAAGATCTGTGTTTCTGAAATATATATACAAATGCCCCCGTCAGCATCTTTGCTAGTAAACACTATTTTCTGTTCAGCTGGTGAAAGGTCAAGGTCACACGTTCAAAAATGTTGGTACTAATGAAAAGGTCTTGTCACAAGGAATAAACATGTGAGATATCAAAGCTCTATAACTTACCATTCAAAAGTAACGCCCTGTTAAAGTTTTTGAAAAGAAGGTCAAAGCAAAGGTCACAAGGTAAAAAATAATGGTATCAATGGAAAGGTCTTGGCACAAGGAATATACATGTGAAATATCAAATCCCTATCACTTACCATTCAAAAGTTATTCCCAATAATATAACTTTTGCCACGGACAAACAGACAAACAAACAGACAGACAGGCCAAAAACTATATAAAAAAAACTTCTTTTATCATTTAATCTTAGGGAACATGAAACAATAGATAACAAGATGTGTTTGTGGAGCACAGATGCCCGAGATAATAGATACAGCTAAATTTTACCAAAAGTTGACTAAACTCCAAAGTCAAGGTATTAAGTAAAAATTCCGTATAAAAATGTATTCCCAATAATATTATAAAGTAGGTCAAAGTCCAAGGTCAATGTAAAAGCCTGGTCGTAAGGAATGCACATATTAAACATGAAAGGCATATCACTTACCATGATTACCATTTAATATTTAGTTTCATTGACAGCAGGACAGACTGACAGACAAACAAAGCCATATACGATATATCAGTATATGCTCCCTTGGTCAGTAGATTGTAGGCATAAAATATTCTCCCTTGGTCAGTAGATTGTAGGCATAAAATATTCTTTCATTTTTGATGTATGGCTTTCTCTATTTCTTTCAAAGTGAGAAACTTGTTTAAAATGTGAGAAAGGCAGAGTTTGAGGCCATTTGGTTTGTTTGAGGATGGGGTGGAGGGGCACTTACTCCAAACTATCTATGCCAATTACATACCTATGTGAAGTACACATGAGTATATAAGTTCCACAACTTTGAAAGAGTTGTCTTTCTTACTCCAACAGACCACAGTACTTTCTTACTCCAATAGAATACAATTGTGTTGATCTTTTTAATTTATTAATTTTATTTTATTTATTTATTTTCTTTTTGGAATCTGGTGCCACATGGATTTTCCAAGACCCTGGGGGTCAGAAGCTACATGTAAAACAAAATATCAGGTGCACAACTAGACCACAGACCCATTTTCATGCAAAAAGAATTTACTCTCTGTCAATAATATGAGAATTGGTGTTCATGCACAAAATTACATTGAGTAAACTTATATACATGATATATGGGAGAATGACCACACCCAGTTTCGACTACTGTAGGTGTCAGAAGGTCAAACAAAATATCAGGTGACAAATATACTGCAGGTCAATTGTAAAGGAAAAAGAATTCATTTCTTACAATTCAGAGGTTCAGAGTATTTGCATTGAATTCTGGAGAAATGTTAAATGGACAGACAAACGGATGTCGGACACAGATGACTGGTCTTTGACCAGTTGAGCTCAAAAGACTTGAACATAGCCTGGACGTGGGGAACATGCTGATTGTGTTGAGATCATAGCATGGATGTCAATGAACATGTTTGAATGCTGAGCCATCATGACCGGTTTGAACTGTTCAAAACATTTATAGTGAGAATACAATGACTGAATGAGGTAGGGCTGGGTCCATACCACGATGGACGGATCCGATACGCATTGCAATGCCACCCTTCCCATACTGTTCGAATCACAATCAGAATACTTTACACCTAGGACAGAACCGGTGAGAACGTGATAAGGACTACTTGGGAACGTATTGAGAACATAACGTGATAAGGACTACTTGGGAACGTATTGAGAACATACAATAAACTGCATCTTATTTTTTCCTAACTGGCTTATGAATGCAATAGGATCATAATAAGGACTGCTAAAATTTTAACTTACATATATTAATGTGGAGACTTTCACGTCACTAATGTTTTTAAAACGTTCTTGGTTTGAGAGTTCCAGAAAGAGCGGAATCAGACCTCTACACAACTTACATGTATCCCTTGGATGTGTTATGATTGTAGCATGAACTTAGCAAGGACTTCAAGAAAATCGCATAAACGCTTTACTATTGTAATTTAAAGACATTGTCATTGCTGTTTGAACTTGGGGTATATTGTATTACGATATTGACTGCACATAGTACAAACAGGGAGGCATACCTGTCAACTTTGAAATTCTCAATAGAGGAAGTTATAGTTGAAAAAGAGTGAAATTATGGAGTGAATCAATTTTTCGATGGTTTAGGATAAATTGTGACATTTGAAGGATACTATCTTCTAAACAATTTCATTGAATGGGAACCTTATAGTTCTAAGAAAACAATGGTTACTATATGATGCATACACATTTTATCATTGAACTGGGTGGACACTTTGCTGACAGCAATGTACTTTACGCATTTTTATTAAAAAATTCAATACAATTTATTCTTTTTCATAGGAGAAAATAACAATTGGGAGATATGGTCCAAAAAGGAGTCTCCTGTGATTTTAGAAGGTTGAGGATGAGGTTCAAAAGAGGGAAAGTTGAAAGGTATGGGAAGGACTCTAAAAAACGTGTTAGGGACACAAAAAGTTGTATTTTACACATTATGCAGTCATCATATATTCTTTCAGATAGATCTGATGCTCCAAAATGAAAAATACATTCTTATGTTCAACAAAAAATTATTGACTTAAAAGATAGGGCTGCAACTATACACTAAGCTCATTATACATTATACATTAATATCGTACCACAATATTTGCTTTCGACACAATTCGTATCACAATTTTTTGATTTTTCACCTAAGAGATGAAATCAGACTTAATATAGGGCTTTGGGCACTATTAAATTGTATTTTCTACTGGTAGTGGTATCAAAGAAGAATACCAATAAGAGAACAATATAATGAAGTGTCAATCTCCTTGAAGACAGATATCTGGAATAATCTTTATGTAATAAGTTCCTTAAGGAGGTATTGTTTCATCCCATCCACCTCCCCAGTCTACCAATGCAGAAGAAATCCAGATTTTTTTCCAGTGTCAACTGAACTGTATACAAATCCCCAGTCGATATCGCGCTCAGTCTTGCCAATAAAAGTATTTAAACGATTAAAGCAATAAAAATAGTCTTTACAACATGCATGTTTTAATTTGATAATGATCCATCAAAATTTTACTAATGTAAAAAACAAGAACATAGGGAATCATTATTTATTCGATATTCTCTTTAAAACTCTTATCTAGTGCAAACAAAAACAGAATTTAATGAAATCTGATACAGTATGACACGTGCCGATCTACGTCATATCTAGATGTTGTAAACGTGAAGAATTACATGTGCATGTTAACGTATTCATGACTAAGTAATTGCGTTAAGAGTGGTTGTCTTTAGTTGGTCACTCGATAGATATATATTTATTATCATATTATTATGGCGACAACGCAACACATACCATCAAACTTGCAAGCATTGATTATTTCAAACGAAACTTGGTGTCTCTAAAGGTTAAAATAGGACAGATTGATGCACGTTGTAGAAGTCATAAATTTGTTTCTCAGGTAAATAAAAGCTTGCTATGGGTTAGCGGACGTTTGACATCTCGGGTTGTAATTACAGTATAACAGTATTCCACATTTGCCTTCAAAGTTTTACCGAACAGTCGGTTCGACATGATTCTTAAGTTTACCGGACCGAAGCAATTTTCACAAGACATGTCCGACGGACCGACGAACCTTCGGAAACACCGACGATTAAAATTAAAGTACATGCTTTTTGTTATCTTCATAAATGATTTGCCTGATATTGTGGAATCTACTGTCTACTTGTTCGCAGATGACACTAAGATCAGGAAGGAAGGGATAAGAGGATACTTCAAAAGGATTTGGAAAGTCTGACAGATTGGAGTGACAAATGGTTATTGAAATTTCATCCAGATAAGTGCAAATATTTACATATTGGGAAACATAATCCAGCATCAGATTATCAATATTACCAACTGATGGGAAAGACATTAGAAAAAATTGAAGAGGAGAAGGATATAGGAGTATATGTGGATGAAAGTCTTTCATTTGATAAGCATATATGTGAGAAGGTCAAGAAAGCTACATCAATGTCAGCAATTATAAGGAGAATCTTTCAACATCTAGACGAACGGACATTCGTACCACTCTATAAGTCACTTGTTCGAACCTACTTTGATTATGCTAGCTAAGTATGACATCCGTATAAGGCCAAACATATCGAAATGATAGAAAATGTTTCAAGTAGAGCGACCAAACAATTACCAGGTTTGGCAAATTTGTCATACCCAGAGAGACTAAGGAAGCTAAAACTACCCACCCTCACTTATAGAAGATACAGAGGAGACATGATTGAGCTCTACAAAATCACCAGTAGGGAATATGATACAAATGTACATCAGCGGGAGACTTCTTAAAGATGTGGGATGAAACAGTACTGAGAACAGGAGGGAGAGGGAATTCAAAGAAGATATTCATACAAAGGGCAAATTTAGAAGTAAGGAGGAACAGCATCTGCTTAAGATCAGCAGCAATTTGGAACAGTTTACCAGAGGATGTGATTAGTGCGAAAGCCCTTAACACATTTAAGAACAGATTAGATACATGTAAATATTGGGAGGGACAAGAAGTAAAGTTTGACAACTATAGGGCCAGTATCACCATTGGAAGTCACAAGTATAAGTTAAAAGACGAGTCCAGCAAAGAGGATCTCACAGAACTTGCGCTGGAAAACAACGCTAAGTAACGCTAAGTAATTAAGGCCACTTTTTTTTTTTTTAATTGGATTACAGATTTTTTTTTTTAAAAATTTGGGTCCGTAGGCCGAAAAAAAAAAAAAAATTCCATCCCCCTTTACTGACTCAACTTAAATTTGAGTGATACATGTACACTGAACAGATAAAAATTATGCTCAGAATGGCTTTATCTGTTCATTTTCTGTTTTAACACTTGACAGTGACCTTCCTTAGAATCCTACACTATTGTTGATGTGTACATGTAATATTAACTTGAACACTATTTTTTATCTTTACATGTCATCACAGTATCGTGACAATCAACAAGAGGGTTGCAAAAGTTTTACAATTTCTAATTTATAAGAGCCAGAAGTTTTAGAAATTTCTAAACCAATTAAGCCTGTGTTTGTGAAACATGAATGCCCCCTGTGGCATCTTTGTTAGTATAAACACCATTTTCTGTTAAGTATGATTCCGGGGGCATAAAAAAGCAGAAAATGCGATCTTTGGAAATTTTTTTTGGGGGGAGGGGCTTAAATCTGTATGCTACATTGCTAGTTATACTTAGATAAAAACAAATCTATAATTGTGTTTTATTGTTGATTGGAGGGGGGGGGGGATTCTGGTCCTCCACTCTTATGTCTAATTCAACTCTCATAATGTTATGCCAGAATGAATACAGTGCTATACAAGGTATACATACATCTATTTATGCTTTCTGAATACATTGCCTCTACTGTAGCTCAACTGCCTGATTGGGCAACGTCATTTGTCAGGCCTTGACTTTATTTCACGGTACATGTACCTCCGGCCCTGACATTCATCTAACTAAAGGTACCCTATACCATGTCCCCGAAACTTTCATGACCTTGTAACTGTCTTTTAAAAACTGTAAATTTGAGCTAGGATTGTCAGAACATGATGATTCCATCTCCATCACGACCAAAGTTTTACTTTTGTTTTCCATATACAATACATGATTAATCTCGATCTCGTTTTATAAAACGATACCATCGGCCACTCGGTGTTTATCGCAGGATTTTTTGGACACACAGCTATTTGAAATCGTTTCAAAAATAATTATTTTTGATTTTTCTTTTCTTTTTTTTTTGTCACAGATCATAAATTCCTAGGACCGGAAAATAAAAAATAAAATCCCCAAAAAATGATTTTATTTTTTTTCTAGATTAGCAAAAAATACGGTCGCCGGATCCGTAATCCAATTTAAAAAAAAAATCTGGCCTATTGTATCATAAATGCAATGAATCAATGACAAATACATAATTTCATAAAGATATGAAATTATTATCAGTTCTAAGCACAGGCTGCCGATGTTTATCTATTAAAAAATATAAACCAACCTTTTGTTGTTTTTTATCATACGTACAGGGAAAGAGGAAAAGGTATTTTACAGAAATCGGGGCGAAAAATTTGACCTAAAAATGTTGACATGTTTTTTTACCTGCTGAATCGTTTATTTTAGTTTTCATATGGAAATCCAGGCATCGTTCGATTCATTTACACTTCAGCTATTTGCTTCTATAACGCACAAGTCGAAATAATGTCACTAGAAGACACAGCACGGCCGTTTTCCTGCTCCCTTACCGGACCTCGACCTACTTCACCTCTGCCATTGTCGTTTAAATCACGTGATCGCTAATGACGTGTGCAACTCCGGGCTGAAGAAACAGAAATAAAATATAATAAAAAAAAAAAGTCAAAATTAAATGGAACGTTTTGCAAAATTTTGTTTGCCTTATTTTTTAGATTAGACTTATGCTACTTCATTATTTTTTAAAGCATTTATAAGCTTTGAATACATCGTAAGGTTTGGAGGTGTGTCTTATGACGTCACGCACATGTTTCTGTTATTAGCGATCACGTGATTTAAACGACAATGGCAGAGGTGAAGTAGGTCGAGGTCCGTTAAGGGAGCAGGAAAACGGCCGTGCTGTGTCTTCTAGTGACATTATTTCGACTTATGCGTTATAGAAGCAAATAGCTGAAGTGTAAATGAATCGAACGATGCCTGGATTTCCATATGAAAACTAAAATAAACGATTCAGCAGGTAAAAAAACATGTCAACATTTTTAGGTTAAATTTTTCGCCCCGATTTCTGTAAAATACCTTTTCCTCTTTCCCTGTACGTATGATAAAAAACAATAAAAAGGTTGGTTTATATTTTTTAATAGATAAACATCGGCAGCCTGTGGTTCTAAGCCATAAATGAACAATTCTGTCCAATAATTCAAAACATTTAGTTTAAATTTGGAACGAAATGTCTCAAGGCATATGCTGGTTAGAAGCGAAACGACCCAGGACGTACATGTAACACGCAATCGAAGCGAAACGTCTCGTTCCGGTTCAACGAGAATAGTTGTAGACCTATTCAAAGATGTAGTAAGAACGTCTCGAGGAAACATGAAGTTTTCGATAGGGCTTGGGGACAGCAATTCAACAGCAGCGTAATACTTAATTCAAAGAAACCAGTGTCAGCTAGAAATTATCCCCTGTTGCAAATTTATACTTGTCAAAAACACGACCCAAAAACACAAGGCACACCCTCATAAATTACCCTTTCCTTGTTGAAGATCTTAAGTCGAAGGTGCGAATAAATTCTTGGGAAACTTTGCTTTTCAATTATTACCTGTATTTAAATTCAAATTCACACGAGGGAGTGTAGAAATTTTTCAAATATTGCAAGTGAGAGCTTGCATAGGAATTCCGGAAACCAGTTATCAAAATCTAAAAGTTAAAATTAAAAAACGTCACTGAGTTTAAATTTCCGTGTTTCCGCCACCATATCGAAAGCACGCCTGCTGGGCCGGGGCTTGAAATAACTCGACAGTTGAAATTATGTATATTATTATTATACTTATTACGTATTATTAAGAAGAAGAAAGTTTAGTTTATAATTCATTGATGGATCTATATGGAAGTCATCCTATCATAGGTCATTTGTCATATTGTTTCTTCCACTGTCTAAGTTTTTCGCTTACTTGCGATTTAACTCGCTCTATGGATTTGAAACTGTCCGGACAGTAACAGTTTCTGGACAGTTGCCCTTTAAGTTTTCAAGTACTTTGTAGAAACTTATTTTCAAAATTTGGTGACAATTTGTTAGATTTTTAAATGGAGAATTCAATTCATGAATCAGATAAACAAAATTTTGCAATGAAGTTGCTTTATCACACCATCTTTTTACTCCTTTCTGCCCCGTTTAATGTCGGTAACCGGGGGAAGTAGCTGAGAACCATACCTTTTTAATCTACGTGATTTGAGAAGTTTCGGTTCTATTTTCAAGATTATTTTTAGAAAAGATTGAAGAAAACAATATTCAAAAATCATCCAGTTTGGGCTGAAATTGATCGAGATAGACAGCTTTAAAATCATGTGTCCGGAAACTGTTCCAGTGAATTGCAAAAAACGGCTAAAATATAGGGTCATAAAATCGATCTAGAAACCATATTTCTTGATAGATTTATTATTTTCTTTCAACATGAGTATCTGTGGGAAGGGCATAGCATTATTTGAGAGAAATTTGAATCTTTTCCATTAAAGGACAGAGGAGTTATCCCCGAAAAACCTTCAAAATCGTCCGGAAACTGTTCCGACACCAGTAGAGAAGAAGGGAGAGGTTCTCCAACTAGACCCTGTTGCAGCACCAACCGCAAAACACGAAAACACCCGATGCGAAAACACTAAAGACGAGCATACCAAGAGACGGAAAAGAGACATACAACATAAGCATGGAGCACAAAAGACTACACATAAACCAACGAGACCAATGGGTAACCGGTGCTGACTTTGGACGGCCATTTTCCACGCAAGTAGCAAATGGTGTGGTTATCCTGGATTACGTGCGCACAACCGTCTCAATTCTCCAATTACCCAGAGGTCTCGAAGAACGTAAAGTATAATATGGTGTAAAACAACCTCCTCAGGTTGCATGCAATATTGTAGGAATTAGTTTGTGTTTACTGAACGCAATCTTGGGATGTGACTGTTCAGTACCAGAAAGACTGTTATTGTGCATCATGAAACTAGAATAAACCCTATTATAAACACAAAATTCCTCAGTAAATGTGTTTCTGTTGTTATGTAATGGCCATTTTCAAATTCTGTTCAGTACAAACAAACTTCAAGATCACACTTATTCAAAACAAGCTAAACTTTAGAAGTTATCATCAGCTAAGACTCTGAAGTCAAAGGTACATCAAAGAAGTTGTTCTAATGTAGTGCAATCGTGCCGTAGTAAGACAGACAGGGTAGTTTCTATTCAAAACATTGTCAAAGATCATCCATACTCATCGAGGATCACTGACGAGGGTTAGGTACCCGAAACGTGCATGTATGGTCCATGCTGCAAATATCTCTGTTCTTAAATGATGCTTTTGAATTGGAAGGTGTTTAACATTTGAACCACTTGGTGAATGTCACTGCTGGTGGACCAGGAGTTACCGAGGGCACACGTAGCCAAGTTGGATCATGGATCAACTTCGGTTATCTGTATCTTCAACGCATTCGAAAATTTCTGTTATAAAAAAATCTTGAAATTTCCAAAACGTGGGTCCTGTAGCATTAGGAATGTAACGTTACACTAAATCACGATACGATACGTATCACGATACAAGGCTTACGAAACGATACGTATCAGGATACTTTTCTATCCAATCCAACTCTAGCTCACACATTCCTTGAATTCAGAGAAAAACTTAACATACTTGCATCAATTTAGTCTTAACAGCATAAAGAGGGTTCTTACAAGTTACATGGTGATGGGGATATACTTATTGGCTATACAATGTGCATTATAAGTAAATGATTCCGAAAAAAAATGTCTCTATTTGTTACATTCTGCTTTATCACGCCTCAGACAAAATTGTTGGAATCTGATTGGTCAGATCATTGTCACATGACGCCGTGAAAAAAGCCGTATCAGGCTTGTAAATCCATAGTCCGACTTGCAGACCTACGACGGAGTTATCTGTTTTTTCGTCTTCGGTCTGACTGCTATGCATAGGCAAAACTTGAGAATTTCTGTGCAAAATTTTTTCCGGAAAGTCGTCTTTTTTTTTTGACAAATTCCAGTCTCTTCAACCAAAAAATAACTCACCCAGTCCTCCTGCCCCTAAAATTCCCCTCTAAGCCTGGTTTAACCTCTTCTTCTCTTCCGACTTTCCTCTGATCGACGACAGTTTGTCATGCGCACAGAGGTGAACCCAGGCCGTAGAGGGGATTTTTTAGGGGGAGGAGGACTGGGTGAGTTATTTTTTGCTTGAAGAGACTGGAATTTGTCAAAAAAGGACGACTTTCCAGAATTTTTTTTCGCACAGAAATTCTCAAGTTTTGCCTATGCATAGCAGTCAGACCGAAGACGAAAAAACATATAACTCCGTCGTAGGTCTGCAAGTCGGACTAGTAAATCCATATCGGGCGAGTAGTTTATTATGACGTCAACGTGACGTTGTATCATGCCGATGTAGCAAAACAAGATGGTGGCGACCAAGAGATTTGGGCAGACTTCATAAACAGAAATTGACGAAAAAAAGACTTGAAGTTAATTCGGAAAATACACTTTAGAAAATTACAATAACAATATTGTTTTCAATGATTGATTGATGAAGACATTTGAGTGAATGTATGATACAGAGACCCCCCCCCCACACACACATAAAGTTAGAGGTCTTCGACGTGATAAATTCGTTACACGGTTAGTTAGTGACCTGATACGGAAAAATACATGGTGTGAAAAGAAAACCCGTATCGGGCGAGGCGAAAGCTAATAATATTGTACTGTAACTAATATTATTAGTCCCCTACCGGCTCGCTTTAGTTTTCCAGACTTTTTTTCGCTGTCGTGGCAGATATAGATCTCATTTTTAGTATGTGAGTTTATCTCAATGTGATACAGATCAAGTTCGAGTTTGGTTCCGATTGACCAATTTTTACAAGAGTTATGGTCTCTGGACTTAGCAAATTTCATGAAATTCTAAGTTATCCGGACTTTTCTTCCAAGGTATTGCAGATATTGAAATATTTTTAATATGTGATTGCATCGTAGTGTTATACGGTTCAAGTTAGAGTTTGGTTCCGATTGACCTATTTTTACAAGAGTTATGACACCTGGAATTAGCAAATTTCATGAAATTCTCAGTTTTCCAGACTTTTTTTCGCTGTCGTTCCAGATATTGATCTCATTTTTGGTATGTGAGTTTATCTCAATGTGATGCAGATCAAGCTCGAGTTTGGTTTTGATTGACCAAGTTCCACAAGAGTTACGGCCCTTTGACTTAGCAAATTTCATGAACTTATCAAATTCCAGTCTTTTCATGTCTGGTTTTGTAGATATTGAGCTGATTTTTGGTATGCAGATACATTATAGTCTGATCAAGAATAAGTTGAAGTTGGGTTTGATTTATTTGTTCTTACAAAAGGTATATGGCCTCATAGCAAATTTTAGTAAATTTTCCTGTTTTCCAGACCTTCTTCTAAAACAGTTATTGGTCCCGGTTGTCAATCGGTAAATGTGACTAGCTTATTCAACAGACCACAAAGAAGACCTCGAAGTCATGGCATTCGAAAATATAATAGGCCTGAGATACATAGTTTCTCCTTCGATGACTTGGTTCCATTTTTGAATGAGCCTCTAGGCCTGCATTATATTCGTACCAAATTATATTCTGTTCCTTTACGGAAGTTACACGAAATTTACGAATATACGAAAGACCTCACATTTACCGATACACGTTCCCCAGAATACAGACTACAAGGAGTCATCTTGGACATTTCTACTTTTCGTTTGTTTCAAGCAGTTGGATCAGATAAATCAGAAGAGAAAACAAACCGTCATTTCATTAAAGTAAGATTTGCAAACAAAGGTATTGATAAATTGAATCTTGGTCAAATTTTGAATCACAAAACTGTCACAGAAAAAATCCCACCATATTTCAAAAGAAAAGAAACTCCTTGTATTTCCTATAGCTACACACCAACAGTTGCTTCTAAAATTTACAATTACAGACGATTCCTGCAGTGTATTGATGTCCTACGACACTTATGGTCACACGAACACCTCTATGACAAACGTGACTAATTCAATTTCAGCATTACAAACTTTCCTTTTCTGAGTAGCAACATCCCTTCATCGCCTGCTTATGGATGTTCATATCTCAGTTGATACGCTATGCCAGAGCAAGTACCAAATATACGGATTTTGTTCTGAGAGCTAGGCGTCTTTCAGATAAACTTCTCAGTCAGGGATATGTTTGTGACCGACTAACATCGTCACCGAGGACGTTCTACGGTCGATATGGGGAACTCGTCATACACTATGATGTCCCACTCTCCAGAATGGTGGATGATATTCTGTCATAGACCATTTGAACCATTCAACCAAAGATTGTACTCTATGTCTTCCAAAATGGAAGTTACCGGATGTGACAGTTCTACCGAATTGAAGCGGCGGGTGTTGCATGCAAGCACGAGATGCTTACTCTTCCCGGACACCTGGTCTCACTCCTATATCGGGAGTTCGCTTCTTTTCAAATGGTAGAGGTTTTTGTTTGTTTGCTTTGGTTCCTGTTTTATCCTGATTTTGTATGCCTTCGGTTTCTGATTTTCTGAATTATCGATTTTGTGCTTTATACAGGGATATGGTCATTATCGATATTTGTCATTGAACTTATTTTGATGTTGGATTCATCTTTCGGCGTAAGTACAGTTCAAGACAGAGTTGAAGGACATGGATTAATGCCGGTAGGGGGCTTATATCGCTTGCGATTCATTAATTTATTTTATTAAAAAATACTGTATCGTTGTGTATCGTTTGAATGGAAGATGTATCGTGATAATGCTGCAAATTGATCTGTTCTTAAATGATGCTATTGAATTTGAAGACGTTTGACATCTTAAAATGTCCATGAATCTATTTTAAATTTAACAAATCTCCAAAAGTCATTTTGCAGACCAAGAGACAAAGAAATGAATACAAGCATTCCTATTACAAGGGATAAAATGTAGCAAATCAGCACATTCAATTCATTTGCACAGGATATCGAAGAGTCAAATTCAAACACCGTTAGCTCAGCCTCAGTACAAAATGCAATCTCAACTTTATCAGCAGCTCAAGGTATAAAATAGTTCATCTAATGGTGAGACAAATTCCTACAATCTTATATCAATAAATATGAGTGAAGAAATTCAACCAAATGACAAATATGGATAAATATACAGCACAAAATCGATAATTCAGAAAATCAGAAACCGCAGGCATACGAAATCAGGATAAAATAGAAAACCAAAGCAAACAAAAACCCCCACCATATGAAAAGAAGCGAACTCCCGATATGATATGGGGGTGAGAACAAATATTGGTGAATCCATATCAGACACAACAAGTTTATCAAAAGATGACGAGAGCGACTTTCTGAATTGTAGGAAGTTGGGTATACCGTTTGAGAAACCTGATACAAATGTAACAATACAAAACCAAAAGACAAAGGAAAAAATACAAACTGAAAAGAAACTTGGTATAATACAGAATAGCTACATTGTACCAAGTCCACCTCCATTGTGTGAAAATTCACAGTAATTTTATTATAATAAAGTAATAGATGCCATTCGAGAATTAGAATTGACTCAATGACATATGAATTTTTAAACTTTCGTGAAAATTGACAAGAGAGTAGGTTATAATCTAAAATGAAAAGTCCAACAATATGTTTCCGTTGCAGCAACGACAAAAACCAAATAAGAATGTTTTCAAAGAAGAATAAAATGGACCAAGAAGTTGTACCGAATGAATTAAAAGACATGTCAGTTGTTGAACAGTGTAAACGTCTTCAAATTGAATAGCATCATTTAAGAACAGATAAATTGGCAACGTGGACCAGACATGCACGCAATTGATTTGCTGATCATCTCCTGCCATATATATTAACATGTTAGGGCATGGTGGTATTGCTGCTAACGGACACTGCGTGAACTTTCCCCAAAATATTAATGAGCCAGCAAAGAATCTCCCTAAACTCTCATCAGAAATATATATCATTAGAGTAACAAAAAGAAAAGGGAAAGATAATAAAAGCATTGCCAAACATTTTCGATACAGACGTTTCAAGGTTCAGCGGGCGATGGAATGGATAAAATTAAAAAGCAAATCTTTGAAAAGTCTGACAAGTGGTCTGCCACAGATCAAGTACTCATAATCACAGAAACATCAGGTATTTCCGGTTCTGGGGTACTTTTACAGGAACCCCTATTATAATATACAAAGAGAAATATCAGAGATGGTAGAGGACGTTGCAGGTGACATAAACAATGAATCTGTCATACTTAACACTAAGAAAAAGAGGCGAGGAGACGAACCCGTGTCAGAATTCACCACAACAATTTTTTTTTCACACTGGCATTTCCTCCTCTTTTCCCTCTTCAGCATGGTGATTTTAACTTTAACCGCCCAAGAACTTGAATGGGAATATAATCTGATATGATACAAAGACAGTAGGTTCTCAAAACATCAATATTTCAAGTTCATTGTACATAATATGATAATGAGAAAAAGAGCCCTAGAAATGTCATCTTTTACAGTTAGGCAAAAACTTGGTGAATGCCATTATTCAATAGAAGAGGTCAAAGAAAAAATAAGATCGGGCGATAGGTCCATTGCAGATAAATTACTTTATTTCAGTGCCCCTTTGAGAAGAACATCTCAATATTGGTCTCAACATTCTAGAGAACTCAAAGCGCACAATATCAAATAAGAGGAGAGAATGATCTGCCATCATTTTTCAACAGGCAGTTGTGCTGAATGTTAAACGTCTTTAAATTCAATAGCATCATTTAAAACCTGATAAATCTACAGCATGGACCAGACATGCACGTTTCGGGTACTAAACCCTCGTCAGTGATCCTTAATCGAAGGGAGCAACCATTTTATTTTTATGGGGGGGGGGGGGGGGGCAGGAAGACTTTTGCCAGCCGGAAAATCTTTTTCAGCCATTTTAAGAGCCGGAAAATTTTTTTCGCCGGCCCTTCGGGCCGGATTATTTTTTTTTTTGTTGTAATTTTCCAATGTTGAAAATTACCCTAAAGTTTAAATAATTCAGCGTGATTTTTCGGCCATATTAAACATCAAACACACAATGAACTCATCTCTTGCCATCAGCTCACTTCATTTTAATTTCTTGAATGGCATATAGTGCCTATAATTTGTTTACTAAAATGATACTCAATGGAGACAGGCAATATGGTGCTAATGACTTTTGAAGGAGCTGTTAAGATAAGGCGTAAAATCAGCCCTGAAAAGTGGAATTTTGAAAATTGAAATTTCAAGAACCTTTTTTGGTAAAATGTATACCTATACGGCATCCCATCAGAATATGAAGTTATTTTTTATCTGTTTTGCATAATATTGCAAATTTTTAGGTCAAAACTTATCTTTTTCTCACAGAAATCAATAGAAAACGGAAAAGTTTTATTGAACATTGTTCCCCCCGGATATACAGAAAGCCACTTTTACTGGAGATGTGTATCCATGATACAAATTTTTTGGCAAAGTGGGGTTCTGTATCTCCGGGGGGAACACTACCCCAGAGACGAAAAACTAAAAATGGAAAGGGGGTGCATTTTATAAGAATCGATCTTTTTGACCATTAAATATAGCACATTTGACTATTTTTCCTCTTTAATCAATCAAACATTGTGTACTCAATATGATTGAATGAAAGATACAAGAATTAGAAACGAAATAAGCAAGAGTGATGTTCATTTCTCCGTCAATGTGTATTTCGCGCTAAAGGCTTACATTGTAGCCATTGAATGAAGAATAAGACCGTATTTTAAGTTCCGGATTTCATTATTTACCGATTTAAGGAAATAGAACGTTCGAAATCTATTTCTGATACACAATGTAGACATATTTAATGTCTTTTAGCTTATATTTTTCCATTTTAGATAAAATATTCAAAAATGTATACGTTTTTTGTCGATATAATCGGATTTTCTATCCGAGCACCCCTACCTCTTTCGACCTTAATTTTACAACCTTAAGAGTTCCTTAACATAATTTAAAACATGTAAAAGGTCTGCAAGTACATTATATTTCAATAATGATTCATGTTTTTCTGTGAACGATTCGCCATGCGGAAGAAATAAGTCACGAGATTCAGGGCTAAATACGGCCCTTATCTTAACAGCTCCTTTGATTTATTCACTCCAAATTGCGCAAAGTTTGTTCCATTTTTTATACTTTGTTTATGATACACAAAAAAGTGTTTACTGGGCAGTCAGAAAGGTCGGAAGAGAGGGGTGAGGGGCAATTTCATGATCCGGAAAAAAAATTTCGCCGGCCCTCTGGGCCGGAAATTTTTTTTCCCTAAAATTTCGATCCGGAAATTTTTTTTTTGCAAAGTCTTCCTGCCCCCCCCCCCCCATAAAAATCAAATGGTTGCTCCCTAAACAATGTAATATGGCCAAAAAGTATGAAAATTATCTGTCCAAAAATGTACCAAAAGACGTAGCAGATTGGTTGGGATATGATGCTACAGGACCCACGTTTTCGAAATTTCAAGAAATTTTGTAAAAGAAAATTTCAAAATGCGTTGGAAAGACAGACGATCAACCAAAGTTGATCGAACTTGGCTACATGTGCCCTCGGGGACTCTTGGTCCACCAGCAGTGACCATTTTAAGCCTTTAAGTCGATGGCTATATTTTTCTTACAACAGGAACAAATCTGACCTGAATAATAAATCCAATATGTTCACATCATTACAACATACACACAATGTGCTCCAATACTTCGTACTAAATCTTACTTCAAAGAGGTCATGCGTCCATCCTTGGCGTTGAAACTTACTGGTACAGACAGGAATTTGCTAAATCTAGGGAAATGATTCGCTGGCATCGCTTGTGTTGGAAAGCAGATAAGGAGCCACAACACCTCTTGTCCAATGTCATACATGCGGGTTAAATCCAGAGCAGCAAACTGAATCCCTTTCAAAATAGGCTTCAGAAACCTTTGGTATGATTGTTTTGCATCCAGCTGAAAAAGACAGCAATGGTCAGTCGTTGAAAGACTTTTGGCCTACCCCCGAAGGTACTGCTTCTCCTCCAGTAGAAGAAAAAAAAATCATTAGTAAAACTAAACTGGACGTTAAAGAATCGCAGGCATCTGTTCTAGATTATCTTTTGCTTACAAACATAGTAAACATACATCGTTGTTAAGAATACTGTCTTCGACTACCTGAAAACTCCAAATCAAATGTTCGAAAGTGCCCGATGGAGTTTGCAGAGAAATAAATCCTGGAAAGATGTTACGTTATGTTAATTTCTTTATCTATTTATTTCTTTTTTTATCTAATTGAGTGGATTCGCCCCTCTATACGTAACATCTTTATATATTTATTTATTTATTTATTATTTTTTCTAATTTTTATTACATTTTTTCTTCTCATTTGTTCAACTACCTACATATTTCTTTACTTGATTATTTCATTAATTTTTTTTTAAATCTAATTTTGTTTTTTGTCTTTTATTCTCATTTGTTCACCTACGTATTTCTTTTTCTATTTACTTCTTTCATTTATCATCTATATATATATTTTTTATTTTTCTTTTCTTTTATTCTCATTTGTTCATCTATATGTTTCTCATTCGTTTATTCACAGATCCTACGAAATTTCATGTCTATGAAAGCAACAGTAAGCCCAAAAAAAGCCGTCAATAAACAAATATTAATGTCACAACATAAGCCCAATATTATAGCGTAATTAAGTAATTATAAAATGAGGGCGAAATGACCCACCAATAACAACAATTAAAATAAGGGCGAAAGTAGTGTAAGCATCCTGGGTAGGTAGGTAGTATTTTTAGAACTGGGGAATTCCGGGATTTGAGTATGGGTTTGGGGGAATTCCGAGGGGAATTCCGTGTTTATTTATAGAATGGGGAAGTCCATGGTAAATTCCTAGGGAATTCCCAGAACTATATTTAGGTGTTTGGAAAGTCCCAGACCTATATTTAAGTGTTGTTCTAGAAAATCATCTATTCGTGGAAGGAATATTTTCCCCCTACAACTAGATGAAAAAGAATTAATAAAGACAAATTGAAAGTTTACACATATTTTATTCATCATTGTACATATTTCAAAAGTCTATGCACTGTACTGTGGCCTCACATTCTGACTCGCCATAGGTGAGCGTCCTCTGTTTGCTCCATAGATGGGTCGTCCTCTGTTTGCTCCATAGATGGGTCTGGGGTAATTTGGCCTGTAGCTTCCATAGTTGTTGGGTCCCGGATACGTGTTGTATTCCTGTTGTACAGGACAGTCTCTGGCCCAGTGTCCCGTGCCTTGACACTTGTAGCAAATGTCGCTCTGCTTCTTGGGCGGCTGAGGACATTCGGTAGCAAAATGTCCCTCTTCATTGCAATTGTAACATACGTATCTAGCTTTCTTCTTGGGTGGTTCCTCTCCCTCTTCGGCATTTCTCTTGTTATCCATCAATGTTTGGATGTCGGCTTGCATCTTGGAAATGGATGTCTGTACATCTTCCATCATGGCAGTCATGCGCTGACAATTGCTATGGATGTCGTCCATTCTGTTGTCTGCAGGCTGCTGCTGTACATTGCCGTTTGGCCATTGAAAGTCAAAGTTGGTTAAATCAATATCAGAAACTTGTTGAGATGCCATCTTAGTTGTGTCTCCTATGAAGCACATAGCATGAATGACTGGCTTTGAAAATGTGTGTGAAATATATACTCAAATCATTGTTCTAGAGTGTTCTATCTAATTTACATATGTCCTAGCTCTAAGTGCACTTGAATGACCTTTCACGGCACGTGTTACTTTGACTTTCAAACAACCTTTCGTGTCAACGGCACGCGCTGGTATCTTGCCAGTGAGAACTTTCTAGAACATATGCCTTTCAAACGACCTTTCGTGTCAACGGCACGCGCTGGCTACTTGCCAGTAAGAACTGTGTAGAAGTGTCAAGAATATATGACTTCATTTTATCCTGCACCTGCAGCTTTGACTTTGAAACAACCTTTCGTGTCAACAGCACGTGCTACTTTGACTTTCAAACGACCTTTCGTGTCAACGGCACGCGCTGGCTGCTTGCCAGTAAGAATTGTATAGAAGTGTCAAGAACATATGACGTCATAAATGTCGGGCGCGCAATAGAAAAGTCGGTCAGTACAATAAAGTCAGTCACCTGGAATCCTGTAGAAAAAAAAATTGGTTAGTACAATAAGGTCAGGCACTCGGCTATTAACCAAGAACATTTTAGGTAATATATAACTGACACGTGTCCGTCCCGTTCAAGGTCAGAGTCAAGGTCATGGATGTAAAACTCAATGTCATACTGAAGGTCAAATGACACGTGATCACGTGATCGGTCACGTGACCGAATTTTCTAGAATTCCCTATGTATATATAAACCCCAATTTTCACAGAGCAACCATCATTTTGTCCTTGACAAGAGACCGAGATGGCTGCTGACAAGAAAACTGTTGCTGACATTAGAGAAAAGACCCGGGAAGATGTTGAATCTGCCCAGAGGGAAAAAAGAGAAGAAGAAACCAACAAACAGCGCGACTTTGACGCTAAAGATGTACGAGATTACTACGACATCAATGTCAACAAGGCCTACCAGTCCCGCAAGTTTAGGACCATGGGAAAAAAGTATACAGTACAATTCAAAGATATGAGTAAAGACATTACACCCACCCAGTTTCCCAAAGTGCTGCCTAAGATCATGAACACTTTGGTGGACGATCTTAAAGACGAGAACGGTATCAAGGATGCTGACTACGTAAGGGCCATTGTACACCATCCTTCTTTGAAATCTGAGATATGGATCCCGTTCTCCCAGAGTACGGAGATGTCCGGGGACGCCATTTTGAAAGAAGTTCAAAAGGTCCAGCAATCCAACGAGGATTTCAAGATGGAGGACGGGCAGACCACAATCGATTTGTTGCACGTAGAGATGCCCATGGGTAGTGGTGGAGGTTCAGTTAAACATCTGCATACGGACAAGGAAACATTCAGAAAAGGAAAGAAGTCCATTTTCAGTATCGTGAATGATGAGGACCACATGTGTCTATCTCGTGCCATCGTCGTGACCATGGTCCATGCCAACAAACCAGAAAAGGAATCCGAGGAATGGAATAAAGAATGGGATCAGATAAGAAGACCAAAAGGCTACAAGTTGCAGAAAGAAAGAGCTAAAACACTATGCGATCAGACGGGGGTCTCCAGCGAACATGGGTGCGGTCCAGCTGAATGGGAGAAGTTCCAAAAAGTCCTGACACCCAACTACAGGCTGAAAATTTACCAACAGAACGCTGTAGCCAAAACTCTGAAGTTTGACGTTCTGTACAAGTAAGTATTGTTTTGTCTTCTTTGTGAATTTATTTGAATTTTATTTTGTGATTCTATGTACTTAATATTTTATTCTATCTTTACAGAGGGTCCGCAACCGATGACAGGATCAGACCAAAGATTTTACATATCTTGTACACGGACAACCACTACGATGCCATCACCTCCATGCCTGGTCTAGTGGAGAAACAATACTACTGCGACTTCTGTGATGTGGGTTACATAAATGCTGACAACCATAGAAGTACCTGCCCTATCCGCTGTTACTGGTGCCTGTCCTCACCCCCTTGTCCATGGGAAGACGCCAACGTGGAATGCAACAGTTGTGGTGGGAATTTCCATAGCTTGAGATGCTACTGGAACCATTTCAAACCTAACAAGTCCGGTAATAGCATATGCGACCTGATGACTAGATGCGAAGAATGCGGTAGTTGGATCACTAAGCGTTTGAAAGCTGTCCACAAATGTGCCGATAAAGACCATTACTGTAGCATCTGTAAGGAGCAGGTGGGAGAAGGACACTTGTGCTACGTGCAGACGGTACCCATCCCAAAAAAGAAAAAGAAGAAGAGCGACCTATACATCTTCTACGACTTTGAATGCACCCAGGAAACTGGAGAGCACGTCCCCAACTTCTGCGTGGTTCACCGGGCCTGTGAAGCTTGCATCAACCTACCTATCGAAGACTACTGCCAGACATGTTCCAACCTACCGGGAGGCGGACGCGAAGTCATCTTTAAGGGGGAGACCACCTTGGATCAATTCATGGTTTGGTTGTTCAACACCTGTTCCAATGACGGTAAACACAAGAAAATGTGTCACGAGGGAGCCACAGCCATCGCCCACAACATGAAGGGATACGACGGTCAATTCATCCTCCACTTTTTGGTCAACCGAGCCTGTATCAAACCAGATGTAAGTTTTAATTTTTATTTTTTTTCTTGAATATTTCTAAACTAACTAACTTTATTTGAAATTCAAAAAACTTTATTTATTTTAAACAGGTACTGATGAATGGTGCTAAAATCATGACGATGTCTGCCCACGGTGTGAGGTTTGTGGACTCCTACAACTTCCTACCCGATGCCTTGAGCCGTCTACCATCTGCCTTTGGACTGACCGAGTTGAAGAAGGGTTACTTCCCTCACCTGTTTAACACTACAGCCAACCAAAACTATGTGGGACTGTATCCACCTATCGAGACTTACATACCCGACGGGATGAGAGGTAAAGCCCGAGAGGAGTTCCTGGCCTGGTACCAAAACAAAGTCCAGAGGAGAGAGGAGTTCAATTTTGCCAAAGAGATGGAGGAGTATTGTCGGTCTGACGTAGACATCTTGAGACGTTGCTGCGGTAAATTCAGGGGCACCCTCCTGTCCCTCGTCAAAGTGGATCCGTTCGTGGAATGCATTACCTTTGCCAGTACCGCCAATCTAGCTTTCCGCCGCAACTTCATGCCTAGGGAAACTGTAGCCATCTTACCCCCGGAAGGATACTCACCCGAGCGGAAGTACTCCATCAAAGCTTTGAGATGGTTGCGATGGATTGCCCACGAGACTAACCAGGACATCCGCCATGCCAGGAACGGAGGAGAAATGAAGATAGCTCACCTGTCCATCGACGGCTACAACATGAACATGCAGACCGTCTACGAGTTCTACGGTTGCTTCTGGCACGGGTGCCCCGAATGCTACCCCAACATGAAATTGGAGGAACGTCCGGTCAGACACGACTGCACCTTTCAGCAACTGTATCAAGCTACCCAGGACCGTCAGAACTTTTTGAACGAGTTGGGATTTAGAGTAGAACACATTTGGGAGCACGATTACGATCGCCGATGTAAGGAGGATCCGGAATTTGGAGCATTCGCTAAGAAAATGGCCGAGGAAATCGTGGACCCCTTACAACCCAGAGATGCTTTATTTGGCGGTAGAACTAATGCTACTCGGCTCTACTGTGACGAAGGAGACATGCGTTACATCGATGTCTGTTCCCTCTACCCCTCTGTTCTAAAACACGGGACTTTCCCTATCGGACATCCGGTTCTGATTACGGAGAACTTTGACGATATCAGAGATTACACGGGCTTAGTCAAATGCCGCATCATTCCGCCACGCAAATTGTACCATCCGGTATTACCTTACCGTTACGGAGGTAAACTATTGTTCCCCCTCTGCCGCACCTGCGTGGAGATGAAAGAAGAGATCGGCCCTGACTACCGATGTCAACACAACGCCCAAGCACGAGCCTTGACCGGAACTTGGGTGATCGAGGAAGTTAAGATGGCTTTGGAAATGGGTTATGTTATGGACTGTGTCCACGAAGTATGGAATTTCCCTCAGACCTCCAGGACCCTGTTCAAAGACTATATTGACACCTTCCTCAAAATCAAACAGGAAGCTAGCGGATTTCCTCCCGAATGTGACACCGTGGAAAAGAAAGCCGAATTCATCAAAGAAGTGTTTCGGAGAGAAGGGATCAGACTCGGAGATGTCAACAAAAACCCGGTCTTGAGAACAATAGCCAAGATGTTCTTAAACTGCCTATGGGGAAAATTCGGACAACGCCAACAACTGACTCAGAACAGGTGAGGTTTTATTTCTAATCTAAAATCATATTTTTTGTATTATCTTTTATTCAAATGATATTTTATTAATAACAATTTATACATTTACAGGTACTTGTCGGATCGTGGAGAACTCCTGGAACTGATGCAGGACGACACTAAGAAGGTGATGCATTTAGAACTGATTCAGAACCAGGAGAATGACGAACTGGACCTGATCTTGGCCAACTTTTCCGAGAACGACGACTTTGTACCGCCTTGTAATTTCGGTAACGTAGTGATCGCCTGCTACACTACAGCTTTAGCCCGCTTGAAATTGTACGATGCCTTGCGCCGATTGGACGACAGAGTCCTGTACTTTGATACCGACAGCATCATCTACGTACACGACGATCACAAATGGAGTCCCCCCATCTTAGATAGTTTGGGATGTTGGACCGACGAATTAGGCGGGAAAAAGATCACTACCTTCGTGTTGGGTGGACCCAAGAATTACGCTTACCAATTGAATGACGGTAGTACCGTGTGCAAAGTCAAGGGTATGACCTTGGATTACAAGACCAGTCAAATCATCAATTTCGAAACGATGAAAAACATGGTACTGAATCAAACAGATGTGGACAAGGTCACGGTCACTTACCCATCCAAGATTGTACGCGGGAAAGATCACAAGTTATTTTCCAAGGACATGACCAAGGACTATCGTGTCGTGTATGACAAACGTCAGATTCTGGAAAACCTGAACACTTTACCTTACGGATTCTGTAAGGTCAAGGACGTTTAAACATTTTGTATATATAAAGACTTGATTCTTTTCACCACTCATTCAGAATGTTGCTGGCTGTCTTACTGTACATATACTATTGGTTCCAAGGAAGAAGAAGGTACCATAGAGACTTTGATGATTTTTTCGAACGTCTGAGACGAGCCATACGTCGTAACAACAGACAAAGATTGATTGAAGCAGCCTGATGTTTTTGACTTTGCTAACTTTGATTGGATACTTTTGTACGGCGGACTGTCCTTACATAGATTGGGATTGGGACGAACACTTTATTTTGAGAACATTTAAAGACGGATCACCATGTATCCTGGTCACCAAAAAGACGCCCAAAGTAGCCATGACGCTGTACTGCCCTCCTACCCACTGATCGAATACTTGTCGTTTTCACTGCATCACATCATTACCTGTATCATAGGCATGAACTTACGGATGTCGGGACTGAGACACAAGTGTCCGGGATGTAAAGACAGACAGTGTTTTTGGAGATTTTGTGGAGCTTACAACGCCATGTTTGAAGGCGGTAAAGATGGAACTTTCATGCAAGACTTTATGTTTTTCTTACGTCTCATGTTTAATGATCCACAAGTGTTTGATGATGACATACCTATGATGTATACCTTAGTTCTGGCTTACATTCATTCTCTTGAACCTACGTTTGAAGAAAACTTTGTTTGTTCTTTATAAATAAAATGTTCTTTGAATTCTCTTGTCATTCTTTCAACATGAGTACTCACGTACAGACGTTAGACGACTTGAGTGCATTCGTGTTTAAACACGAGTTAACCATGGTGGTCGCCGGACCAAGTCGTTCCGGTAAAACCGAATTTGTCAAACAATTGGTTCGATACAAGGACGAGGTCATTCATCCTCCTCCTCAAAAAGTAGTCTGGTGTTATCGTGAATGGCAAAAAGCTTACGAGAGTATGCAAGGTCAAGTCAAATTTGTCAAGGACATTCCACCAGAAGATGAAATCTTGGTGTCAGACCTCAACACCAGACACTTGTTGGTCTTTGACGACATGATGGGTGGTCATAGCGGTGAATACATTGTAGATTGGTTTACACGCAAAGCACATCATCGTAATACCAGTGTCGTATACATTACACAAAACGTCTTTGACCGTAGTACCCATCACCGCACCATCAGTCTCAATACACATTACATGGTCTTGTTTAAAAATCCCCGAGATAAATCACAAGTTGAAGTGTTGTCCAGACAATTAAAACTTCCCTGTTTGAATTATGCGTACCAGGATGCTACCAGTAAACCCCACGGGTACTTGGTGGTAGACATGACACCCACTACTCCCGATACTTTAAGGTTGAGAACGGACGTGTTCCACCACCCCCTGGCAGGAGGGATCGTGGTGTACAGTCCCAAAAACATATAAAAATGAGTGTGGTACCTATTCTGACGTCAGTATCACACTGGTAGAGACTGCGATCGCATCAAAGAAAAATGGCGTTACCTTCGGCCTCTAGTGAACTGGTGAAAATTTTAAGAAAACTATGGAACGAAAAAGATGATAACAAACGTCAAGACTTGGTGGATTTGGGACGTCAAGCCTTGTTGAAATGGTTCAGTATGGGTGCCCGTAATATGATCAACGGGAGTTTACCCTTGACCAAACCTACCCAAAACTACGTCAAGAGAAATTTCGAGCTCTTGAAAACTTTAGCGGATCGACACTCGTCGGCAGACGAAAAACGTCAAATCATCTTGAGACGAGGAGGTGCCGGGTTTTTAGGTGGCATCATCATCCGTACGATGCTACAATGGCCACAACGTGAACCTAATCGTCGGAAATATTATACGATACGTTCCAAAAAGAGTGGAGGATACAAAACCGGTTCCCCTCAAAAATCTTCCAGAAGGAGGAGGAGGGCACCTAAGAAGGCAGCACCCAAGAAAAAGAAGACAGCAGCACCCAAGGCAGCAGCAGCAGCATCACCCAAGGCAGCAGCAGCAGCACCCAAGGCAGCACCCCAGAGGAAGAAGAAATCACCCCAGAGGAAGAAGAAGACCCCAAAAAGATTCATAGCTACACCTGTTGGATTTGCCAGTGCCGACGAGTTTCAAAGAACGGGAAGAGCTACCTTTCATCCTTTGACGTCCACCCCTTTAAGTGCACCGGCCACGACGGCTTTGCAAGCATTGAATCGTCAAATAGGTCTCCCTCCCCATTTACAAGCCATGCTGCCCCTATCCCCGCAACCGGGTCCATCCACCCAACGCCTATCCCCGCAGCCGGGTCCCTCCCGCCAACGCCTATCCCCGCAGCCGGGTACCTCCCGCCAACACATACGCTTATCCCCACAGTCGGGTCCCACCCAACACATACGGTATGCCCCCGGAAGAAAAAACGTCAAGTTTACGGCGCGCAAGAAATTGGGAGATGGAGGGGGACCTTGGAAAATGGCCAAACGTGTATAAAAGGCAGCGAGGTGGAATGAAAAGGTAATAGTGTACCCAGACATAGATGGAGTAACATGGGCAAGAGTGGATTAAAACCGCATGCGGATATCCTGAGACTGTTGGCTAACAAAGGATATTCCACCAAGTTCAAACAACGTGTGTTACAAGAAGCACCTAACGCTACCATAAGTAAATTGTGCGAGTGCATTTACAACACTTTAAAAGGGGTGGTACCATTAAGCAAGTGTCAGAAACGCAAGTTGGCACCTAGCAAGCACGTGTTTAGGCAACTGGTGCAACCGGGTTTGTCCGTGCAACAACGCCGCAGAACACTGGTCCGTCAAACCGGTAAAGGATTACCTATTTTACCCTTGATATCCATGATCGCACCTTTATTACTAAAAGGAATCTAAGATGGCCCGCAAGATGGTATTGGTACCTCAAAGCTTTTTGGAAGAGATGCAGCAGAGTCGGGAAAAAGATATTTTATCTTTACCCCATCCTTTACCTTATCCCCCCGAAGTAACGGCAGCCGTCAAAGCGGGTCAAACGTTAGACACGTTGAATCAACGAGGAGACTTGACTCCGGCTCAACAGGCTGCTTTGTATGGACAAGAACTGCATCGGTACCGGACCTATTTACATAAGACCAAAACGAAACCAGCACCTACTGCACCTACTAGTACAGCAGCAGCAGCTTCCAATGACGTCGCCGTGGAACCTCCGGCCGAAGAATTGATCGATCAGATCGTGTCCAGTGCCCCTAAACCCATGCGTGGAAAAGCCAAGATGATGCTACAACACATGCAACGTCATCCTCAAATATTATCGTGGGATCCCGAAGGACGGGTCAAGTACCGGGGTAGAGTGATTCCCAATGCCAACATCATCGATTTGGTCAGTGATTCCGTGCGTTCCACGGAACGGAAAGGATACCGTCCTCAAGGCATCGAACTTTTTAGTCGAGGATTGAGTGAAATGAATATGCCCAGAGATTACGTCAGGAATGCCAAATTCATCAAACATTTTAAAGTGGCACCCTCCCCCAAACCGTCCACTAGCCAACCGGCCGCTTCATCGACACCTACTTTACCCACGCTGGCAGCGGCGGCCGGCAAAGATTCGGATGACGAGGATGAAGACGAGAGTGGATTTGTCGACGCTTCTACCATTTTAGCCACCCCTCCACGTATAAAAACACCGGGCATCGGGAAGAAAAGTCAGTCGGACTTGGAGAAAAGTTGGTTGAGACTCCCCACCGGCTTTTCCTCACCTCAAAAATGGTTGTTCGGAAAAAAATAGATTTACCTTCTGTCTTACACCGTTTGTATTACGATCCCGAGAGTCCCGTGGCTTTTGCCGGCATACAGGCTTTGTACAGAGAGGCCAAACGTATTTATCCTAAAGTGGTGCGCAAACAAGAGGTGGTGGATTGGATACAAGAACAATCGACGTATACGTTACACAAACCGATCAAACGTAAATTCAGACGTAGTCGTACTATCGTGTCAACCATGGACGAACAGTGGCAAGGGGATTTAGCCGATGTCTCTAGCATGAAAGACTGGAACGATAAGAACACCTTTTTACTCTGCGTCATTGACGTCTTTTCCAAGTATGCCTGGGTGGAACCTTTGAAAAACAAAACGTCAAAAGAAATGATCCGAGGGTTTGGTGCCATCTTGAAAAGAGCTAAAGGACGCAAACCTAGACGTTTCCAAACGGATAAAGGCAAAGAATTTCTCAACAAGGAATTTCAAAAGATGTTGAAAGAAGAAGACATTCATTTTTTCACCACCCATAACACGGAAACCAAAGCCAGTATCGTAGAACGGTTTCAAAGGACCTTGAAAGGACGGATGTGGAAATATTTCACCCACAAGAAAACTAGGAGATACGTGGAGGTCTTGCCCCGTTTGGTTAAAGGCTACAACAGTACCAAGCATTCCACCATCGGAAGAGCCCCTCGGGACGTGACGCACCAAAACGTTTTGGACGTCTGGTTGTATGCCTATGCCCCTCAAAGAGTCCAGAAAAAGAAGCAGAAACCTATATATAAGGCGGGTGATCGCGTCAGAATCAGTAAAGCCAAACACACTTTCGAGAAAGGATATCTCCCCAATTGGACGACGGAACTGTTTACCATTAAACGTCGAGTGGTGGGACGCGTACCTTACGCTTACGTGGTTCAGGACGATCACGGTGAAGAATTGGAAGGTACTTTTTACGAATCGGAATTACAGAAAGTGATCAAGAGAGACAACGTGTACGAAGTGGAAGACATTTTGAAAACCCGGAAACGGAAAGTGGGCAAGAAAACGATAGAGGAAGTGTTGGTCCGGTGGAAAGGATATCCTCCTAGTTTTGATTCATGGATCCCCCAGAAGGACATGATATGGTAGACGTGGGATTGGGGAGTAGAGAACCCTCTACCACCTCCGTACGTTGGAAATGGTGTGGTGAAGCTCTACCCAAAGGACAGATCGTCTTCTTTGCTCAAATGATTCTGGCCATGACGGTCATTATAGCCAGCATCGCTTGCTTAGCCCTGGACAAAGACAACAAAGAATTTTGGATGGTCATGTTGAGTGGTTGCATGGGTTATATAATGCCCAGTCCCACCTTAAAGATGTCAAAATCTAAACTACCTGGAAGAAGGACACACCATTTAGGATCATCATCATGAGTGACTTTTACGTCACTTTACCCAGCGATGGATCGATGCGGGATTTCCCGGAAAATACCATTTCAACGTTTCGAACACGATTACCTCAAACTATGAAATTGGAGGAAAGAGACTGGGAAGTGGCCCTTTCGGAAGTAGTGTATCCTACCGTTCTGAATAATGTGGATGACGGCTGTAATTACTTTGAAATTGTGGTGCCTTATTACTATCAAGCTGTTGGGAGTTTTAATTTGCACGCTTCGGATACCAATCGATACCGGATTACTATGAATAGTAGAACACCCCACACATTGAGTGAGATTCCAGGACTAGCACGACCTATCAATGATGAAGGTGTAGTTCAAAACCCTAGGGCCAATATCTTCAGGATAGCGATTAAACATGGTTTTTATCGATCGGCGCGGGAACTGGTGGATGAAATCAATTACGCCTTGGAACATACCATTGATCCGGTGATAAAAGGCTCTGATGCCAATCCCCCCAATCCCAACAAGATTCGATCGGCATACAACACGTCCTACAATCGTGTGGCGTTGGAATTTACAGGAGCTACCATTAATCTGAAACATTTTTATTTCGTCCGATTCTGTAATCGGTTAGCCTTACAACTAGGATTCCTCACCACGCAACACGGTAGTCATCCCACTCATTGGTTACGTACCAACCAATTAGCCCCCGTACCACCGGACGTCTACATGGGTATGAGTGGCTTGTACTTGTACAGTGATGTGGTGCAAACACAGATTGTGGGTTCACAGAATCTACAGTTGATGAGAATCATTCCTTTTGAGAACCAGAAAGAGAACAATACCAATGGCCATGCGCAATGGGAAGGAAGACATCGGGAGTACCTTCCGATCAGCAAGCATTATTTCGACACGGTGGATATCCATATAAGGAACGACATGGGAGAAAAAGTGCCATTCTTTTCCGGTAAAGCCATCGTGAAACTACACTTCCGGAGAAAGCAATTATGATCGTACATCGAGGAATTCCGCGACAGAGAGGAAGAGGGGGAGGATATGTGGGACGTTGGATGAGACCTTATCATCAGACGGGACGAGGATTCATGGATATAGCCAAAGCGGCCATGAAGCGAATTGGTCCCCAAGCTTTAAAGTCGGCTTTTCATGTGGGACTAGACCTGATGCACGGTAAACCTATCAAAGACTCGTTAATGACCCGGGGTAAACAATTTGCATACGCGGCCGCCAGGGAAGCCCCCTACGTGATGAGAGACGCCCGTGCACTAAAGAGACAGGTACAGACCCATCAAAAGAATATGAGACAAGCCGTGGTAGATCGCATGAGAAGAAAGAAGAGAAGAAGAGTACCACCACCACCACCAGCATCCTCAGCCTCTCGACGTACCCATAAAAGCCGTGTCAAAAGGTCAAGGCCTCATTTGCAAAGAGGTCGTGGAAGGAGAAGGTCAGCAGCTCTTCAGAGGATTCTCGGGAAAAGATTGAGAAAAGCCAGCAGGATTAATAGAAAAAAAGTCAAAAGAATCATTAAAAGGACGATAGACATCTTTGATTAGTGTCCAAGATGATGCGCCGCGAATCATGCGAATGTTCGACGGAGGGATTAGAGATTGATCGGGTTCCCCAAACCATGAGCGTTTTAGAGAAAGCTCAATGGGAAGAATACTATCCTCTCAATGCCATAGACAACAGGAATGCCGGAGCACCAGTGGAATTCGAGATCAAAGGTCACGGTGAAGACTTTTTGGATTTGGCACAGACCTACGTGTACATCAAACTCAAGATTACCCAAACCAATAACACCGATTTGGCCGACGATACCGAGACGACCCCGGTCAACAATTTCTTACACAGCATGTTTAACGAGATCGATCTGTCCTTGAATGGAAAAATCATTTCACCCAGTACCAACACGTATCCGTATCGAGCCTATTTGGAGACCTTGTTGTCTTACAGACCCGATACCTTGAAGAAATCTATCAAAGCCAGCAATCTGTGGGTCAAAGATGAAGGGGGAAAGATGGATGCTGGGAATCCCCACGAAGACGACAAAACTGCCGCCGCACACAATGCTTCCCTGAAAGCCAGACACAATTTGATAAAGGAGAGTAAGGAAGTGGAACTGTTTGATCGTCTCCACTTGGACATGTTTCAACAAAAGAATTACCTGGTCAACGGTGTCGATGTACGTCTGAGATTCAATCGTGCCAGCACCCCTTTCTGTTTGTTTGGCACTGCCGACGGAAAAATCAAGATTTCCAGCATGATGTTATTTGTACGCAAAGTGCGTCCGATGCCCGGTATCATCAATCGAGCCAACGCATTGTTGAATAGCAGTACGGCCAAGTATCCCTTGAGACGGGTAGAAGTCAAGTCCTTTACCATTCCTGCCGGTACCCGCTCTAAAATCACGGACAACGTCTTTGCCGGACAATTACCCAAGAGAGTCTTCTTGGGCATGGTGTTGAATACAGCCTTTTACGGGAGTATCGATACCAACCCGTTCAATTTTCAACATTTCAACTGTACCAAGGTGGAGATCAGCCTGAACGGAGAAACACAGAATACCCGCCCTTTTGAACCCGATTTTGCCAATAACTTTTACCTGCGCTCATACATGTCCCTGTATCAAGCTTTGGGACGTATCGGAGAAGACTGGGCACCCGCCATCGGCTACAAAGAATACGGTGAAGGATTTACCCTGTGGGGTTACGATTTCACTCCGGATCAGAATGCTCAGAGTTTCGAAAAATTTCACCTGATAAAAACCGGGAACATGAGAATAGAACTGCAGTTTTCAGCAGCCTTGGCATCAACCATCAACTGTATCGTGTACGGAGAATTCGACAACGTGTTGGAGATCAACAAGCAGAGAGAAGTCAGTGTGGATTACTAACATTATGCAAGGACTAAACACCTCTCAGATCTACGATATATTATCGCAAGATCCCGACGTGGGACCTCATTTTGGTGGGGTGTATGCTAGGGACCGTTTACCCTCGACGTCTATAGGTCAAACGTTCGTCTTGAATACGGACACGGCATCGGAACCAGGTGAACATTGGGTGTGTATCTACATCGATCCCCGTACCGGGATAGGAGAATACTTTGACAGTTACGGATTACCACCCCTCCGGGAATTTGAAAGGTTTATGGCATCGAGATGTCGACAAATGACGTACAATCCAGTGTGTTATCAAAGCGACGAGACCAGCGTATGCGGACATTATTGCATTTATTTCCTGAAGAAGAAAAGTCAAGGACTTCGGAACCCGTTCCAGATACTACCTCATCCCAAAACACCCCGGGGGATGGAGAAACTTTGGAACGACCGTTACGTGTACCAATGGTTTCGGAGACGATATCGGATCCCCCCAATCCCTCCACAGAAATGCCAAAAGTGTCGACCACGTCGAAAAGACCGCCACAGGACTTGCTCGAAACTATGATGGCCTTTTTATTCTTTGAACATTTCATGTAGTATATATTTCTGTATTACACAATAAAATTGTAAGTGTCTGACAATGGGACGACCCTAATCCTTGTCGGACACGTTGTGTTAGCGGGGTACCATTAAAACAGTTGCAATTGAATCACGTGACTTTTTTTTATATAAAAGAGCTGTTTTCTTCTCCACACCATCATTTGTTCACGATGGCTGGACAAGGAAGCACCTCTTCGATGGACGTTAATGGTTTTGCCAAGCATTCTATCAAGAACGATATCGAAACCGATTCGGTACCTTCTTACTATAGATTATGGGAAGAGAAATCTCCTCCTCCTGCTACTCCTACTTATCGCCGCAGTATAGAACAAGAAATAGTTCTGGCTCCCGAACCTCAGAAAGTCTACAGTTTACAACAGCTGTATCCAGAATACGTGGGATATTCAACACGTCTCAAAACGTTCAAGGACTCTTGGCCTAGATACTTGCGAGGTCCCAAGGTCGAGGACATGGCACGTTCTGGATTATTCTATTCCCAGATTGGGGACAAGGTCGTCTGCTTCCAATGTGGATTAGGACTCAAGTTCTGGGAACCTAACGACTGCGCTTACAAAGAACATGCTAGATTCAGTCCTCAGTGCAAATATGTCAAAATGGTGTGTGGTTAAAAGGTCAAGGACGTTCCCGTGTACATATATGTATATATAAAAGACGTTGGATTGTTGTTGGCATCAGTATCAAATCATGAATCCGATAAAGATACCAGACGAGGACACGTATAATCACACGGTGTATTACACGGACGATTATCGACCTAACGAATATCATACGTATGGACGAGTGAGGAGGGAATTGCACTTGCTACCTTACGATCCAGATTTCATCGGGTACCATTTAAGGCGACCCGTCCAGCAGACGCCTACCCTTTCAAACGTTAGCTGCCAGAGTAGTCATTAAGGAAATTCAACCACCCCTTCAAAGAGAAAAACTATTGAAACAGATACCGCAACAAATCCGGATTTTAATCAATCAAGTGCACGTGGACATGATCGATTACTGGTATCACTGGGCATTCGGCACGAGAGGACCTCGAGAGTACGAGTACGGTATCCGGGTGGCAGATAACACTTTCTTTCAAGTATCGGACAAAAGAGACAAACTCATCATCAAACCCAGTCAACAGAAACGGGTGTGTTGTAGACTCAATCACCAATGTGCCTACATGAAAAATGTCAGACGCCGTGCCGCCAAAAGACTACCCATCCTATACTGCCCCATTAACGGCAGATGCATGTGTACGTATCGAGACGCGTACAACCGCGTGTACGTGCCACCCACGTGTACCGTTACCGACATGAGACACATTTACTGGGCCAATTCGTTACTACCTGCGACCTTGAGAAGGCACGACCTGGAAGACAAGATGGATGTCCTGGGATTTCAAAGGTCAAGTGCACACGGATTTAAACTGAAGAAGTAACAAGGTCAAGGACGTTCCCGTGTACATATGTGTATATATACAAGAAACTTTTTGAACAATGCCATCAAATTATGGATCCGTTGAAGAAACCAGACGAGGGATGCAAGTTAAAGTTAATGAGTCAATTCATAATGCAATCTCTACAAAACATGGCTGCCCGAGCAGTGATCAGAGAATGTAAACATCCATTGAAGAGAGAACTACTCTTAGAACAGATACCTCATCCCATCAGGATTTACATCAACCAAGTACAAGAAGATTCCATCGATTCGGTCGACGATAGATTTATCAAAGTCATCGAATGTGACGGAGAACGTAGAATAGATAGAAGAGAATGGGTTAAAGAAGGAAACAAGTTCAAATTATCCGGATGTGGACTTAGTCTCAGATTTATACAATTAAAGTCGGTGATAAGATTCCTTGCAAATGGTATCGATGACGATGACTTTAAAACAGTAGAATTACCTGATGTCTATGCCATTGAAGAATTACCCGACTCCAGAAATTTCTATTTTAAGATTTTAAAATAGTTCTTTGAGGTCAGATGTGGCGGTGGTAATTTCAAGGTCGTTTCAACATAATATAAGGAACTTTTATTCAAGCGTCACTTCATTCAGACAAAAACTTCAGAATGGAACAGACGTGTGAACAGAACGCTGCTGCTGCTGCTGCTGTTGTCGATGAAACTAAAAAAGATGTCACTAAAAAAGATGACGACACGGAACAGAGATGTGAAAGACTGAGAAAAGAAATAGCCGCTTATCAAGAACAAAGGCACAAGATGGGGATCGATTCGTACGATGACTTTATGAAATATCAAGAAATTGTTCATCGCGAACAACTGGAGAAACAACAGAAACGAGATGTCAAACAACTGATGAAATTTCAGGAACAAATGGATCAACACTTGGGTGGCAATTTCGAATTGGTGGACAAACCCACGAAACAATGCAAGTTCGAGTTCGTTCATCTCGATGACGGTTCCGTCGACTTTGTAGCGACCCGGATCGGACTGAAAGTTTTGAAATTCATCAAAAAGAAAAAGGAACCGAAACGTCTGACCCAGAAAAAGATGAAAAAGGAAAAACCTGAAGTCAAAGAGGTCATCTATGCGGCCATTCATCCCGAATGTGCGGGTGCCGACGATCACCAAAATCAACAAATGCTGGAAATCTGTCCCAAGTGCAGACGATACAATGAAGAGATGCAACAGTGACTTTTTTTGTAACATAAACATTTTGTCCTTGAACATTTGACTTTGACTTTGTTTGTCCTTAAACATATGAATATTTGTCCTTGAACTTTTGTTTGTTCTTGAACTTTGTATAGAATTAAAGTATTGAATGTCATTAAAGTATTGAATGTCACGTGATCTCTTTTTCTTATATATATAAAGAGTCAACAGTAAACTAGTTACATTTCAATCATGTCTGTCGAATACGTAAGAGGTGATCTTTTGACTTTAGAGGTAGAAGCCATAGCGCACGTCGTCAATTGTCTTTGCATACGTCCCCATGGATTGAGTTTAACCATTGCCCAAAGGTATCCAGAGTCCGATGTATACGGTCGGAGAAGGTCACAAGGGGGTAGAAACTTGGCTGTCTACCCAGATAGAGGCACACCGGGTACCATCGTCACATATTACAGTCACCACAAATACATCGTATCCCTCTTAGCACAATGGGATTACGGTACAGCATACCAAAGACGTAAACGTCACATTCCTCCCTATCGGGATACAAGGGAAGAACGTACACAATGGTTTCGAGAATGTTTAGAAGCATTAGGTGACCTTGAGGTAAATACCATTGCTTTCCCGTATAAGATGGGATGTAACATGGGCGGACAACCTTGGCCTTTGTACGAGCAGCTGATTGGACAATTTGCGCGCCAAACGGGAAAGAGAGTACTGATTGTTCAGAAAGTCGGTTAGGGGCTTTCCTCGACGTCCGCAAGTACTAGCATAAATAGGAGGAGAATTTTTTAACCGCTTCACACAGACTTTTGATCGGAGATGAGTAAGATGGAATTCAATGCGACAATCAGCGAAGACGAGATGGCGGTTTTGAACCTCGTGTTCATAATGGAGAAAGATGATGGGGCAGTTACATCAGCCCCACCACCACCACCACCGCCACCTCCAGCAGCACCCCAGCCAGCGAACCAGTCACCATCACAGCCGGAGATGACGAACGATGAGATCATCGCCTGGTTGGAGGGACTCATCGAAGAGAATAGACAGTTGAAGGAGGAAGTCACGAGGCTAGAGGGGAGACTAGCTACACAGGTAGCAGTGACGACGAGAAGGAGATCTGGGAGGATGAGAAGACCACGCAAGTGCCCCTATTGTTAATAGGGTGGTTACCATCAAATTCAACGGCCCTTTTAAGGGCCAACCATATGTTTAGAAAAGTAGTCAGACGTAAGTCCAAAACAAAACACCAGTTCCACATATTTTATTTTGTTACACAACATCTATTCACTTAACATTACACATCAAATGTCACTTTTTTCTTCTTCTTTTTAAATTCTTCCACCAAGTCCCGTTGACTTTCGAAACGATCCCAGGCCACGTATTTACACCATGCCACCACTCTGTCTTTGATTTCTTTTTCCAAGATTCTCGAATGGTGACTTCTACAACATTGACAGTAAGCAATGATAGTCATATTAGGGTCTTCGGGATGCACCAATTTCAATCCGTCTTGGGGGTCACTACATTCGTCGTTGAAACACGCCTGTCCCAATCTCACGTCTTCTTCCGTACATGGTACCCAATTCCTTTCGTCGAAAAAAGAATTGACTTTTTGTTCTGCCCACGTATTGAAATGGTCACCGTCGAAATTGTGGGGATAAGTACGATCTTTCATGATGTAACGTGCAATGGATAAACTATACATCATTTTTTTATTTTTGCGTGTGTGTGTCTGTCTTGTTTCAATGCAACTTGTGAAATGAACTCTTAACTGTAAGGGACTGGGGTTTTATATTGATAGCGTCTGAAACCATGGTTACTTTTTCGAAAAATGTGGGTAGCCCTTAAAAGGGCTGTTTTGTTATGACTAAAAAAGTCATCTAGTGACGGTGGATACACCTCTTTGACTTGCAGGTAGGGCAGGAGGACAGCCACTGCTCCACCTTGATTGTAGCTGGTACTGATGGCACCTTGAAAATGGGCTCCGGGCATAGACTTATTTCCCGCTCCCAATCCTCCTCCTCGTCTATTACCGTTGCTGGTGATGTGGGCGGCTCGACTATTGTACTGCTGGTGGTGGTACTGCTCGGCTCAAACATGCGGTAACTATACCGCCTCTTCTTGACTTCTTTCTTCTTTTCCTCTGCCCTTATCTCCTCGTCCCAGTCTTCTCTACCGGATGGATAGGGATAGTTTTCTCTGTACATCATCTTCTCCCCCATCGCCTGGAAGAATTTAGCCATGGCCAGCAGCTTTTCGGCATGCTCGGTCAACTTCTGTGATGTTTCGAAATAATCGTAGGAATTCATTTTCGTCTTCTTCTTCTCGATTGTTCTCGCAAGGAGTGAAGCACATCTGCTCAAACCTCTCCTATTTATGCTAGTACTTGCGGACGTGAGAGTACGCCCCATGTAAACAATGTCTGGTTTTGGCGGGAATTTTATTAAGAAATGGTGAATCATCATACAATAAGGTGACACTTTCTAGAATCATAGAGTATTCAATCCTATATATGTAATCATACAATAAGGTAACATTTTTTTCCAGAATAAGACAGATAATGAAAGAAAAGGTCATGCTTTCGTGAAAATTCATGGTATTTTAGATAGAATACATTAAATGGTATCTTTTAAACCCATATTTCATTCATCAAGTATGCTTTAAGAAGATGTATTCTCATGAAAACCGTCACTGTAAAATTTTTTGAAATGTTCAATCCCGCTTGACATGTTTTAGGTTTACTCTCACGTCCGCACTATAGGTTATAAATACAGCGCGCACTCGTCAGTTCAGCAGTCTTTCCTGACAACTCAACATGGAAGGAACTGAAAGCGATTTCCCAATCTTGATGTCGATCCTCAACGAACAGCTGGAATTGGACAAACAGACCAATGGTCAACCACAGCAACCACAGCAACCAATACCACAACAAGTCATACCGATGGAGGTACAGAACCTTTATCCGACCCTACCAGCCAAGGTCGAACCACCCAAAAGACCGCCGCAGCCCGACCCTAAGAAGGTGAAACACATAGTGGAGGAGAGGAGGAAATGTACGGAAGAACTTAGAATTAAATTATTACAGCAAAACCAAACGGTAATCATAGAGGAATTGAAGAAGACCAGAAAAGTACTCAAGACGATGTACTCTATTCTACAAGGGATGCAAAATGCCAGGGCAGTCCCCAGTGCTCCACCTGAGATCAGACACGAAGATCACTGCTGTCTATGCACACAGTAGAAATTATCCAAAACAAAAACGGCCCTTTTCAGGGCCACCTCTATTTTTAGAAAAGTAGTCATCAGAATCATCTAGAATTTTCCTAAATATAGGTCTGGGACAATCCAAACACCTAAATATAGTTCTGGGAATTCCCTAGGAATTTACCATGGACTTCCCCATTCTATAAATAAACACGGAATTCCCCTCGGAATTCCCCCAAACCCATACACAAATCCCGGAATTCCCCAGTTCTAAAAATACTACCTACCTACCCAGGATGCTTACACTACTGGCGAAACGACTCACCATGCAGAGAGAGTATTGAAATTTCCTATATAGAGGGGCGAAACGACCCACCTTAAGGGGCGAAACGACTCACATTTGAGGGGCGAAACGACCCACCTTGAGGGGCGAAACGACTCACATTTGAGGGGCGAAACGACCCACCTTGAGGGGCGAATCGACCCACCTTGAGGGGCGAATCGACCCTGGGCGAAGGGGAAAAGGGGCGAAACGACCCGGGGGCGAAGGGGAAAAGGGGCGAGACGACCCGACGCCCTTGAGAGAAACGGTAAAACACCTCTTGACAAATACTTAGAAGGACCAAAAAACATAAAATCTTCTTTTTACAAATACATTTTAATTCCGGTAAAGTTCCAGTTTTAACTGGAGGTGCAATTTACGCGACCTGGCCTCTGCAAAAGGATTATTGCAAAGCGATGCTAATTCTACACTTGAAAAACTGGTGGAAAATCTGTGACATTGAAGATCCTGATGAACAATATTCATGGCCAGAGGTAATGGAGTCGTTCTTATGTTCCGACAAATGTTCAAATTTCGTTAAAACTGACATAGAGAGAAAAAGAGAAAGTTGGAGAGAAATGATGAAACAAAAGATCTAAGATATGAACAAAACCAATAGATGTCAAACAAATGGTGACAGCCTACCAGGTCGGATGGACCTTGTAGCCCCAAACAGGCCAAATGACCATGGTAGCCCCAACGTTATACCTCAGTTTTAGCTTAATGACGGAGGCCCCTTATATTACGGGACGCATGAATCTATTCCATACCATGATAACTACAACACTTTTATCCAGTCTATTGTATAAGAAGAAAATGATTCCTCACTTGAAATTCCAAATGTTGATCCTCAGTTATTGAATAAGGAGCAGACATTTGCATTCGACATCGTTTTGGATAATTTGAAAATAATATGTTGAAATTGACACCAACTTTCAACCTCTTCGAATGATAATAGGAGGAACGACAGAAACTGGTAAATCCTTTTTGATATAATGAATAATTAAAGCTGTTAGGTCTCTCTTCCATACAAACAAATCCATACAAATCTTATGTCCTAACGGAAGTAGTGGGAATATAATAGCTGGCGTAATTCCTTAAGTCATCACATGAACTAACTCCATCCAGATGTTCATCTTAAGAACAGCTTTAACGCAATTGTAATGGAGTTCATGTCATAGTTGTAGATGAGAGATCTCTTGTTGGCGTACGTAATCCGGGATGGATGGAATTCATGACAAGATGTGGGATTAGCAATGATGAACAAACTCGGCATCCCGGGGATTTTAGCAGCTGCCATTTTTCTCGTAGATGATGTCCAGTTGCCCCAAGTATGTGATTCACCTGTCTATAAACATCCTTCAACAAATCCAGCAGCTTTGCATGGATCTCTTGTTTGGAAAGAATTTGAGTCAGTTGTAATTCTATCTAAAATTGTTCGACAAGATGACTCAAAGGAAGCATCATTGATGAGAATTTAATATTTGAAACACGTGTCTGGTGCGTAATAAATTGGTTTCAAATTTTCTTCAAGAAGGTATAGAGTTGGAGCCCTTCCGACACTCATACAGCAAGAACTAGATCTGTATAAATTAAACGTCTGCAAAGTTTAGCCATATCAACGAAATTAAAAGTTTTGGTTACAGAAGAATAGATAACATTGCCTTTACATTTATCGGGACAGTATGGGACATACCAGTCTCTACCTATAAAAGGACAAATGTACAAATGAACGCTTAACATCTATTCTATCCATATATTCATATTGCTCTCTGAATTAATAACCAAAGAATATACACATGAGTTAAAGAAGATCCTGACGATAATCTCAACAGCACTCACAATAGAGCACAAAATTAAACATCGACGGACCCCTAGCAATGACAAATATGGATAATGACCATATCCCTGTTTACAGTACAAAATCGATAATTCAGAAAATCAGAAACCGAAGGCATAAAAAATCAGGATAAAACAGGAACCAAAGCAAACAAAGAAAAACTTCCACCATATGAAAAGAAGCGAACTCCCGATATGAGAGTGAGACCAGGTGCCCAGGAAGAGTAAGCATCTCCTGCTTGCATGCAACACCCGTCGGTGTTAACTAGAGGTGGGACCAGGTGCCCGGGAGCATGTTCCAAAATGTTAATAGTGAAATTTTCAAGATCCTTAAAATATACAGATTCCTATTTGCGAAAGTCAAATCTTTGTATCATATATTCACTTTCAAAATAGGTCACTTGAGAAGAAAGAAGATAGAGTATTATTTACATGTAATCTTGATACATGTAGAAGGTAAACCTTTAAAGATGAGTTCTTTAAAAGCCATCCTTTCTCTTTCACCGAACAAATTTGCAGTTCTTCAGTGCAGAGAGGAATATATATTGCAGCACATCTAATGAGTTAAAGAAGATCCTGACGATAATCTCAACAGCACTCACAATTGAGCACAAAATTAAACATCGACGGACCCCTAGCAAGCTAGAGGTGGGACAAGGTGCCTGGGAAGAGTAAGCATCCCCTGTTGGCTAGCTGCACCCGCCAGCGATGTTTAAGCATGGAAATGAAAATATATAGAATCCATGCACTGTCTGACGTTATGTCTACACTGCCATCCATAAATTAGTATACACCATTTCTGTTCATGTTGCTGTTAGAAAATACACAGATTCGAATATATTGCTGTATAATTCTGAAGATGAACCTTATAGAAATCATTTGTAACAAACTTGACCAAAATATTTGCATTTTTTGAATTTTTACTTTTTTCATATGAAAATGACAATTTTTGAAAAAAAATTGTGCCGGTGAAAAAAGTATCTTTTTACATTTTTGTTATCACATTTCATATTCTAAAATTATGTGAAGCCAATTATTATGATTTTTTCAAATTCAGAATTGAAAAATTAGGATACATTTATAAAGAGTTTAGAATGATTTCCTTGTTTGTATAGTTATTTATGGATGGCAGTGTATATAGAAAGTGCTATAATACCCATTTACAAGGAATCAGTTAATGAACTATCAACAGTAGACATGTTTGTTATTCATCACTTTAATTTCCAGTCAGTTATTTCCTTTAAGGCATATAGAGCAAAATTTAAAATACTGAAGATGAACATGGGATATGTAGACTTTATCAATTTGAAGACGTGTCCTTCATATTTTCTGTTCGCGATGATGAATGTGTCAGCGTGACAGTAAATACTGATTGCTTCCTTACCAACAATGACATACGATCAATTTCTTCTTTATCCAATTATTTTGCTAGAGCCATTACTCTCTTTCATAATGTTTTATAGTAACCCTGCTGGAAATGCAACAGTCATCCATGCATGGCATACTGTATGTGTACTTATTTTAGCGCAACCAAATTTTAGCGCAAAAATGCCCCAAAAGGGGTCCGTGACTTGTTAGCGCATTCATGAATTCGTGAATTAGCGCGTTGACCATAATGATTTAGCACACCTGACTTGTTGAAATCAATAAGCATACCGGAATAATGCATATCCGTCTGCTAGTTGATCTTTTCTTTTTTGCAAACAGTGAATCCACTATGATCGGTAAATTAAAATTGGCGAAAAGTCATATATATTATTTTAAAGACGGTTGGCAAAAACGAAGGGACATGGAACTAAACACACTCTCCGAATGGATGAAATTCATCTTGGAATTACTTAAAAGAAGAATAGGGCGTCTTCGGTATTCAGTTAACAACAGACACGAGTCAATTTTTCATGACCCTGTTGTTGCAAAAGAACTTTCTGACCTCCTTGAAAAAAAACATCATTGTTCCTGCTTACAAAGTTTAAAATGCTTGAGAGAGGAACTAGGATTACATTCAGCACCTGGAAATCCAACATACACACTTACAAACTTATCTGTATCTGAAATACTTGACAACCACAAATCTGTTCTTGAGTCCTTCGGTATTTATACTGATGACTTTGATCTTGAACTACATTTTATCTACTGGATTCCAAAAATCCTTACAAACAGCGATGCATTGCCGGTTGGTCCAAGTGCTAAACAAAACCTCTTTCCATTTTGCTTACGAAAATATTAACTCACATCAAGCAATGTCTTCAAACATACTGCGAGACAACATATTCCAGAAATGGAATCAATCAGATGTGGATCCTAAAGAAGTCTAAGGAACTTTTGGAAATACCTAGTCATACGGCGGGAGGATACCTATTTCGTGAAGGAACACTCTGATTTAAACGAAAAGTACGAAAAGTATACCGAAGACGATATCATCTGGATGCTTGAACTTTTGATTGACAACATTTTTGTGGTGTTTGGAGGAATTGTATTCCGGCAAATAGTTGGCATCCCCATGGGTACCAACTGAGCCCATTTGCTTGCGGGCATATTTTTATATTTATACGAAGCTGACTTCATCCAGACCTTGTTCTCCAATGGGCGAAAGTACCTCGCATCTCAGTTCAATTTAACTTTAGATACAAAGATGACGTGTTGCTATTTTTACTGACAAAGATGCAGACAGGGCATTCATGTTTCATAAATACATGTTTTTTTTTGTTTTTGTTTTTTTTTGTATGTTGAGGACTTGAATTAGACCAGTCTTACCTTAATAATTTGCCGGACATGGTACACTGGTCCATTGCGTTTTGTAGTTGTATTCACTGCATTACACTATAGGATTTATTATGTGTAGACAATTTCGTTGCATCAGGTCACATTCAAATTTTAAAAGCATTTTTCACTTTTGCAGAGGAAGAAGATGAAACAAAAACAAAAAAAGCCTGGGAAACTGTTAACCAATCAGAGTTATAATTTGCTAAACAACACAAAAGCTTTGAACGGAAGGACGTTAAAAGAATGTATTTGTGGAATCTTATTAGGCAGCGAATCTGCGAAAAACCATATGTGTAGCAGCCAAGGTTAGTAAGAACAATGAAAACTGTATTCAAACACATAAACAACATATTTCAGTTTAGTCATAATATGAAACAGCCCTATTTTTAAAAAGAAAATCAACAAAAATCTTGCAATATTAAATCATTTGGTTTCCATCTGGTAAAGATACAGCTAACTGTGTCATGAATGATGAAAAAAGGGAATAACATGTTACCTGGTGACTTTTATGGATCATCAGTGATGAAAAGGAAAGTTTGAAAATGTGTTTGGAATGGATGTTAACCAAAGGAATATAAAACATATCTGCTTGTGAGGCACAAATGACCTGTCGACATCTATCTTTATAAGTATAATACAGTACTATATGATACAATATACAGTAATACAGTTTTTATGCCCCCATAATCGAAGATACTTTTCAGCTGTTTTACCGACAAGGATGCCAACGGGGGCATTCGTGTTCCATAAACACGTTTTTTTTATTGTATACTGGCAGTTGGTCAAGCAGGAGATGCTTACTCTTCCTGGGCACCTGGTCTCACTCTCATATCGGGAGTTCGCTTCTTTTCATATGGTGGAGGTTTTTGTTTTTGTTTGCTTTGGTTCCTGTTTTATCCTGATTTTGTATGCCTTCGGTTTCTGATTTTCTGAATTATCGATTTTGTACTGTAGACAGGGATATGGTTATTATCCATATTTGTCATTTTTAGCTCGCCGGGACGAAATAATGCCATACTCTCGGCGTTGTTGTCGTCGTTCGTAGAAAAAAAATTAACCTGGGCTATATCTCATATGGGGTAGGGCTTTGATATTTCACATGTAGATACCTTGTGACGAGACCTTTCATTTGAAACCATGACTTTTGACCTACTTTTCAAAAACTTTTACCTGGTTTCTGACGACTTTGATTACCCTATGTTTAGTTAAGGTCACAATGTCAAAAAGATGGAGACCCATTGAAAGGTCTTGTCAGAAGGAATGTAAAATATGAGAGGCACAAAGTTTTTCAAAAATATGTCAGTGATATCAAAAAAGGAATGCACCTGTAAAATTTGAATGCCCTATCACTTAACATTTGAAAGACAAATATGGATAATGACCATATCCCTGTCTACAGTACAAAATCGATAATTCAGAAAATCAGAAACCGAAGGCATACAAAATCAGGACAAAACAGGAACCAAAGCAAACAAAAACAAAAACCTCCACCATATGAAAAGAAGCGAACTCCCGATATGAGAGTGAGACCAGGTGCCCAGGAAGAGTAAGCATCTCCTGCTTGCATGCAACACCCGTCGCTTCAATTCGGTAGAACTGTCACATCCGGTAACTTCCATTTTGGAATATATAGAGTACAATCTTTGGTTGGATGGTTCAAATGGTCTATGACAGAATATCATCCACCATTCTGGATAGTGGGACATCATAGTGTATGACGAGTTCCCCATATCGACCGTAGAACTTCCTCAGTGACGATGTTAGTCGGTCACAAACATATCCCTGACTGAGAAGCTTATCTGAAAGACGCCTAGCTCTCAGAACAAAATCCGTATATTTGGTACTTGCTCTGGCATAGCGTATCAACTGAGATATGAACACGCCATAAGCAGGCGATGAAGGGATGTTGCTACTCAGAAAAGGAAAGTTCGTAATGCTGAAATTGAAGTCGTCACGTTTGTCATAGAGTGAGGTGTTCATGTGACCATCAGTGTCGTAGGACAACATTATGTCCAAATAGGATGCTGAATTATTTGTCTCTGTAGTTTCTTTGACTTCAAGCTCCGAAGGATAGATACTGCTCAGGTAATCCGCGAATTTTGGATTATTGATGGACAACACATCGTCTATGTATCTGTAAGTGAAGTTGAAATCAGAAGCTAAGTATCTTTTCCCTTCAGAGACCAAAGATTGAATGAATTCAGCTTCGTACGAGTAAAGGAAAATGTCGGCAAGGAGTGGGGCACAATTGGTACCCATTGGAATTCCGACAATTTGCTGGAAGACCTTTCCTCCAAACACCACAAAAATGTTGTCGATCAGAAAGTTTAACATCTGAATAATGTCTGTTTCAGTGTACTTATTTTCAGAATCTGACTTTTCTTTTACAAAGTAGGTTTTGTCATAGTTAACAACAATAAATTTGTATTTGCGATTACCGTTCTTACTTGTAAACGCATTACTTATAATTTTTGCGAGTCTTTCTTTCAATTTAGAATGTGGAATTGTAGTGTAAAGTGTCGAAAAATCAAAGGCTTTGATCGAATGGACTCTACTAAAATGAGTGGATTTCAGATGTTCTAAAAGTTCCTTCGAATTCTTTAAAATCCACATCTGGTTGATACCACTACGAGAATATACTGTCGAACAATATTTTTGTAGCCCAGATTTGATTTCAGATAAAACTTTGGTGAGTAAGATCGATACAGATTTGGTAGAACATTTTGAGGAACCAGCGATGAAACGTTGTTTGTACGGATTCTTATGCATTTTAGGTATGCAGTATAAGTATGGTAAATCTAAATCTAAATTGGTAGTGTCGAAGCCAAAGGAAGCAAGAGCTGATTTGTGGTTATCTATTATTTCAGAGGCAGAAAGGTTTGTTGGGGTGTAAGTGGGATTTCCAGGTGTCGAATTTAAACCCAACTCTTTAACTAGACTGTCGAAATAGTACTTTTTGCAAGTAAATGTGTAATTATTTGAGGCTTTGTCCGCTGGTGTGATGACATAATGTTCTTGGAGGTAGGTAAGTTCTGTGATAACATCAGGGTCTTTAAATATAGACACGAATCTGGTGTTCACAGTTGATTTTAATCGGTTAATTCTAGATAAAAGTAACCCTCTGATTGATTTTATCCATTCGGAAAGGGTGTCGAGCTGTACATCCTCTTTCTTTGCCCAACGTCTTGCATATTCCTCACAAGAGTCCATGATAATTTTGACATTTTGGTTCCATGTAAAGGACATACTTTCTCTGTATTTGGGACCCTTTTTTAACAATTCTCTCAACTTGTCGTTCTTGACTATACTAAGGTCACCAGTAATAACGTGTCCACAAGGTGAGTAGTTGAAATCCGATGAAGAACATTCGCAGGGAAGTGGATGTAGTGAGGGATTACTTAAATCAATACACTGCAGGAATCGTTTGTAATTGTAAATTTTAGATGCAACTGTTGGTGTGTAGCTATAGGAAATACAAGGAGTTTCTTTTCTTTTGAAATATGGTGGGATTTTTTCTGTGACAGTTTTGTGATTCAAAATTTGACCAAGATTCAAGTTATCAATACCTTTGTTTGCAAATCTTACTTTAATGAAAGGGCGGTTTGTTTTCTCCTCTGATTTATCTGATCTAACTGCTTGAAATAAACGAAAAGTAGAAATGTCCAAGATGACTCCTTGTAGTCTGTATTCTGGGGAACGTGTATCGGTATATGCGAGGTCCTTCGTATAATCGTAGATTTCGTGTAACTTCCGTAAAGGAACAGAGTATAATTTGGTACGAATATAATGCAGGCCTAGAGGCTCATTCAAAAATGGAACCAAGTCATCGAAGGAGAAACTATGTATCTCAGGCCTATTATATTTTCGAATGCCATGACTTCGAGGTCTTCTTTGTGATCTGTTGAATAAGCTAGTCATGCCCAAAGTTTTTTGCCACAAGCAGACTGACAAACAGATAGAAAGGCCTAAATCTTAATAATTGATTATTGGTTATAGAAATCATAACCAACATGAAAAACGAGATACAGTGTCATATGATATGAAATGAGGAATCGTTACAACTTTACCGGTTCTCGATTGCCTTTCTTGTATTAATTTCCTTTTGGGTGTGTGTGTGTGGGAGGGGTGGTGTTGAACATATATTTATTCTTCATTTTCATGGTACAATTTACTGCATTGTTACAGCAGCTGGAGGATATTCGATGGAGGACAGTGAAGAAGAAAGTTTAGGAGCCAGTCAGAGTAAAAGACTTGGAAGTGGTCAACAGGAAGAATCAAGTTATCTGTGGACACGACCAGCAACATTGATGTTAATTGCAGAATACTAAACCTTTTTAGATAAACTGGAAAAGGAAAAATTAAAAAAAATCATATTGGAAAGCATTTCGAACACCCTAAATGAAAAAGGGTACACTTTTAACCCTTCACAGTGTGAAAGCCGTTTTAAAACTTTGCATAGAGGACTTAAAGATGTCAGTGACCACAATAAAAAGAGTGGTAATGACAAAAAAGTCACCCGTATGAAGATCATCTTGATTTCCTTACAAACAAGCCTAACTTCACTCCAAAATTTCTTAAAAGCTCAGAGAGCAGAGGCGGACCTGATTCATTTCAAAGTCTTTTATCAGATGAACTTCTAGTTCTACGTCAAAACATTTATCATCAGAGGAACGTTCTTAATTGTTCTACATCAAAACGTACAGCAGATGAATTTGAGATACCAACAGAACATGAGGAAGCCGATGATGACCCAGAGGAGAAAACCCGAACTAAGTCAGGTAATAGATATATGTAAGATATTTAAAGTATTTTGATTATTGGTCTTTTCTTAATGTAACAACCACCTCCCTTCCTCAGTTTTTTTGGCCTGTCTGTTTTACTTTCAGTGACAAAAAAAAAACTTCTTTGGAAGAATGATAATGAATACATACATGCATGACTGACATGTTTGTGTACCTCTCTGCCCATCTGTATAAACTTGCATATAAAATTCAAAGTACATTAGTAATGCTAGTTTACTATTATTGCCAATTTGGTATCCAAAAGTTTGATTTATATTTTTATATTCATAAATTGACACTAGTTCATTGAAAAATATTCACATCTGTCTTTTAAAGGTCAACCACTGAAAAAAAGAAAATGTAGGCAAAATAAATCCTCTGAGGTGGTTTAAATCATGACGTAATTCATGTCGGTTCAAGAAAATGAGGCCGAAACAAAAAGACAAGAAGAGACGCATAATGAGCGAATGGAGCTGTTCAAATGATTTCTAGAGATAATGATGGGTATATTGAGAAAATCTTCATAGGAGTATTAATCAATTAGCTCATTGCAACCGCCATGACTGTGCACGTATTTGAATTTTATTAGATGTAAGTTTAATGCTGGTCTTGGCAAAGACATAGATCATTATTCTCTTGGCTAAAAAGGTCTGCTTAGGGCATATTGATATTGGAGCATCCTTCTTACTGTTGTCATTCAATCCATCTGTCTGATCTGTTATTCTGACCTGCTTACTTTCACTTTTTAAAAATTTGGATGGTAATACAGTTACAAAACTTGAACTGTTTATTTAAGAGTTGCTTACGCTTGCCAACATCACAGGTCAAGAGGAGGGGGGGTTAAAGTATAGAACATAGTGACTTTTGCCACATTTTGGACTTTCTTGGAGTAAGGAAGGGGCATCTGTGTTTCACAAACAGATCGTCTTTAAATTTTCCATTAGTACATCATTCATAAATTCATTTATCAACTACATCTAGTGTTAGATTTTAAAATATGAATGATACAGGATCAAAACTAACATTAATTAATAATTCATAGGGGTCATTTTGCTTCTTTATTTTAAAGCATTTTGGTATTATTTTTCTTGCAGGAAACAAGAATGATCATGATGAGCTTGAAGGTATATGTAAGATATGCATGGATGCAAAAACAGATGTGGTGGTTGTAGCCTGTGGTTATATGATAGCATGCGAGATGTGTGCCAGTTCTGTGAAGACTAAGCAGTGTCCAATGTGCAGAAAGCCTATAAATTCATGTTCTAATACTTATATCGAAAGCAACGAAAGTGTTCCCAATATTTTGAAGAAACATAACAATGAAATTTCTTCTTTTAACATCCCTATTTCTAAATTGGATCTGCCTACAATATACTGTATACCAAAACTTCACAAGTCTCCTTACAAGTTTCGATATATTGCTAATTCTAGCAACTGCTCAACAACAATTTTGTCTAGAAATCTGACGTCAGCACTCACGGCTATAAAGGAACACGTGGCAAAATACTGTGAAACTGTCATGAACAGTAATGGCGTAAACTTCTTTTGGTCTATTAAAAATTCAGGGGATGTGATTGACAAAATGAAATCAAGAAATATTGAAGCAAATACGATATCTTCATACGACTTTTCTAATATGTACACCACGCTTCCTCACGACAAAATAGATGATCGACTGTCCAAACTCATTAAATGGTGATTTGATCGAGAGGGGAAAACTTATATTTGTACTTCTGAATCTAAGGGTTTCTTTTCCGCCACAGATTACAAATTATACAAATCATGGACATGTGGTGACCTGTGTATTGCCTTGTCCTTCCTTTTGGACAATATTTATGTAAGATTTGGTGAGAAACTCTACAAGCAGGTTGTAGGGATTCCAATGGGTACTAATTGTGCGCCTCTTGTTGCAGATTTATTTTTATACACGTATGAAAAGGAATTTATCCAAAATCTTCAAAAACAAAGAAAAAATGACGATGTGAAATGTTTCATTGGTACTTCTAGGTACCTGGATGATATTCTTACTATCGACAATCCTGTTTTTGAGAAATACAAAATGCTATTTATCCACAAGAATTGATTCTAAACAAGGCAAACGTTTCAAACACAGAAACACCATTTTTGGACCTAAATATCAAAATTGTTAATGGAGAGATCCATACAAGTGTGTATGACAAAAGAGATGATTTTGGATTTAACATAGTAAATTTCCCCTGGCTTGACGGTGATGTTTCTAGATTACCGTCCTATGGTATCTATATTTCACAGCTCATCCGTCATGCTAGAGCATGTACTGATGTTTTGGATTTTCATAGTAGAAATTTACAAATTACCAAGAAACTTTTAGGACAAGGTTTTCGCTTTCACGAACTAGTAAAGACTTTCTGGAAATTTTACAAAAATTACTGTCAACTTCTCCTGAAATTCGGACCAATACAGGCAACAGAGCATATTACTTTGGGTATTTCACAACCTGCATTTTATGGTGACATTATTAACAAGATAAGAAGGATCAAACATAGACAACATCACTATCGAAAATGCATCAGAATCATCAAACGCCTTTTATACCGTGGGTATGATCCTAATGTCACCAGACGGATACTAGGCTTGGTACTTGACCAATTTACAGTCTTGTACAAGCGCATTCTTAAAACTTGCACTCTGACTGACTGTGACGACGGGACTCCATGACGGGCCCTGTCCAAACCTCTTTAGAGAGGACAGGGCCCCGACCACCTGTCCTCTCTGAATGTCAGTCGGACTCCTCGGGTGATAGCATACATGAGCTCGCGGCGGCAGAGCACGGATTGTATTACGAACGCCCTCTTTTTTATATCCATTTACATATTCATCTGTGTTGCTTGGGCCCCTGCGTTCTGCGGTCTCGTTTGTGTGTGGTCATCTGACAGTGAGGAGATTGTTTTACACCACAATTGTGCGTTCTTCGAGACCTCTGGGTAATTGGATAAGTGGGAGGGTTGTGCGCACGTAATCCAGGATAACCATACTTTCTGCTATTTCCGTGGCAGATGGCCGTCCTAAGTCGGCACCGGTTGCCCATTGGTCTCGTTGGTTTATGTGTAGTCCTTTGTGTGTTGTGCGTTGACGTTCCTTGTCCCTTACGCGTCTCTTTCTGTGCTTGTCTGCTTTGTGTTTTTGCAATGGGTGTTTTGGGGTTTTGCTGGTGTTGTTGGAGATCCCCTCCTTTGTTATGTAATGAACTACATCAGTATTCATGTAACGAAACGCATCTTTGCTAATGTAATGAGTAACATCAGTGTTCGTTTAATGAAATACATCAGTGTTCATGTTATGAAATACATCAGTGTTCATGTAATGAAATATATCAGTGCTCATGTTATGAAATACATCAGTGTTCATGTAATGAAATACATCAGTATTCATGTAATGAAATACATCAGTGTTCATGTAATGAAATACATCAGTGTTCATGTAATGAGCTACATCAGTGATCTTGTAATGAAATACATCAGTGTTCATGTAATGAGCTACATCGGTGTTCGTGTAATGAAATACATCGATGACAAATATGGATAATGACCATATCCCTGTTTACAGTACAAAATCGATAATTCAGAAAATCAGAAACCGAGGCATACGAAATCAGGATAAAACAGGAACAAAAGCAAACAAACAAAAACCTCCACCATATGAAAAGAAGCAAACTCCCGATATGAGAGTGAGACCAGGTGCCCAGGAAGAGTAAGCATCTCCTGCTTGCATGCAACACCCGCCGCTTCAATTCGGTAGAACTGTCACATTCGGTAACTTCCATTTCGGAAGACATAGAGTACAATCATGGGTTGGATGGTTCAAATTGTCTACGACAGAATATCACCCATCATTCTGGAGAGTGGGACATCATAGTGTATGACGAGTTCCCCATATCGACCGTAGAACTTCCTCAGTGACGATGTTAGTCGGTCACAAGCATATCCCTGACTGAGAAGCTTATCTGAAAGACGCCTAGCTCTCAGAACAAAATCCGTATATTTCGTACTTGCTCTGGCATAGCGTATCAACTGAGATATGAACACGCCATAAGCAGGCGATGAAGGAATGTTGCTACTCAGAAAAGGAAAGTTTGTAATGCTGAAATTGAAGTCGTCACGTTTGTCATAGAGTTAGGTGTTCATGTGACCATCAGTGTCGTAGGACAACATTATGTCCAAATAGGATGCTGAATTATTTGTCTCTGTAGTTTCTTTGACTTCAAGCTCTGAAGGATAGATACTGCTCAGGAAATCCGCGAATTTTGGATTATTGATGGACAACACATCGTCTATGTATCTGTAAGTGAAGTTGAAGTCAGAAGCTAAGAATCTTTTCCCTTCAGAGACCAGAGATTGAATGAATTCAGCTTCGTACGAGTAAAGAAAAATGTCGGCAAGGAGTGGGGCACAATTGGTCCCCATTGGAATTCCGACAATTTGCTGGAAGACCTTTCCTCCAAACACCACAAAAATGTTGTCGATCAAAAAGTTTAACATCTGAATAATATCTGTTTCAGTGTACTTATTTTCAGAATCGGACTTTTCTTTTACAAAGTAGGTTTTGTCATAGTTAACAACAATAAATTTGTATTTGCGATTACCGTTCTTACTTGTAAAGGCATTACTTATAATTTTTGCGAGTCTTTCTTTCAATTTAGAATGTGGAATTGTAGTGTAAAGTGTCGAAAAATCAAAGGCTTTGATCGAATGAACTTTACTAAAATGAGTGGATTTCAGATGTTCTAAAAGTTCCTTCGAATTCTTTAAAATCCACATCTGGTTGATACCACTGCGAGAATATATTGTCGAACAATATTTTTGAAGCCCACATTTGATTTCAGATAAAACTTTGGTGAGTAAGATCGATACAGATTTGGTAGAACATTTTGAGGAACCAGCGATGAAACGTTGTTTGTACGGATTATTATGCATTTTAGGTATGCAGTACAAGTATGGTAAATCTAAATCTAAATTGTTAGTTTGGAAGCCAAAGGAAGCAAGAGCTGATTTGTGGTTATCTATTATTTCAGAGGCAGAAAGGTTTGTAGGGGTGTAAGTGGGATTTCCAGGTGTCGAATTTAAACCCAACTCTTTAACTAGACTGTCGAAATAGTACTTTTTGCAAGTAAATGTGTAATTATTTGAGGCTTTGTCCGCTGGTTCATGTAATGAAATGCATCATTGCTCATGTAATGAGCAACATCAGTATTCGTGTAATGAAATACATCAGTATTCATGTAATGAGCAACATCAGTATTCGTGTAATGAAATACATCAGTATTCATGTAATGAAATACAACAGTGTTCATGTAATGAAATACATCAGTATTCATGTAATGAAATGCATCAGTGCTCATGTTATGAAATACATCAGTGTTCATGTAATGAAATACATCAGTATTCATGAAATGAAATACAACAGTGTTCATGTAATGAAATACATCAGTGTTCGTGTAATGAAATACATCAGTGTTCATGTAATGAGCTACATCAGTATTCATATAATGAAATGCATCAGTATTCATGTAATGAAATACATCAGTGTTCATGTAATCAAATGCATCAGTGTTCATGTAATGAAATACATCAGTGTTCATGTAATGAAATACATCGGTGTTCATGTAATGAAATACATCAGTATTCATGTAATGAAATACATCAGTGTTCATGTAATGAGCTACATCAGTGTCCATGTAATGAAATACATCGGTATCCATGTAATGAAATACATCAGTGTTCATGTAATGAAATACATCGGTATCCATGTAATGAAATACATCAGTATTCATGTAATGAAATACATCAGTGCTCATGTAATAAAATACATCAGTGTTCATGTCATGAAATACATCAGTTTTCATGTAATGAGCTACATCAGTTATATTTTTCAGATACATTCATTGTCTTATACTTAACAACTTGAAAGTGAACAGATTTGGAAAAAAAGCCAACATATGTGCAATGTGCAGATCTCTTTCTATGTGATTTCATGTTATGTATTTTTTATGACATTCAGTTTAATTTGTCCTTTGAGGACAGTTTGTTCATAATTTGTTTTTAAAATACTCAAAGAGAGTCTAAATTCTTCATTAATCTTATGCCATTAGACCAAAATGTTAGGCATCAAGTTTTAGCCATGTCTGCAATATACTTTAACGTTGCATGTAAAAATGATTGCAAGACTCATACATAATAAGAAGGGAGGAGATCTCTAACAAGACTCCGTTGCAGCATCAACAGTAAAACACCAAAACACCCGATGCAAAAACATAAAAGACGAGTACAGCACGAGACGGAAAAGAGACACACGACATGTAAACATCAAACACAAAAGACTACACATAAACCGACGAGACCAATGGGCAACCGGTGCCGACTTTGGACGGCCATTTGTCACGCAAGTAGCAAATGGTGTGGTTATCCTGGATTACGTGCGCACAACCCTCTCACTTCTCCAATTACCCAGAGGTCTCGAAGAACGTACAATTGTGGTGTAAAACAACCTCCTCATTGTAAGATGACATCACACAAACAAGACCGCGAAACGCAGAGGCTCCAGAGACACAGATGAATATGTAAATGGATATAAAAAGAGGGCATGCTTAATACAGTCCGTGCTCTGCCGGCTGTAGCGAGCTCATGTATTTAATCACCCGACTGACATTTAGAGAGGACAGGTGGTCGGGGCCCTGTCTTCTCTTAAGAGGTTTGGACAGGGCCCGTCATGGAGTCCCGTCGTCACAGTCAGTCAGAGTGCAAGTCTCAAGGATGCGCTTGTACAAGACTGTAGATTGGTCAAGTACCAAGCCTAGTGTCTGTCTGGTGACATAAGGATCATATCCACGGTATAAAAGGCGTTTGATGATTCTGACGCATTTTCGATGGTTATGCTGCCTACCTTTGATCCTTTTTATTTTGTTTATCATATCACCATAAAAGACAGGTTGTGTAATACCCATAGTAATGTACTCTGTTGCATGTATGGATCCGAATTTTAAAAGAAGTTGGCCGTAATTTTTGTAAAATTTCCAGAAAGTCTTAACTAATTTATGAAAGCGGAAACCTTGACCTAAAATATTTTGGGTAATTTGTAAATTTCTACTGTGAAAATCCAAAATATCAGTACATGCTCTAGCGTACCGGATGAGCTGTGATATGTAAATGCCGTATGACGGTAATCTTGGAACATCACCGTCAAGCCAGGGGAAATTTACTATGTTGAATCCAAAATCATCCCTTTTGTCATATACACTTGTATGAATCTTTCCGTTTACAATTTTGATATTTAGGTCCAAAAAGGGTGTTTATGTATTTGAAAGGTTTGCCTTGTTAAGGGTTAATTCTTGTGGATAAATTTCATTCTTATATAATTCAAAAGCAGGATTGTCAATGGTTAGAATATCATCCAGATACCTAGAAGTATTATTGAAACATTTCAGCTCATCAAATTTTCTTTGCTTTTGAAAATTTTGGATAAATTCTTTTTCATAAGTGTATAAAAATAAATCTGCAACCAGAGGCGCACAGTTAGTACCCATAGGAATTCCTACAACCTGCTTGTATAGATCCTCACCAAATCTAACATAAATATTGTCCAAGAGGAAGGACAAGGCATTACACAGGTCACTACATGTCCATGATTTGTATGATTTGTAGTCTGTCGAGGAAAAGAAACCCTTCGATTCAGATGTACAAATGTAAGTTTTTCGCTCTGTATCAAAACACCATTTAATGAGATTAGATAATCGATCATTAATTTTGTCAGGAGGAAGTGTGGTGTACATATTAGAGAAGTCGTATGAAGAAATCGTATTGGCTTGGAAATTTCCAGATTTCATTTTTTCAATCACATCCCCTGAATTCTTAATAGACCAAAATAAATTTACATCTTTCCTGTTTAGAACCGTTTCACAATATCTAGTTATGTGTTCTTTAATAGCAGTAAGTGCTGACGTCAGATTTCTAGACAAAATTGTAGTGGAGCAGTTACTAGAATTAGCAATAAATCGAAATTTGTAAGGAGACTTGTGCAGTTTCGGTATGCAATATAGTGTTGGGAGATCCAATTTAGAAATAGAGATATTGAATGAAGACAGTTCACTGTTATGCTTGCCTAAAATGTTAGATGCACTTTCATTGCTTTTGATATATGTATTAGTAGACGAAAGTTCCGAAATCAAAGTTGATATGTAGTAACGTTTTCAAATGATAATGGTGTTGTTGGCTGCTTTATCAGCTGGTGCAAAGACATATTTTTCATGTAATTTACTTAGTTTGGATTTGAAATATCTTTCTGATTTGGAACGTGGATTTTGAAAAAAGATGAGGGTTTTATGGAAGTTATCTATTCGAATATCCGTTATATCTAAAATAAGGTTTTTCCAGTCATTCATAGCATGCGGTTCGACTCCTTCTGATTTACACCATCTTTTCGTACAATTATCTAAGGCTTCCGTAAGCACTTCACGGCATTTGACAAAATCTATCTAGGATGGGGTTCTATACTTAGGTCCTTTTTAAGAAGACCACGGAGCTGTCTGTCTTGGATAATTGAAAAGTCACCTGTAACAACATGGCCAGCTGGTTTGTAGAGATATTTAGAAGTTGCACATTCTCAAGAAGCAGGACACGATTCAAGTATGTCAGGATCCGTTGTAACTTTATTATAGATAAAAACAAAGTTTCGAATAGGTTTCTTGTACTTATAACAAATAAGAGGTGGCTCTAAATTTTCAAAATATTGAGGAATGGTACTTTGTACGCGATGATCCCGAAAAATATTAGAGATATTTAGAAGATCAAAACCTTTGTTAATAAACGGGATTTTTATGAATCGTCTTTTAGGTGAGGTGCTTTTCACTATAGGATAAAGTTTATACTGTGCGAATGAGACAATGATATTAAGTCTGAATCAGTCAGTGTTTCTTAAGAATGCAACCTCTGCTTCATCCAAGATAAATTTCAAGTGCATAACTGGGATTGACGACAGAGCATGTAACAGCTCATGTCTTCCGCCATTGCGTGCTACAGTAAGTAAATCGTTGAGAGAGCGGTTTATTCTGGATCGTTTTCTTTTTTGTCTGTTTCGTCTTTTCCCGTGCGACCTGTAGTTCCTTTTAGTGTTTGGGCGAATTGAAAAGATGTTGATATTGGTAGAAGCTGAGGAAATGTTTCCTTGTCCATAAATTTGATCGTTTAAACCAAGAGGGTACGCAGTCTGAAGTTTGGTGATCCAGGCAAGTTCAGCTTGTAGTCGGCGTTTTTTAATTTCGGTCTTACTTTCATTTTTACGTTTTGGAAAAGTCTGAACTGGGGTAATGATGATATCCGAAATAGAATGGTTATATTTGACAAAGTGATTATAAAGAAAGTTTCTGTGTTTTTGTTGACGTGAGGTTCTGATCTTATAAGAATGGTTCCTAAAACGAGATTTTAAAGGTTGGCCTGTCTCACCTACATATTGTGCGCCACATCCCCTGGCATTTCAAGTCATTACGTAAATAAGATCTTGAGACGATCAATCGATGTCTTGGTCTACCTCGATTTTGAATTTCTGCCCATTTACACTAGATGTTATTATGGAGTCGCAGTTGATGAGGTGACACAACGAGCATCTTTTACTTTTGCACTTAGAAATAATTGAGAACCCTCTGTGTCTGTTGTTGAATGTAGAGCCTGCAGATGGAGTAGTGCGTAAAATACGACTGTGGGGTCTAAATTTGAGAGGTGATAAGAGTACTCTTGGTGAGGAAAAAAGTTTTTTACTGTTGAATGTCGATGATGGTAAAGTGACTGTAGTGACAGAGGGTAATCTCAAGGGGGTTAGTTTGATACGAGGCGACCTTAAAAATGCCATAATGCGATAATGGAAGAAAAGTGAATTAGAGTCTTACGTAGAAGACACTACAACAAAGCCAAGTTAGAGAACACAATGAAATTAAAACACTTCAAACATCGGGTCGCGGGGAATTGCTTTACCAACTCCACACTGCAACACGAAATAAGTGTTGATATAAAAAGAAGGGAGGAGATCTCCAACAAGACTCCGTTGCAGCATCAACAGTAAAACACCAAAACACCCGATGCAAAAACACAAAAGACGAGTACAGCACGAGACGGAAAAGAGACATACGACATGTAAACATCAAACACAAAAGACTACACATAAACCGACGAGACCAATGGGCAACCGGTGACGACTTTGGACGGCCATTTGTCACGCAAGTAGCAAATGGTGTGGTTATCCTTGATTACGTGCGCACAACCCTCTCACTTCTCCAATTACCCAGAGGTCCCGAAGAACGTACAATTGTGGTGTAAAACAACCTCCTCATTGTAAGATGACATCACACAAACAAGACCGCGAAACACAGAGGCTCCAGAGACACAGATGAATATGTAAATGGATATAAAAAGAGGGCATGCTTAATACAGTCCGTGCTCTGCCAGCTGTAGCGAGCTCATGTACTTAATCACCCGAGGAGTCCGACTGACATTCAGAGACGACAGGTGGTCGGGGCCCTGTCTTCTCTAAAGAGGTTTGGACAGGGCCCGTCATGGAGTGCAAGTCTTGTACTTCCATAACTTGCTACGTGGCTACTGATTTCATGTCTAGAAAATAGCTAACTTTGTCGGAACTGAATAGCTATTGGTGCTGTGTCTCACAGATAGTGGTGATCATGACTTGCAAGTTTGAATGTTTATTTTTTCACAAACTTTTGTGATATGTTACACTAAAGGAGAGTAAAGTTTTAATTTTATTTTTATATGAAAATTAATTGTGTTCAATTGTACATGATATTATTGATTCCGGTATATGGCACTCTTGCAATTGTTGATCTTGTAACCTTTATTCTTCAGAATAGTTAACCTTTGTCAGAGCTCAGTTTCCATTTGTGCTGAGTAACACAAACTAGTGTAGTTTTTACATGACGTTGTTGAATGTTATTTTTTACATAGCTTTTGTGATATTTTTAGCTCTACTGGTCAAGACCAGTTGAGCTTAAGTGATCGCCCTGTGTCCGTCGTCTGTGTGTCCGGTGAACATTTCTTGTGGTTTAAAGTCCTCTGAAACTGTTGATGATGGAAAGTTGATTCTTTTGGCAACATGATGGGTCTATTATCTAGTTGTGCACCTGATATTTTGTTTGAGCCCCTGACCCCCAGGGTATTAGAAAATGGGTGTGGTCATTTTTACCTATACACATATAACTCAATGTAACCTTGTGGCCACCATTTTTCAGAAAGTATAAATGATAGAAAGTTATTTTTGACTTTTAACTTTTTGCAATATTAAAGGTCTCTGCTCTAGTTAAGTGCCTCTTATTTTGTTTTAGCCCCTGATCCCCAGGGTAGTATAAAAGGGTGTGGGCATTTTCTCATACTAGTATATAACTTCATGTATAATAACTACATGTATATAATATTTGGGTTACTACCATTTCTCAGAAAGTACAAATGATAGAAAGTAATTTTATTTGCAACATGATGGGTCTTTGGTCCAGTTCTGTACCTGATATTGTGTTTGAGATTCAGAGCCCTGGGGTCTTAGTAAATGGGTGTGGTCATTTTCTCTTATATAATTTTGCAATCTTGTGAACACAAATTCTACTAATGCATAATTGATAGAATAGAAATTCTTTTTCATACACAGCTAAAATTGCCACACATATAAAAACGCATACTTTATGTATAAAAAAGTATGCGTTTTTCGCAAAAATTGGATCTACAAAGAAATCACAAGTAGTATGACCATGATGTTTTTCCAATGATATTAGGTAAGAGGTCTTGAAAATTGAACCAACATCTCACAACTGTAGTTATCATGTAATGAATGTACGATACAAGCATGTGTAAGGTGTATATATTTGACTGGAAGTCATAAATTATACATATACATGTACGTAAAAAGGTCAATTTATTACTTGACATAAATTGATTGCAAAAAGTTAGGCTAAGCTTTGCATTTTAAGAATAATTATTTAGGAAATATGGTTTGTTCAAATAATTTTCAAAAGTTAGAGTGATCAATTTACAACAAACTTCCATTTTGTATTGAAAATAATATCATTTATCCTCTAAAGGATAAATGAATTTTATCTCAACGAATAAGCATAATATAACCTTCCTTCACATATAAACATGCATGTCTGGTCCACGCTGTTAATTAATATGCCTTTAAATGATGCCAGATTAACATTAGCTAAGTTCTAAGGAAGATAATTCCATCACCCTTGACCGTGTTGAGTGGATTGCGCAGACTCTGGCTGTGACACTTCCGGTCTAACTCTAGCGTGTTTTCAGTATCAGTGAGGAGCAAAATCATTATAAACATTTCACCAAAACTTTCGCTTTTTCTAGTAACATGATCTGTGCACCTATATAGTTAAAAACTCGTAGTGTACTTGTCGTGGTGATGATGAACTCTATCCAACGTTGAGAGATGTTTTTATCTGGTCATCGTGCTGTGTTAGCCTTTTCATGCCTGCGATGGGGTTTGATTTAGTGGTAGCCTAAAGTCGGTAAAGTATAATAGTATCGTCCAATTTTATTTGACGTGTCTACAGTAAGGTAAGAGTGATTTGTGCACATGTGAGCTTGCCTCGAATTAGATGAAAGCACGACATATATGAATTTTCGTTTAACTGTTTTTATATAAGCCTGTACTTATATGTAGCTCACCTGTGTCACAATATTACAGACTTCGAATTGTCTTACGCCGGGCATGTTACATGTATTCATGCTGTCAAATTATTTTTTATCACTTGCTCCAGATATACTTTATATTTATAACTCAATTTTTATTAAGTATTTAAAAGTCGTGTTTAAGAATAATGGTAGTGTTCAATACACATGCCCACTTGTCTCGGCAATTTTATATCACTCTCTTGGTCTCTAATTTTGTGCACACACATATATCTATTTATCTATGTAATATTTATTGATTTACATGTTTACTCATTCATTTATTTATCTGTTTAATTTTTATTTATTTATTTATTTATTTATTTATTTATTTATTTATTTATTTATTTATTTATTTATTTATTTATCTATTTATTTATTTATTTACTTATTTATTTAGTTATTCATTTATTTACTAGTATTTATTGAGTCATTTAACATATTTGTTCAATTTATCATGTCCTGTTGGGTCTTGTTGTTGTCGTGCTATCAATCATAAATTCTTAATTGCAACATTTCATGTTCACTGTACACGTAAGACAGTACGAATGCAAGATTTCCCTAATACTATGATGCGGCATCTTGTTATTTAGCTCATTACACCACATTACCCTTATCATTTCGATCGTAAATATCAGTACAGCTCTAGCGGATATTGTTGTCAGTGCCTTCGACCCAAGTTCAACAAACAATAATAAACATTTACCAGTTTTACAGCATGCGAGGTCAGAGGTTAAGCACATGACATTCCTCCACTGCCACGATCGCTTATTATGATTCTGCTGTTTCAGTCGTGGTACCAGGTGGTTTCCTCTATATTTTGTACTATCAGTCTATTCGATGTACGATCTTGTTCTTGATCTTTGAATCACTTTGCCTTGCATGACTCTCGATTGGCCTGAATCGCTCCCATTCCCAATTCAAAATTGTTTTCCCAATTTCTTGTCTAATTTTCCCAATTTGACACTTTAACAAATTGAAAAAAGAGTTAAATTTTAGGTGAATTTTCACAGAGATCTGTTTAGAGGGGCATTTGAATTAGAAATAACATTCTATTCATATGCAGTGCTTATACTTTTTTTCCATTTTGAGACAACATCTATTTATTTTCAAAAATTCACCGGCCTCGGCTCCTGTCCCAAAAAGGGAAGTGAGAGCACTGTTAATCATTCTAGCTCTGTAATATGCCTTTTATTTATTTCGTATTTCTATCAATTTTGATCGAACGTTCTTCACAATTTAGTGTGAATATCTCCGTCTGAACAAGCAAGATATAGACTTTCGGGTAACCTATAGTCCATTGATCAGGGTATTTCGGAAACGTCAAACGCGAGATATGGATCTGTTGTTGCGGCATTCTTCTTCCGTAATCTGCCGGCTAGGCGTTAGAAATTGATGATGCTTTAATATTGCTTTTGGGCGGATATAAGAAATAAATTTAATTAAGGGATAAATCATAAACATGATAAAAGAACAATCGACATTAGTAAAATATTCGTAGAATAGCGTCACGCGTATACGAATAGCATATGATTTTGGAAATAAAGTAAATTATTTATCTCGTATAGATAGAATTGATTTTTTTAGGCTTTATCATTATGATAGAGGGCGCTAGGAATTCATTCCCTCTTCTCACATCCAGTTGATATATCTTTAAAGAACGTACGTTTGACGCAATAAATTCGATACGAACATATATTATATGTCACTAGTATCTATCAAATGTCACCATAAAAACAAAACAAAACATAAAAAAAAAAAGAACCAAAAACCCTAAACCCCCCCCCCCCTTGTACATGTTGTAACAAACAAAACAAAAACAAATAAATGATTGAAATAAATGATTAATTAAAATTTTATTTTATAGAAAACCAAAAAATGATAATAATACATTGTACATATATAAAAAAAAAGAATATTTCATAAATCTTATATTTTGGGCTCTTCATCTGAAAAGTTGCATCTCAAATTCGTTATTGCTTCATGTAAAATTTCACATGTACAAACTGTATTTTGCAACAATTTGTCAAAAGTGTCTTTTTCAAAAGTGCCTTAAAAAATATGGCTAGCTTCGCTCGCCACTTCACCTACTACTTATATTATACATATACACTTCATATCGTATTAATTTCAATGTCTCATTTAATTGATTTAAGTATGACGTGAAAGGGATTCCAGGAGGCAAATATTCTGTCAAAATTCCTTAATTTATTTTGGATTTTATGCTTGAAAAGTCCTATAACTATCCTATTTTTCTCGAAAAATTCCAATATTTGTCTTATATCTCCATGTAACATATACCTATATTCCTATAATTTGAAATATTATAATAAAAATAAAGCTATAAATTAATCAATGAAAATAAATAAACCAAATTCCGAAGATGTTCTTATCCTATTCCCCTCGTCAATTCATGTTTGTTTTTAAGATAACCCAATACATTCGTAAGAAGATGAGGCTTAATCATTCATGCACGACGCTTCCAGCAGTCTTACGTATTGATTTCCAACAAATTTATTACTTACACGTAAGTAACGACTGTAATAATTTTTCTGTCGATCGATGTATAATAACCCCCCCCCCCCCCCAAAAAAAAAAAAACAAAACAAAACAAAAAAAAACAAAAAAAAAAAAAAACCCGACACACAAACTATAAAATCCGCGAAGCGAAACATGGGAATCTTTCAATCCGTTTTACAGTCTCAAAGTCGAGAATGCATAACATTTCTTTTTTCAGAATTTCCATGGGAACCACAAAGTTTTATTCGCTTTTCTGTTCAATCGCTTCCTTGACAGTCTAAATATTAGCCCTGTAGAGTTATAGTTCTTAACAATTTTACCCTTTACTCAGTCCTAATTATATATACTGCTATCCAATATACAATATATATACTATGCGAATAGCCCTGGCCTCTTATTCATAATTAAAGCTTATGAATGGGTTTGACCTACATTACAAAATCTACAATTTACATAATTTTGATAACCCGTCATGAAAGAGTATTTTTTCTCTCTGGCCAAAAGTGGCTTTAATGAGCAGTATGAAATGTCAACCTCACAATATCGAATTCAACTGGTGAAATGTATCGTGTGACGTGTAATACAAGTGAATCACCATATGCATGGGAAAATGAGACTTATCTACATTATTTCGTCATTGTAGTATTTCTTCCAACACTTGGTGCCTTGTAATCTTTATTTGCCTTACTCATCAGGTTAAAATTTTCCCCTGAGATGGGTCAAGGTCAGCGTTTATCCCCTTATATAATATGAACAGATTGTAGTTTTCAGAATGTTTCTTTCATCTATGTAAAAATCTGCATCATACACAATATAGCGATATTGTCGATGTAGACCATTTATTTAGTGGCATTTTCGAACAATAATTTTCTGTTATGCCTATGCTACCTTCGAAAATAGTACTCAATATGGCAGTTCTGTCATGGCGCTCAGTTTCTGCAAAATCGGCCGCTTTGTGGCGGATGCCTTTCGAGTGTTATCACCAATAATCCTCGAAAGTCATTATGGCAGAATTTTGCTTTTAAACCTCGCTTCAGTTTCTGTTGTCTTCCAGACTCTGAGCCAATAATTGGGGTTTATTATTAATTTGTATTGATTATCTACGACATATACAATTGAATGTCGTCGTAGACCATTGATTATTTTCATTGTCAAAATATGGATTCATTGATATTGAAATATTGGACATTTATATGAACTATTGAACTTTGAACTATGAACTATTGAGCATTGAAGTTCATGAACAATTGAACTGAACTTATATTCAAGAACTAAGAAATATGAACTTACTAAGCATTTGCTTTATTGAATTTATTTGCCTTAAATTGTGCATTGAGTTCATGAACCATTATTGATTATTTATTTTAAATAAAGCCATGACATGAACCGCCAATCATATCTTCCTTTGCTTTATTCTGTGGAGATAATATACTACGAACACTTGATAGCACATTGATATTTTATCACTTCATGAAACTACATGTATAAACAATTGACAATGTATTCATTTTCAATGTTCATGTTCACTGTTCATCTGCTGCTGCTCTATTTGCCTGGAAAAACAAACAATATCTGCAATTAAATTATGTCTATCCTACTATACACTGTCACTATAACCAGTGTGGAGAAAATCAGCATCATTACAATGTAAATACTGTAATAATTTAATAAATCAGTTAATTCTGTCTACTCGTGACTATACAGACCTGGTCATATATTGCTTAATTCGCTCAGACCAGGAGCCTGTTTTACAAAAATACTTACGAAACTTGTAAACAGGGGATGCTTACTCCTCCCGGGCACCTGGTCCCACCTCTAGCTTGCTAGGGGTCCGTCGATGCTTAATTTTGTGCTCTATTGTGAGTGCTGTTGAGATTATCGTCAGGATCTTCTTTAACTCATTTGTGTCACACTTATGCCCTTTGCCGTGTGGAGCTCGTAAAAAAGTTCCCCGCGAGGGGTTTGACAGTAAGTGTTTTGAATATATTTCCCTGACATTGTCGCCATAGCGCTTTCTATATAGACATAACGTCAGAGAGTGCATGAAGTTTAGATATTGTTTTCATTTTCATGCTTGAACATCGACGGCGGGTGCGGCTAGCCAACAGGGGATGCTTACTCCTCCCGGGCACCTGGTCCCACCTCTAGCTTGCTAGGGGTCCGTCGATGCTTAATTTTGTGCTCTATTGTGAGTGCTGTTGAGATTATCGTCAGGATCTTCTTTAACTCATTTGTGTCACACTTATGCCCTTTGCCGTGTGGAGCTCGTAAAAAAGTTCCCCGCGAGGGGTTTGACAGTAAGTGTTTTGAATATATTTCCCTGACATTGTCGCCATAGCGCTTTCTATATAGACATAACGTCAGAGAGTGCATGAAGTTTAGATATTGTCTTCATTTTCATGCTTGAACATCGACGGCGGGTGCGGCTAGCCAACAGGGGATGCTTACTCCTCCCGGGCACCTGGTCCCACCTCGTCCGTCGATGCTTAATTTTGTGCTCTATTGTGAGTGCTGTTGAGATTATCGTCAGGATCTTCTTTAACTCATTTGTGTCACACTTATGCCCTTTGCCGTGTGGAGCTCGTAAAAAGTTCCCCGCGAGGGGTTTGACAGTAAGTGTTTTGAATATATTTCCCTGACATTGTCGCCATAGCGCTTTCTATATAGACATAACGTCAGAGAGTGCATGAAGTTTAGATATTGTTTTCATTTTCATGCTTGAACATCGACGGCGGGTGCGGCTAGCCAACAGGGGATGCTTACTCCTCCCGGGCACCTGGTCCCACCTCTAGCTTGCTAGGGGTCCGTCGATGCTTAATGTTGTGCTCTATTGTGAGTGCTGTTGAGATTATCGTCAGGATCTTCTTTAACTCATTTGTAAGGAATTTTCGTAACTTTCATCATCAAATAAAAGCTTAAAATCTTTTTCACTTTAGATTATGTTGTCGTTTCTAATAGTATTTCTACATAATAAAAATTCAGAAACAAAACATTGCGATTTTAGTTTATAAGAAGTACTATTAAGCGATCAAAAGTTACAAAAATTCCTTAAATTTTTCATTACTACTTTCATACCAGACGTCTCTGACGAGACTGTAGCTCTCCTGGTTATTTTGTTTTATTCACTCATTGACAAGAGAATAGGATACATATACACAAATAACAATTTCCATTTTAGACCTTAGGGAGCAGGGGTTCGAATAAATTTTAAGTACCACAACAAAACAACATATCCATTAGACTGCAAATAGAATATCACTCATATTATTCATAATATCCAAGATAAGGTATTTCAAAAAAAAGAATGCCACACCCATTTCCCAAGATCCTAGGGGCCAAGGGCTATTAGTTCAAATGATCTATAAGTGACTAAAAAAAATGAGATCCATCATGTTACATAAAAGAATTAACTCTCCATCACTAACAGCTATAAAGAGTTGAGAGCACAATACGCAAGATCGCAAACGGGTGCAGCGTGTCCATTCTTATTTTTCATTTAGTCACCTACCTAAACCATTGATCAAAACTTGGGCACCTTTTCTGCCCAAGTAAATTGATGACGTCATAACAATGGAGAACAATCGAAGAGTGCGCGAGAACATTCATATAGTCTTGGTTAGAAGTATTTGCGATCTACCGTATTAGCGACACAAAAGGGTAGGCCACGAAGCCCTAATTTTGAACATCGTACTTCATAGAATTTTTAACTGTGATTTTACATTTTGAAAGGTTCTCTATTGAATCACTAATCTATTTTTTGTAAACCAAAATAGGTCATATACCGTGAAATTAATGCAAAAACTATATATTTCTATTAAATTAGGAATGGCCGCATGCACGAACAAAGATGAATTATTTATATGTGAAAGAATATCAGTATATCCTTTTGTCATGAACGTTTTATCTCAGTTAAAGCATGCGGCCACATTGAATTCTTCCACAAAAGTCAAAATTCCCAGCAAAAATGTCAAAATGACGTCACATCATGACCTTATTGTTAAATGGCAATTTGTTTGGTGATTTTTTCTTTTCATTAAAAGCGGTAATTTAAAACATTTGTGCATTTTCATGAGAGATATCAAGTATTTCTCATGAAATTTATTTCTAGAGAAAAATCGAGGGCCGATTAGGGGTTTTGTGGCCTACCCCTTTTAATTCTTAGTTTTACGGATCCGCCAAACCCAATTTAGCCACAATTGGAAAAAAATAGAATGAACTGATTGTCTTTTTTTTCCGAATTACTGGTTATTACTTTACATTCTCACTTAATCTTTATCGTGCGTGAGTTTTAGAAAATGCGGCCTTGAAAAGAACTTGAATTAAGATCGTGATCGTGACACAAAACATGAAATGTTGTAATTTACTGATTTTTATTTTATTTTTATCCCCTCCTCCTACACTATTTTGAAAAAATAAAATCCGTAAAACTAAAACTTAAATTTCTGTCGCCTTAAATAGGAAAAAAACCACACCCATTTTCTAAGATCCTGGGGCTAAAGGGCTCAAACAAAATATCAGGTGCTGCACACAACAATACCATAGACCCATCGTATCGCAGACAGAATTATGTCTCCATCAAATATAGTGTCATAGGAGTTGCGAGCACAAGATTACATATTGTTATATCAGAGAAAATGATCACACCCATGCTTATTCTCATTGGCCGAGAAATTTTGTACTACATGTAAATGTCAGACACCCCAGTTTATATGAATGTTGTGCATACTACATGTGTGAACATCGACGGCGGGTGCGGCTAGCCAACAGGGGATGCTTACTCCTCCTGGGTATCTGGTCCCACCTCTAGCTTACTAGGGGTCCTTCGATGCTCAATTTGGTACTCTATTGTGAGTACTGTTGAGATTATCGTCAGGATCTTCTTTAACTCACTTTATTGCAAGTATGTCAAAAGTATCTAAACATTGTTAAAATTGAAACATGACATCATATTATGCTACCAGAATTATTGTCCGTAAATTTCTTTACCTTAAGGGCGCTTGAGATAGGAATTCTTACATGTATTCATGTTTTTCATTTGGTACCTTATGATATGACATACATAAAACTGATGACAACATAACTTCAGCCAGAGGACATAAGAAGGCAGGGACTATCAACAGCATTCGTAGAAGATGGGTTTGAAAAAAAAACATGGCACCATAATAACTGAGATATTTCAACAGAACCAAAAAGCAAGATCAAGGGACACCGCAAAAGCTTTTGCTGAATCGTACATTACCAACCATGTGGTAACAGGAGGATATTTCCCAAAAGAAAATGGATGGTTAGTATATGATTATAGTCACATACAAAAATGTAGAATACTGACGTCTGAAATGGACCATTTTGACACCTTTAATTGTTAATATTTACATTCCTACTGCGTTTCCCTTATATAAAGGTACCAAACCAACTGTTGCTTTATTTCTCGATAATAGCAAGAGCCTATCACGTGACTTTAGAACTTACGCGGATTAATCTCTGATAAAATGCCCATTTTATTTATTGCTTTAATACAGATTCAAAACATATGTATCCATTATCAAACGACGCCGTCTACCCCCAGTGATTTAATGTGTCCAAATCTAGGTCAACCACATGTACACTTCCAAGAAGTGTGACGTAGTAAGTCGATCACGCGTCAGTAGACGAAGTTCAAGGACGAACTGCATTGTTGTCTGCAGAAAGATGCCGTGTTTGGATGAGCGAATATTCAATCATATGTGGATCAAATATTCAGTATTTAGGATGAGGATTTGATTCACTTGTGTCATTTATCAACAGTGAATTTATCTTTGCTTCTTATGGATTCATAATATCAGAAATACTTCGAGTATCAGCGAATCTTTAGCCATGATGTTGAGGTAAGTCATGAAAATACCGAAAGTTTTCGCGTTTTCGACGGCTGTACTCGACTTTTGCTTTATTCTAATTAATTCCAGATGAAATAGGGTATTTACAGAAGTTTGTATACAATAATACCGATTGATTGCATATGTCTAAGCAGTTTAACAGTGTGTTAAAAAGAGTTTTCAAAAGTTTTCCCTTCAGTTCTGTGAAATTTCTCCAGTTTAACTCTCCGCCATGTCATGATGTCTGAATTATGTTGGACAAAAGTCACGAATTTTCACGATTCAATTTTCTTCAGTTTTAATTGAAATGTTCAAAATACAGCAAGAGGACAAAATTCAGTTTCTCATTTGTCAACAACGTTTCCGTACAGAAGGTACTACTTCGAATCAAGCGAAAAACGTCGAACGTTCGTTTACTCTTACGTCAAATGGCATTCTCCCTCCGCAATGATATTTCAAATGTAAAGAAACTGGCTGAAAAATTGGCAGAAATAACTTAGTTAACACGTAAAATGTAAATATAAGGATTGTTTTTCAGCTTTTGCGCTTTATCGGTGTGTATTGGCAGTAGGGAATGGAATCAAAATTCATGAAAAGCACCTCCTTAATTACTAAAGATTTGTTACATATTACACTTGCTTATTGTATAGATCTACATTGAACATCTTTTAATTACATAATAAGTACAGTCATGCATAAATACCAATCATCTTCACATGCTTCAGTTTAAGGTATTACGGGTATAATAAAAATATCTTTAAAAAGCAAGAAATTTATATGAAAAACAACTTTTTTTTTACAGTGTCTCTGAAAATAATTTTTATTGAAAATGTAAACTTAATTCCAAAGGGTCAAAATATAGGAAAAATGGAGCCATAAAAATTTTTATTTGAAAAAATGCCGTAAAGACCATAATATTGTCGATTTTGTAAAAGTTAAATCTCCATATACCTCTATTGTAAAAACTCAATACATTGTAGGTGGCGCTAGTGGAATGAATTAGAGCTGCGCACCCCATAGGCGGAAAATCGTATGCGCTATTAAAAAATCAAGGTTAATAACACTGGATTTACACTCTTGTCGGAAAAGTTCTTGGAAAATATTATAGGAAAAAAAAAATTTCTCAAGGTATGATTTGGATTATTACTTAAATCGATGGACAAAAGATTAAGCTAGATACTGATCAAGTTTCGTTGACCTTGGCCTCAGAATAAGGGAGAAACTCTAAAAAGAAAACGGAATTTAGCGATTTATTTTTACTCGACATTAGCTGGTCCACTCGCTTTCATTGAAAAAGTGATGACAGGGGAATATCTTGATTACAGCTAATGGGGAATAACACCACATGAAAAAAAAATTATGTTTTGTTGATATAAGATTCTAATATGCAATGACATTACAGTATGCAGTCGACGGTAGCACTCTAGGCAAATCCATTCTATTTCATCTTCAGCGTTAGAGAGAGGACCAGCCAATGTCGAGTAAAAATAAATCGTGGGATTCCGTTTTCATTTTGGAGGTTCTCCCTTATTCTGAGGTCTACTAGTTTAACCTTTTGTCTGTCGATTAAAGTAATAATAGTAATCACACCTTGAGAATTTTAATTTTTCCAATAATATTTTCCACAAGAGTGTAAAACCAGTGTTATTAGCCTTGATTTTATTAGAGGCACATACGAATAATTGCCAGGCGATCTTTCGGCCTGTGGCGCACCCCAAATTCAAAATGACGTTTTTAAACGGCTACAACTGCGAATTTAAATTTGTACAAATAAGAATGTTTACTTTCATATGAAAAGAATAATTTTGAATAATAAAATTTTGTAAAATTAATTAATTTTCAGGGACACCGTCTTCCTTTAAAATTGGCAAGCTGATTAAATCTTTTAAAAAATCCAGAAAAACACACCAAAAACATGGTACACATTCTTACATTTGACAAAACATTCTTTAAATAATTTTGACCATATTTGAGAATTATCTTTTCTAAAATGTCTGCAGTAATGCAGTAATAGGTTCTTTTTTTCTTAATGGGTTTGCATAGAATTCTTTTTTTCACCTTCCATCAACATGTGAAGAATGTTTGATTCGCACGGATTTTCACAAATATTGAAGTCATGATACCACTTGATACTGTAGAAATACGATGATAAAACGGACTCTGAAACCGACTGCTGAACAAGATTACTCTAAAATACAGCCACTGTACTCACTGATGCTGGTAAACACGAAACACTACGTTGCGCGCACCACTGTCGAAACTTGTTAAAATAACTGTCGTAAGCCTCGTTAGAGTTGTCGCTCTTGCACTTCTTAATCAAGTGCAGCTTTCCTAAGCCTCTGCTCCTTTGAGAGTTAACTTTACTATATATCAACTTTAGTTTCGGAACTTTCGTCTACAAATACTTATATCAAAAGCAATGAAAGTGTCCCTAACATTTTGAGCAAACATAGCAGTGAAATTTCTTCATTCAACATCCCTATTTCTAAATTGGATCTTCCTACAATATACTGCATACCAAAACTGCACAAATCTCCTTACAAATTTAGATACATTGCTAATTCTAGCAACTGCTCAACTACAAGTTTGTCTAGAAATCTGACGTCAGCCCTCACGGCGGTAAAGGAACACGTTGCAAAATATTGTGAAACTGTTCTTAACAGGAATGATGTAAATTTATTTTGGTCTATAAAAAATTCCGGGGATGTGATTGACAAGATAAAATCTAGAAATTTTCAAGCCAATACGATTGCTTCATACGATTTTTCAAATATGTACACCACGCTTCCTCACGACAAGATCAATGATCAATTGTCCAAACTCATTAAATGGTGCTATAATCGAGAGGGGAAACTTTATATTTGTACATCTGAATCAAAGGGTTTCTTTTCCGCTACAGAATACAAATCATACAAATCATGGACATGTAGCGACCTGTGTAGTGCCTTGTCCTTCCTCTTGGACAACATTTATGTAAGATTTGGTGAGAATCTCTACAAGCAGGTTGTAGGGATTCCTATGGGTACAAATTGTGCGCCTCTTGTTGCAGATTTATTTTTATACACATATGAAAAGGAATTTATTCAAAATCTTCAAAAGCAAAGAAAACATGATGATGTGAAATGCTTCATTAGTACTTCTAGGTACCTTGATGATATTCTTACTATCGATAATCCTGTTTTTGAAAAGTATAAAGATGTTATCCACAAAAATTGACTCTAAACAAGGCAAACTTTACAGACACTGAAACACCATTTTTGGACCTAAATATCAAAATTGTCAATGGAGAAATTCATACAAGTGTATATGACAAACGAGATGATTTTGGATTCAACATAGTAAATTTCCCCTGGCTTGACGGTGATGTCCCTAGATTATCTACGGTATCTATATTTCACAGCTCATCCGGTATGCTAGAGCATGTACTGATGTTTTGGATTTTCATAATAGAAATCTGCAAATTACAAAGAAACTTTTAGGTCAAGGTTTTCGCTTTCACAAACTAGTAAAGACTTTCTGGAAATTTTACAAAAATTATGATCAACTTCTTTTGAAATTCGGACCCATAAAAGCAACGGAGTATATTACTTTAGGTATTTCACAACCTGCATTTTATGGTGACATAATTAACAAAATAAGAAGGATCAAAGGTAGACAGCATATGTATCGAAAATGCGTCAGAGTCATCAAACGCCTTTTATACCGTGGATATGATCCTAATGTCACCAGACGGACACTAAGCTTGGTACTTGACCAATATACAGTCTTGTACGAGCGCATTCTTAAGACTTGCACTCTGACTGACTGTGACGACGGGACTCCATGACGGGCCCTGTCCAAACCTCTTTAGAGAAGACAGGGCCCCGACCACCTGTCCTCTCTGAATGTCAGTCGGACTCCTCGGGTGATTACATGAGCTCGCTACAGCCGGCAGAGCACGGACTGTATTACGCATGCCCTCTTTTTATATCCATTTTCATATTCATCTGTGTCTCTGGGGCCTCTGCGATTCGCGGTCTTGTTTGTGTGACGTCATCTTACAGTGAGGAGGTTGTTTTACACCACATTTGTACGTTCTTCGAGACCTCTAGGTAACTGGAAAAGTGAGAGGGTTGTGCGCACGTAATCCAGGATAACCACACCGTCTGCTATTTACTTGGCAGATGGCCGTCCTAAGTCGGCACCGGTTGCCCATTGGTCTCGTTGGTTTATGTGTAGTCTTTTATGTTTCTATGTTGTGAGTTGGTGTTCCTTGTCCATTTTGCGTCTCTTTCTGTGGGTATCTGTTCTGTGTTTTTTGCATGGGTGTTTTGGGATTTTGCTGTGGGTGCTGCAACCTAGTGTTGTTGGAGATCCCCTCCTTTCTTTTAATTTATTTCCGCCCATACACCGAATTTAGTCTATCAAACAAAGAAATAACATGAATACACTCGAAGAAAATTCTAAAAATAAACACATTTTCATAATCTTGTTATGCATGAAATTCAAGCTCTATGATCTCTGTTTTCTGCACATAGTGCTTTATTTCTAATACACTCTATACACATGGTGTTTCAATCGATTCTTCACTGACTTGTCCGTCATTTATCTGAAATCTACTCGCATGACGAGAACATTACCAGTAAACTTTTCCTGAGCGAATAGACTATTTTTGTCATAACCTTCCACGAAAAAAAAATCGAGGATAATTTCCCTTGTTCAAAATCCCACATCATGGCAAAAACAGAGAATTTCCACTTAGGAATTATCATAACTCTCAAAGCTTTACAAAGATGTAAATGGTATAAAGCTTTACGTATTAAACAAGGGGGAGGATGACAAATATGGATAATGACCATATCCCTGTATACAGCACAAAATCGACAATTCAGAAAATCTGAAACAGAAGGCATACAAAATCAGGATAAAACAGGAACCAAAGCAAACGAACAAAAACCTCCACCATATGAACAGAAGCGAACTCCCGATATGGTGCACAGGAAGAGTAAGCATCTCCTGCTTGCATGCAACACCCGCCTCTTCAATTCGGTAGAAATGTCACATCCGGTTACTTCCATTTCGGAAGGAAGTTCTACGGTCGATATGGGGAACTCGTCATACACTATGATGTCCCACTATCCAGAATGGTAGATGATATTCTGTCATAGACCATTTGAACCATCCATCCAAAGATTGTACTCTATATCTTCCAAAATGGAAGTAACCGGATGTGACAGTTCTACCGAATTGAAGCGACGGGTGTTGCATGCAAGCAGGAGATGCTTACTCTTCCTGGGCACCTGGTCTCACTCTCATATCGGGATTTCGTTTCTTTTCATATGGTGGAGGTTTTTGTTTGCTTTGGTTCCTGTTTTATCCTGATTTTGTATCCCTTCGGTTTCTGATTTTCTGAATTATCGATTTTGTACTGTAGACAGGGATATGGTCATTATCCATATTTGTCATTGAATGAATTCAGCTTCGTACGAGTAAAGGAAAATGTCGGCAAGGAGTGGGGCACAATTGGTCCCCATTGGAATTCCGACAATTAGCTGGAAGACCTTTCCTCCAAACACCACAAAAATGTTGTCGATCAAAAAGTTTATTATCTGAATCATATCTGTTTCAGTGTACCTATTTTCAGAATCGGATTTTTCTTTTACAAAGTAGGTTTTGTCATAGTTCACAACAATAAATTTGTATTTGCGATTACCGTTCTTACTTGTAAACGCATTACTTATAATTTTTGCGAGTCTTTCTTTCAGTTTAGAATGTGGAATTGTAGTGTAAAGTGTCGAAAAATCAAAGGCTTTGATCGAATGGACTTTACTAAAATGAGTTGATTTCAGATGTTCTAAAAGCTCCTTCGAATTCTTTAAGATTCACATCTGGTTGATACCACTGCGAGAATATACTGTCGATCAATAATTTTGAAGCCCATATTTTATTTCAGATAAAACTTTGGTTTGGTAAAACTATCCAGCAATTATATGTGCCCCAATCTTGTGCAAAAGCATCAACCCCCCGCAGTCCCTGGGACCCAAAATCGGGAATAGAATTTTGATACTTTTTCTGACTATTAGCAAACACATCACATGTCATTTCACCCCACTTTTTATTCATAAACTGAAAAATATTTTCAGAAACTTCCCAGCCATCGTAATCAAAAAGTTCGCTATACTCGTCAGCAAAACTATTGTCATGTAGCATCATATCCCATTAAATCTGCTACGTCTTTTGGTACATTTTTGGACATAATAATTTTCATGCTTTTTTGTCGTATTACATTTGTCGTTTCTTCAACGCATTCTAAATTTCTGGTATCAAAATTTCTTGGAATTTCTAAAAAATGGGTCCTGTAGCATCATACCCCACCCATCCTGCTACGTCTTTCGGTATACTTTTCGACATAGTGACTTTCATACTTTTTGGCATATTACATTGTTTAGATTTAGGATCACTGATGAGGGTTAAGTACCCGAAACGTGCATGTCTGGTCCACGTTGCCAATTTATCTGTTTTTAAATGATGCTATTCAATTTGAAGACGTTTACATTGTTTAGACTGAGGATCACTAACGAGGGTTTAGTACCCGAAAAGTGCATGTCTCGTCCATGTTGTAAATTTATCAGGTTTTAAATGATGCTATTGAATTTAAAGACGTTTAACATTTGAACAACTTGGTGAGTGTCACTCATTTGTGTCACACTAATGCCCTTTGCCGTGTGGAGCTCGTAAAAAAGTTCCCCGCGAGGGGTTTGACAGTAAGTATTTTGAATATATTTCCCTGACATTGTCGCAATAGCTTTTTCTATATAGACATAACGTCAGAGAGTGCATGAATTTTAGATACTGTTTTCATTTTCTTGCTTTAACATCGACGGCGGGTGCGGCTAGCCAACAGGGGATGCTTACTCCTCCCGGGCACCTGGTCCCACCTCTAGCTTGCTAGGGGTCCGTCGATGCTTAATTTTATGCTCTGTTGTGAGTGCTGTTGAGATTATCGTCAGGATCTTCTTTAACTCATGCTGGTGGATCAAGAGTTCCCGAGGGCACATGTAGCCAAGTTCGATCAACTTCGATTGATTGTCTGTCTCGTGAACGCATTTGAAATTTTCTGTTACAAATTTCTTGAAATTTCTAAAACGTGGGTCCTGTAGCATAATATCCCAGCCATTCTGCAACGTCTTTTGGTACATGTTTGGACATAACAATTTTCATACGTTTTGGTCGTATTACATTGTTTAGACTGAGGATCATTGACGAGGGTTTAGTACCCGAAAAGTGCATGACTGGTCCATGTTGTAAATTTATCAGGTTTTAAATGATGCTATTGAAACTCTATTGAATTTAAAGACGTTTAACATTTGAACTACTTTGTGAGTGTCACTGCTGGTGGACCAAGAGTCCCCGAGGGCACATGTAGCCAAGTTCGATCAACTTCGGTTGATTGTCTGTCTCGTCAACGCATTTGAAATTTTCTGTTACAAATTTCTTGAAATTTCTAAAAAGACACTGTAATCCCATCCCTTCCTTAGACAAATAGTCATACTTAAATGTCTAGTCATAAGTTGACAAACACTGCCTAATGCAGGTTTTAATGAAATAATTTTTCCCACAAATGAAGCTATCCTCCTTGCACTAACTTTATCTAAATTCTCAAAAATTGAGTTCAATATTGAATGAATCCCATGTATTTTATCTTTTGGAACTTCAAGACTACCCTCCTCTAAATTCCATGAAAACCCCAACCAGTTCATTTTGGCCAAAGGTTCAAACTGTGACTTCTCAATATTGACTTGAAACTCCGAATTCTTGAGCGTCTGTCTCACAGCTGCAGCTATTTTTATACAAGATTGGAAATCTGAATACACCCAACCGTCATCTAAATATACAATGCTAGGAATACTCATTGATCTCCTGTACTTGACAAGCACCCTGACCACCTTTGTTAATATATGACCCGCTGACGACAGTCCGAATGGCAAAACAGTAAACTCAAAATAACGATCCACTCCATTGAATTGCCAACAAAAATCCAGAAACTTTTTTATGTCAATAAACATCAAAGAAGTACCTAACCGTCATTCAGTCTCAAAGTCGAGAAGGCAATATGATGATATCCCGAATATGAGTCAAATTTGATCATAATCTTGTGTACGTCTTTTGGTACATTTTGGACATAATACGTTTCATACTTTTTGGCCATATTACAATGTTTAGACTGAGGATCACTGACGAGGGTTTAGTACCCGAAACGTGCATGTCTGGTCCATGCTGTAAATTTATCAGGTTTTAAATGATGCTATTGAATTTAAAGACGTTTAACACTTGTTCTTAGATGCAAACGTCATAGCTTCACTTACACCCTCGAATTGACTTTTTGTTTCGAAACATATTTCTTCACTGTCTCAAATCTAAAACTAGACGTTTTTAACTGAAACAGTGAGAGGATTCGACACATAAGGAGTACAATCTTCCTTAATGCTACCAGCTGCTAAAAGCTCTGCAATAGCAGTGCATACACACTCAGCATGATTTAAAGAAGATCTATTGTTCTTTATAATGATTCTAGGTGAAAATTCAACAAAAAGTATTATGTAGCCGTTAAGTATTGTGCTAAGAATGAAAGTATTTGCATTGAGCTCTGAACGCCAAAATTCTAGTTTTTGTTTAATTTTTGACTTTACAGATATTTTAACATTTTGCTCATACTCAAAATGACTATCTAAATCAAAATTGTGCTCAACTTCACCACTGCTGTGTGCCTGAACTGCCTCCTGTTGAGCTGCACAGGGTAGGTATGGGCTTCGCTTTGATAAATGGACAGTCTCAGATGAAGTAGCTACTTTGCTTGCAGTAGAGGCAGCTTTGATTTTGAGGGAACTGCATGTTTGAGGTATTGAACCTTGGACCGAATTGCATACCGCCCTGGAACTGCATTGGCCTAGGGAAGCCTTGGGTGCCATATGATCGGCCAAAGTCACGAAAAAAAGTCATTATTTCCCCTACGTTTGTCATACGGTCTGCTACCTTGAGAACGCTTACGTGCTATTCTACCAACGGCATAACGCAGCTTAGCAGCGTCAGTACTATCATTAGCCAATGGGTAATCCAAGTATTCGTGGACTGTATCCTAGTCATGACGATCGGCAATTTTGAGAATTTCATTTTTCTGCTGCAACGCAACTTTTTGATCTGATGAAATAGTCAATACACTGGAAATCTCGCCTTCTTTAATAAGTGCCTCTATTTCGGACAACTTTTCTATGCGCTCTTAGTTGCAAAAGTGCTGTATTTTGTGACCTTCGTGCTTAAAGTCAAAATTAATATGTTCCCCCACGTGCCGAGAACTTTCGACTGCACCCGAAGACTTGGCAAACTGTTCAAAAATCGCACTTACTGTAGTAGCTTTCTGTCTCTCTAAAGCGTTATCTAATGAGGTACTAGATAGAGAAACTGCGTCTTCATTTGTCAGCCCCTCGTTGTTATCGTACAGTAAATTATCCCCTCTCGTCTCCATGCGGTTTTCTTTACAAACATGCGAGCGAGCTAGAGTGCCGCAAATAACTAAATTACAAACTATATACTGGGCATTCATGTGACTAACCGATACACGCCCTCTGATACTCGAACACTCGATTACATTTTATTACCCTTTGATTGGTCAGTAAAGAAATAAATACATTCGAACACTATTCTTATAGAAACGCCCCCTATAATTTCAATTATATATGTATATTGCAACGAAAGTATGTCATAATTTTTAACCATTTAAAGATTAATGCCTTCACCCATGTCCATGACATACACAAGTGGTTAATATGAAAACCTGTACAATGCGACCTCCTTTTAATTATCAATTATGATTATGGCACTTATCTTTAAATATACATTAACGGTATGTACATGTAAATGCTTTACGAAAAAGCTGCGTAAACTCGTGTGTTACATAACAACAAATCTGAATGATTTGATACGAGTTACATATGAAAAGAGATGACTACAGTACTTAGCGTTGCTATGGGAGAATGTTAACAAAGGGAAGTAAATAGTACTTACTTAAATTTGCGTTGGAATAGTTGCGTGTAGAACAAAGGAATCTACATCGTTTATCATTTGAAAAATTGCTGCTCGAGGAAATCTGTATCTGCATACCAAGTAATTCATCATCGTTCAGAACATCTAACGCTTGTGTTCTGTCTCGAAAGACTCTGTCCCGGCGAAAGACCAAGCGATTTCTCCGCTCTGATAATAAAATTCTCACTGTCGCCGTGAGCCTTAGAGAAAACGTAAATTTACGACAAAATTATAGCGTAAACTAAGTTTGTCGTAAGTTACGACTTTTAGTAAAACACAAAAATGTCTTAACTTACGCCTAATCTACACTTACGACCTTTAGTAAAACTGGCTCCTTGTGCCTAAACGTACATAACAGGTGCCTAAACGTATATAGAAGGCGCCGAAACAACCTATAGGTACCGATACGACTTGGTGCCGAAACATCCATAGTTCTTTGTGTGCGAAAGAGAGCGGTGGTTGGCTTCTCTGTAACGTCATAGTAGAAGGATGCAATGGCAGCTGTCGCACGAAGGAACACAAGAGAAGTAACTACTGAAATACTTATTAAGAACGATCTTTATTACAAAGGCGAGTAAGGAAGATTTTAATGGGCTGAAAAGGTATCTAGAGAAATATGTATTGTGCGATGATTATTTGGAGAAAGTGCTTAAATCGTATATAGAGTTGTTCAAACTTGGTTATCCATGATCAGGGCAACAACAACTTCCAGCGAAGTTGGAATGTTTACAGTGACGGGAGAATAATAGGTTCTATCACAAACATTTACACGAGTTACATACATTTAATCAAAGATAAAAAAAATCCGTCACGATTGTAAACTTTTATGTCCCATTCAGTAGAAAGTGAACGTATATATTTCTTCTTCCATGAAACATGAAAAAATAGTGAATTCAAATAGCGTTTCAAGCCATCTAGTGCCATGTTTTTACGTCAGAATAAGCTTATCTTTTGTCATTGGATAATCGGAGCCTTTGAGACAACTTATTAGTCTCACATAGGCTGTCTCACAGGGTACGAACAACTAGAGAAGAATTTGTAATAAGAAACTATGTTATTTACAGGCCGGGTGGGGACTATAAAAGAAAACAGGTAAATTTTCTATCATTTCCTCACTGACCGCTGTAGGATTAACATCTCTAATCGCTATCTGATTGAATCGATTTATTCCTTATAGACCTATCCAGTATTTACGGCGGCCATTATTTTTACAAGAGTTATCGTTCTTAAACGGTTTAAAGGCACTTCCGGTTTCGCTTTATCAGCACATTTACTGCACATGTTACGAATGATCCCAACCGAATAGTTACTCTAAGAAAAGAGAATAATATAGATAGTGACTCAAAAAGTTGTTATAGCAACATCCATTTCTTATTTTACTCAATGTTATAAACAATATTAGACGCCCAAAGATATCGTTTCATCTGCTTTGTCACAGACAAATGAGTTAAAGAAGATCCTGACGATAATCTCAACAGCACTCACAATAGAGCACCAAATTGAGCATCGACGGACCCCTAGCAAGCTAGAGGTGGGATCAGGTGCCCGGGAGGAGTAAGCATCCCCTGTTGGGACAAGCTTCACCATAGGCAATATATGACCATTATTTCCTGCACTTTTATTGTGTCTGCAAAAGAAGGAATCGTATCGAACAATGGAATAAATCCATAGACTGATTTAACTGCACACAATTCAATTTGCTGCAGTCAAGCAGTAGACAGTGTAGACTTGCTTTATCAAGATCTTTGAATGTCATCTGGTTGTGACAGATTTTGATTTCTTATTATTTTTGTATCAATCTAGAATTGCTTATTCTAATGAATCGCCATATGACATTGTTTAAACTGAGGATCACTGATGAAGTACCCAAAACGTGCATGTCTTGTCCATACTGTAAATTTATCTGTTTTTTAATGATGCTATCGAATTTGAAGACAATTAACAATTGAATGAAAAATTATTCCAAATTCTAATGCTTGTCGAAAAGGGTGACATTTTTCTAGCCTTGTGCTTTACTCTTATTTGGTCAGGGCTCTACCATCCACTGGAGTCTGGGACCTTTTAAATTGGGAAAAATAGCGGCATTTCCTCATAAATTGGGAAAATATATCAGATTAGTTTGGATGTTTTTTCACTATAAAATAAAATGTTGCCAGCATCAGAAGTAAAACACTAAAACACCCGATGCAAAAACACAAAAGACGAGTACAGCACGAGACGGAAAAGAGACACACGACAAGTAAACATCAAACACAAAAGACTACACATAAACCGACGAGACCAATGGGTAACCGGTGCCGACTTTGGACGGCCATTTGCCACGCAAGTAGCAAATGGTGTGGTTATCCTGGATTACGTGCGCACAACCCTCCTTAAGACTATTCTATGAAATATAATGTTTTACCAATACATGTACTAAAGATATATGTAGGTCTTTCAATTTTGTAAAAAAAAATGCTAATACAAAATTGATTCACAGGTGTTTGGAGGAAAGGTCTTCCAGCAAATTGTCGGAATTCCAATGGGGTCCAATTGTGCCGACATTTCATTCAATTCATTCAATCTTTGGTCTCTGAAGGAAAAAGATACTTAGCTTCTGACTTAAACTTTATTTACAGATACATAGACGATGTGTTGTCCATCAATAATCCCAAATTCGCGGATTATCTGAGCAGTATCTATCCTTCAGAGCTTGAAGTCAAAGAAACTACAGAGACAAATAATTCAGCATCCTATTTGGACATAATGTTGTCCTACGACACTGATGGTCACATGAACACCTCACTCTATGACAAACGTGACGACTTCAATTTCACCATTACAAACTTTCCCTTTCTGAGTAGCAACATCCCTTCATCGCCAGCATATGGTGTGTTCATATCTCAGTTGATACGCTATGCTAGAGCAAGTACCAAATATACGGATTTTGTTCTGAGAGCTAGGCGTCTTTCAGATAAGCTTCTCAGTCAGGGATATGTTTGTGACCAACTAACATCGTCACTGAGGAAGTTCTACGGTCGATATGGGGAACTCGTCATACACTATGATGTCCCACTCTCCAGAATGGTGGATGATATTCTGTCATAGACCATTTTAACCATCCAACCAAAGATTGTAATCTATGTCTTCCGAAATGGAAGTAACCGGATATGACATTTCTACCGAATTGAAGCGGCGGGTGTTGCATGCAAGCAGGAGATGCTTACTCTTCCTGGGCACCTGGTCTCACTCCCATATCGGGAGTTCGCTTCTCTTCATATGGTGGAGGTTTTTGTTTGTTTGCTTTGGTTCCTGTTTAATCCTGATTTTGAATGCCTTCGGTTTCTGATTTTCTGAATTATCGATTTTGTGCTGTGTACGGCGATATGGTCATTATCCATATTTGTCATCATTGTTTATTAATGAACAAGGTAATAACAGCAAATATAGAAATGTTCAACAACGTACTGAACAAGAGTTCAACACTAGGTTGATACGTCATTTCCATGAAAAGAAGGGAGATCTCCAACAAGACCCCGTTGCAGCATCAACAGTAAAACACCAAAACACCCGATGCAAAAACACAAAAGACGAGTACAGCACGAGACGGAAAAGAGACACACGACATGTAAACATCAAACACAAAAGACTACACATAAACCGACGAGACCAATGGGTAACCGGTGCCAACTTTGGACGGCCATCTGTCACGCAAGTAGCAAATGGTGTGGTTATCCTGGATTACGTGCGCACAACCCTCTCACTTCTCCAATTACCCAGAGGTCTCGAAGAACGTACAGTTGTGGTGTAAAACAATTCAAAGTATGAGATCTCCTATGTTTCAACTTATTCAATTAATTAAATTTTTGAAGTGACTTTACAACATTAAGAAACAAAGCTTTTATGCAGATATAACTGTGCATCATTTAACATCATGAAAATAACTTGGTTATTCAGATCTTTGACCATACTTGCTGCAATAATGATCTTGTGGTTTTCCCCCTTTTATGAAGTACAATTAAAAAGACTACCCAAGGCTCATTCTAAAATTCGATTTTACAGAAAAATGATTGCATTGTGTCAATGGGAAGATAGTGAAGTTGGTATGAGCAAAGTGCATCATAACAGTTGTAAAATTTCAGTTAACCTTAAGGTATCCGTTGTACAAATAAATATCAAGTGTATCATGGCATATTTACCTAACTATTCCTAATACAACATAAATAATGGTTTCTATCATCTATCCCACTCTCTAGAATGGTGGATGATATTCTGTCATAGACCATTTGAACCATCCAACCAAAGATTGTACTCTATGTCTTCCAAAATGGAAGTCACCGGATGTTACAGTTCTACCGAATTGAAGCGGCGAGTGTTGCATGCATGCAGGAGATGCTTACTATTCCTGGGCACCTGGTCTCACTCCCATATCGCTTCTTTTCATATGGTTGAGGTTTTTGTTTGTTTGCTTTGATTCCTGTTTTATCCTGCTTTTGTATGCCTTCGGTTTCTGATTTTCTGAATTATCGATTTTGTTCTGTATACAGGGATATGGTCATTATCCATATTTGCCATCAAAGGTCAACATGCCGACCGTCGCTCAAGCCACGGAAACTATCGAGGATGACCGAGATAATTTAAACACTGTTTAAATTGACGAGACGTCCGAAAGATCTTCATTTGTACATTGGATACGTTGATAAAAAAATCTCATATTTGTTTTACCATGCATACTAACATGACTATGTCTGAACACTTAATGTACCATGTTAAACGACTTCAAATTGAATAGCATCATTTAAAAACAGATAAATTGGCAGCATGGACAAGACATGCACGTTTCGGGTATTCAACCCTCGTCAGTGATCCTCAGATCTAAACAATTTAATATGCCATGAAAGTTACTATGTCAAAAAAGCGTACCGAAAAACGTAGCAGGATTGGTGGGATATGATGCTGCAGTACCCACTTTTTAGAAATTTCAGGAAATTTTGATAACAGAAATTTTAGAATGCGTTGAAGAACCGACCAACCGAAATTGATCGAACTTGGCTACATGTGCCCTCGGAGACTCCTGGTCCACCAGCAGTGACTCTCACCAACTGGTATAAATGTTATACGTCTTCAAATTGAATAGCATCATTTAAAAACAGATAAATTGGCAGCATGGTCCAGATATGCACGTTTCGGATATTCAACCTTTGTCAGTGATTCTCAAATCTAAACAATGTAATTTGCCAAAAAAAGTATGAAAGTTACTATGTCGAAAAGCGTACCGAAAGACGTAGCAGGATTGGTGGGATATGATGCTGCAGGACCCACTTTTAAGAAATAGCCCTAGACATAACACGAAATGTTTGTTTTATATTGTTAGGAAGAAATATTATAATTATTTATTAATTGAAGTTAAAAAGAATTCTAATGCACTCTTTTTGTGAAGTGCATTCTGATTGGTTGAGCAATTGCATTAAAATGAGTTAAAGAAGATCCTGACGATAATCTCAATAGCACTCACAACAGAGCACAAAACTGAGCTTCGATGAACCCCTAGCAAGCTAGAGGTGGGACCAGGTGCCCGGGAGGAGTAAGCATCCCCTATTGGCTAGCCTTACCCGTGCCATGCACGGCGTGATGGTTTTGTAAACGGCGCTCTACACGTAATGACAGGGGTAACTTCTTTGAAAATTTCCGCAATTATCATTGATCGAACTTCAAGTTTCGGTGATATAAATAATCTTTAGGATTCAATCTTCATTTCTTTACGTCAAGGTTTTACGAATCTCGATGTACATTTCTCGCAGATTACACTGACTGAATAGAAGCTTGCTTCATGTACAGCTTCCTACATAGCTATACTTAGACCTCCGGTTCGTACGTATAACTAAACGACGTCTTTGGATTGTGACGTCAAGCGATCTCGTGTACATGTAAAAGAAAGGAGGAGATCTCCAACAAGACCCCATGCAGCATCAACAGCAACACTCCATAACACCCGATGCAAAAACACAAAAGACAAGTACAGCACGAGACGGAAAAGAGACACACGAACACAAAAGACTACACATAAGTCATACATACATGTTGAAAGCATGTACACGCATACATGTTGAAAGCAAGACTACACATAAGTCACACATACATGTTGAAAGCACTTGTAAGTAAACCTTTTCATCATACATTCATAACAGAATTGTTATAGCAAAATATACAGGGGGATATTTTTTTCAGATTTTTTACCTAGATGGATTTCAAAATTTGACTTTCCTATAGCTGCATCTTAGTTTTAAACATTTATCTGCTGTCATCATCCCAACGTTTTGTGCTTGTTAACACGCTATATAATCATTCTCTGCTTTGATGTGCTTTTCCGCAAAGTGTCTGCATGCTGCCAAGAACCAATAACTTACACAACTAACTATCTACTAGAAAGTTAAAGAAGATCCTGACGATAATCTCAACAGCACTCACAATAGAGCACAAAATTGAGCATCGACGGACCCCCAGCAAGCTAGAGGTGGGACCAGGTGCCCGGGAGGAGTAAGCATCCCCTGTTGGCTAGCCGCATGCGCCGTCGATGTTCAAGCACGGAAATGAATACAACATATAAAAATAATGCACTGTCTGAGGTTATATCTATATAGAAAATGCTATCTCGACAATGTCAGGGAAATATATTCAAAACACTTACTGTCAAACCCCTCGCGGGGAACTTTTTTACGAGCTCCACACGGCAAAGGGCATACGTGTGACACAAATGAGTTAAAGAAGATCCTGACGATAATCTCAACAGCACTCACAATAGAAAATAACACTTTTAACAATTCGTCTAACTTATAACATAGTTGCTTGCAGTTACATTACCATACTTCTGGTCATGGTAACACACATGATGTATATACTATATAATTATATAGATGAACAATTTGTCTAACTTATAACATTGTTGCTTGCAGTTACATTTCCATACTTCTGGTAATGGTGAGACAGATGTATATTTTATATGATTATATAGATGAACATTTTGGTAATTTATTGAAACTTTTGTTCCTATCATTCAATTCATATGTAGATATGTTATATTTATAGTAACATTTTTCAAACACAGTATGTGTCTGCAAGCAATATAACATGTATGCTTCATCAATAACTGTCAGCATAAACTAACAACTGATTATTCGCTACATTTGCATTTCATAAGTAATATATAGCCTGTATTTATGTTTGCACATAATTTGTATATCCTTTCTACTTTTATCTTTTCAACTTTAATAATTACCATCAAACTGACAGCAATGTCTAATCGAATATGTTGTGTAACTGGATGCTGAAGTAGTGGCTATAGATGAAGAATTTGGAGAAGGAAGATCTGTATCCTTCACGATACCAATTTTGGCAAATACCCATGTACTTGTGACCCACCATTCAAATTATTAACTTTACCATCAGAGGACAATGAAGTTGGCCGGCAGTGTTGGATAAAAGCTGTCAATCGTAGCAATCCTAAAAACCCAACAAAGATATGGATACCTAAAACCGACTCGAGGATTTACTCGATACACTTTGTTGATAATGAACTCACAGCTAAAAATCAATATTCACTTTACATTTAGGAAACTGGCGGTCTATTGTAACACCAACAAATCCCCCAAAAGAAAGGAAAATGATGCACCTACACCACCCTATTCCAAAGAAAAAGTTATAAATAAAAGATGAAATTCTTAAAGATGAAGTTTCCATGGAAATTATGCATAAATCTGACTTGCATAATGCCTCAATTCTGTAACTGCTTCCTCAATTTCTGATAACGGTGAAACAATCAACAATGTGCAATCCAATATCAGTCATGATCATGGTTAATTTTAGAATCCTTCCTGTATTTTGATATTAACTATGTTAATGTACATGTATTGCCAAAATAAGTTAGCATGTCTACAAATCATGGGATTACCTACGAAGAAGTGTATGTTTTTTTTCCAAAGAATCTAAGATTAAATCAGTATAAGACTGAAAAATATTTTTCATAAAGTATTTATATATAATTTCTATATTTATATTAGGCGCCGTTTTACTATTTATTCCTAATGTTTTTATATTTCTTTTTTATATCAAAATCAATATCACAAATTTCATTTCTGATTAAACAAAAATGGATTATTTGATATCAAAAAATCAAATTTGTGATATCAAAAATTCGACAAGATTTGTGATATCAAAAATTACAATTTTTGTTATCACAAAATTGTATTTCTAAAATAAGTAGCTGTCTTTGTAAGAATCATGCAGTGGGTGGCACATTGAGGATCTTGGATTTTGATGAAACTGCTCATACCTGATGTTCATAATTGAATATGTATGGAATCTCAATATAACGTTCCTGGAACAATGGTTGCTAAGGAATCAAGAGGATTTGCTTTTCTTTAGCAACCATATACAATATACCGTTGAAAACATGTAAATATATGTCAAGGACTAGTCAAATAATTCATAACACAACACAATCTAGAATTTCGTATATTACCTAAACATTGATAAAGATTGCTTTTACAAATATCAATAAGTATTTTTTTAAATAATTTAATTAACAATTTTATAAGATTCTGAAAATTGCAAATATTTCATTTTTTTCAAAAATGTGTAAATTTACCATTTTTGGACATTTTCACACCTCATTTTACAGACTTATCTAGAACATTGCACAAATTGACATAAAACACCTTTACATTGACCTTTGATAAAAAGAACAAAAACATAAAACGAGTAGGAAAATCATATTTACGTTGTTGCTAGGCAACAGTATTACTGTACTGTAATGGCATATAATTGTTTGGTAGAGCAAATAAGTTTTTCTTATATACAATATCTAGCTATTTACAATTTTTTTCAAGGATGCAGAATACCTTTATATGTCTTTAAACATATCATAATAAGTTGATAAATTGATAACCATGGAATTGAACATTTTAAGGATAAATTAAAATTGCTAGAAATTGCGTTTTCTTATGTTCGTGAATTTGTAAAATTGGGGACAATGTCATATCTCAGCTAACAGAATTATCTTAAACATTGCACAAATTGACATATACCGTCTTCAACATTGACCATTGATATTAAGAACAAAAACATAAAATAAGTCGGAAAAAGATATTTAAGTTGTTGCTAGGCAACAATATTACTGTCCTACCGCGAAACAAACCTTGTTACATAAACAAATAGGTCTGTCTTATATTCAGTTTCCAGTCCAATACATATGATGCTAAAAACTGACGTATATGCATTTAAATTCCCTCTAATGTATCATGATTATGAGTTTTAACAAAATTCTACAGAATGTAACATTTTAAGGTTACAATAAAAATGCAAAAACAAAAAAAAAAAAAAAAAAAAAATGCTAGAAATTCCTTATATTCATGAATGTTCAAATTTTGAAAAAAATATAAATATTATCATTTTAAGAATTGTACTACAATCTGAACATCTTATCACTTAATTCAGAAATACAACGTAAAATAAGACAAAGATAAATAAGTTCACATGGTTGCTAGGCAACATGTCTTGGCAACATTACTATGTAACAGCATAAGTTTTTTTAAATACAAAATTTGCATATTTGCCACAAAAATCCAGATCACTCATAGGGGGGGGGGGGGGGGGGGTTGGCAGTTTAGTTCGAGGTCAATTTGTTAAAGTCTGACCCCATACAATATGTAAGTCAGTAAGAACAAGAAGAACAGATGGAGCTCCTTATGAGTGGATCAATTTCTGAAGCATGTATAAATAACTATAAAGATATTTCCTCTATTGCTTTAATTTCTTCAATGATGACAAGAACGTTTTCAATGTCTTCTTCACATTTTGAAGTACATTTTTCTCTGCAGCTAACCTAGAAAAGTAGGATACAATTTGATTCGCATTCAGGTAGTCGGAGTGGAAAAATTTCTTGACTCCATTTTCTTGTGCAACTCGCATATTTTTTGCCACTGCTGCTGCATTCATTTTCATTCCACTCTTTTCACCATCTTCGGATATTGCCCCCAGATAGCACTTTACCTTTTCCGAATATCGCACATTTTTTCTTTCTCCTTTCAAGGCCCATCCTTGAGAAGATAGATCCCTCGTTGATTGAAGAGGGAGGACTGGTTTTTGCAGCATCAAATCTTATTGTGGTTAGATTTTCGGACAGATTCATGCATGCATCAAACCATCTGAGCTTTATTCTGTCATATGTTGACATGTCTAAGATCATATTCATGGTCCCCTATCATGCACTGTTTATGCATTGCTGTAAATGACGAAAAGGCTGCAGTGCATCCCTCAGGGCATCCAAATACATCGTCAGAATCCGAGCTTTTTTGTTGGATAGTCCCTTCACTTCTCACTGGAATTGTGAATTCCTGAAGTACATCTATTGACTTAAAATAAAAATCATCACGTTAATTGCTTTCTATTTATTGTATGAGAACTGTCACCATCGGCAGCCATGTTGTTTTGTATCCAAGGACTCTTCCTTATTTCATAAGAGAGTGATACAAAGAGGAGTAACTTTTTAGTAAAAATACATCTATATATAGACATTTTAAATGATTATTTTTACAAAGGGAGATGGAGATCCAAATGATATTTTTGTTGAAAGTAATTATTGGAGGATTATTTTTTTTCAATATGCTTTTGCTTTCACATGTAGTTTTCGATAAACGCTTTAATCATGGGATATTTTATTACAATTAAGATGGAGAGTAATGGAGAAAATCCTTCAATTATTTCCATTTATATTGCCTTTTTGGCATTGCTGTGCCATTCTTTCACAAAATACAGCCAAACATGAACAAAATACATGCTTTTGATTCATTTTATTAACATTTCTCATCAAAGTAAAATTGTTGATATGCCACATATTTTACATTTTGCATGATTCTTACACGGACAGCTCCTTAAACAATTGAATTTGTGATATAACGCACTGGTTTACTATTTATTTTCTAGTTGCTGGTGTTAAGAAAAAGAATACATGATATCACAAATCTGATTTTTTGATATTAAAATTCCATTATATTTTGTAATATCAAAAATTCGATTTTTTGATATCACAAATTCGATTTTTTGATATCACAAAAATGGAATTTGTGATATCACAAAATTGAATTTGTGATATCAAAAAATCGATTTTATGATACATTGTATATCACAAATTGTGATAATAGAATTTTTTTTATATAAAAAAAATGATACTTTAGATAAAAAATTCTATTTCTTATATCCAAAAATTGGGAATAAATAGTAAAACGGCTCCTCATATATTTACCCTATTTGATGGAGCATGTAAGGCGCTGTATGCTTGTCTGTGGATCGAGTTATTATCCGAGTTCAATTACCCTTTATTGAATGTTTAACGTCTTCAAATTCAATAGCATCATTTGAGACCAGATAAATTAACAGCATGGACCAGACATGCACGTTTCGGGTACTAAACCCTCGTCAATGATCCTCAATCTAAACAATGTAATAGGGCCAAAAAGTGTGAAAATTATTATGTCCATAAATTTACCGAAAGACGTAGCAGAATGGATGGGATATGATGCTACTGGACCCACGTTTTAGAAATTTCAAGAAATTTGGTAACAGAAAATTTCAAATGCGTTGAAGAGACAGACGATCAACCGAAGTTGATCGAACTTGGCTACATGTGCCCTTGGGGACTCTCGGTCCACCAGCAGTGACACTCGCCAAGTAGTTCAATTGTTAAACGTCTTCAAATTGAAAATGTATGAATTTGGACTTGTTTGCTTAGGACATCTTTACATGCATAAAAACAACAGAAAATGGGGGTCATGCATACCCATCGTCAACTGAACCACACTATATTTTATGATAATATATACTAAGACAGTTTACGATTGAAATTTCTGTGAAAGAATGGAAATCCGGAATTAGACATGGGGAAGGCTGGACCCGGGCCGCTTTATCTCCCCTTTACAAGGGGGATGTTATATACTGGGACAGTTCCTCCGGAGGAACGATCTGTGCGGGAGGATGATCTATGCTACATTCCTAGAAATCCCAAAGTGTCTGTACTGGTGTCAGAACAGTAACAGTTTCCAGACAGTCGCCCTTCTCAAAAACTTTTTATGACCTTATTTTCAAAAGAAGTAGGTGCGGTAACCTGCCATATCGGCCCTATTTTCAAAGTTGTTCCTATATCCATAATATTCTAGTTTGTAAAATGTCAAATGTAAGGTGAATCCATATCAGGAAAGCTTACTTTGATTTCACAGTCCTATACTGAATAATACGTCGCTAAAAACGTTGAAATCATTGAAAATATCAATAAATGAGCGAAGTTTCAATAGAAATTTCTGAAATTAAGTATCGATCCAGGCCTTGCCCATGATAATTTTTGTACCAATCGATGGGTTTCTGATCGGCCTTTTAATTTGCATAAAAAATCATGGGCGAGGCCTGGATCATAAATAAATTTTGAAGATTTGTATGTAAAATACGATGATATTCTTTGTTTTGTGTCATTCAGGGAATATAACGTCAGAACATGACGTCCTACCATTCGGAACACCCTCAACCTTTTCTCACAAAAATATCTCGGGCATCAATCGACGCCATTTTGAAATTAGTTCGTTGTTATGGACGCAGTTGCTGACGAAGCAAAGTTTTGTATATTTTGTTCCAGCAACCAACGCAGACTTTCGGCACTATGTGGATTCAAACTTTCTAATAATCAGCCATTATTGAAAAGTATTATTAATTATTTAGAAATTTTTCATTTGCCTCGTACCGATTTTGATTCATTCGTTAATACTGCACGTGAAAATTGTTTGAAATTATGTCAAGCATTGAAAACAAAGAGAGCATTGAGCACTCCAGACAATCCAACACAACCCAAGCGTCAAAGGGTGATTGACTTTTTATCATCATCAATTGAGAAATTGAAAATACAGAAAGCAAGAGAGAATACTGGGAGAACTAATCCAAGGAGGGCTCTATTCCATGATGAGGCTGTTCCTGAGGATGCATCTAAGTTTATGCACGCTGAGCAAATTGTGACAACTCATACACTATAGAGTTGGTATGAAGTTGGAACCCTTCAGCATTCAGATCTTATAATCTGATAATAGATGGGTGATCAAAACTTACATTGTGAAACTCACCTTCGACATTTAGGTAGCACGCTTTGATTCCTTTAGATGCTAATGAAATAACCTGATCTTGCATTAGTGAGTTTAAAGGGGATATTACAATCGTAATTAACGGATTAGGCGTGTTCCTCTTATATTGCAAAAGCCATGGAAGTAACTGAAAAATAATACTCTTCCCATATCCCGTTGGCAAAATAGAAATACAATCATGCTCTTCATACATGTATTTTATTGTCTCCAAGTGCTTTGTCTTAAGGAGGCTCAATAATCGTTTGACGTCATCAGATATCGAGTACGGTACGTTTATATGTGGCCTTTTTGTTTTTCGGCCTTCAAACTCCTCCGTAATTCGCTTGTTTCCTGACGGATTTCGACAAGTTTGGTATCGATGGAACCATAAAATTATCATCTACAATCTGAGTGTAATAAATATGTAGTCAAAAATATCGTTAAATTTATATATACAAAAATATTCCGTAATTGAGACGCCCTGGCTACCGCCGTAAACGTATCGTTTTTATAACGTCTTCATCGGTTATTCAACCGCTTGTTGCCCGGGATCAAAATTAAGAAGGTAAATTTAAATTAATGATAAAATAGGATATTTCTTGGAGATTTTAGCGATATCAAAGATAAGATATTTCAAGTTTGGTTTCTCTAATAATCTTTGGTTAAACGAATTTTTCTTCAATTTTGTCAACTTTCGTGCTTTTCAGCGAGATGTTATCGAATAAAGTTTCCCTACTTGAAAAGTTTCAGCGAATGAATTTTAGTTTTAACCCTGCTTTGTTCAAAGATATATCCATTTTACAGATAACTGCACGCATTATCGAAAACGAGGGAGGTGACTGACGTCCAGTTATTGACATGGAACGTCAAAATGTCTGAAAACGCTTCCGTTTACTTTAGCTCTATTTGTCTTATATGCATTCATATTTCTGTATCTCTAAATAAATTCATGGAACAAGAAATGAAATTATGAACAAAGCTTTTTTTTAAGCTTTTACTTAAACTTTTTTGACAAAACTCATTTAAGTGACCCTAACAAAACACGAAAGGTGAGTTTATAAAGGAAAAGGCAAATAGCGCTTGACCAGGGATAATTAAAATTACACACGTTACTTTCCTTTTTCGACAAATTAGTCGCAAACTTGTTTTTTTTTTTCTATTTCGATGATCATAGTTATGTAAGTATTCTTCCTTCCACCAGAATTTGAAACTATCGCTGAATGTTGGGAAAGAATAATCTCGACTCGGAGTATCTGATTTTTTACCTCACCTGAGATATTGTCATGAGTTAAAGAAGATCCTGACGATAATCTCAACAGCACTCACAATAGAGCACCAAATTGAGCATCGACGGACCCCTAGCAAGCTAGAGGTGGGATGAGGTGCCCGGGAGGAGTAAGCATCCCCTGTTGGCTAGCCGCACCCGCCGTCGATGTTCATGCACGAAAATGAAATATATATATTGCATGCGCTGTCTGAGGCCACATCTATATAGAAAGTGCTATGGCGACAATGTCAGGGAAAAATATTAAAAACACTTACTGTCAAACCCCTCGCGGGGAACTTTTTTACGAGCTCCACACGGCAAAGGGCATAAGTGTGACACAAATGAGTTAAAGAAGATCCTAACGATAATCTCAACAGCACTCACAATAGAGCACCAAATTGAGCATCGACGGACCCCTAGCAAGCTAGAGGTGGGATCAGGTGCCCGGGAGGAGTAAGCATCCCCTGTTGGCTAGCCGCACCCGCCGTCGATGTTCATGCACGTCATAGCACGCCGTCCGCCGTCCGTCCGTCGTCTGTCCTCCGTCTGGCGTAAACCAAGTAGATTTGTACAATATGGAAACGAGGCAAAGAGGAATGTAGTGTAATTTTCTAAAAAGATAAGAGTCTGGTCTTAAAAATATGTCAATTATAACAGCTTTTAACAAATATTTTCATCATTATGATAAAGTCAACTACGGGAACGGGGCATTTTAATTTGACTTGTTGCAAGGTTTTACATAATCGTTACTATGACAACCAAATTTTAAATCAGAATGAACGATAACATGTACTTTTTTATAATTTTTTTCGAAGGACAGAGTTTGTTATTGAAAAATATGAAAAAGAACATAATTTCTGACAAAGACTTCTTATCACTTTGATGTCAAATAAGGGTACCGAGTACTTTTTTTAGATTCTGATTTTGGGGTGGGGGGTACATAAAATGTACTTTTCTGGAACAGTTTTAGCTAGTTCACCCTTTGAAAGCATTATCTATAAAGAAATATACATATTGGATGATATAAATGTGAAAATTATTACAAGAATGGTTTAAATCTGGAATTATTATCAATATATCATGTCTTTATCTATCAAAATTTATTGTGCTGCGACAGATCTCGCAGTTGGTTTACATATGTATATTCAGAGGACCACTGGTCAATCAAATGAACGATGATATGTAATCTTAATTACAAATATAAATAATCAGATACCAATGTTAAATACACAAATTTTTTTTTCCTGACAAAGAATTCTTGGATTATTGAGCCACCTAAAGAGGGTGACGAGCCTTGACCCAGAGCATGCCTACAGTGATGATCTACGGACTAAGTTTGATTAATTGATCCATATTGGATAGGCAATTACTAAAAGACGGAATGACAAACAGCGGATCGACGGAACATACTAAAAAACGGACCACATGCATACAAAATGTTCCGCAAGTTGTTCCGTGTTTTGAAAAAAAAGTGCTGCTGAGATAATCGTCAGGATCTTCTTTAACTCATTTGTGTCGCAATTGTGCCCTTTGCTTTGTGGAGCTCGTAAAAAGTTCCCCGCGAGGGGTTTGACAGTAAGTGTTTTGAATATATTTCCCTGGCATTGTCGCCATAGCACTTTCTATATATAGACATAACGTCAGACAGTGCATGGATTTTACATATTGTTTTCATTTTCGTGCTTAAACATCAACGGCGGGTGCGGCTAGCCAACAGGGGATGCTTACTCCTCCCGGGCACCTGGTCCCACCTCTAGCTTGCTGGGGGTCCGTCGATGCTTAATTTTGTTCTCTATTGTGAGTGCTATTGAGATTATCTTCAGGATCTTCTTAAACGCATTTGAAAACGATCGAATTAAATAAAAGAAGACATGCGATGTTGTTTTATGTTGTATTACGGTGGACTTATTTATATTTAATACTGCATTCATGGCAATACACATAATGATTCTAAGCCGTGGATGTTTTAGAATTTGTTTTTGATTAAGCCCATGCAGGCATCGATGATAGTGCAGTTTAACCAACCACATGGATTTGTGATCAATTTCGATTGCTGACATTAAGGTTTTTACGTATCAACGACCCATCTACGCATACCCATTTCTTATATTTGGGATCTTGGCAAAATTCTCGGAGGATCCATTGGACCATCTGATAATAAAAAAATAAACCAAACAATATAGGACGGAAAATAATGTAATAAACTGACTGTTTTGTTTTCCGTTTTTTAATCTGTTCCGCGTCCGTGCATATTCCGGGTTTTTACATTATAATATACGGGACTATTCTGTCTTTTAGTAACAACCTATTTGATAAGATTTGCCTCACTTGTATTTTGTAACTTTCATTGTTTTATAAGTTATCCAGGGGTTCTTTTGACAACTCTGCAGTAGATATATATGTAATTTATGTATCGGAAACAGACATTTTTTAGAAGAATTGGAACAATTTACATACCAAAACGCATGAAAATCTTCGTTTGTTTTACAGCAGATGGTAAAACTTTAATAACATGATTAATCAAGAATAATTATATACATTTTTGTATTATTTTGGCGATGCATTGAAAAAACCGCGAACTCGCACTTCGAAACTTTTCCCCTCAACTTTGAGTTGAGTGTGAAATATCTCCCTCAACTGAGTCATGTGGACCTTCAAAATGAGTGGTGACGGCGATTTGAGTGGAAAACTCAGTTGTGGGACCCTAAGTTGAGTTTTCCTCAAGGATCTGGGTTGAGTTTTTCATTTGAGGGAAAATAATTTTTGGTGAAGGCGGGGCCAGAACACTATATGAACGTCTGCTATGAGCACCACTCTTTTTCTTGCTCCAGCGTCCGGCACAGTAACACCACGCCGAATTGTAATAACAATTGTTAAACGTCTTTAAATTCACTAGCATCATTTAAAACCTGATAAATTAACAGCATGGACCAGACATGCACGTTTCGGGTACTAAACCCTCGTCAGTGATCCTCAGTCTAAACAATGTAATAGGGCCAAAAAGTATGATAATTATTATGTCCAAAAATGTATCAAAAGACGTAGCAGAATGGGTGGGATATGATGCTACAGGACCCACGTTTTAGAAATTTCAAGAATTTTGTAACAGAAAATTTCAAATGCGTTGAAGAGACAGACGATCAACCAAAGTTGATCGTACTTGGCTACATGTGCCCTCGGGGACTCTTGGTCCACCAGCAGTGACACTCACCAAGTAGTTCAAATGTTAAACGTCTTTAAATTCACTAGCATCATTTAAAACCTGATAAATTAACAGCATGGACCAGACATGCACGTTTCGGGTACTAAACCCTCGTCAGTGATCCTCAGTCTAAACAATGTAATAGGGCCAAAAAGTATGATAATTATTATGTCCAAAAATGTATCAAAAGACGTAGCAGAATGGGTGGGATTGTAATTACAAGTTAATTGCATTAGTTAGTTACTAATACGCAGAACAATACAGAGTCACTATACGTTCAAAATGGCATTTGTTATACAAGAACAGTCAAAGGACAGTGTACGGAGCACCTAGCCTCACTCATGCAGCCTCTGTATACATACTCTCATACTATCCTAGGGTGTTTGGTCGATCTTTAGATATGCATTTTTGCATTCTAAATCCATATATGTAATCTAGGCCTGCATTATATTCGTACAAAATTATACTCTGTTCCTTTACGGAAGGTATACGAAATCTACGAATATACGAAGGACCTCACATTTACCGGTACACGTTCCCCAGAATACAGACTACAAGGAGTCATCTTGGACATTACTACTTTTCGTTTATTTCAAGCTGTTAGATAAGATAAATCAGAGGAGAAAACAAACCGTCCTTTCATTAAGGTAAGATTTGCAAACAAATAAATTGAATCTTGGTCAAATTTTGAATCGCAAAACTGTCAAAGAAAAAACCGCACAATATTTCAAACGAAAAGAAACTCCTTGTATTTCCTATAGCTACACACCAACAGTTGCATCTAAAATTTACAATTACAAACGACCCTTGCAGTGTATTGATTTAAGTAATCCCTCACTACATCCACTTCCTTGCGAATGTTCTTCATCGGATTTCAACTACTCTCCTTGAGGACACGTTATTACTGGTGACCTTAGTATTATTACATACATGAGCTCGCTACAGCCGGCAGAGCACGGACTGTATTACGCATGCCCTCTTTTTATATCCATTTACATATTCATCTGTGTCTCTGGGGCCTCTGCGTTTCGCGGTCTTGTTTGTGTGACGTCATCTTACAGTGAGGAGGTTGTTTTACACCACATTTGTACGTTCTTCGAGACCTCTAGGTAACTGGAGAAGTGAGAGGGTTGTGCGCACGTAATCCAGGATAACCACACCGTCTGCTATTTACTTGGCAGATGGCCGTCCTAAGTCGGCACCGGTTGCCCATTGGTCTCGTTGGTTTATGTGTAGTCTTTTATGTTTCTATGTTGTGAGTTGGTGTTCCTTGTCCCTTTTGCGTCTCTTTCTGTGGGTATCTGTTCTGTTTTTTTTGCATGGGTGTTTTGGGATTTTGCTGTGGGTGCTGCAACCTCGTGTTGTTGGAGATCCCCTCCTTTCCTTAGTATAGTCGAGAACGACAAGTTGAGAGAAATGTTAAAAACAGGATCCCAAATACAGAGAAAGTTTGTCCACTACATGGAACCAAAATGTCAAAATTACCACGGACTCTTGTGAGGAATATGCAAGACGTTTGGCAAACAAAGAGGATTTACAGCTCGACACCCTTTCCGAATGGATAAAGTTCATCAGAGGGTTACTTCTATCTAGAATTTACCGATTAAAATCAACTGTGAACACCAGATTCGAGTCTTTAAAGACCTTGATGTTATCACAGATCTTACCTACCTCCAAGAACATTGTGTCATCACATCAGTAGACAAAGCCTCAAATATTTACATATTTACTTGCAAAAAGTACTATTTCTACAGTCTTGTTAAAAAGGTGGGTTTAAATTCGACACCCGGAAATTCCACTTACACCCCAATAAACCTTTCTGCCTCTAAAATAATAGATAATCACAAATCAGCTCTTGCTTCCTTTGCCATCGGCACTAACAATTGTTAAACGTCTTTAAATTCAATAGCATCATTTAAAACCTGATAAATTTACAGCATGGACCAGGCATGCACGTTTCGGGTACTAAACCCTCGGTAGTGATCCTCAGTCTAAAAAGTGTTATATGGCCAAAAAGTATGAAAATTATTATGTCCAAAAATGTACCAAAAGACGTAGAAGAATCGGTGGGATATGATGCTACAGGACCCACGTTTAAGAAATTTCAAGAAATTTTGTGACAGAAAATTTCAAATGCGTTCAAGAGACAGACGATCAACCAAAGTTGATCGAACTTGGCTACATGTGCCCTCGGGGACTCTTGGTCCTGACACTCACCAAGTAGTAATTTAGATTTTCCATACTTATACTGCATACCTAAAATGCATAAGAATCCATACAAACAACGTTTTATCGATGGTTCCTCAAAATGTTCTACCAAATCTGTATCAATCTTACTCACATAAGGTTTACCTGAATGACAAATATGGATAATGGCCATATTCCTGTATACAGCATAAAATCGATTATTCAGAAAATCAGAAACAGAAGGCATACAAAATCAGGAGAAAACAGGAACCAAAGCAAAAAAAAAAAAAAAACCCCTCCACCATATGAAAAGAAGCTAACTCCCGATATGGGAGTGAGACCAGGTGCCCAGTTGCAGCACCAACAGCAACCTCCCAAAACACCCACTGTAAAACACAAAAAAGACACGCACAGAAAGAGACGCAGTAGTACAAGGAACGCCAATGAGTTAAAGAAGATCCTGACGATAATCTCAACAGCACTCACAATAGAGCACTATGTTGAGCATCGACGGACCCCTAGCAAGCTAGAGGTGGGATCAGGTGCCCGGGAGGAGTAAGCATCCCCTGTTGGCTAGCCGCACCCGCCGTCGATGTTAATGCATGATAAAGAACTCATTATATAAAATGCATGCACTGTCTGACGTTATGTCTATATAGAAAGTGCTATGGCGACCATGTCAGGGAAGTATATTCAAAACACTTACTGTCAAACCCCTCGCGGGGAACTTTTTTACGAGCTCCACACGGCAAAGGGCATAAGTGTGACACAATTGAGTTAAAGAAGATCCTGACGATAATCTCAACAGCACTCACAATAGAGCACTATGTTGAGCATCGACGGACCCCTAGCAAGCTAGAGGTGGGATCAGGTGCCCGGGAGGAGTAAGCATCCCCTGTTGGCTAGCCGCACCCGCCGTCGATGTTAATGCATGATAAAGAACTCATTATATAAAATGCATGCACTGTCTGACGTTATGTCTATATAGAAAGTGCTATGGCGACCATGTCAGGGAAATATATTCAAAACACTTACTGTCAAACCCCTCGCGGGGAACTTTTTTACGAGCTCCACACGGCAAAGGGCATAAGTGTGACACAAATGAGTTAAAGAAGATCCTGACGATAATCTCAACAGCACTCACAATAGAGCACTATGTTGAGCATCGACGGACCCCTAGCAAGCTAGAGGTGGGATCAGGTGCCCGGGAGGAGTAAGCATCCCCTGTTGGCTAGCCGCACCCGCCGTCGATGTTAATGTTAATGCCAAATCACAGAAAAACATAAAATACAAATGACTACACATAAACCAACGAGACCAATGGGTAAACGGTGCCGACTTAGGGCGGCCATCTGCCACGGAAGAGTACGCATCTCCTGGACTTTAACTTTGTAAATTTCATAGTATTTTCAGTCTTCCAGAATTTTTTTCAACACTTACTGATATTTAGTTGATTTCTTGTATGCAAGCTTACAATGATAAGCTACAGATCAAGTTTGAGTTTTGTTATTACTTACCCATATTCGACAGAGTTACAGCTCCTGACCTTAGTAAATTTAATAGTATTCTCAGTTTTGCAGATTTTTTTTCAACACTGTTTTTGATACCTATAACCACAATAAAAAGACCGTAAAAGCCATTATTATTTTTGTTTCCGCAGAGGTATTCACCCTATTAGGACTGTTCTAGTTTATACTGGCATATGTCTCAAAAATATTTCATTTTATCACATTATACACTCGTTATGCAGTAACATGAAGCCGTTTCATGATATTATGTTATGATAACACATTATATATCACTTCAGAGCATTTGTCATCGGACGAAATGCTTCAGATCATTTGACGTCATAAAAGACACTGTAATCTTGGTGCATGTGCAGCACCCACAGTAAAATCCCAAAACACCCAATGCAAAAAACACAGAACAGACACCCATGGAAAGAGACGCAAAAGGGACAACTCACACCATAGAAACATCAAACATAAAATACCACACATAAACCAACGAGACCACTGGACAACCGGTGCCGACTAAGGACGGCCATCTGCCACGTTAGTAGCAGACGGTGTTGTTATCCTAGATTACGTGCGCACAACCCTCACACTATTCAGATTTCCCAGAGGACTCGAAGAACGCACAATTATGGTGTAAAACAACCTCCTCACTGTTAGATGACCACACACAAACCAGACCGTAAAACACAGGGGTCCAAGCAACACAGATGAGTATGTAAATGGATATAAAAAAGAGTACGTGCGTAATACAGTCCGTTCTCTGTCGGCTGTAGCGAGCTCATGTATGTTATCACCCGAGGAGTCCGACTGACATTTAGAGGCCAGATGGTCGGGGCCCTGTCTTCTCTAAAGAGGTTTGGACATGGCCCGTCATGGAGTCCCGTCGTCACAGTCATTCAGAGTGCAAGTCTTAAGAATGCGCTCGTACAAGACCGTAGATTGGTCAAGTACCAAGCTTAGTGTCCGTCTGGTGACCTTTGGATCATATCCACGGTATAAAAGGCATTTGCTGCCTCTGACCCAATATCGATACTTATGCTGTCTTCCTTTGATGCTCCTTATTTTGTTAATTATGTCACCATAAAATGCAGGTTGTGAAATACCCCAAGTAATATACTCTGTTGATTGTATGGGTCCAAATTTCAAATGAAGAAATGACGTCAAATGATGAAATGACGTCAAAATTGAAACATTTAGGCATTATTTTTCATCATTTACTCTGTAAATGATGTGATAAATAGAATCTCAAATGATGTTTTTTATTTCATACAGTATTTAGGAAACTCGTGTAATTTTAATCTCCTCGCCAAGGCTCATGGATATAAAATTCACACAACTGAAATAGAAATACCATATGAAACAGAAATAATTTGGGATCCTCTGTTTCTCACATGATATACCGCTTAAGCAGTTACATAAAGCCATTTCATAATCTTATGCTATGATAACATGTTACATACCCGGGAGAGCAGGTATCATCGGGGGAAAATCTAGCAATCGTTTTAGATGTTATATTGATCATTTTCTGTGAACATTATGGGATATACAGAATCTCAAATAATTTTTCTATTTGTTTTTTTTAATCCCCTCGTCAAGGCTCTGCTATATAAAATTCAAACAACTCGTTTCATAATGCCGTATTGAAAATCATTTGAGATCCTATATATATTTGTTGTGATAGCAGAGCATGGATGTATTCAATAGCATTACTTGATCCATCTTTCATAAGGATAGAAACTGATTACAATCTAGGACCTGTAGAAGATGACCACATAAGTGAGGAAATACAATCCAATCCTGTACAAGAAAATGACCATGAAATGACAAATATGGATAATGACCATATCCCTGTCTACAGTACAAAATCGACAATTCAGAAAATCAGAAACCGAAGGCATACAAAACCAGGATAAAACAGGAACCAAAGCAAACAAAAACAAAAACCTCCACCATATGAAAAGAAGCGAACTCCCGATATGAGAATGAGACCAGGCGCCCAGGAAGAGTAAGCATCTCCTGCTTGCATGCAACACCCGTCGCTTCAATTCGGTAGAACTGTCACATCCGGTTACTTCCATTTTGGAAGATATAGAGTACAATCTTTGGTTGGATGGTTCAAACGGTCTATGACAGAATATCATCCACCATTCTGGATAGTGGGACATCATAGTGTATGACGAGTTCCCCATATCGACCGTAGAACTTCCTCAGTGACGATGTTAGTCGGTCACAAACATATCCCATATTCCTGAAATTGAAGTCGTCACGTTTGTCATAGAGTGAGGTGTTCATGTGACCATCAGTGTCGTAGGACAACATTATGTCCAAATAGGATGCTGAATTATTTGTCTCTGTAGTTTCGTTGACTTCAAGCTCCGAAGGATAGATACTGCTCAGGTAATCCGCGAATTTTGGATTATTGATGGACAACACATCGTCTATGTATCTGTAAGTGAAGTTGAAGTCAGAAGCTAAGTATCTTTTCCCTTCAGAGACCAAAGATTGAATGAATTCAGCTTCGTACGAGTAAAGGAAAATGTCGGCAAGGAGTGGGGCACAATTGGTCCCCATTGGAATTCCGACAATTTGCTGGAAGACCTTTCCTCCAAACACCACAAAAATGTTGTCGATCAGAAAGTTTAACATCTGAATAATGTCTGTTTCAGTGTACTTATTTTCAGAATCGGACTTTTCTTTTACAAAGTAGGTTTTGTCATAGTTAACAACAATAAATTTGTATTTGCGATTACCGTTCTTACTTGTAAACGCATTACTTATAATTTTTGCGAGTCTTTCTTTCAATTTAGAATGTGGAATTGTAGTGTAAAGTGTCGAAAAATCAAAGGCTTTGATCAAATGGACTCTACTAAAATGAGTGGATTTCAGATGTTCTAAAAGTTCCTTCGAATTCTTTAAAATCCACATCTGGTTGATACCACTGCGAGAATATGCTGTCGAACAATATTTTTGTAGCCCAGATTTGATTTCAGATAAAACTTTGGTGAGTAAGATCGATACAGATTTGGTAGAACATTTTGAGGAACCAGCGATGAAACGTTGTTTGTACGGATTCTTATGCATTTTAGGTATGCAGTATAAGTATGGTAAATCTAAATCTAAATTGGTAGTGCCGAAGTCAAAGGAAGCAAGAGCTGATTTGTGGTTATCTATTATTTCAGAGGCAGAAAGGTTTGTTGGGGTGTAAGTGGGATTTCCAGGTGTCGAATTTAAACCCAACTCTTTAACTAGACTGTCGAAATAGTACTTTTTGCAAGTAAATGTGTAATTATTTGATGCTTTGTCCGCTGGTGTGATGACATAATGTTCTTGGAGGTAGGTAAGTTCTGTGATAACATCAGGGTCTTTAAATATAGACACGAATCTGGTGTTCACAGTTGATTTTAATCGGTTAATTCTAGATAAAAGTAACCCTCTGATTAATTTTATCCATTCGGAAAGGGTGTCGAGCTGTACGTCCTCTTTCTTTGCCCAACGTCTTGCATATTCCTGAAAGAGTCCATAATAATTTTGACATTTTGGTTCCATGTAAAGGACATACTTTCTCTGTATTTGGGACCCTTTTTTAACAATTCTCTCAACTTGTCGTTCTTGACTATACTAAGGTCACCAGTAATAACGTGTCCACAAGGAGAGTAGTTGAAATCCGATGAAGAACATTCGCAGGGAAGTGGATGTAGTGAGGGATTACTTAAATCAATACACTGCAGGAATCGTTTGTAATTGTAAATTTTAGATGCAACTGTTGGTGTGTAGCTATAGGAAATACAAGGAGTTTCTTTTCTTTTGAAATATGGTGGGATTTTTTCTGTGACAGTTTTGTGATTCAAAATTTGACCAAGATTCAAGTTATCAATACCTTTGTTTGCAAATCTTACTTTAATGAAAGGGCGGTTTGTTTTCTCCTCTGATTTATCTGATCTAACTGCTTGAAATAAACGAAAAGTAGAAATGTCCAAGATGACTCCTTGTAGTCTGTATTCTGGGGAACGTTTATCCTCTGTTTTCTCCTCTGATTTATAAGATTTATCCTCCTTATAACAAAGATAAACAGAAAGAAATTTGCTTTCAATCGGTAACGAAATCGAGCAAGGGGACTTACTCAAAGAAGAGACATGCATGCGTTTTCTGTAGCAAAGTCCTGCGTAACATTGCAAGGCATTATGAGAGAGTCCACAGTAATTAATCAGAAGTGGCAAAGATCTTAATTCTAACAAAAAGAGTAAGCATCGCAGAAGAGCGTGGGAGTCCCTTGTAAACAAGGGGGATTTCAGCCATAATTACAATGTTATTGAAGAGGGGTTATAAAGTACAGGAAAGTCGATCAAACAAATCTGAATATCAAGGATTACATCCCATGCCAGTACTGCAAAGGATTTTATAAGAAAGATGAGTTGTGGAAACATGCTACATACTGTGGGGCCAAGCCAGATGATAAATCTGAGGAAGATACCTGTAGAATTGTGGTAGAAAAATGGAAGACTGCTTCTCCCACCACTATGTAAAAATAAGGATTTTCAGGAGGTCTTAAACATAATGAAAGAAGACGACGTAAAGACAGCTATTGTTGCTGATCATAGAATGCTTGAATCAGGAAGTAGAACCTTCAATAAGCATGGTCATGATGAACACAAGCTGTTGTATATATCCCAAAAGATGAGAGAGCTTGGTCGTTTGCTGTTGCAACTGAAAAACCAAATTAATATCAAATCATTAGATGAAGTTTTATTGACCACATACTGAGATCTACTGATTCAAGGTGTGAAAGTAGTTGCGGGCTATAATGAAAAAACACATCGATACGATACTCCAACTCTAGCATTGAAGTTTGGACATAGCCTACAGACGTGTGCATACTTTTTAAAGGAGACATATAGGTACGGTGTCCCTGAAAATAAATTAATTTTACAAAATTTTATAATGCAAAATCTTTCTTTTCATATGAAATGTAAACGTCTTCAAATTGAATAGCATCATTTAAGAACAGATAAATTGGCAACGTGGACCAGACATGCACGTTTCGGGTACTTAACCCTCGTCAGTGATCCTCAAATCTAAACAATGTAATATGCCAAAAAAGTATGAAAGTTACTATGTCGAAAAAGCGTATCGAAAGACGTAGCAGGATGAAGTTTACATTCTCATTTGTATAAATTTAAATTTTCCGGCGAATCTAATGCATAGATGCTTAGGGAGGAAGAATATACCGGTATTGCGCATGCACCAATGGCGTTAATTGATTGTTCTAGGACGTTTAGCGCGGAATCATGTTTAGTTTGTTCCGCGGTAAACGTCCTGTAACAATCGAATTACGTCACTGGTGCATGCACAGTCTATCGTTTGTCCCCCGGAAATGGCCTTCAAATTCAAAACCGCAGATAATGTGAAAGGGTCTATAGCCGTTTGAAAACGTCAGTTTTGAATTATGGGTGCGCAGCTCTAATTACCCCTTTTCACATAACTGCGGTCCAGTTCTTTTGGACGGCAAAATAGTTACTTTTCCCGCGATATGACGTCAATTACAATCAATTTTTAACTGACGTAACGAAAGTCGGTTCTCGCCGTCCACAAAACGCTAGTCACGCAGTTACGTGAAAAAGGCTTATTCAGTTCACTGGCGCCACCTAAAATGTATTGCGTTTTTTACAATAGATAGAGCTTCTTTTCATATGGTGGAGGATTTTGTTTGTTTGCTTTGGTTCCTGTTATATCCTGATTTTGTACGCCTTCGGTTTCTGATTTTCTGAATTATCGATTTTGTGCTGTATACAGGGATATGGTCATTATCCATATTTGTCATATATGAAGATTTAATTATACTAATTCGACAATATTATGGTCGTTACTGCATATTTTCAAATCTAACTTTTTATGACTCCTTTTTCCGCAATCTATATACCCTTCGGAATAAATTTTACGTTTTCAACAAGGGCAACAGCTGCATGTAACAATCATGTCTGGACTCGCTCCAATGTAAGATATCTCTATGTATAAACAGTCCGCATTCAGAGCTTCTGAATCCTCGGTTTTCAATCTTTTTAATCATAGGTTAAAAATGGACATAAAATGCATTTGACAATTTTTGCTGTGTACCTGTAGTATATAGTGTCACATTAATATTAACATTATGTACATAAGAAAGAGGGAGTTTTTATTGTTTTGCAACATTATTAAAAGGCATCTATATTGAATAAGAAAATAGAGTCTTATGGGGCAAGTAGTACATGACATGTTCTTGCTCTAAATGTTAATTTGCAGATGATTTATCAACATTCCCAAAACACCACTTCAGCATCGAATATCCATGGAGCCTTTTGCTAAGAAGCAGAACATAAATGAAGCCAGCAAGAATCACCGAGGATTCAAAAGCTCTGATGTCAACAATTTTATAGAGGGCAACAAACATTTGAATACAGAAAGAAAAACATCTGGGTATATGAAACTATTGACAGAGTATCTTAACTACAAAAATAAAATCAGAGAAATTAATGATATTCCGCCTACAGATCTTGAGGTTATTTTTTGCTAGTTTTTTCGTCGAAGTTCGGCAGAAAAATGGCTCCGAGTATGAACCGATTTCTTTGCGAAGAGAGTCTCATCTCATCTTACAAACTCAACAGATGTCGTATTGCGCTAAACAGTAAGCAAAAAGACCGGAAGAAATAATTGAGGCCTTGTACTTATAGGTGAATTAAAATTAAAGGAGTTTTACATCTTAGCACCATCCCTCCAATGCTATTTTGAACATAGATTTTATTTGGATATGCCACTAAATCGACCCTACAGGAAATTGGAGCCGCACAATCTCTGTATTGTAAATGTACACATCTTACTTCAAGCTTAACAGTGTCCTTCCTCTTGGACAATATTTGTTAGATTTGGTGAGGATCTATACAAGCAAGTCGTAGGAATTCCTATGGGTAATAACTGTGCGCCTCTTGTTGCAGATTTATTTTTATACACTTAAAAAAAAGAATTTATCCAAAATCTTCAAAAGCAAAGAAAATTTGATGATCTGAAATGTTTCAATAATACGTTTAGGTATCTGGATGATATTCTGACTATTGACAATCCTGCTTTTGAATTATATAAGAATGAAATTTATCCACAAGAATTAACACTTAACAAGGCAAACGTTACAAATACAGAAACACGATTTTTGGACCTAAATATCAAAATTGTAAACGGAAAGATTCATACAAGTGTGTATGGCAAAAGGGATGATTTTGGATTCAACATATTAAATTTCCCCTGGCTTGACGGTGATGTTCCAAGATTACCGTCATACGGCATTTACATATCACAGCTCATCCGGTACGCTAGAACATGTACTGATATTTTGGATTTTCATAGTAGAATTTTACAAATTACCAAAACACTTTTAGGTCAAGGTTTTCGCTTTCACAAACTAGTTAAGACTTTCTGGAAATTTTACAAAAATTACAGTCAACTTCTTTTAAAATTCGGATCTATACACGCAACAGAGTGCATTACTTTGGGTATTACACAACCTGTCTTTTATGGTAATATGATAAACAAAATTAGAAGGATCAAAGGTAGGCACAAACCATCGAAAATGCATCAGAATAATAAAACGCCTTTTATGCCGTGGATATGATCCTAATGTCACCAGACGGACACTTGGCTTGGTACTTGACCAATCTACAGTCTTGTACCAGCGCATCCTTGAGACTTGCACTCTGACTGACTGTGACGACGGGACTCCATGACGGGCCCTGTCCAAACCTCTTTAGAGAAGGCAGGGCCCCGACCACCTGTCCTCTCTGAATGTCAGTCGGACTCCTCGAGTGATTACATACATGGATCTCGCTTCAGCCGGCAGAGCACGGACTGTATTACGCACGCCCTCTTTTTATATTCATTTACATATCCATTTGTGTTGCTGGGGCCTCTACGTTTTGCGGTCTTGTTTGTGTGAGGTCATCTTACAGTGAGGAGGTTGTTTTACACCACAATTATACGTTCTTCGAGACCTTTGGGTAATTAGAGAAGTGAGAGGGTTGTGCGCACGTAATCCAGGATAACCACACCATTTGGTACTCGCGTGGCAAATGGCCGTCCAAAGTCGGCACCGGTTGCCCATTGGTCTCGTCGGTTTATGTGTAGTCTTTTGTGTTTGATGTTTACATGTCGTATGTCTCTTTTTCGTCTCATACTGTGCTCGTCTTTTGTGTTTTTGCATCTGGTGTTTTGCTGTAGGTGCTGCAACAGGGTCTTGTTGGAGATCCCCTCCCTTCTTTCAAAAAATTAAAGAGGGCGCTACTGAAATTATTTTTGGTGGCTCCGCTGAAAGCATCACTGATGAGAATTTAATATTTGAAACACGTGTCTGGTGCATGCAAAATGGTTTGGAATTTTCTTCAAGAAGGTAGAGTCGGAACCCTTCGACATTATCACAATAGAGCACCAAACTGAGCATCGACGGACCCCTAGCAAGCTAGAGGGGGGACCAGGTGCCCGGGAGGAATAAGCATCTCCTATTGGCTAGCCGCACCCGCCGTCGATGTTCACGCACGAAAATGAAAACAATTTATTTAATACATGCACTGTCTGAGGTTCTGTCTATATACAAAGTGCTATGGCGACAATGTCAGGGAAAAATATTCGAAACACTTACTGTCAAACGAATGATTCACGATATGATAGATCACAGCTACATAAATCTTATTACTAAGAAATTGCATACGGAATACTGTCACATTTTTGTGTTCAGGATGACGTAAACATCGTAGGCCACCATGAATATATGTAGCTATTCCACTGCCTTTCCTTGAATGTAATGTGGGTGTTACTCTCTACAGAATGTGACTGTAACATCGATAAATGAGTGCATTGGGTTTATGTCTCTGTAAAGCATACAATGTGACTGGGTTCTAGGAATTGATCCGTTATTGATGAATTGCAGTGTGGTCTTAGTACATTGACATTGAACAGTCTTATTGTGAATATTCGTAACATGCACTAAGTAGAGTCAACTTCTCTGAGGGAGTAAATGAACATGTTAATTTTAGACGTTTGATTTCCTCGCATGCTCCTTGATCATCATTAACCTTCAATTTTAAAGGAAGATGCATCGTCTCTGAAGTGACGCTCTTCTAACGATTTGGTACGACTTATGGCAGTGTAAAACTGTCCAGCTTAAAGTGTCCTTTGCATGAAACACATGCGCGGATCCAGCATTTTTGGTCAGAGGGGGTCCTAAATTGTAGGAAGTCTACCTATGATGTAGGTATATTTCGGTGTACATCATGGGGAGGGGGCAACGTGTGCACTAAGGGTTGATTTTCGAGGGCGGGTATTGTTAGAAAGGAGGGGATCTCCAACAACACCTAGTTGCAGCATCAACAGCAACCTCCCAAAACACCCACTGTAAAACACAAAAATGACACGCACAGAAAGAGACGCAGTCACAGAAAAACATTAAACACAAATGACTACACATAAACCAACGAGACCAATAGGCAAACGGTGCCGACTTAGGACGGCCATCTGCCTCGTCAGTAGCAGACGGTGTGGTTATCCTGGATTACGTGCGCACAACCCTCCCACTATTCCGATTACCCAGAGGTCTCGAAGAACGTACAATTGTGGTGTAAAACAACCTCCTCACTGTCAGATGACCACACACAAACAAGACCGCAAGACGCAGGGGCCCAAGCAACACAGATGAATATGTAAATTGATATAAAAAGAGGGCATGCGTAATACGACCTGTGCTCTGCCGGCTGTAGCGAGCTAATGTATGTTATCACCCCAGGAGTCCGACTGACATTCAGAGCTTAGCTGTTAGCTTTCCTTTCACGTTTATTCTTATGAAGAATTGGCGAGAAATCTTTTAAGATATGAAATATTAACTTGTTTTGATTCGATCGAGATGATTATTTATAAAATTGAATTTTTGACTCCTTATATCGGCGAGCGCAGCGAGCCGCGAAAATTTTGATTAATTCACATTTTGTCTATATTTCATGAGAATAAATAGATAAGTAATTTTCCCAAATAATCTGACATCTTAAAATTACAAAAACCTTGAAAAAGATGAAGGAGGTTACATGAAAATGCGAGTTCATGAGACCCAAGACAATTATATAAAATTATTTAGTATAAAAAATTGAAAAGGAAAAAGGAATTGTGCAGAAAAAAAAGTTGTATATTTGTAAATGGCGAGCAAAGCGAGCCGAAATTTTAGGTTTCAAAGCCTTTTTATGTATTTTTAGACCCCTTTCAATTAGAAATGGGCCAAAGCTGGACCCCATCTCCGAAAATCTCAGGGGGGGGGGGGGGGGGTCCAGACCCCCGGTCCCCCCTCTGGATCTGCGCATGAAACAACTACCTCAGACTTCTTTGGTTTTCCCTTGACATACGTTTCAGACACTGAACAAGCGACACATGTATACATGTAATAAATTTGCTGAAATGTTTTCCAAGACTGTAGAATGTTAAACGTCTCCAAATTCATTAGCATCATTTTAGAGCAGATAAATTAACAGCATGGACCAGACATGCACGTTTGGAGTATTCAACCCTCGTCAGTGATCCTCAATCAAAATAATGAAATATAGTCAAAAATCTATGAAAATTATGTCCAAAATATACCGAAGACGTAGCAAGATGGCTGGGATATGACCTACAGGACCCATGTTTTGAAAATTAGAATTAGTGAAGAATTAGTGAAGAATTAGTAAACATAAATTTTCGAATGCGTTTGAAGAAACGACCAGCCGAAATTGATCGAACTTGCATGGGGCATGCTAGGGGGTCCGTCGATGCTAAATTTTGTGCTCTATTGTGAGTGCTGTTGAGATTATCGTCAGGATCTTCTTTAACTCATTGGATACATATGCCCTCGGGGACTCCTATTCAACCAGTAGTGGCACTCACTAAGTGCTCACAACAGTATGAAATGTACATTTCTATCTCAGATACAGTGTAGCTCGTGTCTCTGGTGACACTATTTTTGATCAACGTGTGTGGAGAAATCATCTAAGGAGGCAGGAACAGATTCTTGTTCAAAGAAAAGATGCCCCGTGAAAAGATGTTCCTTTTGACCACAGGTCAAGGTCAAATACGGATGATGTAATTTGTAAAAATAATATGTCGAGGCCACAAACAATCGAGTCCTTCGTTGTTTGTAAGCTAAAGTTTATTACAAAGATATGTGCTGGCTGCAGATACAAATTCAAGAGGCCAGTCCAAGCACCTCTAGATTATGTTTTAAGACACAGTGAACTTGAAACTTTCTGTGACAAGAAATTAGGAAATACGAGGAAAGTTTTTTAATGATAAATATTACCATATTTCTGCAAATTGCATCCGGGCCAGAAATTCACACTTTGTAAAGTCATCTATTTGCGTGCCATCTGATGTTAAACTTTCAGATGAACATCTGTCGTATTTAATACCCATGGTATTGAGTTGGCACCATTCATGAACAGAAAAATATGAATAAATTTAATGAACATGTACATTATGTTTTTTTGATAATTGTCCAAAGTGACTTTTGTGAAATCATTTTCATGTATATCATTTTTATCAAATACTCTTTGTCAATGTAACATTTTTTAGATTAAGGTTAAGTACCAGAAGTGTGCATGTCTGGTCCATGCTGCAAAGGACCTGTAACGATAAGGCGTAAAATCTGCCCCAAAATACTGAAATTTCAAAGAACTTCATTTCTGTAATCAAGTTGATGAAATACTTTAAAAGATAAAAGCCCTTCAAAATCTGAAGAATTTTTTTTCAAAAAATTGCTCTAATAGAGAGATATTTGAGTATAAATGTGCTTATTTTGTATAGAAATCAATGAAAATCGGAAACGTTTTCATAAAATATCATCCCCCCCCTCTTGGAACACAACATCACTTCTACCAAAGATGCTATTGAATTTGAAGACGTTTCACATTTGTGCCACTTGGTGAGTTCACTGCTGGTGGACCAGGAGTCCCCGAGGGCACGTGTAGTCAACTTCTGTTCATCGTTTCTTCAAATATAATACGTTGTGCGCACGTAATCCATGATAACCACACCGTCTGCTATTTACGTGGCAGATGGCCGTCCTAAGTCGGCACCGGTTGCCTATTGGTCTCGTTGGTTTATGTGTAGTCTTTCATGTTTCATGTTTCTGTGTTGTGAGTTGGTGTTCCTTGTCCCTTTTGCGCCTCTTTCTGTGGGTATCTGTTCTGTGTTTTTTGCATGGGTGTTTTGGGATTTTGCTGTGGGTGCTGCAACCTAGTGTTGTTGGAGATCCCCTCCTTTCTTTCAACGCATTTAAAAATTTCTTGAAATTTCTAAAACGTGGCTCCTGTAGCATCATATCCCATCCATCCTGCTACGTCTTTCGGTACATGTTCGACATAATAATTTTCAAACTCTTCGTGTAAATATTTCATGTATTATTTTATTGTATATATCAATTTTCTTAGAGTGGACAATGAACTGGATCTTATGGTAGAAGAAAGGGAGTGATGTTAGGTACCTGGATGATATTCTTACTATCGATAATCCTGTTTTTGAAAAGTATAAAGATGTTATTTATCCACAAGAATTGACTCTAAACAAGTCAAACTTTACAGACACTGAAACACCATTTTTGAACCTAAATATCAAAATTGTCAATGGAGAAATTCATACAAGTGTATATGACAAACGAGATGATTTTGGATTCAACATAGTAAATTTCCCCTGGCTTGACGGTGATGTCCCTAGATTACCGTCATACGGTATCTACATTTCACAGCTCATTCGGTATGCTAGAGCATGTACTGATGTTTTGGATTTTCATAATAGAAATCTACAAATTACAAAGAAACTTTTAGGTCAAGGTTTTCGCTTTCACAAACTAGTAAAGACTTTCTTGAAATTTTACAAAAATTATGATCAACTTCTTTTGAAATTCGGACCCATACAAGCAACGGAGTATATTACTTTAGGTATTTCACAACCTGCATTTTATGGTGACATAATTAACAAAATGAGAAGGATCAAAGGTAGACAGCATATGTATCGAAAATGCGTCAGAGTCATCAAACGCCTTTTATACCGTGGATATGATCCTAATGTCACCAGACGGACACTAAGCTTGGTACTTGACCAATATACAGTCTTGTACGAGCGCATTCTTAAGACTTGCACTCTGACTGACTGTGACGACGGGACTCCATGACGGGCCCTGTCCAAACCTCCTTAGAGAAGACAGGGCCCCGACCACCTGTCCTCTCTGAATGTCAGTCGGACTCCTCGGGTGATAACATATATGAGCTTTACGCACGTCCTCTTTTTATATCCATTTACATATTCATCTGTGTTGCTTGGATCCCTGTGTTTTACGGTCTTGTTTGTCAGTGAGGAGGTTGTTTTACACTATAATTATGCGTTCTTCGAGACCTCTTGGAAATCGGAATAGTGGGAGGGTTGTGCACACGTAATCCAGGATAACCACACCGTCTGCTATTTACTTGGCAGATGGCCGTCCTAAGTCGGCACCGGTTGCCCATTGGTCTCGTTGGTTTATGTGTAGTCTTTTATGTTTCATGTTTCTATGTTGTGAGTTGGTGTTCCTTGTCCCTTTTGCGTCTCTTCCTGTGGGTATCTGTTCTGTGTTTTTTGCATGGGTGTTTTGGGATTTTGCTGTGGGTGCTGCAACCTAGTGTTGTTGGAGATCCCCTCCTTTCTTTTATTAGTGACGATAGTATTGAGTTTGTTCTGTATTCTATAGGATGGCATGTCTAGTCGTTTTTAAGAGGACAAAGACTTTTGGTCAAAGAAAAAATACCTTCACCACTGGCATGATCGACACAATGACAAATATGGATAATGACCATATCCCTGTCTACAGTACAAAATCGATAATTCAGAAAATCAGAAACCGAAGGCATACAAAATCAGGATAAAACAGGAACCAAAGCAAACAAAAACAAAAACCTCCACCATTTGAAAAGAAGCGAACCTCGATATGAGAGTGAGACCAGGTGCCCAGGAAGAGTAAGTATCTCCTGCTTGCATGCAACACCCGTCGCTTCAATTCGGTAGAACTGTCACATCCGATTACCTCCATTTTGGAAGATATAGAGTACAATCTTTGGTTGGATGGTTCAAATGGTCCATGACAGAATATCACCCACCATTCTGGACAGTGGGACATCATAGTGTATGACGAGTTCCCCATATCGACCGTAGAACTTCCTCAGTGACGATGTTAGTCGGTCACAAACATGTCCCTGACTGAGAAGCTTATCTGAAAGACGCCTAGCTCTCAGAACAAAATCCGTATATTTGGTACTTGCTCTGGCATAGCGTATCAACTGAGATATGAACACGCCATAAGCAGGCGATGAAGGGATGTTGCTACTCAGAAAAGGAAAGTTCGTAATGCTGAAATTGAAGTCGTCACGTTTGTCATAGAGTGAGGTATTCATGTGACCATCAGTGTCGTAGGACAACATTATGTCCAAATAGGATGCTGAATTATTTGTCTCTGTAGTTTCTTTGACTTCAAGCTCCGAAGGATAGATACTGCTCAGGTAATCCGCGAATTTTGGATTATTGATGGACAACACATCGTCTATGTATCTGTAAGTGAAGTTGAAGTCAGAAGCTAAGTATCTTTTCCCTTCAGAGACCAAAGATTGAATGAATTCAGCTTCGTACGAGTAAAGGAAAATGTCGGCAAGGAGTGGGGCACAATTGGTCCCCATTGGAATTCCGACAATTTGCTGGAAGACCTTTCCTCCAAACACTACAAAAATGTTGTCGATCAGAAAGTTTAACATCTGAATAATGTCTGTTTCAGTGTACTTATTTTCAGAATCTGACTTTTCTTTTACAAAGTAGGTTTTGTCATAGTTAACAACAATAAATTTGTATTTGCGATTACCGTTCTTACTTGTAAACGCATTACTTATAATTTTTGCGAGTCTTTCTTTCAATTTAGAATGTAGTAACATACCGGTATACCAAGGTGCAATGACGAAATTTTAGTACCAAGAGCAAGGTCTTGTCACAAGGGATTTGCATGTATGAAAACTGTCCTAATTAGGGACGAATCATTTATGACAAAGGAGGGGATCTCCCACAACACCAGGTTGTAGCACCCACAGCAAAACCCCAAAACACCCATTGCAACAACACAAAGCAGACAAGCACAAAAAGAGACGCACAAGAGACAAGGAACGTCAACGCACAACACAGAAACACTAAACACAAAGGACTACACATAAACCAACGAGACCAATGGGCAACCGGTGCCGACTTCGGACGGCCATCTGCCACGGAAATAGCAGAAGGTATGGTTATCCTGGATTACGTGCGCACAACCCTCCCATTTTTCCGATTACCCAGAGGTCTCGAAGAACGTACAATTGTGGTGTAAAACAACCTCCTCACTGTCAGATGACCACATACAAACAAGACCGTAAAACGCAGGGGTCCAAGCAACACAGATGAATATGTAAATGGATATAAAAAGAGGACGTACGTAATACAATCCGTGCTCTGCCGCCGCGAGCTCATGTATGTTATCACCCGAGGAGTCCGACTGACATTCAGTACCCGAAACGTGCATGTCTGGTCCATGCTGTAAATTTATCAGGTTTAAAATGATGCTATTGAATTTAAAGACGTTAAACATTCAGAGAGGACAGGTGCTCGGGGCCCTGTCTTCTCTAAAGAGGTTTGGACAGGGCCCGTCATGGAGTCCCGTCGTCACAGTCAGTCAGAATGCAAGTTTTAAGAATGCGCTTGTACAAAACTGTAGATTGGTCAAGTACCAAGCCTAGTGTCCGTCTGGTGACATTAGGATCATACCCACGGTATAAAAGGCGTTTGATGATTCTGACGCATTTTCGATAATGATGTTGTCTATCTTTGATCCTTCTTATCTTGTTAATAATGTCACCATAAAATGCAGGTTGTGAAATACCCAAAGTTATATACTCTGTTGCCTGTATTGGTCCGAATTTCAGAAGTTGACAATAATTTTTGTAAAATTTCCAGAAAGTCTTTACTAGTTTGTGAAAGCGAAAAACCTTGTCCTAAAAGTTTCTTCGTAATTTGTAAATTTCTACTATGAAAATCCAAAACATCAGTACATGCTCTAGCAGCTGTGAAATATAGATACCATAGGACGGTAATCTAGGAACATCACCGTCAAGCCGAGGAAATTTACTATGTTAAATCCAAAATCATCTCTTTTGTCATACACACTTGTATGGATCTCTCCATTAACAATTTGATATTTAGGTCCAATAATGGTGTTTCTGTGTTTGAAACGTTTGCCTTGTTTAAAATCAATTCTTGTGGATAAATAACTTTTTTTTATATTTCTCAAAAAAAGGATTGTCAATAGCAAGAATATCATCCAGGTACATAGAAGTACCAATGAAACATTTCACATCATCATTTTTTCTTTGTTTTTGAAGATTTTGGATAAATTCCTTTTCATACGTGTATAAAAATAAATCTGCAACAAGAGGCGCACAATTAGTACCAATTGGAATACCTACAACCTGCTTGTAAAGTTTCTCACCAAATTTTTCATAAATATTGTCAAAAAGGAAGGACAAGGCAATACACAGTTCACCACATGTCCATGATTTGTATGATTTGTAATCTGTGGCATCTACATTTAATTGTGTGTATTGAATGCTCTCATATATTGTGAGTAGCGATGGGCATATAACAAGCGATATGGTATATTGATATTGTATATCTATACAAGCAGGTTGTAGGAATTCCTATGGGTACTAACTGTGCGCCTCTTGTTGCAGATTTATTTTTATACACTTATGAAAAAGAATTTATCCAAAATCTTCAAAAGCAAAGAAAATTTGATGAGCTGAAATGTTTCAATAATACTTCTAGGTATCTGGATGATATTCTAACCATTGACAATCCTGCTTTTGTATAATATAAGAATAAAATTTATCCACAAGAATTAACCCTTAACAAGGGAAACCTTTCAAATACAGAAATACCCTTTTTGGACCTAAATATCAAAATTGTAAACGGAAAGATTCATACAAGTGTATATGACAAAAGGGATGATTTTGGATTCAACATAGTAAATTTCCCTTGGCTTGACGGTGATGTTCCAAGATTACCGTCATACGGCATTTACATATCACAGCTCATCCGGTACGCTAGAGCATGTACCGATATTTTGGATTTTCACAGTAGAAATTTACAAATTACCAAAAAACTTTTAGGTCAAGGTTTCCGCTTTCATAAACTAGTTAAGACTTTCTGGAAATTTTACAAAAATCACAGTCAACTTCTTTTAAAATTCGGATCTATACATGCAACAGAGTACATTACTATGGGTATTACACAACCTGTCTTTTATGGTGATATGATAAACAAAATAAAAAGGATCAAAGGTAGGCAGCATAACCATCGAAAATGCGTCAGATTCATCAAACGCCTTTTATACTTTTATACATATTTCTTTTGTACTCTTACTGACTGTGACGACGGGACTCCATGACGGGCCCTGTCTAAACCTCTTTAGAGAAGACAGGGTCCCGACCACCTGTCCTCTCTGAATGTCAGTCGGACTCCTCGGGTGATTACATACATGAGCTCGCTACAGCCGGCAGAGCACGGACTGTATTACACATGCCCTCTTTTTATATCCATTTACATATTCATCTGTGTCTCTGGGGCCTCTGCGTTTCGCGGTCTTGTTTGTGTGATGTCATCTTACAGTGAGGAGGTTGTTTTACACCACAATTGTACGTTCTTCGAGACCTCTGGGTAATTGGAGAAGTGAGAGGGTTGTGCGCACGTAATCCAGGATAACCACACCATTTGCTACTTGCGTGACAGATGGCCGTCCAAAGTCGGCACCGGTTACCCATTGGTCTCGTCGGTTTATGTGTAGTCTTTTGTGTTTGATGTTTACATGTCGTGTGTCTCTTTTCCGTCTCGTGCTGTACTCGTCTTTTGTGTTTTTGCATCGGGTGTTTTGGTGTTTTACTGTTGATGCTGTAACGGGGTCTTGTTGGAGATCTATCTCCTCTCTTCTTTTTATATCTACACTTATTTCGTGTTGTAGTGTGAAGTTTGTAAAGCAATTCCCCGCGACCCGATGTTTGAAGTGTTTTAATTTCATTGTGTTCTCTAACTTGGCTTTGTTGTAGTGTCTTCTACGTAAGACTCTAATTCACTTTTCTTCCATTATCGCATTATGGCATTTTTAAGGTCGCCTCGTATCAAACTAACCCCCTTGAGATTACCCTCTGTCACTACAGTCACTTTACCATCATCGACATTCAACAGTAAAAAACTTTTTTCCTCACCAAGAGTACTCTTATCACCTCTCAAATTTAGACCCCACAGTCGCATTTTACGCACTACTCATTCTGCAGGCTCTACATTCAACAACAGACACAGATGGTTCTCAATTATTTCTAAGTGCAAAAGTAAAAGATGCTCGTTGTGTCACCTCATCAACTGCGACTCCATAATAACATCTAGTGTAAATGGACAGAAATTCAAAATCGAGGTAGACCAAGACATCGATTGATCGTCTCAAGATCTTATTTACGTAATGACTTGAAATGCCAGGGGATGTTGCGCACAATATGTAGGTGAGACAGGCCAACCTTTAAAATCTCGTTTTAGGAACCATTCTTATAAGATCAGAACCTCACGTCAACAAAAACACAGAAACTTTCTTTATAATCACTTTGTTAAATATAATCATTCTATTTCGGATATCACCATTACCCCAGTTCAGACTTTTCCAAAACGTAAAAATGAAAGTAAGACCGAAATTAAAAAACGCCGACTACAAGCTGAACTTGCCTGGATCACCAAACTTCAGACTGCGTACCCCCTTGGTTTAAACGATCAAATTTATGGACAAGGAAACATTTCCTCCGCTTCTACCAATATCAACATCTTTTCAATTCGCCCAAACACTAAAAGGAAATACAGGTCATACGGGAAAAAGACGAAACAGACAAAAAAGAAAACGATCCAGAATATACCGCTCTCTCAACGATTTACTTACTATAACACGCAATGGCGGCAGACATGAGCTGTTACATGCTCTGTCGTCAATACCAGTTATGCACTTGAAATCTATCTTGGATGAAGCAGAGGTTGCATTCTTAAGAAACACTGACTGATTCAGACTTAATATCATTGTCTCATTTGCACAGTATAAACTTTATCCTATTGTGAAAAACACCTCAACGAAAAGACGATTCATAAAAATCCCGTTTATTAACAAAGGTTTTGATCTTCTAAACATCTCTAACACTTTTCGTGATCATCGCGTACAAAGTACCATTCCTCAATATTTTGAAAATTTAGAGCCACCTTTTATTTGTTATAAGTACAAGAAACCTATTCGAAACTTTGTTTTTAACTATAATAAAGTTACAACGGATCCTGACATACTTGAATCGTGTCCTGCTTCTTGAGAATGTGCAACTTCTAAATATCTCTACAAACCAGCTGGCCATGTTGTTACAGGTGACTTTTCAATTATCCAAGACAGACAGCTCCGTGGTCTTCTTAAAAAAGGACCCAAGTATAGAATCCCATCCAAGATAGATTTTGTCAAATGCCGTGAAGTGCTTACGGAAGCCTTAGATAATTATACGAAAAGATGGTGTAAATCAGAAGGAGTCGAACCGCATGCTCTGAATGACTGGAAAAACCTCATTTTAGATATAACGGATATTCGAATAGGTAAATTCCATAAAAACCCTCATCTTTTTCAAAATCCACGTTCCAAATCAGAAAGATATTTCAAATCCAAACTAAGTAACTTACATGAAAAATGTGTCTTTGCACCAGCTGATAAAGCAGCCAACAACACCATTATCATTTGAAAACGTTACTACATATCAACTTTGATTTCGGAACATTCGTCTACTAATACATATATCAAAAGCAATGAAAGTGCATCTAACATTTTAGGCAAGCATAACAGTGAACTGTCTTCATTCAATATCTCTATTTCTAAATTGGATCTCCCAACACTATATTGCATACCGAAACTGCACAAGTCTCCTTACAAATTTCGATTTATTGATAATTCTAGTAACTGCTCCACTACAATTTTGTCTAGAAATCTGACGTCAGCACTTACTGCTATTAAAGAACACATAACTAGATACTGTGAAACGGTTCTAAACAGGAACGATGAAAATTTATTTTGGTCTATTAAGAATTCAGGGGATGTGATTGAAAAAATGAAATCTGGAAATTTCCAAGCCAATACGATTTCTTCATACGACTTCTCTAATATGTACACCACACTTCCTCATGACAAAATTAATGATCGTTTATCTAATCTCATTAAATGGTGTTTTGATCGAGAGCGAAAAACTTACATTTGTACATCTGAATCGAAGGGTTTCTTTTCCTCGACAGACAACAAATCATGCAAATCATGGACATGTAGTGACCTGTGTCATCCCTTGTCCTTCCTCTTGGACAATATTTATGTTAGATTTGGTGAGGATCTATACAAGCAGGTTGTAGGAATTCCTATGGGTACTAACTGTGCGTCTCTTGTTGTAGATTTATTTTTATACACTTATGAAAAAGAATTTATCCAAAATCTTCAAAAGCAAAGAAAATTTGATGAGCTGAAATGTTTCAATAATACTTCTAGGTATCTGGATGATATTCTAACCATTGACAATCCTGCTTTTGAATTATATAAGAATGAAATTTATCCACAAGAATTAACCCTTAACAAGGCAAACCTTTCAAATACAGAAACACCCTTTTTGGACCTAAATATCAAAATTGTAAACGGAAAGATTCATACAAGTGTATATGACAAAAGGGATGATTTTGGATTCAACATAGTAAATTTCCCTTGGCTTGACGGTGATGTTCCAAGATTACCGTCATACGGCATTTACATATCACAGCTCATCCGGTACGCTAGAGCATGTACCGATATTTTGGATTTTCACAGTAGAAATTTACAAATTACCAAAAAACTTTTAGGTCAAGGTTTCCGCTTTCATAAACTAGTAAAGACTTTCTGGAAATTTTACAAAAATTACAGTCAACTTCTTTTAAAATTCGGATCTATACATGCAACAGAGTACATTACTATGGGTATTACACAACCTGTCTTTTATGGTGATATGATAAACAAAATAAAAAGGATCAAAGGTAGGCAGCATAACCATCGAAAATGCGTCAGAATCATCAAACGCCTTTTATACCGTGGATGACAAATATGGATAATGACCATATCCCTGTCTACAGTACAAAATCGACAACTCAGAAAATCAGAAACCGAAGGCATACAAAATCAGGACAAAACAGGAACCAAAGCAAACAAAAACAAAAACCTCCACCACATGAAAAGAAGCGAACTCCCGATATGAGAGTGAGACCAGGTGCCCAGGAAGAGTAAGCATCTCCTGCTTGCATGCAACACCCGTCGCTTCAATTCGGTAGAACTGTCACATCCGGTTACTTCCATTTTGGAAGATATATAGTACAATCTTTGGTTGGATGGTTCAAATGGTCTATGACATATGATCCTACTGTCACCAGACGGACACTTGGCTTGGTACTTGACCAATCTACAGTCTTGTACATGCACATCCTTGAGACTTGTACTCTGACTGACTGTGACGACGGGACTCCATGACGGGCCTTGTCCAAACCTCTTTCGAGAAGACAGGGCCCTGACCACCTGTCCTTTCTGAATGTCAGTCGGACTCCTCGGGTGATTACATACATGAGCTCGCTACAGCCGGCAGAGCACGGACTTTTTTACACATGCCCTTTTTTTATATCCATTTACATATTCATCTGTGTCTCTGGGGCCTCTGCGTTTCGCGGTCTTGTTTGTGCGATGTCATCTTACAGTGAGGAGGTTGTTTTACACTACAATTGTACGTTCTTCGAGACCTCTGGGTAATTGGAGAAGTGAGAGGGTTGTGCGCACGTAATCCAGGATAACCACACCATTTGCTACTTGCGTGACAGATGGCCGTCCAAAGTCGGCACCGGTTACCCATTTGTCTCGTCGGTTTATGTGTAGTCTTTTGTGTTTGATGTTTACATGTCGTGTGTCTCTTTTCCGTCTTGTGCTGTACTCGTCTTTTGTGTTTTTTGCATCAGGTGTTTTGGTGTTTAACTGTTGATGCTGCAACGGGGTCTTGTTGGAGATCTCCTCCCTTCATTGAATGTAAGCATGGAAAATGAAAGCCATTTAATATCCAGTGTGATAATTGAAATTAAGGATATCAAAAATCATTTAAAAATTAAGATACTTGTGTAAAACAAGTCAAGGTCACCTAATGAAAGTGTGACATGCAAGTTTGATGGATTCATTTAGCATAATTATAACCTGCAATATATCTGTTTATCAATTAACATATCTATTTCAAAGAAATACTTGCCGAGATGAAGAAATGGTCACTGCAATACCTGGGGATGTTTATTTGGATGTCGAATGAGTCAAAGAAGATCCTAACGATAATCTCAAAAGCACTCACATCGACGGCCGGTGCGGCTAGCCAGCAGGGGATGCTTACTCCTCCCGGGCACCTGGTCCCATATCTAGCTTCCTAGGGGTCCGTCGATGTTTAATTTTGTGCTCTATTGTGAGTGCTGTTGAGATTATCGTCAGGATCTTCTTTAACTCACAACAGAGCACCAAACTGAGCATCAACGGACCCCTAGCAAGCTAGAGGTGGGACCAAGTGCCCGGGAGGAGTAAGCATCCCCTATTGGCTAGCCGCACCCGCCTTCGATGTTCACGCACGAACATGAAAACAATTTATTTAATACATGCACTGTCTGAGGTTCTGTCTATATACAAAGTGCTATGGCAACAATGTCAGGGAAAAATATTCATAATACTTACTGTAAAACGAACGATTCACGATATGATCGATGACAGCTATGCATATATTATAACTAAGAAATTACATACGGAATACTGTCAAATTTTTATGTTCAGGATGAAGTAAACATCGTAGTTCACCATGAATATATACTGACTCCCAAAAGAAACGTTACATATAAATAAATTGAAATAAATTAACTACATAAAAACGCACATTTATAAATTTTTGTAAGATTCAAATTCAGATCATGAACAGGACATTTCATGAAACAAATGTTCATTTCATCACACGACCATTACGCAATACCTTTGCTAAAAGCAAAGATTGCATTATAAAAATCCCAAATTTGTCCAATTTTGGTAAATTTGATTCCTTTGCAGGGACACAAAGTCTTGATCCCGTTTTCTGCAGGTCTCCTACCGATACCTCTCATATTTACTCTATTGTTGGTACGTTTAAGCAACAGTGAGCCGTAGAGAGATTACGTAGACGTGACGTCACATTGGGTAGTGGTGCTTATACACAGTCTGAAAGACCGATGAATGATCCAATCATATTGTGACGGCTAGCTAAACGCAAAATAATTATTTGAGTTTCTCTGAATTACGCGGCAACGTCAGAATGACGTAGACTTGCTTCTAACATTCCAACTGCTTGACGTCGCTGTTCTTTGATTCATTTTGACAATTTGTGGGGCGAGAAATTTTGAAAAATATTGTGATTTTATGTTTTGTGAGATCATATTCTATCGAAAACGTTGTTTAATTCACCTGGATTAAACCACGATATCGTGGTACTGCACAGCTCGTGTAAATCATGAAAATGTCAATATTGGCGTTCTGGATGAATGAACAGCTAAAAAATAGTGTATATAGAAATAACTAGACTTACTAAACAATTTTATCTTAAAAATCCATAAATTTCAAATATTGATTGAAAATTGTTTGGAATACAACCACGTTATCGTTTCTTTTGGGAGTCAGTATATATGTAGCTATTCCACTGCCTTTCCTTGAATGTGATGTGGGTGTTACTCTCTACAGAATGTGACTATAACATTGGTAACTGAGAGCATTGGGTTTATGTCACTGTAAAGCAAACAATGTGACTGGGTTCTAACAACTTATCCTTTAACGATGAATTCCAGTGTGGTCTTAGTGAATTGACATTGAACAGTCTTATAGTGATTGTTCGCCACGTGCACTAAGTAGAGTCAAATTCTCTGAGGGAGTAATGATTAACCTTTAATTTTGAAGAAAGATGCATTGTCTCTGAAGTGAAGCCCTTCTAATGATTTGGTACGACTACTGGCAGTGTAAAACTGTCCAGCTTGAAGTTTTCTTTGCATGAAACAACTACCTCTTCTTCAATTTTCCCTTGACATACGTTTCAGACACTTAACAAGCGACGCATATCATACATATACTGTATACCAAAATTTCACAAGTCTCCTTACATGTTTCGATACATTGCTAATTCTAGCAACTGCTCAACAACAATTTTGTCTAGCAATCTGACGTCAGCACTCACGGCTATAAAGGAACACGTGGCAAAATACTGTGAAATTGTCATGAACAGGAATGACGTAAATTTCTTTTGGTCTATTAAAAATTCAGGGGATGTGATTGACAAAATGAAATCAACAAATTTTGAAGCAAATACGATATCTTCATACGACTTTTCTAATACGTACACCACGCTTTCTCACGACAGAATAAATGATCGACTGTCCAAACTCATTAAATGGTGTTTTGATCGAGAGGGGAAAACTTATATTTGTACTTCTGAATCGAAGGGTTTCTTTTCCGCCACAGATTACAAATCATGGACATGTGGTGACCTGTGTATTGCCTTGTCCTTCCTTTTGGACAATATTTATGAAAGATTTGGTGAGAAACTCTACAAGCAGGTTGTAGGGATTCCAATGGGTACTTATTGTGCGCCTCTTTTTGCAGATTTATTTTTATACACGTATGAAAAGGAATTTATCCAAAATCTTCAAAAGCAAAGAAAAAATGATGATGTGAAATGTTTCATTGGTTCTTCTAGGTACCTGGATGATATTCTTACTATCGACAATCCTGTTTTTGAAAAAAAATATATATGTTATATATGTTATTTATCCACAATAATTGATTCTAAACAAGGCAAACGTTTCAAACACAGAAACACCATTTTTGGATCTAAATATCAAAAGTGTTTATGGAGAGATCCATATAAGTGTGTATGACAAAAGAGATCATTTTGGATTTAACATGGTAAATTTCCCCTGGCTTGACGGTGATGTTCCTAGATTACCGTCCTATGGTATCTATATTTCACAGCTCATCCGGTATGCTAGAGCATGTACTGATGTTTTGGATGTTCATATTAGGAATTTAAAATAACCAAGAAACTTTTAAGACAAGGTTTTCACTTTCACAAACTAGTAAAGACTTTCTGGAAATTTTACAAAAATTATTGTCAACTTCTTCTGACCAATACAGGCAACAGAGTATATTACTCTGGGTATTTCACAACCTGCATTGGCTGGTGACATTGTTAACAAGACGGATCAAAGATAGACAACATCACTATCGAAAATGCGTCAGAATCATCAAACGCCTTTTATACCGTGGATATGATCCTAATGTCACCAGACGGACACTAGGCTTGGCACTTGACCAATCTACAGTCTTGTACAAGCGCATTCTTAAAACTTGCACTGACTGACTGTGACGACGGGATTCCATGACGGGCCCTGCCCAAACCTCTTTAGAGAAGGCAGGGCCCCGACCACCTGTCCTCTCTGAATGTCAGTCGAACTCCTCGGGTGATAACATACATGAGCTCGCGGCGGCAGAGCACGGATTGTATTACGTACGTTCTCTTTTTATATCCATTTACATATTCATGTGTTGCCTGGGCCCCTGCGTTGTGCGGTCTTGTTTGTGTGTGGTCATCTGACAACGAAAAGGTTGTTTTGCACTACAATTGTACGTTCTTCGAGACCTCTGGGTAATCGGAAAGGTGGGAGGGTTGTGCGCACGTAATCCAGGATAACAACACCTTCTGCTATATCCGTGGCAGATGGCCGTCCTAATTCGGCACCGGTTCCCCATTGGTCTCGTTGGTTTATGTATAGTCCTTTGTGATTGATGTTTCTGTGTTGTGCGTTGACGTTCCTTGTCACTTATGCGTCTCTTTCTGTGCTTGTCTGCTTAGTGTTTTGCTGTGGATGCTGAAACCTGGTGTTGTTGGAGATCCCATCCTTTGTTATGTAATAAATTGGCTGAAATGTTTTCTCAAGACTGTAGAATATAAACGTCTCCAAATTCATTAGCGTCATTTAAGAGCAGATACATTAGCAGCATTGACCAGACATGCACGTTTCGAGTATTCATCCCTCGTCAGTGATCCTCAATCAATACAATGAAATATAAACAAAAATCTATGAAAATTATGTCCAAAATATACCGAAGACGTAGCAAGATGGCTGGGATATGATGCTACAGGTTTCGAAATTTTGAGAAAATTGAGTAAGCAATTTTTCGAATGCGTTTGAAGAAACGACCAACCGTAATTGATCGAACTTGCATCGAGCATGCTAGGGGGTCCGTCGATGCTCATTTTAGTGCTCTATTGTGAATGCTGTTGAGATTATCGTTAGGATCTTCTTTAACTGATTGGATACATGTGCCCTCGGGGACTCCTAGTCCACCAGCAGTGACACTCGCAAAGTGCTCACAACAGTATGAAATGTAAATTTCTGTCTCAGATACAGTATAGCTCGTGTCTCTGGTAGCAATGTTCAATATTCTGGTGACAATATTGAATATTTTGGATCAACGACTGTGAGGAGATCATCTAAGGAGGCAGGAAGAGATTCTTGCCATTTCCTGTGCCAAAGCTGCTAGGGAAATGATATTCCATGCAAAGATGTTTTAAGAAAAGATGTTCCATGCAAAGATGCTCAAAGAAAAGATGTTCCATGCAAAGATGTTCCTTTTGACCACCGGTCAAGGTCAAATATGGATGATGTAACTTGCAAAAATAATATGTCAGGGGCACAAACAATCGAGTCCTTTGTTGTTTGTAAGCTAAAGTTTATTACAAAGATACGTGCTAGCTGCAGATACAAATTCAAGAGGCCAGTTCAAGCACGTCTAGATTATGTTATAAGACATCGTGAACTTGAAACTTTCTGTAACAAGAAATTAGGAAATATGAGGAACGATAAATATTACCATATTTCTGCAAATTGCATCCGGGCCAGAAATCCACACTTTGTAAAGTCATCTATTTGCGTGCCACCTGATGACTTTCAGATGAACATCTGGCATATTTCAATATCCATGGTATTGAGTTGGCACCATTAATGAACAGAAAAATATGAATTAATTTAATGAACATGTACATTATGTTTTTTTGATAATTGTCCAAAGTGACTTTTGTGAAATCATTTTCATGTATATGTTAAACACTTTGTATCATATGCAATACTGTATTAGACTATCCTTTTTATCAAATACTCTTTGTCCATATTACATTTTTAGTTTAAGGCTCACTGAGGGTTAAATACCCGAAATGTGCATGTCTGGTTCATGCTGCAAAGGACCTGTAACGATAAGGCGTAAAATCTGCCCAAAATACTGAAATTTCAAAGAACTTCATTTCTCTCATCAAGTTTGTGGAATACTTTAAAAGATAAAAGCCCATCAAAATCTGAAGAATTTTTTTCCATAAAATTGCTCTAATAGAGAGATATTTGAGTATAAATGTGCTTATTTTGTATAGAAATCGATGAAAATCGGAAAAGTTTTCATAAAATATCATTCCCCCCCCCCCCCCTTGGAACACAACATCACTTCTACCAAAGATGCTATTGAATTTGAAGACGTTTCACATTTGTACCACTTGATGAGTTCACTGCTGGTGGACCAGGAGTCCCCGAGGGCACATGTAGCCAAGTTCGACCAATTTTGGTTGATCGTTTCTTCAACGCATTTGAAAATTTCTGTCATCAAAATTTCTTGAAATTTCTAAAAAGTGGGTCCTGTAGCATCATATCCCACCCATCCTGCAACGTCTTTCGGTACATTTTAGGACATTGTAACTTTCACTCTTTGGCTATATTACATTGTTTAGATTGAGGATCACTGACGAGGGTTAAGTTCGCACGAACATGAAAACAATTTATTTAATACATGCACTGTCTGAGGTTCTGTCTATATACAAAGTGCTATGGCGACAATGTTAGGGAAAAATATCCCACCCATTCTGCTACGTCTTTTGGTAGATTTTTGGACATAGTTGTCATACTTTTTGGCCATATTACATTGTTTATACTTAGGATACCTGACGAGGGTTTATTACCCGAAACGTGCATGTCTGGTCCATGCTGTAAATTTATCAGGTCTTAAATGATGCTATTGAATTTGAAGACGTTTAACATTTGAACTACTTGGTGAGTGTCACTGCTGGTGGACCAAGAGTCCCCGAGGGCAAATGTAGCCAAGTTCGATCAACTTCGGTTGATCGTCTTTCTCTTCAACGCATTTGAAATTTTCTGTTACAAAATTTCTGGAAATTTCTAAAACATGGGTCCTGCCCATTCTGCTACGTCTTTTGGTACATTTTTGGACATAATTTTCATACTTTTTGGCCATATTACATTGTTTAGACTTAGGATCACTGACGAGGGTTTAGTACCCGAAACGTGCATGTCTGGTCCATGCTGTAAATTTATCAGGTCTTAAATGATGCTATTAAATTTGAAGACGTTTAACATTCAAAACAATTACTGTCAAACGAACGATTCACGATATTATAGATGACAGCTATACATATCTTATTACTAAGAAATTGCATACGGAATACTGTCACATTTTTGTGTTCAAGATGAAGTAAACATCGTAGGTTATCATGAATGTATATGTAGCTATTCCACTGCCTTTCCTTGAATGTGATGTGGGTGTTACTCTCTACAGAATGTGACTATAACATTGGTAACTGAGAGCATTGGGTTTATGTCTCTGTAAAGCAAACAATGTGACTGGGTTCTAAAAACTGATCCTTTAACGATGAATTCCAGTGTGGTCTTAGTGAAGTGAATTGACATTGAACAGTCTTATAGTGATTGTTCGCCAAGTGCATTAAGTAGAGTCAAATTCTCTGAGGGAGTAATGATTAACCTTTGATTTTAAAGAAAGATGCATTGTCTCTTAAGTGAAGCCCTTCTAATGATTTCGTACGACTACTGGCAGTGTAAAACTGTCCAGCTTGAAGTTTTCTTTGCATGAAACAACTACCTCTTCTTCAATTTTCCCTTGACGTACGTTTCAGACACTTAACAAGCGACGCATATCATATACATATACTGTATACCAAAATTTCACAATTCTCCTTACAAGTTTCGATCCATTGCTAACTCTAACAACTGCTCAACAACAATTTTGTCTAGCAATCTGACGTCAGCACTCACGGCTATAAAGGAACACGTGGCAAAATACTGTGAAACTGTCATGAACAGGAATGGCGTAAACTTCTTTTGGTCTATTAAAAATTCAGGGGATGTGATTGACAAAATGAAATCAACAAATTTTGAAGCAAACACGATATCTTCATACGACTTTTCTAATACGTACACCATGCTTTCTCACGACAGAATAAATGCTCGACTGTCCAAACTCATTAAATGGTGTTTTGATCGAGAGGGGAAAACTTATATTTGTACCTCTGAATCGAAGGGTTTCTTTTCCGCCACAGATTACAAATCATGGACATGTGGTGACCTGTGTATTGCCTTGTCCTTCCTTTCGGACAATATTTATGTAAAGTTTGGTGAGAAACTCTACAAGCAGGTTGTAGGGATTCCAATGGGTACTTACTGTGCGCCTCTTGTTGCAGATTTATTTTTATACACGTATGAAAAGGAATTTATCCAAAATCTTCAAAAGCAAAGAAAAAATGATGATGTGAAATGTTTCATTGGTACTTCGAGGTACCTGGATGATATTCTTACTATCGACAATCCTGTTTTTGAAAAATATAAAAAATGTTATTTATCCACAATAAGGCAAACGTTTCAAACACAGAAACACCATTTTTGGACCTAAATATCAAAAGTGTTAATGGAGAGATCCATATAAGTGTGTATGACAAAAGAGATGATTTTGGATTTAACATAGTAAATTTCCCCTGGCTTGACGGTGATGTTCCTAGATTACCGTCCTATGGTATCTATATTTCACAGCTCATCCGGTATGCTAGAGCATGTACTGATGTTTTGGATTTTCATATTAGAAATTTACAAATTACCAAGAAACTTTTAAGACCAGGTTTTCGCTTTCACAAACTAGAAAAGACTTTCTGGAAATTTAACTAAAATTGTTGTCAACTTCTGAAATTCGGACCAATACAGGCAACAGAGTATATTACTCTGGGTATTTCACAACCTGCATTTGATGGTGACATTATTAACAAGATAAGACGAATCAAAGATAGTTAACATCACTATCGAAAATGCGTCAGAATCATCAAACGCCTTTTATACCGTTGATATGATCCTAATGTCACCAGACGGACACTAGGCTTGGTACTTGACCAATCTACAAGTGCATTCTTAAAACTTGCACTCTGACTGACTGTGACGACGGGACTCCATGACGGGCCCTGTCCAAACCTCTTTAGAGAAGGCATGGCCCCGACCACCTGTCCTCTCTGAATGTCAGTCGGACTCCTCGGGTGATAACATACATGAGCTAGCGGCGGCAGAGCACGGATTGTATTACGTACGCCCTCTTTTTATATCCATTTACATATTCATCTGTGTTGCTTGGGCCCCTGCGTTTTGCGGTCTTGTTTGTGTGTAGTCATCTGACAGCGAGAAGGTTGTTTTACACCACAATTGTACGTTCTTCGAGACCTCTGGTTACTCGGAAAAGTGGGAGGGTTGTGCGCACGTAATCCAGGATAACCACACCTTCTGCTATTTCCGTGGCAGATGGCCGTCCTTATTCGGCACCGGTTGCCCATTGGTCTCGTTGGTTTATGTGTAGTCCTTTGTGTTTGATGTTTCTGTGTTGTGCGTTGACGTTCCTTGTCCCTTATGCGTCTCTTTCTGTGCTTGTCTTAGTGTTTTGCTGTGGATGCTGAAACCTGGTGTTGTTGGAGATCCCCTCCTGTGTTATATAATAAATTTGCTGAAATGTTTTCCCAAGACTATAGAATATAAACGTCTCCAAATTCATTAGCGTCATTTAAGAGCAGAAACATTAGCAGCATGGACCAGACATGCACGTTTCGAGTATTCAACCCTCCTTTCTTCAACCCTCGTCAGTGATCCTCAATCAAAACAATGAAATATAGACACAAATCTATGAAAATTATGTCCAAAATATACCGAAGACGTAGCAAGATGGCTGGGATATGATGCTACAGGTGTCAAAATTTTGAGAAAATTTAGTAAACATAATTTTTCGAATGCGTTTGAAGAAACGACTAACCGTAATTGATCGAACTTCCATCGAGCATGCTAGGGGCTCCGTCGATGTTCAATTTAGTGCTCTGTTGTGAGTGCTGTTGAGATTATCGTCAGGATCTTCTTTAACTGATTGGATACATGTGCCCTCAGGGACTCCTAGTCCACCAGCAGTGACACTCGCAAGGTGCTCACAACAACATGAAATGTAAATTTCTGTCTCAGATACAGTATAGCTCGTGTCTCTGGTAGCAATGTTCAATATTCTGGTGGCAATATTGAATATTTTGGATCAACGACTGTGAGGAGATCATCTAAGGAGGCAGGAAGAGATTCTTGCCATTTCCTGTGCCAAAGCTGCTAGGGAAATGATGTTCCATGCAAAGTTGTTTTAAGAAAAGATGTTCCATGCAAAGATGCTCAAAGAAAAGATGTTCCTTTTGATCAAAGGTCAAGGTCAAATATGGATGACGTAACTTGCAAAAATAATATGTTAGGGGCACAAACAATCGAGTCCTTTGTTGTTTGTAAGCTAAAGTTTATTACAAAGATACGTGCTGGCTGCAGATACAAATTCAAGAGTCCAGTTCAAGCACGTCTAGATTATGTTACAAGACATCGTGAACTTGAAAATTTCTGTGACAAGAAATTAGGAAATATGAGGAACGACAAATATTACCATATTTCTGCAAATTGCATCCGGGCCAGAAATCCACACTTTGTAAAGTCATCTATTTGCGTGATACCATGTTAAACTTTCAGATGAACATCTGCCATAATTCAATACCCATGGTATTGAGTTGGCAACATTAATAAACAGAAAAATATAAATACATTTAATGAACATGTCCATTATTTTCATTGATTATTGTTCAAAGTGACATTTGTGAAATCATATCTTCCAAACTGGAAGTAACCGGATGTGACAGTTGTACCGAATTGAAGCGACGGGTGTTGCATGCAAGCAGGAGATGCTTACTCTTCCTGGGCACCTGGTCTCACTCTCATAACGGGAGTTCGCTTCTTTTCATATGGTGGAGGTTTTTGTTTTTGTTTGCTTTGGTTCCTGTTTTGTCCTGATTTTGTATGCCTTCGGTTTCTGATTTTCTGAATTATCGATTTTGTACTGTAGACAGGGATATGGTCATTATCCATATTTGTCATTTCATGTGTATGTTAAACACTTTGTATCATATGCAATACTGTATTAGACTATCATTTTTATCAAATACTCTTTGTCCATATTACATTTTTTTAAGATGAAGGCTCACTTACGAGGGTTAAGTGCCCGAAATGTGCATGTTTGTTCCGTGCTGCAAAGGACATGTAACGGCAAGGCGTAAAATCTGCCCAAAAATAATGAAATTTCAAAGTAAAGGTAAAATTCCTTCAAAATCTGAAAAATTGCTCTAATAGAGAGATATTTGAGTATAAATGTGCTTATTTTGTATAGAAATCAATGAAAATTGGAAAAAGTTATCATAAAATATCATTTCCCCCCTCCCTTGGAACACAACACCACTTCTACTAAAGATGTTATTGGGCGGGTAGGGGAGAAGGAAAGATGTGAATTTAACAGATAATTAGTAATTGGGATTTGATTCGCTTTCGGCAAATAATTAACTTCTTTACTAATAGTTTTTCAGGGGAATCTTTCTTGGATGGTCCATTGAAAATCACTGACGAGGATTAAATATCCAAAACGTGCATGTCTGGTCCATGCTGTAAATTTATCATTTGTACCACTTCGTGAGTGTCACTGCTAGTGGACCATGAGTCCCCGAGTGCACAAGTTCGATGGGTCGTTTCTTTAAACACATTTGAATATTTCTGTATAAGAATTATCTCAAATTTCTAAAACCTGGGTCCTGTAGCATCATATCCCAGCCATCTTGCTACGTCTTTCGATATATTTAGGACTTGATTTTCACAGATTTTGGCCTTATCACATTGTTTAGATTGATGATCACTAACGGGGGTGAAATACCCGAAACGTGCATGTCTGGTCCATGCTGTTAATGTATCTGCTCTAAAATGATGCTAATGAATTTGAAGACGTTAAACATCCAAATCTTCCACTTGTGAAAACAGCAGGAAAAGAGAGTTCTTCGGAATGTTTGTCTTCATACATACTCGTGGGCCTCTGACCTTCAACGGATGCTATATTAAGCATAAGATTTGTATTAGAAGAAATATCCTTTCCTTGAAGATACTTTACTCCTTTCATCCTCCTCCGCTTGAGCATCTTTTTCATCATCTTGTCTGTAATCACTCATAGCATTGTCTATTGGTGCAGTTAATGCATCCCACATGCCCCAATCTTTTTCTGTAATTTCCCTACTTGCTGTTGATTGCAATCATTCAATGCATTTTTTGAGATGTTAGGCCTCAAACAATTTGCGGGGAAGAATATTTTGTTTGAAAGCATACCCTAACGAACTAACTTTCACCAACACTATTGTTACAGAAATTCTTGAAATTTCTAAAACGTGGCTTCTGTAGCATCATATCCCACCAATCCTGCTACGTCTTTCGGTACATGTTTCGACATCATAATTTTCATTCTCTTCGTGTAAATATTTCATGTATTATTTTATTGTATATATCAATTTTCTTAGAATGGACAATGAACTGGATCTTATGGTGGAAGAAAGGGAGTGATGTTATTAGTGACGATAGAATTGAGTTGTCTGTATTCTATAGGATGTCATGTCTAGTCATTTTTATGAGGACAAAGACTTTTGGTCGAAGAAAAAATACCTTCACCACTGGCATGATCGACACAATAGTAACATACCGGTATACCAAGGTGCAATGACGAAATTTTAGTACCAAGAGCAAGGTCTTGTAACAAGGGGTTTGCATGTATGAAAACTGTCCTAATTAGGGACGAATCATTTATGACATCTACATTTAATTGTATGTATTGAATGCTCTCATATATTGTGAGTTGCGAAGGGCATATAACAAGCGATATGGTATATTGAATGTAAGCATGGAATGTGAAAGCCATTTAATATCCAGTGTGATAATTGAAATTTAAGATATCAAAAATCATTTAAAAATTAAGACGCTTGTGTAAAAGCAAGTCAAGGTCACCTTATGAAACTGTGACATGCAAGTTTGGTGGATGATCCATTTAGCATAATTATAACCTGCAATATATCTGTTTATCAAGTAATATATCTGTTTCCAAGTAAAAACTTGCAGAGATAAAGAAATGGTCACTGCAATACGTGGGGATTATGTCTATTTGGATTTCGAATGAGTTAAGAAGATCCTGACGATAATCTCAACAACACTCACAACAGAGCACCAAACTGAGCATCGACGGACCCCTAGCAAGCTAGAGGTGGGACCAGGTGCCCGGGAGGAGTAAGCATCGCCTGTTGGCTAGCCGCATCCGCCGCCGATGTTCACGCACGAAAATGAAAAGAACATATTTAATGCACGCACTGTCTGAGGTTCTGTCTATATAGAAAGTGCTATGGCGACAATGTCAGGGGAAAATATTCAATTACACGGAAGTGTTCCAACTCTATACCTTCATGAAGAAAATTCCAAACAATTTTTTCCTGCACCAGACATGTGTTTCGAATATTAAATTCTCATCAGTGATGCTTCCAGCTGAGCCATCATATTCATTTCAGTAGCGCCCTCTTTAATGTTTTGAATTTAGATTTGTACATTTACTTTACAGAGTCAAACGAACGATTCACGATATGATAGATGACAGCTATACATATCTTATTGCTACGAAATTGCATACGGAATAATATCACATTTTTGTGTTTAGATTCAAGGATGAAGTAAACATCGTAGGTCAGAAGCCATTCCACTGCCTTTCCTTAAATGAATTGTGGGTGTTGTGTCACACTTATGCCCTTTGCCGTGTGGAGCTCGTAAAAATGTTCCCCGCGAATGGTTTGACAGTAAGTGTTTTGAATATATTTCCCTGACATTGTCGCCATAGCACTTTCTATATAGACATAACGTCAGACAGTGCATGAATTTTATATATTTTCATTTCCATGCTTAGACATCGACGGCGGGTGCGGCTAGCCAACAGGGGATGCTTACTACTCCCGGGCAACTGGTCCCACCTCTAGCTTGCTAGGAGTCCGTCGATGTCAATTTTGTGCTATATTGTCAGTGCTGTTGAGATTATCGTCAAGATCTTCTTTAACTCATTACTCTGTTCAGAATGTGACTATGACATTGGTAACTGAGAGCATTGGGTTTATGTCGCTGTAAAGCAAACAGTGTTACTGGGTTCTAGAAACTGATCCTTTAATGATGAATTCAAGTTCGGTCTTAGTGAATTGACATTGAACAGTCTTATTGTGATATTCGTCACGTGCACTAAGTAGAGTCAAATTCTCAGAGGGAGTAAATGAACTTGTTGATTTAGACGTTTGATCTCCTCGAATGCTCCTTGATCATGATTAATGTTTAATTTTAAAGGAAGATGCATTGTCTCTGAAGTGAAGCCCTTCTAATGATTTGGTAAGACTAATGACAGTTTAAAACTGTCCAGCTTTCCTTTGCATGAAACAACTACCTCTTCTTCAGTTTTCTTTCGACATACGTTTCAGACACTTAACAAGCGACACATATCATATACATGTAATAAATTTGCTGAAATGTTTTCCAAGACTGTAGAATGTTAAACGTCTCCAAATTCATTAGCATCATTTAAGAGCAGATAAATTAACAGCATGGACCTGACATGCACGTTTCGAATATTCAACCCTCGTCAGTGATCCTCAATCAAAACAATGAAATATAGTCAAACATCTTTGAAGATTATGTCCAAAATATACAAAAAACTGAGCAAGATGGCTGCAATATGATGCTACAGGAACCAGGTTTCGAAAACCTAGTAAACCTAAATTTTCGAATGCGTTTGAAGAAACGACCAACCGAAATTGATCGAACTTACATCGAGCATGCTAGGGGTCCGCCAATGCTCAATTTTAGGCTCTATTGTGAGTGCTGTTGAGATTATCGTCAGGATCTTCTTTAGCTCATTGGATACATGTGCCCTCGGGGATTCCTAGTCCACCAGCAGTGACACTCACCAAGTGCTCACAACAGTATGAAATGTAAATTTCTGTCTCAGATACAGTTTAGCTCGTGTCTCTGGTGGCACTATTTTGGATCAACGTCTGTAAAGAAATCATCTAAGTAGGCAGGAACAGATTCTTGCCTTTTCATGTGCTAAAGCTGCTAGGGAAATGATGTTCCATGCAAAGATGTTTTAAGAAAAGATGTTCCATGTAAAGATGCTCAAAGAAAAGATATTCCGCGCAAAAATGTTCAAAGAAAAGATGTTTCATGCAAAGATGTTCCTTTTTACCACAGGTCAAGGTCAAATACGGATGATGTAACTTGCAAAAATAATATGTCAGGGACACAAACAATCGAGTCCTTTGTTGTAAGCTGAAGCTTATTACAAAGATATGCGCTGGCTGCAGATACAAATTCAAGAGGCCAGTTCAAGCACCTCTAGATTATGATTTAAGACATCGTGAACTTGAAACTTTCTGTGACAAGAAATTAGGAAATACGATGAACGTTTTATAACGATAAATATTTCTGCAAATTGCATACGGGCCAGAAATCCTATCTTTGTAAAGTCAGCTATTTGCGTGATACCATGTTAAACTTTCAGATGAACATCTGGCATAATTCAATACCCATGGTATTGAGTTGGCAACATTCGTGAATAGAAAAATATGAATGCATTTATGGAACATGTACATTATGTTCTTTGATTATTGTTCAAAGTGACTTTTGTGAAATTATTTTCATGTCAAGTTAAACACTTTGTATCATATGCAATACTGTATTAGACTATCCTTTTCATCAAATACTCTTTGTCCATATTACAGTTTTTAGATTAAGGCTCACTGACGAGGGTTAAGTACCCGAAACGTGCATGTCTGGTCCATGCTGCAAAGGACCTGTAACAACAAGGCGTAAAATCTGCCCAAAAATAATGAAATTTCAAAGTAAAGATAAAAGTCCTTCAAAATCTGAAAAATTGCTCTAATAGATATTTGAGTATAAATGTGCTTATTTTGTACAGAAATCAATGAAAATTCGAAGTTTTCATAAAAATTCATTACACCCTCCCTTGGAACACAACACCACTTCTACCAAAGATTTATTTTCATAATACAAAATTTCTGTAAAAGCGGAGGTGTGTTCAAAAGGGGGGGGGGGGGGGGGGAGAGTCAATTTACGAAAATGCGATTGGGCGGGTAGGGCTGAAGGGAAGATGTGATATTAACAGATAATTAGTAATTGGGATTTGATTCGCTTTCGGTTTCAGGGAACTCTTTCTTGGACGGTCCATTGATAATCACTGACGAGGGTTTAATAACCGAAACGTGCATTTCTGGTCCATTCTGTAAGTTTATCTGCTCTAAAATGATGCTAATGAATTTGAGGACGTTAAACATGTGTACCATTTCGTGAGTGTCACTGCTGGTGGACCACGAGTCCCAGAGGGCACAAGTTCGATCAATTTCGATTGGTCGTTTCTTCAAACACATTTGAATATTTCTGTTTAAAAATAATCTCAAATTTCTAAAACCTTGGTCCTGTAGCATCATATCCCAGCCATCTTGCTACGTCTTTCGATATATTTAGGACATGATTTTCAGATTTTGGCCATATTACATTGTTTAGACCGAGGATCACTGACGAGGGTTAAATACCCGAAATGTGTATGTCTGGTCCATGCTGTAAATGTATCTGCTCTAAAATGATGCTAATGAATTTGAAGACGTTAAACATCCAAATCAGAGCAGGAAAAGAGAGTTCTTCCGAATGTTTGTCTTCATACATACTCTTTGGTCTCTGACTTTCAACGGATGCTATATTAAGCATAAGATTTGTATTAATAGAAGAAATATCCTTTCCCTGAAGATAAGTATCATATGGCATGCCACCAAGTTTACTCCTTTCATCTTCCTCTGCTTTTTCATCATCTTGTTTGCAATCACTCACATCATTGTTTATTGGTGCAGTTAATGCATCCCACATGTCACAACCTCAATGCATTTTCAATTTCCCTACTTGCTGTTGATTGCAACAATTATTCAATGAATTTTTTATGAGATTTAAGGCGTCAAACATTTTGCGGGGAAGATTATTTTGTTTGAAATCATGTCCTAACGAACTATCTTTCCGCTTCAGTTTCACCAACACTATTGTTACACGAGACAGAACAGATATTCTTTCCAGGTTCATTTGGTATGCTCAATAAACATCCATTAATACTTAAAGTTTGTTGTTTTCCTCTTGGCAAAGCAAGTAGTTTAATAAGAAGTATTGTAATGGTCGCATATTCACGTGTTTATACATCAGTCATTTTATGTCATTTTTCTACAGGGTCTCACTCATTTTTATTATTTTGAGATTGTCCCTCTGTACTACGACGTCTGTGTATTCAGCCCACGTCGCTTCAAAATTGTAAAAAATCACGTTGTGCATAGTATAGCATTTAATTTGCGCTTATGATTCAATATACCGATTGTTGTCAAACCTATCTCTTCTCTGATTTTACTTTAAGTGTGTAGTTCTGTTTAATTAAAGGTAAAGTGTCCCTGAAATTTAATTTATTTTACAATTTTGTAATACAAAATCTTTCTTTTCACATGAAAGTGGACATTCTCACTTGTAAAATTTTAAAATTTTCAGGCGAATCTAACGAATACATTCGCAGTAATAGCCGAGTGAAAACGTCTTTTTGAATTTGGGGTGCGCAGCTTTTATTCATTTCACTAGCGCCACCTACAATGTATTGAGTTTTTACACTAGAGGTATCTGAAGATTATGGTCTTTACTGCATATTTTCAAATAAAACTCTTTATGGTTCCTTTTTTCCTCTATCTAGACCCTAGATTTTATGTTTTCAATAAAATTTAATTTAAAGGACACTGTAGTTTTAAAAGAGAAATCCACAGCGAATGTCGTACTTTTCATTCATGATTGTCAACCCGTAAGCTTGCACGTAACCCATAATGCACTTGCACGGGAAGTAGAACTGCCAAAGTACTTATTTGGCAAGTTTAATGAATGGTTTATCAATCAACAAATTTGAATAATTATTATGTGATTAATATTAGGTGATTATCTGTTTTAATGGGCTCTATTTTTGTATTTTACGTCATAGGTCATGGAGTCCTTTCGCTCACGGGATGAGAATGGTTTATTTCTTAGGCACGGTCCATTTGATATTCGGGGGGGGGGGGGGGGGCTTGGGTTTTTTATCGGAGTAAGATTATTTTTTTCGCCCCGGACCAGGGCAAAATTTTTTTTTCTTGCAAAGTTAGAGCAAGGAATTTTTTTCAACAATTGATGTGAATATTAAGCATGTTTGTGTTTTTCTTTATTTTTATTTAAATTACTTTAAACATTATTTTTATGTAAAACTTGTATTCACTTCTAAACTGAGAGAGATAAAAGATTTTTACAATATGCGATATAATATAATTTTCAGTAAACAAAATGTATATATATACTAGATGGCTACTGTTGCAAGCAACAGACGGATTCCTCCTTTATCAGACCTTCCTCGGAACTGAAGTGTTAAAATCCGAATAAAGAAGATGGAAAATGAATAGTTGCTCCAGTACCTTATTCACTTCAGCAAATGAGTCAAAAGAGCTTATGTATAATTTGGGACTCTTATTCATTTTTCAACAAAATGGAAAAAAATAAATACCTTTCATGTTTCTGGAAGCTTTAAAGTCCATGCTCTACCAATATCAAAATCCTGTACAATTACTTTCTCATAACAGAATTGCACAATAATTTTGCAATGAGATAATTTCTATTAATAGAAAATGACAACAACATGAAAATACAGATATGTAATGCTACTACGAAAAAAAAAAAAAAAAAAAAAAAGAAACAGAGAACAAGAATAAAAGAGTTATCTTTCATATACTATGTTGAGTTCAAACAAGAAGGACTACTTGTGTGAAGAATAAATAGTATAGGACAAAAAGTGTGAATTCTACAAGAGTAATTGATTGTTATGACCTTGAGAATGATTATTTGACCTTGAACCAATGTCATAAATGAAAGATAAGTATTGTGATCATTATCATCACGATTGATCTTAATCTGAGCAAAGCTCAATATCTAATCAACCAAAGTCGGTTGTGACCTTGAAATCGAACAAATGACCTTGAGTCAAGGTCATGGTGAAAGGGTTTGATGCAAGGAATATTTGTGAAAAGTTTGAACGCAAAAGGTCAAATAATCTTTGTTTTATAGACTACAATTTGTTGTGACCTTGAGAATGAGAATTTGACCTTGGGTCAAGGTCAAGGTGAAAGAGCTTGAGTGAACAATTGTATGTATGAAGTTTGAACTCTGAAGGTCAAATAGTCTTTGTTCTATAAGCAAAAGTTTGTTGTGACCTTGAGAATCAAAATTTGACCTCGGGTCAAGGTCAAGGAGCTTGGGTTAACGATAGTATGTATGAAGTTTGAACTCTGAAGGTCAAATACTTATTGTTCTATAGGCAAAAGTTTGTTGTGACCTTGAGAATGAAAATTTGACCTTGAAAGTAGGTCAACATTAAATGACCACCTGTAAGTAACCTACTATCAAAGTTTCAACTCAAAATCTCAAATACTGTAGAAATTGGCACTGTGCCAATTTAAAGTTCCATTTTCAACTCGGAATAGCGCGAAAACCGTAAATATTTTATCGAGCATGTAAGCGTATAAAAGTTTACAATTTTCCCAAAGATCATTTTAAAACAAATTTCGTTCAAATCGTACGGTTAGTTTAGGAGTTTTAAGTGTTTAAAGATTTGACCTTTGATGAACCTCAGCGGGGGCATTGGTGAGCTTCTCGACAAACAAAAAATAGTTAAAGAAGATCTTGGTATGCTCTTTCTGATGGTACCATCCCTTTTGCTCTGTGTTAAAAGACCTTTGAATAAAGTGTATGGACATGATGAGGGGGTAAGAATAAAAATAATAAGAATAATAATAAGAATAAAGAAAAGACATTGCAATAACAGAAAGGATTCCGACGGAATAGTCGGAATCCTTAATAAGGTCATGTAACATGTAAGAGGGCCTGATGCAAGTTTTTACATGTAGAAATGTAAACTAGTGAAAAACTTATTCAAATTCTCCTTCCAAGCTTGTACATAAGATTAGATACTATGGTGATACATGTATCTATTAATAGTAATATATTATATTGATGATGTATTTAAGCATTTTTTATTGTTTCAGTCACATGCATACTTTTGATATTTTTCAAATATGAGCTTGCCATTACAGAAGAATACTATGGCGAGCGAAGCGAGCCAAAATTTTTTTATAGAAAGTAAAATCTGTGGCGAGCAAAGCGAGCTGAAAAATTTTCAGGAATTTTAAGCGATTTTCATGATTATTCTTCAAATTCAGATTACTTGTAAGAGCAAAATTATTTTTTTCTGTCACACTATAAGCAAATTAATTTTTTTCATCAAAATTCAGAGCAAAATTATTTTTTTCGAAAAAAACCCAAGCCCCCCCCCCCCCCCCCCCCGAATATCAAATGGACGGTGCCTTACGTGTTTTCGTACGGGATTATAAGTAGGAAACGAAGGAATTCTTGTCAGTCGGCTGCTATCATAGGATCTGTAGATACCTTGTTATGTTTATCTTTGATTTTTTAGAAGTATTTGAGAATAGACGGGAAGGTTATGGAGTATTTTGAGATATTTGGAAGGAAGTTTGATACGTATTTGTTAGAGATGTGAATAATGTATATTTATTTTACGGCCGACTCGTTTTAGTTGCAATTTGTAGTTTTTATCGCTGTATACCAGTTCTGTACTGGTTCCTTTTGAACTTTACCAGTTTTGTACTGGTTTTTAATTTAGAATGGATAAGTAATATTACGACCGATAACAGGATTATTTTATCAGTATGGATGTACTAATCTGAGTAGTTTTAAAATAAGGAAGAATTACTTTTAATTTCTAGATGACATAAGTTTAGGTACAGCAAATACTTCTAATATATATATCAGTTCTGTACTGATTGGATCAATTGCAGTGATATAAAGTATAAATATCAATCCTGTACTGATTCTAAAATATAGATAATAGAAGTCTTTTTGCTAGTTCAGTACTGGTTGACTAGTCACTGTATTTGTCAGGCAAGGGTTAAAAGTCTTCAAATTTAATAGCATCATTTCAGAACAGATGAATTTGCAGCATGGAAAAGACATGCACGTTTCGGTTACTTTACCCTCGTCAGTGATCCTTAATCTAAACAATGCAATATGGCCAAAGAGTATGAAAATTATGTCAAAAATATACCGAAAGACGTAGCAGGATGGGTGGGATATGATGCTACAAGACCCACGTTTTAGAAAAGAGATTAGAAATCATATTTATTGTTAGTTTAAGTTGATAAATAACAGAAAATTTAAAAACAGTTTTATTCTTCCATATTACATTCAACGACTTCAGTGAAGAATTGGTACAACAGAGTACCTGACATCCCCGGAAAGATAGAGAACATTATAATCATGACCTTTGTTCAGTTTGGGGACCGGGACTATATAGTCAAAAAAAAAATTTTTAAGACGAAATTTTCAATCAGAATTATTTTTTCAGAGAATAATGTATTTTCAACTGTATTTATTGTCTTGCGTTTTTGAATCAAAGGGTTTCTTTTCCGCTACAGAATACAAATCGTACAAATCATGGACATGTAGCGACCTGTGTAGTGCCTTGTCCTTCCTCTTGGACAACATTTATGTAAGATTTGGTGAGAATCTCTACAAGCAGGTTGTAGGGATTCCTATGGGTACAAATTGTGCGCCTCTTGTTGCAGATTTATTTTTATACACATATGAAAACGAATTTATTCAAAATCTTCAAAAGCAAAGAAAACATGATGATGTGAAATGCTTCACTGGTACTTCTAGGTACCTGGATGATATTCTTACTATCGATAATCCTGTTTTTGAAAAGTATAAAGATGTTATTTATCCACAAGAATTGACTCTAAACAAGGCAAACTTTACAGACACTGAAACACCATTTTTGGACCTAAATATCAAAATTGTCAATGGAGAAATTCATACAAGTGTATATGACAAACGAGATGATTTTGGATTCAACATAGTAAATTTTCCCTGGCTTGACGGTGATGTCCCTAGATTACCGTCATACGGTATCTACATTTCACAGCTCATCCGGTATGCTAGAGCATGTACTGATGTTTTGGATTTTCATAATAGAAATCTACAAATTACAAAGAAACTTTTAGGTCAAGGTTTTCGCTTTCACAAACTAGTAAAGACTTTCTGGAAATTTTACAAAAAATATGATCAACTTCTTTTGAAATTCGGACCCATACAAGCAACGGAGTTTATTACTTTGGGTATTTCACAACCTGCATTTTATGGTGACATAATTAACAAAATAAGAAGGATCAAAGGTAGACAGCATATGTATCGAAAATGCGTCAGATTCATCAAACGCCTTTTATACCGTGGATATGATCCTAATGTCACCAGACGGACACTAAGCTTGGTACTTGACCAATATACAGTCTTGTACGAGCGCATTCTTAAGACTTGCACTCTGACTGACTGTGACGACGGGACTCCATGACGGGCCCTGTCCAAACCTCTTTAGAGAAGACAGGGCCCCGACCACCTGTCCTCTCTGAATGTCAGTCGGACTCCTCGGGTGATAACATATATGAGCTCGCTACAGCCGGCAGAGCACGGACTGTATTACGCACGTCCTCTTTTTATATCCATTTACATATTCATCTGTGTTGCTTGGACCCCTGTGTTTTACGGTCTTGTTTGTGTGTGGTCACCTTACAGTGAGGAGGTTGTTTTACACCATAATTGTGCGTTCTTCGAGACCTCTGGGAAATCGGAATAGTGGGAGGGTTGTGCGCACGTAATCCAGGATAACCACACCGTCTGCTATTAACGTGGCAGATGGCCGTCCTAAGTCGGCACCGGTTGCCCATTGGTCTCGTTGGTTTATGTGTAGTCTTTTATGTTTCATGTTTCTATGTTGTGAGTTGGTGTTCCTTGTCCCTTTTGCGTCTCTTTCTGTGGGTATCTGTTCTGTGTTTTTTGCATGGGTGTTTTGGGATTTTGCTGTGGGTGCTACAACCTGGTGTTGTTGGAGATCCCCTCCTTTCTCTCATTTGTACTGTGGATTATAATTATTATTTTTAATCTTTCAAATTGCTCTTGATTGTCCTTACTGGGTGTTTTGCTGTTGGAGCTGCAACCAAGTGTTTTTGGAGATCCTTTCCTTTCTTAGGATACCACGACTATTAAGGACAAAATAAATGAAATACATGAACATTTTTAAGATAAATTTCTTTTCTGTAACTAAAGGATCAATAAATCACTATTTTAACTCACTTTTATCGGTGGCTACCGCCCCCAAACCCCGTTTAATATGCTCAAACGCCGCTTGGCTTCGTAGATTTTCCCCTTTCAAACTCCTCTTTGTACAGTTGATTCACTTATTTCCAGTGATTTTTTTTACCTTTTTTAAAAGCCACCTGTACCTTTTCATTTGGCAAAACATGCCAGATTTTGGAACAAATTGGTAAAATCTAGAAACAAATTTCTAACCATGTTACAGATCAAACATTAACAAATGTGTTTTCCTCTTTCTCTACTGCAACAGTGATATTTTTCTCTTTTTGTGTGCCCTAAACATATCAACTAGATTGACCAGATTACTATCATTTCTGTGAAAGTTTGAATACAGATAGTTTATGGTAGAGGGATCTTCAATGTGTTTCATCAAATCCTTTACTCCCAGATTCGCCACAAACTCCGTGATAGCATTCTGATAAAAAAAATGGCCCATAAAATCGGCAAGTCGCTGCGCCCTGGTGCGCATTATTCTACGATGTCCATGTTTTGTTTTCACATCTATCTAAAAGTGCTGTACTCGTATTTACGTTGTAACGTAGATCTACACCAGTAGCGGTAACGTGTGGATCACAGCTTAATGTACATGGCCAATTCTTCTGCTCCGTTAAAATAATGATACAATATTGATTTTTCTCCGACATTCTTTTTTATTTTGTTCTGCGCCTGAGATCTAAATCTCCAACGTCCTTTAACGTATCTTATCGACGTAAAGGTACTTGATTGTGCATGCGTTCGTCCGTAAAATTACTTGTTAAAATTACCAGTGGTCAGTCAGTGTGTTCAAATTGAAGTAATACAATTTGTACAGGAACTTCAATTGCAGTCAACCCCCTTCTTCTCTATATGAACAAAGCTGAGCATGAAGCTGCCCGTAAGTGGACATGAAAAATACAAGATAGGTGGCTGAAAGTTTGATATTGGCTGTACTGTGATATGTCTCTAAATTATTCGTTGGAAATGGCAAAATTTGGAATTTCAGGATGAAAAATGTGCTGACATCTGAAGTAATTTTCGATAACTTTTGTGAACGTTTCGTGTCAAATTTAATTCAATCTTGAAAACAATTTTGATCTCCGTGTATTGGGAAAATATGGGCCGATTTTTGGGAAAATAAAGATAATTTTTACGTGGGGAAGCCACCGATATTCGGCGGTAAATCGGGCCAAAAAATAAATCAGATTTTCCGTACAAAAAGACGGCTGCATGACGTTTAAGTAATTGTTAAAATTCAGTATCATTGTTTCCCGTACGAAAATCGCATTGTGACGTCAGGATTTCCGCGCGAAGTGACGGTAAAATTGAAACAAAATGCCGACATTTTTACGTTGAGTTACAGTGTACAACCACAATTTTCTCTATCATATCAAAACCCTCCATCTTTCTGGAGGGTCTGCGACGCAAGACACTTGGATATAGGAACAGGAATAAGGTAGAGTTATTTTTACCCTTAAAATAGTTTTCTTTTTCTCCTATCATCCCGGTCCCCTAAACTGAACAAAGGCCATTATCATTTCAAGGTCATAACTCAATGTAAAGCGACCTAGTTGCGCATATCCACTGTACCGGTACACTTTGGCATTCCTTTGGGATCCAGTGTGCCGGATTATTACAGTATTCTCCTTGAAATGATAATGGTCTCCATTGATGTTAAATCCCGTAACTGAGGCGAATATTAATCAAGACCCGTACTATTTGATTCCGATGATAAAGGTATTTTTCCTCTCTTCAATGATGATTAATATGATGAACATATGTTTTATTACAAGCTTCCAACTTCAGAATACCACTTGTAGTAGGAGAAAGTTTTGTCCGATTAGATTCAATAACCCTCGCGGATGAATATTGAGGCATTCCGAAAATTTAAGAAAAATACGATCCCAATGACGCTTATCTATATATATAGTTATCAATGGCGGTCGCCATAACATACGTGAATTGTTTAATTGTGGTGTGCTCAGGTTTCTTTCATTTCTAAAAATCCTGATGAATTTATAAACATTTCGATAAAAAAAAACTTATTTTATTAAATTCACTCTTACTTGGATGGAGAAACATACAATATATTCAGTTGTCCCAGGCATATAAACATAGCATCTTTCATTCGTATTTTGCCATCGAATTAACAATGTTTACAAACTCAATGTTTATAAATATGCCGGTGATGTAAAAATAAGCCGATCGAAGCTACAGATGAGATAAAGAAGATCCTGACGACAATTTCAACAGCACTCACAATAGAGCAATAAGTTGAGCATCGACGGACCCCTAGCAAGCTAGAGGTGGGGCAAGGTACCCGGGAGGAGTAAGCATCCCCTGTTTGGCTGGCCGCACCCGCCGTCGATGTTCACGCTATGAAATGAAAACGTTATCTACAAAACATGCACTGGCTGAAGCCATGACTATTCAGAATGTGCTATGGCGATCATGTCAGGGAAAAAGCATTTAAAACACTTACTGTCAACAGCATTAATAGTTAAATATGTATTTCTTTAATACTCAAAGCATTTTCCCATGCTAATTTATCCGTTGACGTTTTCAACTGGCTCAATGTCAAACTAATTTCTGGACACTTTCTTAAGTTTCAAACGTATCACTTTTGAGACTTTTGTATACAACAAATGTGTAAATAACATACTAACGAATGAAAGAGTTTGTAACAACTTTCCACTCACCTCACTTCAGAAACTGGATAAACGCGATTTTACCCACTTTATCATGCAAAAATATATGAAATTGATAAAATTCAATAGATCTTGCTTCGTCGTAAATTCGTTTGTTTTTTATACCGACATATTGAGATGACCGTAATTTGTTACGGTCATCCGCTTAGCGGTGACAATGAAAATTACATTTATTAAATTAATGTGGTGAATCTACATGTATTTATGTTAATGCCAAATAATATAAATTCGATACATATCAAAACGCATATAAATATGTCAACGTATCTATGACCATCTTTCCCGTGCTTGCGCGGGTACTTTTCTAGTCGTTTCGTATTTTTTCATCGGCAACGTCGGATGAATTGGGCTCGACAACACTTTTCAGAAAATAAGATGTTGCGCCAACGTTGTCGAGTGAAGTACAAGTGCTATCGAGCCCAATTCATCCGACGTTGCCGATGACGACGTTGGCGCAACATCTTATTTTCTGATGAGTCAAGATTTGCCTCTTTAGAAGCGATGGACCTCTACGAGCGTACCGGAGAAGAAACGAGCGTTACGCTGACACATGCGTTCTCGAACGGGAAAGATTCGGCGGTGGTTGATCAGTTATGGTATGGATGGGATATCTCATGACTTCAGGACCCCTTTGTGGATTCATGGAAATGTGAATGCTGCTAAGTATTGACGGGATGTTATAGGGATCATATTATTCCTCACGTATCCGCCAATCCGAACGTCACTTTTCAGCATGATAATGCTTTAAGTCATACAGCCACCATCACTAGACTGCTTCTACAGCAGCATGTGCAGTTTATGTGTTGGATTGACCAGCAAAGAGTCCGGACCTTAATCCAATAGATCATTTATGGGACGAGTTGGACCGCCGCGTTCGTTTACGCCAACCGCAACCACGTAGGGAACAAGAATTTTGGTGCTGCAAAATGAATGGAACAATATCCCAAGAGTGACAATTCAGACTCTGATTGGATCTGTTGTTGCTGCAAATGGAGGACACACCAAATAATGAATTTCTGACCTTCGATTTAAACGCTCCTTTATTAGACGTTTGTTAGATAAGAAACTTGGTAAACATTATCAATGAAAGATGTTTAATTCGAAATCTTTAATTATATTTAAAAAAAAACAACTCATATCGAAAATATGATGTTGAAATAAAAAACGTTCAAAAGGGGACATTACTTTTTTAGTTCAGTATATAATTACATGTAGATCAGGATCTACATATATCATGGATACGAAAGTCTTGGTCAATCCCTCTCCTCCGTCCCTGAAAAATAATTTTACAATATTTCGGAATGCAAATATTTATTTCCATATGTAAGTATACATTCTCATTTTTAACGCATACATTCGCAGTAAACGTTATTTTGAATTTGGGGTGCGCAGCTCTAATTCATTTCACTTGCGCCACCTACAATGTGTTGAGTTTTTACAATAGACGTACATATTTAACGTATCCAATGTTATGGTCGTTACTGCATATTTTCAAATAAAACTTTTATGGCTCCTTTTTTTCCTCTATACAGAGCATTTGGAATAAATTTTACGTTTTCAGTAAAATTTATTTTCAGGGACAGATATCGTCTGAATGGCGAATGATTGAATAATCAAATAGATATTATTTTTACTACCCGACAAACAATTACATGATGTGGAATGGATATTTCCTGTGAATACTCAAATGTATAGTTGACATGACAAAACCCAGAGGACAGAGGTCGCCGTATGGCACCATTCTGTCCTCATATAGTCTCACTTCTTCCCGCCCTTCGTAGATCTATGCTAAAGTTGTACTACTTATATAAGGTTATACAAGTGTTTGTGGTGTAAATTACAAAATAAGAATTTTAGTCATTCTCTTTCTCTCCTCCTCCTCTCTCTCTCTCTTTCAAATCTTCAATGAAATTTAAGAAATAAATATTATATGTGGTATAATCCATATTTAAAATGCTTAATGAATATATATTATATAATCATTGCAAAATAATTGGAATTTCTTTTAATACCGCCCTTTCTTCCTTTGTTTGTTTCAGATGATCACCATATTTTTCTATCGCTTTTACCTTTTCGTCGGGTGTTATTGCAGACGATACTTCCTCTTTGTACTTTTCACATACTGGACACATGTCTGACTTCGGGGAAATTAATTTGATGTTAAGACAGCATGAATACCAAAAGTTTTTTAAAGTAGTATTACTGCCGTCGTATTGGATTCTTCGCATATTTTGCTATATTTATCGAAAAGCGATTTTTTGAAGAAGAATATCTCCACCGGCTTCTCTACGGATGGATGTAGGTTGGGGCAGACCATACTCCTCATAGTAATTTTGAATGAATTTTACAACACAAAGAACCACGTGATGAAGAAATACATTTGATGGCCAACTGTTAGTGTTGCCGTGCGTGCGAGATGAGGCAGTGTAAACCTGGCCCGTACCTTAAAATGTAAGGGATGTTTTAAGTTTCCTGGGAATTTGCTCCTTCCATAGGAAATTTAATTGTGTATCAATTTCCTGTTATTGCTCAGCCCTTACACAAACCGACTGAAACGACCCAGACTTTTGTTTGGCAGTCCGGTTGTCAGGAAGCTTTTGATAAGCTTAAGAGAGCCTTAACGAGTACCCTATCCTTGCATACCCTAGAAAATAGGGACAATATCTGTTAGTTACAGATGCTTCAAATACTGGAATGGGCTCTGTTTTATCGCCAATTCAAGAAAAGGTGATATGTAATTATAGTAAGGTAGGCAATGCTGCAGAACGTAGGTATTGCGTTACTAGACGGGGATTACTAGTCAAAGTCAAATCAATCAAACTTTTTCATCATTATTTATATCGGCAAACTTTCAAAGTAAGGACAAACCATGGATCTTTACAATGGCTGTTAAATTTTAAGAATCTGAAGGTCAAATAGCCCGATGGCAAGAAACTTTATCTTCTGATCAATTTATAATATAACATAGGCTAGGTAGCTTACACAAGAACGCAGATACTTTATGACGTAGGCCGAATGAAGAGGTAGATTGTGGTCATTTTGCTAAAGCGGAAGTAAGTTACCAACCTGAAAAATCTGCTCACAGTTGATTAGCCGTAGAAACTAGGGCATAGTCGATTTGACAGCCTTGTATAACATGTGGCCGACCTAGAAATGTTCTTTCCTGAGATTTATTTTTGATGATTCTTATCTATGGGATAGTACTGAACGATTCTAGCTTGGTTGCCACTCTGGCAACCTTGGGCTACTCTTTTTATCGGCGGAAATTCAAAATGGCCACCAATTGCCTTCCATTAATAGATGAAATTTAATTCTTTCTTAAATATTAAGTGCTGCACATCAAATCAGGTTTTTTAGGGTAAACAAACCCATTACCGATGTCATTTTTATAATTTGAGTTCATTCAGGACTAAAAATTCAAGATGGCCGCCAAATTTCAACCTCCGTATGGTACAATGTGAATATTTCTGTTTTATTTTTTATAACAATTCTTTTTTTTTTATTTTTACATTTTACACAGTAGTAGGAGACTATTTGGGGCCATTTTGAATTCCCCCCGATAAGCAGAGTTGTCCCAGAAGCATATATCAGCTTAAAAAAACCAAAACAGTCCTAATGTAGTATAGCCATCTTGCTACGCCTTTAGGTATATTTAGGACATAATTTCACAGATTTTGGCCATATTACATAGTTTAGATTGAAGCTCACTGACGAGGATTAAATACCCGAAACGTACATTTGTTGTTAGAGTTGTTAAAACGATTAATGAAGCGAAACGTGAATTTGTCGACAATGCTATCAGCAAATGTAGTTACAAACCAAAAGATATGTGGGCGCGTTTAAAAGAGTTTCTGCCCTCACACTCTTCATCCACATCAGCATCATACCTTGAAATTGACGGTGAAGAAATATCGGATTCTCGATCAATGGCGAATGCTTTCAATGAATTTTTTAGTGGCATAGGCCATAAATTTGCTAAATATTTTGATGATTCCACACCAAATATTGAACAATTAATGCCAAAAGGTTCAGTCACTGTTCCAAATGTCACGTTAGAATTCTTGGAAAAAAGAAATTAAGAAAATGTCTTGCTCTAAAGCTACGGGCTTGGATGAAATATCTGTTAAATTTCTAAAAATGAGTATTGATGTTGTAGGTGATATTTTATGTTTCATAATGAACTGTTCCATACAAGAAGGGGAAGATGTTGATGAATGGAAAAGAACTAGTTACTCCTTTTTTTAAATCGGGAGAAGCGATACAAGTAAACAACCAGCTTCAGTTTTTACCTGTTATTAGCAAAATTTTAGAACGACATGTTTTTAATTCTTTTTACGAGTATTTGAATGAAAATAACCTTTTAACAGAGTACCAATCGGGTTTTAGACCAAATCATTCTTGCGAAACTGCTTTACACAATATTATTGATAAATGGTTTGAAAACATAGACCAAGGCAAATTGACAGGTGTTCTATTTATTGATCTAAGTAAAGCCCCTGTCACACCTACACGTTCTCTCGAGACGTTTTTACTACGTCCTTGAATTTTTTCATACACGTAGTGAGAACGTGGCATTTTTCATCCGGAAGGGCTTTCCGAAAGAATAATTGACGACTCCAATACGCGCGCAACACGACCTTTAGCGTCCGTAACACGTTTGTAGCACGTATTTCTCGTCTTTAAGGTATCCGATGTACAATAAGGCATTTTATATGCCTGGTAAGGTGCTATAAACTATATATTTTCTGAGAGGTTATAATGCCTACTGCTCAGAAATAATAATTTTGGGGCCAGAGAAACAAAGGGGAATAACTGATGAAGCATTTAAATTGTCTATTTTCTCTATATAACATATGCAAAATAACAAAGTTGTACAAGAGTTTTTCCCCTTTGATTTTTCAGACCTGGGAGTCTTGTATCTGTACTCAGGGCATCATTGCCTTTCAGAAAATATATGGTTTGTAGTACCTTACCAGGCTTAAAATTTACCATACTTTACAATGGAGACAATTAAAAGGCTACGTAAAATGACTCTATTGTACAACGGATACCTTAATACGTTTAGTCAAGTTCGTACCAAGTTCACACTACGACGAAGGCGTCTGTGTTGCGATCGCACGGCGTTATTACTACGTTCTCGAAGTCCTTACTGCGTTCATGCTACGATCATGACACGTTCAAAGGATAAATTGTGTGTACGATGTCTATTTTGATTTTTTCAACCCTTAAAGCCAAGAATGTGGTAAGGCCGGCAGAGACGGGACGATCTCTATATGATTATATGTAAAAGATTTAGCCGTTCGCACTACGACCCTACTACGTTCGCGACACGTTTCTAATACGTCCATGAAGTTCTCAATTCGTTCGCAAGTAGTCCTTAACACGTTCTGTCATCAGCGCGCCCTCACTACGACTGTTTTGAACAGTTCAAAACGGTCGTGGTGGCACGGCGTACCGGCACGTTCGCCGGCGTCCTTACTACGGCCTCAATACGTATCAGCGAGTTCTTACTACGTTTCCTGTGTTCTTTCTACGTTCACGCCACGTTTCGTACAGTTTTGGCGGTCGTAGTGCGAACGCCATGCCAGAACGTGTAGGTGTAACATGGGCTTAAAGCGTTCGACACCGCGAACCCCAAAATTGTCATCATTTGGTATCTGTGATAAAACTTTTAAGTAAGGGTTCTTTTAAGTAAGTGTTATTCTAATGTCTCCGAAGGCGTAGCCCGAGGAGCAGTTGAATAACCCACTTGTTGCACGGTAATTGTTAGGCCATCAAACAATTATCACCAATGATTGGATAATTCTTCATTGCTAGCTAAATAAAAGTACTCATGGTAGTCAGTCAGCGACACAGTCAATCATTCAATTACTACTTCAATCATTAATCGAATAATTGCTACACAATGAAAATTAATGCACCATCTGGAAAGGTGTAAATTACCGTCTATAACGTAGACCGTGCAACAACTTTGTGTTACACGTACTTGCAAGATAGATCACAATGTGTAAAGTGGAAAGGTGTTCTTTCTGAGCAAATAGAGGTCTCTATTGGAGTCCCTCAGGGCTCGATTTTAGGCCTTTGTTTTTAATGTTAAACGTCTTTAAATTCAATAGCACCATTTTCAGCATGGACCAGACATGCACGTTTCGGGTACTAAGGCCTCGTCAGTGATCCTTAGTCTAAACAATGTAATATGGCCAAAAAGTATGAAAATTATGTCCAAAAATGTACCAAAAGACGTAGCAGAATGGGTGGGATATGATGCTACAGGACCCACGTTTTAGAAATTTCAAGAAATTTTGTAACAGAAAATTTCAAATGCGTTGAAGAGACAGACGACCAACCGAAGTTGATCGAACTTGGCTACATGTGCCCTCGGGGACTCTTGATCCACCAGCAGTGACACTCACCAAGTAGTTCAAATGTTAAACGTCCTTAAATTCAATTTTATTTGTTAACGACTATCCCACATGTCTTCAACACTCTTCCGTTACAATATATGCTGACGATACCACACAAGATGTCACTGACAAGTCATTATATGTTATTGAATGTGAGTTAAAAGAAGATTTATTAAACAGTGTGAAATGGATGAGGGATAAATAACTTACAATGAATCTAAAGAAAACACAATGTCTTTTAATTGGAACATCACAGAAATTGTCAAAATGTAGAGAGTTATTTGTTAAAGTTGGAGAAACTGTGATAGAAAAAAATGTGAAATGTGCAAAACTTTTAGGTGTTTATATTGATGAATGTCTTACTTGGTCCAATCATACAGATTCTTTATGCAAGAAATTAAGCCCAAAAAAAATTGGTGTTTTAAAGAGGCTAAGTACTTTTATGTCCAAAACGGCATTACTCAATATTTACAATTTAATAGTTTTTCCACATTTTAATTATTGTTGTACTGTGTGGCATAATGCAAAGAACAAGACACACATAGAAAGGCAGAAGAGGGCAGCAAGAATCATTTTAGATATAAAAGTATCTAGTTTGTATGAACATCTTAAATGAATGCCTCTGTCTGATTACTTTATTTATAGAGAGTCTATTCTTGTTTTTAATGTTTTACATGGGCTCACACCTGAATATTTGAATGTTTTAGATTAAGTTCGTAAATGAAATATATACAAGAAACACAAGACAGAGAGCAGTAAATCTTATTTATGTCAAGAGAGCAAGAACAGAATAATTTAGAAGATCTTTTATCATTTTGGGTGCATATTTATGGAACTCTTTACCTGATTTTATTAGAAACTCTACAACATTGTCATCTTTTATAAACGGGTATATGAAGCATTACTTTGACTCTTGAATTACTATATTGATGTTGTTTTACAGGTATGTATTTTTGTAAATGAACTGTGATATTTAGGTTTTATTTCATTAAGGTGATATAATGGACTTAAACTTCATATGTACACATTTTTAAGACAGGACCACATTGTAAACTAGTTCATTTTGTAGCTAAATGTGCTATCCTGTATAAATAAAGGAAATAAATCAATAAAATACATGTCTGGTCCATGCTGTTCTAAAATGATGCTAATGAATTTGAAGACGTTAAACATTTGTACGACTTGGTGAGTGTGCTGGTGGACCAGGAGTCCCCGAGGTCACATGTAGCCAAGTTCGATTAATTTCGGTTAGTCGTATGTTCAAACGCATTAGAAAATTTCTTTTTACAAAGTTGTCTCAAATTTCTTAAACCTGGGTCCTGTAGCATCATATCCTATCTCATATTTCTGGTACAGAACGAGTACTGATACAAATTCAAGGAGGTTAACATCCTAGCACCATCCATCCAATGCTATTTTGAACACAGATTTTATTTGGAAATGCTACTGAATCGACCCGCACACTCTCTGTAAAGTAAATGAATCAATTTAAATTCTAAAAATAACGCAAGAGGGTGCTAGTGAAATTGATTTGGACTGCTTATGAAAAGCATCACTGATGAGAATTTAATATTCGAAACACGTCTCTGGTGCATGAAAATTGGTTTGAAAATTTCTTCAAGAAGGTATAGAGTTGAAACCCTTCCGCATTATAAAGAAAATCCCAAATATGAGGATTAGGGCCCCACTACAGAAATATGTAGAAGGTGCACCATTAGAGCGAATTGCGATTGACGTTATGGGACCATTACCCAAGTCAAAAAAGGGAAACCTTTATATTTTGGTTATAGGTGATTACCTTACTAAATGGGTAGATGTTATCCCTATTCTTAATCAAAATGCAATAACAATAGCCCAAAAAGCTAGTAGATGGGATAGTAAGCATTTTTGGGGTACCCATTCAAATACACATTGACCAGGGAAGGTCATTCGAATCTAATGTATTCAAAGAAATTTGTAATTTTATTGGGAATAGAGAAAACCCGTACACCACCATATAGACCCCAATCAGACGGGATGGTAGAATGGGCAAATAAAACTACAGAATTAAATCGAATGTTTTTCAGAAAGAAACAGATGTCTCCCCCTCCCTCTAAATTACTTTGACCTTGGGCCAAGATGATGTGAAACCTTTGAGTCATGGGCATCATACTAAAACATGAAGTGATTCATTATAATTGTTTGAGGTAAAGCCCAAACATGATTAGCATATACAATTTCATTATAAGCATATTTAGTGAAATTGACTTTGGTCACATGACCTTGGATATAGGCGATCTGAAACCTACATTGTATGGATCATGAGCAACAAAAACTGAATTAGTGATTGTATACAATTTCATTACTAAAGTAAGAAGTGACCTTAATCATGTGACCTTGGGACAATGTGATAAGAAGCATTTAGTCCTGAGAAACAACATACTAAAATATGAAAACAATTCTAAGAATGGTTCAGGAGATAGAGCCCAGACAAGATTAGTACGTACAATTCCATTAAAAAGAAATAAATGATCTTGACCATGGGCACATGACCTTTGGTCAATATGATAAGAAACCCTCCAGTCCTGAGCAACAGCATTGAAAAGTATCAGAGTGATCCAGTATACGATTCCACAGATAAAGCCCAGACTCAATAGCATTTACAATTTCATTATAACATGTAATATTTGACCTTGACCTAAGTCATATGACCTTGGATCAAGGTGGTGTGTAACCTTTGGGTCATCAGCACCATCATACTAAAATATGGAGTGATCCTATCACGGTTCAAAAGATTAAGCCTGGACATAATACACGTAATACAATTTCATTTAAAATATACTAATTGACCTTGAACTTGGTCACATGACCTTAAGTCAACGTGATGTGAAACCTTTAGGTGATAAGCAACAACATACTAAAATATGACAGTGATCTGATAAGTAGTTAAAATAACCATTTGAACCATCCAACCAAAGATTGTGCTCTATGTCTTCCGAAATGGAAGTAACCGGATGTGACAGTTCTACCGAATTGAAGCGGCGGGTGTTGCATGCAAGCAGGAGATGCTTACTCTTCCTGGGCACCTAGTCTCACTCTCGTATCGGGGGTTCGCTTCTTTTCATGCGGTGGAGGTTTTTGTTTGTTTGCTTTGGTTCCTGTTTAGTCCTGATTTTGTATGCCTTCGGTTTCTGATTTTCTGAATTGTCAATTTTGTGCTGTACATATACAGGGATATGGTCATTATCCATATTTGACATAGATCAGCCCCAACGGGATAGCATGTACAATTTCATTAAAATGTACTTAGTAACTTTGACCTTGATCAAATGACCATGGGTCAAGGTGAAACCTTTTGGTCATGAGCAAATACATACTAAAACATTAAAGCAATCCAGTAAGCGGTTCAAAGGATAAAACATAGACAGGAATGTATGTACAATTTCATTAAAAATGTATTAAGTGACCTTGGCATTTGTCACATGACCTTGGGTCAAGGTGATGTGAAACATTTGGGTCGTAAGGAACAATATACTAAAATAAGAAAGTGATTGGGTAAACGGTTCAAGAGATATAGCCCGGACAGGATTGTACGCATAATTTCATTTAAAATGCACCAAGTTACCTTGAACATCAAGGTGATGTGTAACCTTAGGATCATAAGAAACAACATACTACAATATGAAAGTGAGCCGGCAAACGGTTCAAGAGATATAGCCCGGACAGCAATGCAAGCACAATTCCATTAAAAATGCACAAAGTGACCTTAACCTTGGTCACATGACCTCGGGTCAAGGTGATGTGAAACCTTCAGGTCATATGCAGCAACATACTAAAATATGAAAGTTATTCGGCAAACGATTCAAGAGATACAGCCCGGACAGGAATGTATGCATAATTTCATTAAAATTGCACTAAGTGACCTTGACCTTGGTCACATGACCTTGAGTCAAGGTGATGTGAAATCTGCGGGTCATAAACAACAACATACTAAAATATGAAAGTGATCGGTCATAAGGTTCAGGAGCCCGGACACGATGTGTGACAGACGGACGGACGACGAAGGCAAAACCAATACGTCTCCTCCCCGTTTGGGGGGACATAATACATGTTGGCTTCATTTGTATCCAAAAAGATTGGCTTACTTATAGGCCAACTGAACACGAAACTAAGAAATGATGTACGGTAGGCATGTTTTTCTCCCAATTTACATAATGGGAAGAGTAGAATGTTAAACGTCTTCAAATTGCATCATTTAAGAACAGATAAATTGGGAAAATAAAGTGGGAATGTAAGAACATGCTTACAAATTGTCTGAAAGAATAGAAAAAATACACGAATTTGCAAGGGCTAGAATAAAATTATCTACAAGGAAAACGGTTAGAGAATACAACTCTTAAGATTAACCATAAAGAGTTATGATGAAGGTGACCTTGTTTGGTATTATGCCCATAATGTATGCAAAATGGGAACACCAAAACTACGGTGTCATTGGTTACAACCATACCTGATTATAAAGAGAATAAATAATGATGTGTACAAAATCAGGAGGTCCGCTAAAAGCAAACCGAAGATGGTACACTACAATTTATTGAAACCTTACAAAGGGTTAATGAGGCCAAACTAATAAAATGTCTCAAAGTTAAGCACTACGTTGTATATAAACCCATATGCAAGAAAATTTATCTTTATGTATTACAAACAGAAATTGGTGTGTATTGAATGATCTTATTACCTATATTGCTTCCCTTATATGCACGTGTGTGCAGGAAAGCTTAGTTATCTTTAAAATTTCACTTTACTTTGGGAATTACAAATATAATGGGGACGACCTAGCATCCTAAAATATATTTTTAGGTCCAGAGATTTAACTGCGGGCATTGTGAGGAACCAAGAGAATTCACACAACGACACATGACTTCTGCGAAGAATGTAATCTAACGATGACAAGAGTGAACTAACGCTATGACTGCGAGACGAAAGCTTTATCTGGGGTAAAGAAAGAGACCCTGACCATAACACCCGAGAATTCGAGAAGTTTCAGCAGGAACGGAGAAAGCATGTTGTGCCCTTTACGAAGGAGCTACCCCTGGTCTTCAGCGACCAGCCTTACCAAGCCAAACAGCAGAAGAGGAAGAGGGTCCGGTTGACAGAGCCTCATTTTAGGAGAAAAGAAAGGAAAGAGGCTGCAGCCCACACAATCCCTCTACCCATAGGCGCTGCCCAAGAGTTGGTAAACACCTGGTTTTGTATGCCTTCGGTTTCTGATTTTCTGGATTGTCGATTTTGTACTGTAGACAGGGATATGGTCATTATCCATATTTGTCATCATTACACTAGCTTTGGGGGAAATAGCCACTTCAGCCCTTTCCCGTATCTCCGCGCCCCCCTACTGACCCCGCAAACCTGACTCTGCAGGAACCCGCAGAACCAAAACAACAGGACCTTGTTGCCAAAGATACAACTCAACAGGACCTTGCTGTCAAAGACCAAACTCAACAGAAACTTGCTGCCATAGACCAAACTCTTCAGGACCCAACCATTCAAACGTGGGATGAAACAGCCCTTAGCGAATCGGAGGAAGATGACGCCTGCCCTGTCGTGTTCCCAGACTATAACGGTCCTAGATGATGTTGAGCCAGTTCAGGTATCAACACCATCTAGGACCGTTATAGTCACCAGAGAGCGAGAATTTGATAGGCTAGATAGCGGGACCCAGACGACGGAAGGTGACTTAGGACTCTTAGATGAGATACGCAACATGCAGAAGGAGGTGACTGAACTGATTGTTTGGGGAACATCGTTCTTAACCAGTTCCAGGACCCTCACGAAGTACCCAGAATCCCTACTTGCGAAAATGATAAATCACATATACGCCTGAAGACAACATCTAATTGGATAGCCTGGATAGAGACCCAGAGTTTTTCCCCGTTATTTTACACTTCCTCCGTGATGGACCGATGAACATCCAGTGCCATCTTCCCACAGATCCATTTAGTCTACGCAAGATCCACATGGAAGCAATCTATTATGCCTGGTCCACGTTGCCAATTTATCTGTTCTTAAATGATGCTATTCAATTTGAAGACGTTTACATGGACTTTTCAAATTGTCGAATATCATCGCCCACCGTATGTGCAGTTCCCTCATGTGGAGTGACACGTTTTCGCCCCTAGAGGAATGATAGAACATTCTCGTATAATACATGTGTATATACAAGTGCTTAAATGTTACATGGACTGTGTCAAATGGACTGTTTAGGTATATGAACTGTACATGTATCATTATACAATTGACTTTTGATGAGGTCTACTCGTGACTATACAGACCTGGTCCGAGACCGAACGCGAAGTCAAAGATCTAACACTACAAAAATCACTACAAAATTCAACGCATGCGCTGGTCATACACTGCTTTGGAGCGTTAGCAGTCATCTCACTCTGAGGTACACTCTTTCAAACAGCGTCTCCACCAATCAGAAATAAAGCAAAATCGGCTATAATTCCTGATCATTTAATAATATATTATATATATTATCATTGTATTGTTTATAACCTGATCATTTGTTTACGGTTTTCAAATTCATCAAATTATTAGTGTTTTGCCGTATATATGAAAATGTACATTGTAACATATATACTTTGTGATAGCTATAACAGGAAAAATGAACAGTGAATGAGCTATTAAATACATTGTATATATTAACTTGTGTACAAAGTACATATGGACTGTATTTGATGAACATTCCACTTTAGTGTTGACGCTCCATTTGTGATACTTTACAAAACATATGCACATTGACTGTTGAATGATGATATTTATGTCACGCTCCAATGGATCTTAATTTAATGATTATACATCATGTTTCATATTTCCTTGTTATGAACATTACTATAGTTTATTATCGTTAGTTGATTAAAACTTACCTTGTTAAAACCTTTAAATCTGTAGTTGTTCCATATACATCCGGGACGAATGCTCTTCTAAGGGGGAGCTCTGTTACGAAAAGTGAGAGATTTTTCTTCTCCCTGTTTGGGATCAAAGTCAGCATTACATTCAAGCTGATCGGCCGTCGGCCAAGTCGAGTTTCACGAACATACGTAAATCCATAATCAGTTGCCCTCGCATGATGTTCAAATACCACGTATTCGTATTTATTATTGCTATTATTCCATGATTATTGGAAGAATTACCATGTTTTATTTTTACTTGGGAAATGACTGGGAAGGAATCCCTTATGGTTCACATGGGAGCTAGCCTTGAGATCCGTGCCGATTCAGAGTAACTTTTAACATTTACCGACTATATATCGTCGATCTATGCTTTATATGGACTCTTTCTAACTCCCCAGTTAATTATAATAGTCATTTTCTATAAGCCTCCTCGGAGACTGGAATTTCTAAAACTTGTGTTCATGCAGGATGGTGCAACAGCGCATACATCTTATATTGTATTATTATTTGAATGAAATCTTCGGTGATCAGGTGCTTTCCCGACGATACCCGAAGAAATGAAGAATTGTGGACAATCTTGGCCCGCGCACAGTCCGGATTTGAACCCGTACGATTACTTTCTCTGGGGATGTTTGAAGGCATCTGTCTATCAGTCCGGGAAAACTCAAAATTCGGCAACGTTGTCAAATTCAACAACTCATTGCTGAATTCGGCAACTTTAAGTTGCCGAATTCAGCAACTTTTCACTGAATAATAAATCAGCATTAAACTAGAAAAATTAGCATGTATATGCTGCCAGTTTCTTGAATTATTCACCATTCTACATGTTTTTGTGCAATTGAGAAAAAATTCTGTAGAGCAATTAAAAAGTTGCCCATTACAACCAATGTTAAATCGGACACTAAATCTGTATTTTCAGTTCTGATTTCTTGCTGTAAGGTTGCCGAATTCGGCAATATGTTGCCGAATTTGACAACGTTGCCGAATTTTGAGTTTTCCCGAACTGCTATAGACCAAAGCCGTTGGACATTGATATGTTGTTGGCAAACATAAAACGGGAAGTGAGGAAGATAATAAAGAAATGTGTCAAAATGTAATAAAGAATTTCATAGTGCGAGTCAGACAACGGAAGCTGCAGAAGGGACGTCATCTTGAGAAAATTATTAAAGTGACGGAAACTTAGATCTACTTTCTAAATAAAATGTTGTTTAAACGACAATTTTTGATATGTTAAGTAAATTAATGTGTCAGCACAAACTTACACTTTTGTTTTATATGCTTGCAATTTTTTATAAATATCCATCAAAATTAAATCATAAATCTAGATGTCTGAAAGTGTTACCTTTCTTTTCGGACACCCTATATAAACAAAATCATCAAAATTTTAAGAAAAAAATCCTGAGGTTGCGCTAGACAAAAATTAAAGAAGCTCCTCAGTTTCCATTGAAATTAGAAAAACAGGTGACCACTAGTCCTCCACCAGTACGAAGACGCACAAATAAATTTTAATTGCGCCACCTACAACGAATTTCGATTAAACAATAGAACTTACATAAAGCAATAAGAAGAATGAAAATATTATCAACATTGTACTGTAGAGCCATGTGCTTCGAAAGAAAAAATTACATGTGCTTCGAAAAAAATATTATGTAAACAGCAGTAGAATCTAATCATGAAAACAACACAAACAGAACAAAAAGCAAACCTGCACAAACATGTACCTCGACTATAAACGGACTTTATTGTAGGTGGCGCTATGAAAAAATAATGTGAACAACAAAAGGAGTTGTAAGAAGACGAGGATTAGAGTCTAGCACTGTCCTAATTCAATTATTTCTCTGTGATATCCTAAATTAGCTCTAATATTTCGGTTATTTTTGTACGCATGCGGAGAAGTACACAGAAGGGATAAAAACAAAAACAATGGTGAAAGGATTGTGGTATGTACATGGGTGCGTGAATCGATCTAATGGTGCTGTTAAGCATAGCTAAGAGGTGTAGAATTCTTCAAGTTTCCTATCAATAAGAGAAAACGAAAATCATGGATTCGTTCTGTGAATTGAAAAGATTTGGCCCCCACTCGAAATTTGTTTATATGTAGCAACAACCACGGGTTTTATAAATAATTTTTTTTTCATCAATATTACTTTTCTTATATGAAAAAAGTATGCTGAGTTCAAATCTGTAATCTGTTTTATTGTAGCTTTTATATGTAAAAAGTTATTTGACATTTAACATACCCACCCCGCAACCTAATTTAAAACGAAAATGCACAACTTTTATAGAAAAAACGTCACAACTCATTTTCTTTACAGGGATGCTGATTATGGACTATATTTTGTTCATTTTAACCTATTTCAGGTATGCTGATTTAAAAAATGACAAGAGTTATTTTCTATCATTGACCAAATACATGTAGCTGTAATTTAGACTTAAAGATGGTTACCCCCTATATTTGCATTGCGAAAATTTGCAAATTATGACTTGATTTGTCATAATACTTTGTTAAAAATACATTTATCACATGTATTTACCAATATAACAAAAAAGGAAAACATTTGAAGATAATAGACAAGTTATATTTACAAATCAAAAGCTATCCACATGGTCAAATCAACAGTCGGACAGATATACAGGAGAACCATTGACGTCATTAATAGTACCATGTTTGAAATAAGCTGTAAAACATGTAGATCTAGCTACCCAATGCATATAACCATACTTAATTTCTCAGTCCACCCAGTGAACATTAGAAAATAAAACCAAGATTTTGTTCTTAATGTGTATAAGATAATATGTAAATTGTCAATCTTGAACATGAACCTTATATACATTGTGAGAATTTTCAGAAAAAAAAGAAAGAAAATTCTACACATATATAATGTATGGTTTTAATTTGAACAACTTTCACATGCTGAATATTGGTACTACATATCCTACAAGGAAACATTCCCTATTGTTTCAATATTATATCTAAGACATTGCTTGAACTGAGCTCTGGGCTCCTCTTCTCACACACAAAGATGTCATTGTGTTTAATGTAAAAAATAACAGTGAGAGATAGATGCATTTACCTAATTATCCTAAACAGACAAAAGGAGATGTTTTAATTTGGTGTGATGAATGTATTTGGATCTATCATTAGCCTTCAGCCCATTCCCTTAAAAAAAATTCAGATTAATCACTCCAATTGTTATATCATGGTATAAAACTTGCTAAAGGACCAGAGCCACGAAGGGCAAAATCGGCCTAATTTGCCACAACGTTCATCTTTTATATTTTGATAATACCATATTTCAGCACTTCAGAAATGGCCAACTTTGTGATTTACGGCCTTGCTGAAGCAAAATATTTTAATGTGAATTGAGGGTATGGTATATTGTTTGCGACGTCATTTGACGTCATTTTCACATATGACATCGCATAATGTCAGGACAAGTACCATGAATTACTAAGGCACGGTCCATTTGATATTCAGGAGGGGGGGGGGCTTGGGTTTTTTGTCGGAGCAAGATTATTTTTTTAAGCCCCGGACCGGGGCAAAATTATTTTTTTCATGCAAAGTTGGAGCAAGGAAATTTTTTTCATAACAATTGATGTGAATTATATTAAGAATGTTTGTGTTTTTTCAATAGAAATTTTTTATTTTTACATAAATTACTTTAAACATTACTTTATTTTTATGTAAAACTTGTATTCACTTCTAAACTGAGAGAGATAAAAGATTTTTACAATATGTAACATATAATTTTCAGTATACTAAATGTATATAAGGTCATGTAACATGTAAGAGGGCCTGATGCCAATTTTTACATGTAGAAATGAAAACTAGTGAAAAACTTAATTAAATTCTCCTTTCAAGCTTGTATATAAAATTAGACACTATGGTGATACAAGTATCTATAAAAGTTATAAATTATATTGATAATGTATTAAAGCATTTTAATTGTTTCAGTCACATGCATATACTTTTGATATTTTCAAATATGAACTTGCCATAACAGAAGAAAACAATGGCGAGCGAAGCGAGCCAAAAAAATTATATAGAAAGTAAAAACTGTGGCGAGCGAAGCGAGCCAACAAATTTTCAAGAATTTTAAGCGAATTTTATGATTATTCTTCAAATTCAGATTACTTGTAAGAGCAAGATTATTTTTTTCTGTCACACCATAAGCAAATTTATTTTTTTTCATCAAAATTCAGAGCAAAATTATTTTTTTCGAAAAAAAACCCAAGCCCCCCCAGAATATCAAATGGACCGTGCCTAAGTATTAGAAATGATAAGAGATATTTCTACATTGAGAAAATGTGTGAAATATTATTTTAAAGAAAACATCTTTTAAAAAATTCTATAAATACACTATGTGTACAATTTATTATGTACAATCCGTGTTTGTTTTGCCTTTGCTCGAAATCACAGGCTGAAAATGTTCCTCCTCGAACTACAGTATGCATGTCTTCAATGTAATACTTTTACTTTTTGTATTCGTTTAAATCGCCGACGCGTAAGATGTAAGCTGCATCGATCCACAAGAAATTGATGTCATTATTTATGATTATATGAAAAAAAAAAAAAAAAATCAAAGAAGACTTCATGTTTACCATCTTCATGAATCACGGATCCGATACGTTCAAACTGTCATAGAAGATTGTTAGGCTGTATCAGATCAGACAAAGGAATACCATGTATGCTTCTTCATTTTTTTCCGAAAATTTCTGAAATATCGTTAAATTCAGAGATTTTCTCGAAATAAAGTTGTAATAACATCTCCAATCAAAAGTGAATACCCCTGTACAACATCAAAACACGGTTCTATATCTGCTGCAGATCTAGATAATTAATTAATAAAAGCATCCACTTAATTTTGCCGTAGATACACCACTGTCGGCGATGTATGAAGATAAACGTTGATGTGACTCAATTTGACATCTATAAGTACTTCACATTTGTTCCTAAACTAAACTAGTAGGCTGAAATTACACGTATCAGTTTTAATCCAATTTTGCGGTCAGTTGCTGGACTAGACAGAGATAATACATCGGCTAAATTGAAAACCCCTTCCGTACACTTCGGTGCATATGAGTCGATGACTCAATATAAATAAGTACAGCTAAACTGGAGTCGAAAAATGAGAAAAATAATGTCTTAATTCATTGCATGATTTTCCTTCTAAAATCAGTGTGTAATACCCATTTGCAGAGGTTGTGGCGGATACAGGAATTAGGGGGCGAGATATTTCTAACACAAAAGCGAAGGGTCCCATTCGGGTCAATGGTAGCGGACTTTGAACATAGAGAAAAAAACGATGGTTGCATTTTGAATATTTCGTATTTTAAATTACTTTCCATGCGCAGCCCTTCTTATCATGACATATATAATTATTGATTAGAGAAATACGTGTGACTCTTCTCACATGTATGTGCTAGTACTAGTATAAGTGTTAGGCATTCGGAAGTTAAATCATAATCGATAAGCGGAAAGAATCGGATGGGCATAACCCATTATTATTATAATCGGAAAATTTAAAACATTTCTTTTTTTCATTTTGCAACCTACAATTAATTGAAATAAACACCAAATCATTATTTCTTTGAATAAAATTGTTTTATTGAGTAAAGCACTTTCGGTCACAACTACTATGAATACCCTATCGATTCGTTCAAGTTTCTTTTTCTTGAATACCATGCAATAGAAAATGTCATACGCTAGTATGTACTTTGAAGTACAAGGAAAAATATAATAGTATAAAAGGGAAATACACGAATTTATCAAAACAAAGACACTAAATTGGACAATCTGGTAATCAGAGATGTCGGCGACAATCGCGTTTGATTTTCAACATCGATTAGTAATGTTCATCGCTGGCCATTCAACGACCGACAATCGATCGTCAGCGATAATCGTTCCATAACTAAACTAGAATCCGTTGCCATGACTCCCATTCTGATACATTTTAGTGTCATTTTGGGTGAAGAGAGAACATTTTTCAAAGAAGTATAGATCTATTTAGTCCGATTAATCGAGTCTCAGAGATAGAATCGATAGTCGGCGAGTTGGATATTTTAGAGACGATAGCGACGATGGCTGCGACTATCGTTACAGTAATACAGCGTGTATTAATGTGAACAAGATAGAGATCGAGGTATGGAATACGAATACATGTACGTAATGATTCGCGCTTAGAGGAATGAAAATTAAGGTACGTTACAAGAATAAGAAAACCACTGATCTAAATCTGCCTAAACAGTACCATGAATGTAACAAAACGATGTCATAGATGCACAACATTATTAATTTCTGGATCGATGGACTGTAGGAAAGGTGATTAATGTTCGAATGTTATGAATTGCAGCGTTCGCGTACTTTTTAAGAATCAATTTTTTTTCTCACATTTTTGCAATATCGGATGATTGGCGAATCTAAAGGGAGGGATGAGGCCAGGGCGAGAAGGGGAGCATGTTCTAGACTTTCCCCTTTTTGCGGTCAACATTTTTTAATGACGTGATTTTTGTTTTCAGAACTTGATGACAAACATGATAAAGCTGTTATAACAGTACGGTGTCCTTGAAAATTATTTAATTTCACAAAATTCTTAAATGCAAAATCTTTCTTTTCATATGAAAATCTCAGTTCTAATTTGTATAAATTCAAATTTTCAGGCGAATCTAACGCATACATTCGCTGCTATAGCCGTTTGAAAACGTCATTTTTAATTTGGGGTGCGCAGCTCTAATTCATTTCGCTGGCGCCACCTACAATGTATTGTGTTTTTTATAATAGAGGTATATGGAGATTTAATTTTTAAAAATTCGACAATATTATGGTCGTTACTGCATATTTTCAAATAAAACTTTTTATGTCTCTTTTTTTCTGATCCTAGATCCGTCGGAACAAATTTTACGTTTTCAATAAAATTTATTTTCAGGAAAATGGTATCTTTGAATAAATTATTATATCACGGTCTCATATCCCCTGTTATCCATTATATTGGGCGCTGGACTTTATATTACATCAAAATAAACGGACAGAGAATTGATCCAGCATAGTCTGAACCTCAATCAAAATTCGCTGGTTCGATATCGTTCGTCAATCATCTATTTCAAATTAATCATTTGATTTCAAGTTTTCCATCTTTTTTTGTCCTTAAAAATCCCCACCTCCTCTTTAAAAGAATTATATAGATCATAAATGTTTCTTCTTGGGTGTCCATCTATTCTGCTTCTTTATGCTGCATTCATATTACGTCTTTCTTTTTATGTTTCGAATTCTCATTATTTCAATCACGTTTTCTACCCCTTATCTTCCAATTTCTCTATCGTATAGGATAATTGTAGAAAGTCGGTGCATTTTTTGTTTACATATTTTATTCCCGTATTAAGAACATTTTAGAAAATACCATACATATATATAAAAAAATAAGAATAAACCGAAACCCCCAAAATCCCACATACATTATATATATATGTCTTCTTTAAAAATTATTCTCTTATTTTTTCCTCGTAGCATCACGTGTATACATACCGATATATACAGGGAAGACATAGAGTGGTTCAAAAGATTTAAGTATAAGGGAAATATGTATCGTAACTACTCGATTGCACAACTTGACATTTCAGGAAATTCATACACGTCAAATTGAATTTTGATGACGTCATTGGTATAAATGACGTCACAAATATTATCTACTATGGAGCAGTTTTCTGAAGGATTGGAATAAGCCTTTTTCACGTAACTGCGTGACTAGCATTTTGTGGACGGCAAGTACCGACTAACATTACGTCACAGTTAAAAAGCGATTGTCCTTTACGTCATATTGCGGGAAAAGTACTCGTTTTGCCGTCCAAAACAACTGGACCGCAGTTATGTGAAAAGGGCTTATAGTTTGAAATAGGTGTAAAAGTAATCAACCGCCAAATTTATAAAATTTTACATAATTTTAAAAGCTTTCAGATTATCTACTACCTATCTTGAAATACAAATTCTCATTTTCATCGTCTGGGAAGTCTTTTTCGTGACGTTCTAACCATCTTTGATGAACAATTTGTCAAGAAATGTGCCAAAAGAGAACTCATAAAAGTTTAATTTTCGACTACGACCGGACCTTCTACCAAAAAAATCTTCATCGAAATAATCACAGGTATAATCAAAGAATATTTAAATATAATTATTTTTTTTGGTAGAATGTCCGGCCCTATGCGCAATTATCGATCAAATTTCATGATATCTCACAAAAATACCGGAAATGCCAATCCTGGCTTGGTTTTGGGCTCTATATCTTCTTAAGACATGTCCGGAATCTCACAACTTCGCACGTTTTCGAAAGACAAATTGTTCTCCTTTCCTTTTGTTGATAATTTAGAAACATTGTCTGTGTTTGAAAACATACGAAAACTTTAGGCCGATATCGCCGTTCGTGGTTCTGGTCCTTTATCTGTAAATAAAACTCCTAGTAATCACTGTCCAACCCCCCCCCCCCTCTACCTAACCCCCATTTCCAAGGCTAACCCCACAGACCATTAATGCATGTAGTTAATACAAGGAGGATAACTAATGCCATGAACAGATCTAAGATAAAAATCCAGGAGATGTACAAAGTCTTTGATAAAGTGAGAAGTGGAAAAGTCAGAATTCACATGTTTATGTGGTAATATTATTACAGGACCAGGGTATCCCATTCCATATCTAGGTCAGATTTATCTGTATTAAAATTACATTTTTGTAGTACTACAGGTATATAGTATACTAATATTGTTGTAAGACCTGTGTTAAATTTGCACAGAGTGACAGAAACATTTTTACTTAGCTACATCCTGAAAATAGGGTAGTTTTAATGTAAGAAATGAAGTATACATGGTATTTATATCGTAACTAATAAAAATAAATAAACTCAAAGAATGTTGCAAAAGTTAATATTTGGAGCTTTAATGATCCATTCATATTTGATGTAGAATGTGGATCCAGTCAGATGGGACTGGGGGGAGGGGTCCAGTATATGGTTTTGAGAAAAAAAAATTACGGGAAAATCATAGGTTTTTTTTGCATATTTCTTGACTTCCCCTTCATCAGACCCCACTAGATCCACGCTTTTATGTTATACATTTTCTTAACTTTATTCAGAAATAAATTACTCGAAGTAGAAGCTTTTTTCGCTTGATTGTACATGCGTAAATTGAAACGTATATGTTGTAAACAAAATAGAGTTATCGTTCTTGATACTGACTTGTGATGGAAATCGGCGAAGTTTTATGTGAATACGGGCGTATACCATGGAAAATCTTTATGAATTATTATTATGGATAAATATGCAATCATTTAATCCCGCTCAGTACCCGGTATACGATCGTTATCACGAATTTTGACAGCTCTGAATATTTCAATTCCTTCCCGCGATATGTAAATGACTTGGAAATCCCCTTATTTATTCATATACCAGAGGGTCAAAGTATCAAGCTTTGATGTCATAGGTTTTTCGGAACAAAAACTGCTAGATTTATCCATAACAGCCCGTAAAAGATACCGAGGCGAGTCGAGACGTTTTTGGCGGACATACTGAATCAATGTCACGTTGCGCCCTCTAGCGAGCGTGGTTGTTGCTATTATATGTTTGGAACACTTCATCGGAGGGTGGCATTCAGACGATCGTATATTGACGTAATGACGAAACCTCACGCCAACAATTTTTGAGTAGATCTACAAACAGAAGGATTATGCATTTCTAAGTGATATTTCTTTATATTTATTACCATCTCTGTTTTGTGCCTTTTATATGATCACTTCATATTTGTTACAGTGCCTTATTGACATATGTGATGTGAATATGTTAGATACTGAATCCAAGTCGTTTGTTATGTTTATCTGATGCCTACCCCCTGCTACAATAATGTTCTTATTTTTTTTAATTTGGAACCAAAAAAAAAATTATATACTTCGAATCTCGACAAATTTTCCCCATGAGGTGTCCAAGTCATCATTGGTGTCAACTGGTTTAAACTTGGAGATCAGAGAATATTGGAGATTAAGATATAGGGTAGTGGAGGGTAATCTCGGATAATCTTTTCTGTGACTCATATATATAATCGGTATATGACTCCCCACAATGTAGTGGTGGTAAAATCAAGAAACAAACATGAAAAGGGAGTATCTAGGCTCAAAATAGTACAAACAATCTCATTGGATGATCAAAATTTGTTTGACATTGGATGATCAAAATTTGTTTGATGTTTGAAAAGAAAGGCAACAGGTGCCCGTAGGGTAAAGTAGGACACACGTAGGGTAAAGTCAGACATATGATTCAGAGCATCATATTCCACACTAATTCTACCATACACACGGAGGAAATGCTTTCAATGACCACAAAGAACTGATATATACATCTTTTGATCTATTCTCAAATGGAAAACGACCCTCTGTGTGTGGGGTTTATCACTTATCTTATTTTTGCGTCCTGAAGATTCGCACAATGGAGCTACCACAAGAGCATTAACCCACTGATTGATGCCCGCTCCTAGTTTACAAGAAACTTGCGTAGTAGTTGGAGTTTATCTCCTATGATAAGTACAATGTAGATCATGAATACATGTAAGAAATTATGGCAAAGCCGGGTTAGCGCAGTGGTAGCGCGCGCACTAAATCTCACCTCTAAGGTCCCGGGCTCGAATCCCAGATTCGGCAGAGGGTCTTATGTGGGAGGAAAGGTGGTCCCCCACCCAGGCCTCTGTATGGGGTTTTTTCTCCGGGTACTCCGGTTTCCTCCTGCTCTTTGGACCTCCTCTCGCCAACATGAGACGTTAATATAAGTTGTGAAACTTGTTTGTTAAACATTGTAACATAAATAAGGTGTAAATGTTTTAAGAAATTAGAAATTCGGGTATCTTATTTACAGTGTTAAGACTGCTTGCTTCTAATATAGTCTTTAAATAAGTCATGAATGTTTTTATGAATTTGTTTGCAGGAAATGTGCTGTTCGAATTATAAAAAAAAAAACATGCATCGAAAAATAAAATTCATTCAGTAGAAATTGTCATGCTGAGAGTTGTGACACTGAAGAATTTTCTTATCGCCATTCATGATATTTATAGAACAGCTATTTCGCAGTTTCTTTTTCAAAGATTTTCTTTTTTTTCTTCTTTTATCCGATCCTTTTCTCTTCTCCTGAAGTACTTCTTCTGACGTCAATAAGATATGTTTATTTACATTTCTAGCTGTTTTTCCTTTTGTCACACTCGTTGATTTTGGTAGAAATATGTCTTCCACTGAATTATTCCACAAGTCACTTAGTACAGTTAGAGTCTCCGAATCATCATATTTTGTGACTTCTATTTTGCCATCATTTATCAGCTTAAGAAGAAGAGGATCGTCTGTCTCTGGAACTCCATCGCTATTATGAATTTAAATGAAAGATTGATTTATACGTATTTACAAAATCGACGTTTCTACAATGTAGATACTAATGTAAAGCTATAAGAGACATGCACATGTGAATTATCGTATTTGTCAGCACTTAAGTTCTTTCAATGACATTTACTTATAAAGGATATATATATCAATAAACGGAGAAAAAAAATGCTTAAAACTAGTATAACCAGAAAAAGGAATACTAACAAACTGAAATAATAAAAAACTACTGCTGATCAGAAGAATCAAAGAAAACAGAAACACAAATGAAATGAATTAGAAAAACAAAACGATTTATAAAAAAAACTGAATTCCTCAAACGTTACGATTCAATTTCTGAAGTCCAAGGAAAGAATGTTGTCCTCTGTGCATGCCTCTTCTCTCAAAGCTTCAACAGAATTTGCCAACAAAACATGACGACCGCCTACATCGCCTCCTTGCGGAAAAGGAATGTCAACCATGCCTAGCAGAGGAGGAGGAGTACCAACCATGCCTAGCAGAGGAGGAGTAGGAATGACAACCATGCCTAGTAGAGGAGGAGTAGGAATGACAACCATGCCTAGCAGAGGAGGAGTAGGAATGACAACCATGCCTAGCAGAGGAGGAGTAGGAATGACAACCATGCCTAGCAAAGGAGTAGGAATGTCAACCATGCCTAGCAGAGGAGGAGTATCATCAGACTCAATGGGGGGGAGGGGGGGGTAAGGGTAGTATTGTTGTTGATCAGAGGGATGAATTCAGAACTTGGTGATTGAGAGTATGATCAGTGCTGGGTTGATTGAGGTTAACGTCTGCAATTTGTTGACTGGGGACTAATCAGAGCTTGGTCGTGGTCTTATCTCAGTTGGTTGAGAAGAAGCATGGCATCCTTTAGTATAGCATGTTGAATGGGTATATGCCACATGCCTTGAAACCACTAGGACAAAGCCGCTTCCCACTGCTTTCGTGAATATCGAAGGAAAAGTCAATTTATTAATAAGATGGAGATGATCAGGAAACAGGAATTCAGAACTGAACTGATCATAAAAAGTGCCCAAAGGACCCAAAACAATCCTGTCCAGTAGTTGCAACATGTGCGCATAATAAGAGGGCAAACCATACAAAATTATTCCGTTTTCAATGGCCAGTTCAAGAAAAGCAAGACATTCTTGTGGCGGTCTAGAATCACGATCTGAGCTTAAGGTATCAAGAAGTTCATATAAGGGTTTTTTGTGAAAGTTCAAGGTCATTTATGAACAAGGAAATTTGCAATACGACAGTGAAAACTAGACTTGCAGTTATACCGGTGTAGGTCATTTATGATAATTCCTGAAAGGTCAAGGCCACCCATGAAAAGGATTTTAGAATTTTATGTATTTGACCTTTTCTTATAAATCAGATCAACTGAATTCATAATTTTCTTTTCTATATTTTTTGTTTTGGACTGATTTTTTACTGTTTTTTTTTTCTATTGGGTTTGTTTTACCGATTTACTTTCTGTTCCGTTTTTTTTTTTAATTTTTAATATACATTCATTTTGTTTCTTTGCCGGGGGTGTTTCTTGTTTTAATGATATATCGATGTTGATTTATTGGACCCTCTGGCTTTTGATTGCAGAAAACAAAGTGCAAAAATTCTTGCAAAAATATAGAGTTGGAACCTACGACAATATTAATATAGACACTTATTTCACGTTGCAGTGTGGAGCAGTTAAAATCGTTCCCCGTGACCTGATGTTTGTCAAGTGTATTAATTACTTCTTTCGAGCTCTGTCACCAGAAAGAAGCTTTGTTTCAGCCTTTCATCTATGTGACATCATATATATATTTTTGCTATTTCGGAAACTAGCCATTTCACCCATAAATATAATCGAAATTAAAGGAGTTGAACATTTAGCACCATTACTCCAATGTTATTTGGAACATAGATTTCATTTAGATATGCTACTGAATCGACCCCACAGGAAATTTGGAGCCGCGCACTCTTTGTAATGTAAATGTAAAAATCTAACTTAAAAAAATTAAAGAGGGCGCTACTGAAATTATTTTTGGTGGCTCCGCTGAAAGCATCACTGATGAGAATTTAATATTCGAAACACCTGTCTGGTGCATGGAAATTGGTTTGGAATTTTCTTGAAGAAGGTATAGAGTTGGAACCCTTCGACATTATTGGTTGTAAATAACTTTTACTTTGTACAAACTAGCTTTGAACCTAGGTCAAATAGCAAAAGTGCTTTATGATTTTTCTTCAACTTTTTGATCAATTATACAGTAGGGTCAATATAAGCCTATTATCAGGAAACTTGCAATACTATATCTACAATTATTTATCTTTTGGCTGGGTGAGCTTGAATGGAGGGCATTTCGGGGTGGTGGCAATGACAAATATGGATTCAAATTCACAGTACAAAATCGATAATTCAGGAAACCATTAACCGAAGGCATACAATTGTTTAACGTCTTCTAATTCATTGGCATCATTTGCTTCCTTTTGCTTCGACACTACCAATGACAAATATGGATAATGACCATATCCCTGTCTACAGTACAAAATCGATAATTCAGATAATCAGAAACCGAAGGCATACAAAATCAGGATAAAACAGGAACCAAAGCAAACAAAAACAAAAACCTCCACCATATGAAAAGAAGCGAACTCCCGATATGAGAGTGAGACCAGGTGCCCAGGGAGAGTAAGCATCTCCTGCTTGCATGCAACACACGTCGCTTCAATTCGGTAGAACTGTCACATCCGGTTACTTCCATTTTGGAAGATATAGAGTACAATCTTTGGTTGGATGGTTCAAATGGTCTATGACAGAATATCATCCACCATTCTGGATAGTGGGACATCATAGTGTATGACGAGTTCCCCATATCGACCGTAGAACTTCCTCAGTGACGATGTAAGTCGGTCACAAACATATCCCTGACTGAGAAGCTTATCTGAGAGACGCCTAGCTCTCAGAACAAAATCCGTATATTTGGTACTTGCTCTGGCATAGCGTATCAACTGAGATATGAACACGCCATAAGCAGGCGATGAAGGGATGTTGCTACTCAGAAAAGGAAAGTTCGTAATGCTGAAATTGAAGTAGTCACGTTTGTCATAGAGTGAGGTGTTCATGTGACCATCAGTGTCGTAGGACAACATTATGTCCAAATAGGATGCTGAATTATTTGTCTCTGTAGTTTCTTTGACTTCAAGCTCCGAAGGATAGATACTGCTCAGGTAATCCGCGAATTTTGGATTATTGATGGACAACACATCGTCTATGTATCTGTAAGTGAAGTTGAAAACCAAAGATTTCTATATAGAAATGACCTGAGACAGTGCAGTTCATGTTTTATATTGTTTTCATTTTCGAGCATGAACATCGACGGCGGGTGCCAATAGGGGATGCTTACTCCTCCCGGGCACCTGGTCCCACCTCTGGCTTGCTAGGGGTCCGTCGATGCTCAATTTGGAGTGCTCTATTGTGAGTGCTGTTGAGATTGTCGTCCGGATCATCTTTAATTCATTTGTGTCACAATTATGCCCTTTGCCGTGTGGAGCTCGTAAAAAAGTTCCCCGCGAGGGGTTTGACAGTAAGTGTTTTGAATATTTTCCCTGACATGATCGCTATAGCACTTCCTATATAGAAATGACTTGAGACAGTGCAGTTCATGTTTTTTATTGTTTTCATTTTCGAGCATGAACATCGACGGCGGGTGCGGCTAGGCAACAGGGGATGCTTACTCCTCCCGGGCACCTGGTCCCACCTCTGGCTTGCTGGGGGTCCGTCGATGCTCAATTTGGTGCTCTATTATGAGTGCTGCTGAGATTGTCGTCCGGATCATCTTTAACTCATTAGAAGTGACGTATCTGTTCCCTTCAGAGACCAAAGATTGAACGAATTCAGCTTAGTACGAGTAAAGAAAAATGTTGGCAAGGAGTGGTGTACAATTTGTTCCCATTGGAATTCGAACAGTTTGCTGGAAGACCTTTCATCCAAACACCACAAAAATGTTGTCGATCAGGAAGTTTAACATCTGAATAATATCTGCTTCAGTGTACTTTTATTTTTAGAATCGATTTTTTCTTTAACGAAGTAGGTTTTGTCATAATTGATAACAATAAATCTATATTTGCGATTGCCGTTCTTGCTTGTAAACGCATTTCCAATCTTTCCAGTTTTTCTTGCAATTTAGAATATTGGATTGTAGTGTAAAGTGTCGAAAAATCAAAGGCTTTGATCAAATTGACTCTATTGAAATGAGTGGATTTCAGATGTTCTTAAAGTTCCTTTGAAATCCACAACTGGTTTATACCGCTTCGAGAATATACTGTCGAACAATATTTTTGAAAGTCCAAATTTGATTTCAGTCAAAACTTTGGTGAGCAAGATCGATATTGACTTGGATGAACATTTTGAGGAACCAGTGATGAAACGATGTTTGTACGGATTTTTTTTAAATGCATTTTAGGTATGCAATATTAGTATGGTAAGTCTAAATCATAATTGCCTGTGTCAAAGCCAAAGGAAGCGAGAGCTGATTTGTGGTTATCTATTATTTCCGAAATAGAAAGGTTTATTGGAGTGTAAGTAGGATTTGCAGGTGTCGAATTTAAACCCAACTCTTTAACAAGGTTGTCAATATAGTACTTTTTGCATGTAAATGTGTAGTTCTTTGAGAATTTGTCTTCTGGTTGATAACGTAATGCTCTTGGAGGTAGGTCTGATACTAATGCGGGCAGGGTCAATATTAAAATCAAATTCTCCCCTTGTACTAATTATGCTGATGTCATGGCTTGATCTATGGTCTCTAAAGGAAAAAGATACTGAGCTTCTGACTTAAACTGACTTTAACTTCACTTACAGATACATAGACGATGTGCTATCCATAATTAATCCAAAGTTCGCAGACTGCCTTAGCAGAATCTATCCGTCGGAGCTTGAAGTCAAAGAAACTACAGAGAAAATAATTCAGCATCATATTTGGACATAATGCTGTCCTATGACACTGATGGTCACATGAAGACCTCACTCAATGACAAACTTGACGACTTCAGTTTCGGCATAAGAAACTTCCCTTTTCTGAGAAAAGAGGGTATCTCCAACAAGACTCGGTTGCAACACCAACAGCAAAACAAAATTATATGTTAATTTCTACTATGAAAATCCAAAGAATTAGTGCACGTTCTAGCGGACCGGATGAATTGCGATATGTAAATACCGTATGACGGTAGTCTGGGAACGTCACCGGCAAGCCAGGGGAAATTTACTATTGAATATAAAATCATCTCTTTTGTCATAAATACTTGTATGAATTTCGTCGTTTGTAAATTTGATATTTAGGTCCAAAAAATGTGTTTCTGTATTTACCTTGTTGAGTGTCAATTCCTGTGGATAAATTTCATTCTTATATGTATCAAAAACAGGATTGTTAATAGTGAGAATATCATCCAGGTACCTAGACATATAAGTTAAGCATTTCAAATCATCAAATTGTCTGTTCTTATGAAGATTTTGGATAAATTCTTTTTCATAAGTGTATAAAAATAAATCTGCAACAAGAGGCGCACAGTTGGTACCCATAGGAATCCCTGTTCTGAGTAGCAACGTCCCTTCATCTCCTTCTTATGGCCTGTTCATATCCCAATTGATACGTTATACCAGAGCAAGAAGCTAATATACAATTCTGAAAGCAAACGTCTTTCAGATAAGCTCAGTAAGGGATACGTTTGTGATCGACTAACATCGTCACTGAGGAAGTTCTACGGTCGATACGGGGAACTCGCCATACACTATGACGTCCCATTGTCCAGAATGGTGAATGATATTCTATTTTAAACCACTTGAACCATCCAACCACAGACTATACTTGTATCTTCCGAAAAGGAAGTAACCGGATGTGATATTTATGCCGAATTGAAATGTCGGATTTTTCATGCAAGCAGGAGATGCTTACTCTTCCTGGGCACCAGGTCTCCTAATTTGTAGTTCGCTTATTTTTTATCTGGTGGAGGTTTTATGTTTGTTTGCTTTGGTTCCTGTTTTATTCGTCATTGTGCCTACCCTTCAACGATTTTGGCTATATTTTTCACTGAAATACGCTGCTGAATAAACCCTACACAAAATTTGGAGCCGCTCATTTGGCAAGAGGAAATTAAAAGTCTATATTGTAGACGGCGCAAGGAAAATTCACTTTTGCTTGTTTTAAACTGTTTGATATGAAGTACTACTGACGATGATTCAATAACCGAAACACGTGTCTAGTACAATAAAATTGAAACTATAGAACATATATTTAAGTATTGACAATTCGTATGCCTCCGGTTTGTGATTTCCTGAATTATCGATTGTGTATTGGGATATGGTCATTGTCCATATTTGCCATTGGTCTAGATCCATTGAGGCTTACATCTCTTCTGTGTCGTCATCGCTGTCTAAAAAATCTAATTCTTATTAGCACGTTGTGCGCACGTAATCCAGGATAACCACACCATTTGCTACTTGCGTGACAGATGGCCGTCCAAAGTCGGCACCGGTTATCCATTGGTCTCGTCGGTTTATGTGTAGTCTTTTGTGTTTGATGTTTACATGTCGTGTGTCTCTTTTCCGTCTCATGCTGTACTCGTCTTTTGTGTTTTTGCGTCGGGTGTTTTGGTGTTTTGCTGTTGATGCTGCAACGGGGTCTTGTTGGAGATATCCTCCCTTCTTTTTATATATACACTTATTTCGTGTTGCAGTGTGGAGTTGGTAAAGCAATTCCCCGCGACCCGATGTTTGAAGTGTTTTAATTTCATTGTGTTCTCTAACTTGGCTTTGTTGTAGTGTCTTCTACGTAAGACTCTAATTCACTTTTCTTCCATTATCGCATTATGGCATTTTTAAGGTCGCCTCGTATCAAACTAACCCCCTTGAGATTACCCTCTGTCACTACAGTCACTTTACCATCATCGACATTCAACAGTAAAAAACTTTTTTCCTCACCAAGAGTACTCTTATCACCTCTCAAATTTAGACCCCACTGTCGTATTTTACGCACTACTCCATCTGCAGGCTCTACATTCAACAACAGACACAGAGGGTTCTCAATTATTTTTAAGTGCAAAAGTAAAAGATGCTCGTTGTGTCACCTCATCAACTGCGACTCCATAATAACATCTAGTGTAAATGGGCAGAAATTCAAAATCGAGGTAGACCAAGACATCGATTGATCGTCTCAAGATCTTATTTACGTAATGACTTGAAATGCCAGGGGATGTGGCGCACAATATGTAGGTGAGACAGGCCAACCTTTAAAATCTCGTTTTAGGAACCATTCTTATAAGATCAGAACCTCACGTCAACAAAAACACAGAAACTTTCTTTATAATCACTTTGTTAAATATAATCATTCTATTTCGGATATCACCATTACCCCAGTTCAGACTTTTCCAAAACGTAAAAATGAAAGTAAGACCGAAATTAAAAAACGCCGACTACAAGCTGAACTTGCCTGGATCACCAAACTTCAGACTGCGTACCCTCTTGGTTTAAACGATCAAATTTATGGACAAGGAAACATTTCCTCAGCTTCTACCAATATCAACATCTTTTCAATTCGCCCAAACACTAAAAGGAAATACAGGTCACACGGGAAAAGACGAAACAGACAAAAAAGAAAACGATCCAGAATATACCGCTCTCTCAACGATTTACTTACTATAGCACGCAATGGCGGAAGACATGAGCTGTTACATGCTCTGTCGTCAATACCAGTTATACACTTGAAATCTATCTTGGATGAAGCAGATGTTGCATTCTTAAGAAACACGGACTGATTCAGACTTAATATCATTGTCTCATTCGCACAGTATAAACTTTATCCTATTGTGAAAAACACCTCACCGAAAAGACGATTCATAAAAATCCCGTTTATTAACAAAGGTTTTGATCTTCTAAACATCTCTAATATTTTCGGGATCATCGCGTACAAAGTACCATTCCTCAATATTTTGAAAATTTAGAGCCACCTCTTATTTGTTATAAGTACAAGAAACCTATTCGAAACTTTGTTTTAACTATAATACAACAGTTACAACGGATCCTGACATACTTGAATCGTGTCCTGCTTCTTGAGAATGTGCAACTTCTAAATATCTCTACAAACCAGCTGGCCATGTTGTTACAGGTGACTTTTCAATTATCCAAGACAGACAGACAGCTCCGTGGTCTTCTTAAAAAAGGACCTAAGTATAGAATCCCATCCAAGATAGATTTTGTCAAATGCCGTGAAGTGCTTACGGAAGCCTTAGATAATTATACGAAAAGATGGTGTAAATCAGAAAGAGTCGAACCGCATGCTCTGAATGACTGGAAAAACCTCATTTTAGATATAACGGATATTCGAATAGATAACTTCCATAAAAACCCTCATCTTTTTCAAAACCCACGTTCCAAATCAGAGAGATATTTCAAATCCAAACTAAGTAAATTACATGAAAAATATGTCTTCGCACCAGCTGATAAAGCAGCCAACAACACCATTATCATTTGAAAACGTTACTACATATCAACTTTGATTTCGGAACTTTCGTCTACAAATACATATATCAAAAGCAATGAAAGTGCATCTAACATTTTAGGCAAGCATAACAGTGAACTGTCTTCATTCAATATCTCTATTTCTAAATTGGATCTCCCAACACTATATTGCATACCGAAACTGCACAAGTCTCCTTACAAATTTCGATTTATTGCTAATTCTAGTAACTGCTCCACTACTATTTTGTCTAGAAATCTGACGTCAGCACTTACTGCTATTGAAGAACACATAACTAGATATTATGAAACGGTTCTAAACAGGAACGATGTAAATTTATTTTGGTCTATTAAGAATTCAGGGGATGTGATTGAAAAAATGAAATCTGGAAATTTCCAAGCCAATACGATTTCTTCATACGACTTCTCTAATATGTACACCACACTTCCTCATGACAAAATTGATGATCGATTATCTAATCTCATTAAATGGTGTTTTGATCGAGAGCAAAAAACTTACATTTGTACATCTGAATCGAAGGGTTTCTTTTCCTCGACAGACTACAAATCATACAAATCATGGACATGTAGTGACCTGTGTAATGCCTTGTCCTTCCTCTTGGACAATATTTATGTTAGATTTGGTGAGGATCTATACAAGCAGGTTGTAGGACTTCCTATGGGTACTAACTGTGCGCCTCTTGTTGCAGATTTATTTTTATACACTTATGAAAAAGAATTTATCCAAAATCTTCAAAAGCAAAGAAAATTTGATGAGCTAAAATGTTTCAATAATACTTCTAGGTATCTGGATGATATTCTAACCATTGACAATCCTGCTTTTGAATTATATAAGAATGAAATTTATCCACAAGAATTAACCCTTAACAAGGCAAACCTTTCAAATACAGAAACACCCTTTTTGGACCTAAATATCAAAATTGTAAACGGAAAGATTCATACAAGTGTATATGACAAAAGGGATGATTTTGGATTCAACATTGTAAATTTCCCTTGGCTTGACGGTGATGTTCCAAGATTACCGTCATACGGCATTTACATATCACAGCTCATCCGGTACGCTAGAGCATGTACTGATATTTTGGATTTTCACAGTAGAAATTTACAAATTACCAAAAAACTTTTAGGTCAAGGTTTCCGCTTTCATAAACTAGTTAAGACTTTCTGGAAGTTTTACAAAAATTACAGTCAACTTCTTTTAAAATTCGGATCTATACATGCAACAGAGTACATTACTATGGGTATTACACAACCTGTCTTTTATGGTGATATGATAAACAAAATAAAAAGGAAAGGAGGGGATCTCCAACAACACTAGGTTGCAGCACCCACAGCAAAATCCCAAAACACCCATGCAAAAAAAAACAGAACAGATACCCACAGAAAGAGACGCAAAAGGGACAAGGAACACCAACTCGCAACATAGAAACATGAAACACAAAAGACTACACATAAACCAACGAGACCAATGGGCAACCGGTGCCGACTTAGGACGGCCATCTGCCACGTAAATAGCAGACGGTGTGGTTATCCTGGATTACGTGCGCACAACCCTCCCACTATTCCGATTTCCCAGAGGTCTCGAAGAACGCACAATTATGGTGTAAAACAACCTCCTCACTGTTAGGTGACCACACACAAACAAGACCGTAAAACACAGGGGTCCAAGCAACACAGATGAATATGTAAATGGATATAAAAAGAGGACGTGCGTAATACAGTCCGTGCTCTGCCGGCTGTAGCGAGCTCATATATGTTATCACCCGAGGAGTCCGACTGACATTCAGGGAGGACAGGTGGTCGGGGCCCTGTCTTCTCTAAAGAGGTTTGGACAGGACCCGTCATGGAGTCCCGTCGTCACAGTCAGTCAGAGTGCAAGTCTTAAGAATGCGCTCGTACAAGACTGTATATTGGTCAAGTACCAAGCTTAGTGTCCGTCTGGTGACATTAGGATCATATCCACTAGGATCAAAGGTAGGCAGCATAACCATCGAAAATGCGTCAGAATCATCAAACGCCTTTTATACCGTGGGTATGATCCTAATGTCACCAGACGGACACTAGGCTTGGTACTTGACCAATCTACAGTCTTGTACAAGCGCATCCTTGAGACTTGCACTCTGGTCTCGCAGAACACCTCTAGACTTTTCCATGTAGCGACTTTTCAAAAAAGTGACCACTGTCAAAATTCTTATTTTAACAGTCGGGGAAACTTCCTTATATGGAAGTCAAATATAGCGGAACGACTGCGTCACATAATCAGTTCAGAGTGAGCGCTCTCTCATATTCAACCAATGGCTTCAATGAACTTTGCATTATGGGATTACTATGATAGTAAAATCGTGTGTATATTTTGGCTTTAGTATTGTCTTCAAAATTGCTTCGCTATTGCAGAAATCGCAATCAAAATCCTTGACATCTTTGTCACTTATACTTCAAAGGTATATTTATCGATTCCATGTTGCATTTTTAGAAATTCAAACTCTAAATTCAGATATAAAGATGAGAAAATGGCACATTTTTAATCACGACTTGCATTGGACCTACACATAACCTTCGTGAAATCGATCCATACAAAGATTTTTCTGTACTAGACATATATAAATTTACGTTTGTGAATATAAAAACATCGACTTTTGAAGAATAATGTGTTTCTAATGTATACATTGCAAACTGTTGTTAAAGAAATGCTAGGAATTGATGAAGAATTCATCAGGTACCCCCTGGTATTTGCCGAAAGTGCATATTTTTTCATTATGTATGGTTTTTTTTTCTCAAGACATGGCTTTACACCCCTTTCCGTTGTATGTACTATGTACTAACTTGAAAAAAAATCAGATATGTCACGGAAAAGCATAATAAATAATCGAATTTATTGAACAATAAAATTTATACTAAGTTGAAATCCACGCTTTCTACACCATTAGCAAATCTAGATTTTTTCCAAGGAGGGGGATGTCCAGCCTGTCAGGAGGGTCAACATATGAGTCATAAAAACATATTTACATACAATCGGGAAATATAAAAATTGGGTATTCTAGAAGGGGGTGTCTCCCCCCCCCGATCCAAATTATTAAGTTAAGAGCATACTATATGTAGGTGGCGCCACACACTTTAAAACAAATTCATTTGAACAGAATTGGGAAATTTATGAGCTGGAATCTCATTCTCACAATAAATAATAACTTATCAAAACTACTGTACATGTAGGTGGCGCCACACACTTTAAAACAAATTCATTTGAACAGAATTGGGAAATTTATGAGTTTTTATTTGTCTTTCAGAGAATTCTGGCATGATAAATTTATCGGTACCGATGTAAGGTTGGGATGGGAGATATTAGAGTTTTATTGAAAGTGGAATAGGCCGGGATTGTTCTTTTTATCCTAGTTTATAGTTCTCTGAGACGTACCCCTGCTTCCTCATCCAGGGTCAATTTTATGCTCTCTCTCTCTCTCTCTCTCTCTGATTTTGAATTTGCGAAAGAGAGGAACTGAGCTCATGTAGAACGGGTAATACGAATGATATACCATAATTTTCATTGAGATCACACATTGAACCATTCAAAAGTGCATGATCTTCTCACCTTGATTTACAGTCTTAGACTTAGAATTTTTAAAAACGCAATATGGAATCGAAAGATATACCTCTAAAGTATATGTGACAAAGATCTTAAGGAATGTAGTCGCTTTTTCTGCGATACCGAAGCAATTTTGAAGACAGTACTAAAGCCAAAATATACACACGATTTTACTATCATAGTAATCCCATAATGCAAAGTTCATTGAAGCGATTGGTTGAATATGAGAGAGCGCTCACTCTGAACTGATTATGTGACGCAGTCGTTCCGCTATGCTTGACTTCCATATAAGGAAGTTTCCTCGACCTGTTTAAGTAAACTTAAAGTTGCTTTAAATTTTAATAGGAAATGTTGACTTTTGAAGTTTAAATAAATTTGGGAGGATTTTCTGCTGAAAATAGGCATCTTAGACAGATCCGAAACTGTGTAGAAACTCCCATACAGCCGGCTTACTTTCGGTTTGCTGTTTTGACCATGTACTGAAAATAGGTAAGAAATATGGAGGGAAAATACCAGTCTTGTTCATAGATGATAAATTTGTGAGAAAATGAATCACGGAAGAGGTATGTAATTTGGTACCATTTGAAAGTTTCAGATTTTATCTAGAGATACATAGTAACCATATTTTGTGGGAATTTTTTTTTCCCTGAGCTATGGCGACCTGAAAATGGGTAGGTTTTGCTCAAATTTACATAATTTTAGAGTCATTTTGGGTATGTTTCCATTCAATGTTCTGGCACATGAAAGCTAGATGAAAGTAATGTCTATATGTGTTCTAGTATTTTGAGGGGGTATTGTGAATATTAAGATATAAAATGTTAAATAAGTTGGTTGCCATGGCAACAGATTGGGAAAAAAAGAAAAACACCCCTTCCCTCAAAGCGACATTACGAGACAGGTGTTCCGCGATACCATAAGCGCATTGTCGCTATAGGTCCAAATTTTCAAAAATGGTTTCCATGGCAACACTTAACATAGTTTGTAGGTGTTGACTCTGCTGTTTCATAATATACCAAGTTTGGGGTGGTAAAGCTAAAAACAAAAATTTTTTGATTGTTATGAAAATTCATTGTACCATAGTGTACAGTTCATTTTGTGAAGAAATGGCACTCAGCCTGTGGCAAGATGGTCCCAGTCAGCCACTGTTACAGCATGATTTATAGATGTATATGAAAACTTTTAGTATCAATGTATACAAAAATAATATATTTAGTAGAAAATAGTCAAATATTGACAATTGTTGTTACCATAGCAACCATTTTCTCGCAAAACCTTATTACTGCTGTTGACTGTGTTTTCCACTTCGGCTACTATACGGAACGGTTTATCGAGCTCCGAAGCGACAAAATTTTGTCGTTGCCATGGCAACTGCTTATTAAAACATCATTTTGGACTTTTTCAATCATTTAAATTCCTTTGACTGATAGTCAATAACATGAACATATGAAATTTTAAGACTTTTGTATTTCATGACTTCTTTCATTTTTGCCGCAATACGTGATATGGCTATTCGCATGGTATGGTTCTTTCGGCAGAGTAGTGCGACAAAACTAAAATGCGCAACACAAAATGGAGAGTTGCGTTTAACTCGAAAAACCTCACATTCTAGTATATTCGCCAAAAAAAATCTTCGAAGGGGGAGGAATGACATGTTTATGGTCTCGCGGAACACCTCTAGACTTTTCCATGTAGCGACTTTTCAAAAAAGTGACCACTGTCAAAATTCTTATTTTAAGTAAACTTAAAGTTGCTTTAAATTTTAATAGGAAATGTTGACTTTTGAAGTTTAAATAAATTTGGGAGGATTTTCTGCTGAAAATAGGCATCTTAGACAGATCCGAAACTGTGTAGAAACTCCCATGCAGCCGGCTTACTTTCGGTTTGCTGTTTTGACCATGTACTGAAAATAGGTAAGAAATATGGAGGGAAAATACCAGTCTTGTTCATAGATGATAAATTTGTGAGAAAATGAATCACGGAAGAGGTATGTAATTTGGTACCATTTGAAAGTTTCAGATTTTATCTAGAGATACATAGTAACCATATTTTGTGGGAATTTTTTCCCCCTGAGCTATGGCGACCTGAAAATGGGTAGGTTTTGCTCAAATTTGCATAATTTTAGAGTCATTTTGGGTATGTTTCCATTCTGGCACATGGAAGCTAGAAGAAAGTAATGTCTATATGTGTTCTAGTATTTTGAGGGGGTATTGTGAATATTAAGATATAAAATGTTAAATAAGTTGGTTGCCATGGCAACAGATTTGGAAAAAAAAGAAAAACACCCCTTCCCTCAAAGCGACATTACGAGACAGGTATTCCGCGAGACCTCTGACTGACTGTGATGACGGGACTCCATGACGGGCCCTGTCCAAACCTCTTTAGAGAAGACAGGGCCCCGACCATCTGTCCTCTCTGAATGTCAGTCGGACTTCTCGGGTGATTACATACATGAGCTCGCTACAGCCGGCAGAGCACGGACTGTATTACGCATGCCCTCTCTTTATATCCATTTACATATTCATCTGTGTCTATGGGGCCTCTGCGTTTCGCGGTCTTGTTTGTGTGATGTCATCTTACAGTGAGGAGGTTGTTTTACACCACAATTGTACGTTCTTCGAGACCTCTGGGTAATTGGAGAAGTGAGAGGGTTGTGCGCACGTAATCCAGGATAACCACACCATTTGCTACTTGCGTGACAGATGGCCGTCCAAAGTCGGCACCGGTTATCCATTGGTCTCGTCGGTTTATGTGTAGTCTTTTGTGTTTGATGTTTACATGTCGTGTGTCTCTTTTCCGTCTCATGCTGTACTCGTCTTTTGTGTTTTTGCATCGGGTGTTTTGGTGTTTTGCTGTTGATGCTGCAACGGGGTCTTGTTGGAGATCTCCTCCCTTCTTTTTATGTCCAAGGAAACCTAAATCAGAGTCGAGTTCAGTCATGATTATCGATTATCTGCTGGATTTCGTAGTTTGCAATGCGGACGAATTTTTGCTGAAATCGACATTTTATTGATTTCTTGGGGTTTTTTTATTGAGCCAATGTTCAATTTTCTTGTGCATTCTGTTTTAATGTGGAATATTTCTTGTCAAGAACAGTGTTTTTTATTCGTCTGAAGTGAAGTTTTATAGCAAAAGCGCATAACTAGTTCGCAACATTCTATAAATAACAATAACACCGAATCTAGGAAAGCCCCGCCTACTATTTATATGTTCTTGTATTCATGCGCGCGTTCTCCTGTTATCGGATGCAATACTATCTGTTGGTTTATAATTCGGGTAGGGTGACAAATATGGATAATGACCATATCCCTGTATACAGCACAAAATCGATAATTCAGAAAATCAGAAACCGAAGGCATGCAAAATCAGGATAAAACAGGAACCAAAACAAACAAACAAAAACCTCCACCATATGAAAAGAAGCGAACTCCCGATATGGGAGTGAGACCAGAGGCCGATTTCACAAAAGCAACTTACGGCACAGCTATGACGCACGACGTTCGTAAGCGCTACGTAGCAACTCGAAAGCATTTCACAAAAGCGACGTAGTTTTACGTCTGACGTAAATCAGCTGAAAATCTACGACACCGTCAGAGCTGCAGTAAGTCTTACGACATTGGCTGAAAACATGGGTATAATGTGATAAAAATAGAAAATTTCGGGTAGAACAGAACATTTAAGGATGAGAGTTTATTCTAATTTTAACTTCTTTATATTTCAAAATTTTTGATGGGATAAACAGAAAATTCAATCCCGCTTTCAGAGAGCCAATCGCAGCAGTAGTGACCTGTCATACGCAATTTTTTTAAACGCATAATTATTACCTTTTCATTTTCTCTCGATTCTGAGCTTCAGAACGAATTTTATTGAATGCATCGAACGACGCGTTCAAAAAGAAATCGACCATAGTTGGTTGGTACATGTATCGGAAACACTCAATTTTGAAGTATAACCACAGCATTGTTTACATGAAATATTTGGTTGATCTTAGGATCAATGATACCTCCGCCCGGCATATTTTACATATAAGCAATGTATAAAAAGTTTGAAGGTGCACAATTCAACACAAAATGGAGGAACATAGCCCTTTATTTGAACTTGACATGTATTTCTCAATGTAAAGCTCTATCTAAGATAAATATATTCCCTGTTACAGTTTTCATTTAAAAGTCAGGCAAGCACAAAATCTTGATTTTTTCCAAGTTTGAAGGGGCACAACTCTGCATAAAATTGAGGGACATGACCCATATTCGAACTTAACGTGTATTTCTTGGTGTAAGAGCTATTTCCAAGAAATAAATTGATTATCTAAAGAAGGGAGGAGATCTCCAACAAGACCCCGTTGCAGCATCAACAGTAAAACACCAAAACACCCCATGCAAAAACACAAAAGACGAGTACAGCACGAGACGGAAAAGAGACACACGACATGTAAACATCAAACACAAAAGACTACACATAAACCGACGAGACCAATGGGTAACCGGTGCCGACTTTGGACGGCCATTTGCCACGCAAGTAGCAAATGGTGTGGTTATCCTGGATTACGTGCGCACAACCCTCTCACTTCTCCAATTACCCAGAGGTCTCGAAGAACGTACAATTGTGGTGTAAAACAACCTCCTCACTGTAAGATGACATCACACAAACAAGACCGCGAAACGCAGAGGCCCCAGAGACACAGATGAATATGTAAATGGATATAAAGAGAGGGCATGCGTAATACAGTCCGTGCTCTGCCGGCTGTAGCGAGCTCATGTATGTAATCACCCGAAGAGTCCGACTGACATTCAGAGATGACAGGTGGTCGGGGCCCTGTCTTCTCTAAAGAGGTTTTGACAGGGTCCGTCACGGAGTCCCGTCGTCACAGTCAGTCAGAGTGCAAGTCTCAAGGCTGCGCTTGTACAAGACTGTATATTGGTCAAGTACCAAGCCTAGTGTCCGTCTGGTGACATTAGGATCATACCCACGGTATAAAAGGCGTTTGATGATTCTGACGCATTTTCGATGGTTATGCTGCCTACCTTTGATCCTTTTTATTTTGTTTATCATATCACCATAAAAGACAGGTTGTGTAATACCCATAGTAATGTACTCTGTTGCATGTATAGATCCGAATTTTAAAAAAAGTTGACTGTAATTTTTGTAAAATTTCCAGAAAGTCTTAACTAGTTTATAAAAGCGGAAACCTTGACCTAAAAGTTTTTTGGTAATTTGTAAATTTCTACTGTGAAAATCCAAAATATCAGTACATGCTCTAGCGTACCGGATGAGCTGTGATATGTAAATGCCGTATGACGGTAATCTTGGAACATCACCGTCAAGCCAAGGGAAATTTACTATGTTGAATCCAAAATCATCCGTTTTGTCATATACACTTGTATGAATCTTTCCGTTTACAATTTTGATATTTAGGTCCAAAAAGGGTGTTTCTGTATTTGAAAGGTTTGCCTTGTTAAGGGTTAATTCTTGTGGATAAATTTCATTCTTATATAATTCAAAAGCAGGATTGTCAATGGTTAGAATATCATCCAGATACCTAGAAGTATTATTGAAACATTTCAGCTCATCAAATTTTCTTTGCTTTTGAAGATTTTGGATAAATTCCTTTTCATAAGTGTATAAAAATAAATCTGCAACAAGAGGCGCACAGTTAGTACCCTTAGGAATTCCTACAACCTGCATGTATAGATCCTCACCAAATCTAACATAAATATTGTCCAATAGGAAGGACAAGGCATTACACAGGTCACTACATGTCTATGATTTGTAGTCTGTCGAGGAAAAGAAACCCTTCGATTCAGATGTACAAATGTAAGTTTTTCGCTCCCGATCAAAACACCATTTAATGAGATTAGATAATCGATCATTAATTTTGTCATGAGGAAGTGTGGTGTACATATTAGAGAAGTCGTATGAAGAAATCGTATTGGCTTGGAAATTTCCAGATTTCATTTTTTCAATCACATCCCCTGAATTTTTAATAGACCAAAATAAATTTACATCGTTCCTGTTTAGAACCGTTTCACAATATTTAGTTATGTGTTCTTTAATAGCAGTACGTGCTGACGTCAGATTTCTAGACAAAATTGTAGTGGAGCAGTTACTAGAATTAGCAATAAATCGAAATTTGTAAGGAGACTTGTGCAGTTTCGGTATGCAATATAGTGTTGGGAGATCCAATTTAGAAATAGAGATATTGAATGAAGACAGTTCACTGTTATGCTTGCCTAAAATGTTAGATGCACTTTCATTGCTTTTGATATATGTATTAGCAGACGAAAGTTCCGAAATCAAAGTTGATATGTAGTAACCTTTTCAAATGATAATGGTGTTGTTGGCTGCTTTATCAGCTGGTGCAAAGACATATTTTTCATGTAATTTACTTAGTTTGGATTTGAAATAACGGTTTTCCTTTAAATGTTTGAAAACCACAAAATTTTGAGTTATTCTAAGGTTCAAGGGGCATTACTCTGCACAAAATTGATGGACATGACCCATATTCGAACTTGACGTGAGTAGTATAAGAAGCCCCGATAAGTGGGTCGGGAAACTGCACGTGCTGTAATGACGTCAGTATTATGACGTCAAGTATACAATGACATCAGTATTATGACGTCGTCTTCACTATGACATCATTTATTCTGCACCTGCAGCTTTGACTTTAAAACGACCTTTCGTGTCAACGGCACGCGCTGGCAGCTTGCCAGAGAACTTTCTACACCTGCAGCTTTGACTTTGGCAGCTTACCAAAGATTTATTTAAATTGTAATTTTATTTCTTGGAATGACCTCAGTATTTTATAAATTCTTACAAAGAAAATGAAGTGCATAGCTACTTTTCTGATAATGTGCATGGCCCTTAAAGGGGCCGTTTTGTTGTTAGATGATTTTTACTGCGTACAGAGACAGCAGTGGTCTTCGTGCTTGACCTCTGGTGGGGCACTAGGGACTGCCCTGGTATTTTGTAATCCTTGCAGAATGGCATAAATGGTTTTCAGAACTTTTCTCGTCTTCTTGAGTTCGTCTATAATAACAACCTGATTCTGTTGGAGAATTTTGATGCGTTGTTCTTCTAAACACTTCCGTCTTTCCTCTACGATGTGTTTGACCTTCTTGGGCTCGGGTTGCGGTGGTCTTTTGGGGGGCATTGGTTTGAATGTCTGTAGATTAGGATATAGACCAATCTGTTCCATAAACTGTACTGGTTGCAATTGTAGCTGTACTGGTTGCATTTGCTGCTGTTGTTGTACAGGTATTTGTTGTTGTTGTACTCTTGGTATTTGTTGCCCTGGCTGCTGTTTGTCTACCTCGATCTGGTCCGACAATAATGACATCAGAATGGAGTAATCATTCTCTGTAACTTGCATAGCTGCATTGTTATTCAAGTGAGTGTAGAACTGAGAAGCGCGCTCTATATTTATGACGTTAACACCGACGTCATGGAAAACACCCAACATGTCTGGCGCCATTGGTATAATTTGTGTTTCTTGAGAGACGGTTTTTATACAATAACGTCTTCGTCTTATTACTTATGAAATAAAATAGGTTGCATAAATATAGTTCTTAAAGTACTTTATCATACAAGCTATATATTTCTTTGATTAACATCAATGTCTGTGAATAAATACCATTTTATTAAAATTTCTAGCGATGGATTGTGAGACATGACTTGTGTTTCTCGAAACAGGATTTTCCCAGGTTTTGGCCTATTTAACTTTTTTAAACAGGAGTAACAAGTTGTACATCAACACAAACAAGTCTGTCACATGATATTTAAATGCCTGCTAACTGATTGTAGAATGAATTGCCGTCTTAAAGGTGTTAGCGCGGTGCTTTTTGACATGTCAGTATAAAAAATGTGTTTCTTTGAACATAGTTTTCAATCAGTTATTTCTCAACAAAAAATTTTAAAACATGAAAAATCATATCAAAAGATTCATAAATTGATATTATAAAACAACCATTATAATTTTTCTGGAAACTTCTTAATTTGGGATAAACATGCAATTTTTTGTTACCTGCTGTGTGTTAGAGCATGATATTGAAATAACTAATATATTAATACAAAGTTTACACAATTTTTATAATGTTAATGCATTTCATGTTCCAATTTGATTTGTTTATCTATCAATGTGATTATAATCCGTCATTTTGTGAGTACATGCTAGAACAACCTTCATTGAGTTTTTCTCTTTTATGACGATGATTGAGCAGATTTTCTTCACTCTTTGCATCAGCAAAACAAGAAGAGGAGGTATAGTTACCAAATGTTCGAGGCCAGCAGTAGCACGATCGTTGAGCCACCCACCTCACCCGCAATGGTCATCGACGAGGAGGATTGGGGGAGGGAGATAAGCATCAACCCCGAGCCCGTGTTCAAGGTGCCCACAGTGCCGGCCAAGATGAAAATAGAGCAGTGGCTGGCCTCCTGTCCTACTTGCAAGTCCATCAAGACAGACCTTTTAAGGGCTACCCACATTTTTCGAAAAAGTAACCATGGTTTTCAGACGCTATCAATATAAAACCCCAGTCCCTTACAGCTATGAGTTCATTTCACAAGTTGCATTGAAACAAGACAGACACACACGCAAAAATAAAAATGATGTATAGTTTATCCATCGCAAGTTACATCATGAAAGATCGTACTGATCCCCACAATTTTGACGGTGACCATTTCAATACTTGGACAGAACAGAAAGTCAATACTTTTTTCGACGAAAAGAATTGGGTACCATGTACGGAAGAAGAACTGAGATTGGAAGAGGCGTGTTTCAACGACGAATGTAGTGACTCCGAGGACGGATTGAAATTGGTGCATCCCGAAGACCCTAATATGACTATCATTGCTTACTGTCAGTGTTGTAGAAGTAACCATTCGAGAATCTTGGAAAAAGAAATCAAAGACAGAGTGGTGGCATGGTGTAAATACGTGGCCTGGGATCGTTTCGAAAGTCAAAGGGACTTGCTGGAAGAATTCCAAAAGAAGAAGAAAAAAGTGACATTTGATTTGTAATGTTATCCATAGATGTTGTGTGAAAAACTAAAAAAATATGTGGAACTTGTGGTTTTTTTTGGGGGGGGGTTTGACTTATGGCTACTTTTCTTAAAATATGGTTGGCCCTTAAAAGGGCCGTTGAACTGCTGGTTACCACCTACTAACAGTAGGGGCACTGGTGTGGTCTTCTTCTCATTCTCCCCGATCTCCGCCTGGTCATCAACGCCAGCTAAAACTTTACTTTTTTCTCTATTTTTTCACCTCCGCCTCTATCTTCTTGTTCTCTTCAATCAGCCCCTCTACCCAGGTAATAATCTCTTCATTCGTCATCTCCTGTTTGTCTGACTGGGCCGCCGGTTGGGGTGCTGCTGGATATGGTGGTGGTGGGGCTGATGCGACTGCTCCATCATCCCTCTCCATTGTGAAAACTATATTCAAAATGGCCTCTTCATCCTCGGACGATCTCGCCTGAAACTCCATCTTCCTCATCTTCGATCAAAGTGAGTGTGAAGCAGTAAAAAGACTCTCCTCCTATTATCTAAAAAATTCGATATTTATATGATTTTAAAAATTTTTGTCATAAATTTGTAGTATTTTGAATTTTCCAATAACTGATAAATATTTTGAAAAATTATAGAATTAAAAAGAAATTCCCTGATTTTGTTGACGTTTTGTATTCAAGTATAATATTTTTGTTAAGGCGAAAAAACTACATAAATTGTACTGGATCGATTTTCAATATTATTGAGTTTTCATCCTATTCCTTACATCAACTCTAAATGTTCCCAGTATCTTATTTACGAGAAGTAATGAAATAATGCGTGTTTTCCAGTTTTGCACATCGGGTCATTGTAAGTCAAGCATGCGCAGTCCGAGTTCAGGGTCATAGGGAAGCTTTGGATGAGAAACCGCTTAAATTCACAGAGGAATCGCTGATTTTCAATTAGTAAATCAATATAAGGAATTGATAATGGTATCCTCATAAATGAGCGCAATTTTTATACAGATTATTTGTTAGATGTTGTCCATATATAGCTAATTAATGGAGTTTTACTGATTTACCAGCTTTAAAATAATTATTTCTTAAATTCATTTTATATTTATTTAGTTGTTGCTGCCGTTTTTTATTTTTTGGGGGGGGAGGGTACCAGCTCTTGCGCATTAATACATTTTATTCTCAAGCAATTATTTTTAAAAATATATATGATATATATCTTCACGAATACGGTGCTTAAATACTTCTGTCAATAAATGGCTATACGGGCACCGTATACATAGCCGGTACAACAGAACAATATTGCGACTTCCGATACGGTCCTAGTGGATCAATTTAACTTGTACTAGAATAAATCTAAGAACAAATAAAAATAAAAATGAAACAAATTGTAATCAAGACGAGATCGGGCGGGTTATAATTAGACTGAAACATGATTAGCCTAGCCGGGAAAGAAGCCCTCTCCCCTCTCTCTCTTTTATTTATAAAGTTATATACATTTTTTTATCATTATTTTGTCACCGATAGAGCTCTGCTCACGAAAGCACTTAGACAAGTTTACAATCAATTTTGTTAAATACAAAATTAGAAGACGGTCAGTATCGCGGTCTCCGGGTTGGATTCAGTACGGGGAAATATTGCATTAATACATAGATTTCAATATTTGATCAGCAGAAGTTTCATGTTCTAGCGGCAACATTTATCACCAGAGTTATTCCCATTCACAAACTTCCCCACAAGGAAAATATATATAATGTTTTAACTTGAAAAACATACTAAAAGCGGATGCCCGGAGGAGGCTTACCCTCCTCAGCCCCCCCCCCCCCTTCTTAATATATATATATATATATATATATATATATATATATATATATATATATATATATATATATATATATATATATATTACATTCTCATCGTTGTAAAAATAAAACGAAAATAAAACAAGCCCATATAACATTGTATCATATAAAAAACCCGTGTTATTATGTTGTATACACGTTATGTTGCATGTTAACTAATGCTTTCCCTCTAAATTTCTATGACGTTATCCGGATCACCTGTGCGTTTAGGTGCTATCTGAAAATAGACTGATATGGGGTAGTTAAAAAAAATTAATTTGCAGGTGACTACTCTTGTACATTTTCGATATTTGTATACAGAATGTATAGAGGACACTTCAATTTACCAGGATTTTGCTGGGCATTTGATAGAAATCTTAGTAGTTGTGCAAAATGATGATGTAAAGTCGAGTTTTGCAGTCTTTTTACCACTTGTTTTCCTTCTCGGTATCTGTTCTCCTCTTAATCGTTTTAAGTGTCACAATGCCCTGCACATTTCTAAATCTGCATGATTTACTGAAGAAAACGATATAACATTTCTATTATTTTTTCCTTATTTACCACTTGCAAAATTCAATTTAAAATTTATTTAGGGATGTCACGTGACACAGGGGAATCCCCTTGGTGATTTTTTTTTCTTAGCTACCAGACATTAAAAAATACAGCTTTGAACTAAAGAAAGAACGTTTAAGCTGTAATTGAGGGTTGAATGCCAGGCACTGTAAAAATGGAATATTTTCAGCGCGACGTCAGCGTGGAGCACCTTAACGCAGCCGCGTTTTAATTTCATGCTCTCTATTTTTGATATCCACACTTCAATTTCAGAAGGTCAAAGAGTTGATTGAACTCTTAAAGTTATCCCAAGAAATAATTATAATACCCATGATTTTGTTGCATATAGCCGTTGAATTTGTTTCAAAATGAGTTAAAGAAGATCCTGACGATAATCTCAACAGCACTCACTTACTCTGATTTTGATTTTTTTTACGAAAATAACAATTTTGGTAAAATCTGCTCAATTACATTCAGTGACCTTGAAAATACAACGCATGGCCTTGAACAAGTATCAAGGTCATCTCTACATTAATCTGTCTCCAGTTGATATATGAACGAGATTTTGTTTTCATATCATAAATGGACAGTTCAAAATAGATTCATAACATACCCATCATAGTAAAACGTTGTCCTAAATGTTGCCATGGTTACCATATTAAATGCAGTTTCTAGCAAAAAAGATGCAAGATCCCAGCCAACTTTTTACATTTTCTTGTAGTTAAGGTACGATGCATATTGAATATAGAAAAGAAAAAATCCAAAAACTTCTGCTTTTATGAAATTTTACACCTTAAAAAAACACACAAAACAAGCAAAATAGGGGCTTTGTTGAGCCACAAAATGAAGACTGACTTTAAAACCTTATTTAGGCACTCTTTTTGGCTCCTTATACAAGAGACATAGCGATAATAGCGATAGCGAAAAAAAAAAACATTTCAGATATTCATAACAAAGGGCATTGAAAGAAAAAAAAATGTGGTTATTGCAATTCATAACTGTACCCGTTTCCATGGCAACATAATTCACAAATATGCTAAGTCTTATGAAATTTCCTAATACTTCAAACTTTAGAGATGGTTACCATGGCAACGACACCCCTTTTTCTACATATGGAAGATAATTTTCACCTTAGCACTCCATATTGAACTTCCAAACCAAAAATCGCTAGAATCTACAACATGCCTTGCCAACGTGTCATTGGTTTTTTTTTTATTCTTACAGAGAATTGCTCTTAAATGATCACAAAAAAAGCCCTCTATGACCTACATTACAAAGTTTGTACGATCTATTGGATCGGGTGGAGGATCATTATACTGTGTGGTATCGAGTCGATATATCGTAAATTAAGATAGTGATAGAGTGTAGCAGAAAATGTTATTCAACAGGGGATGCTTACTCCTCCCGGGCACCTGGTCCGACCTCTAGCTTCCTGGGGGTCCGTCGATGCTGAATTTGGTGTTCTATTGTGAGTGCTGTTTCGATTATCGTCAGGATCTTCTTTAACCCATTTGAATACTGTTTCAGAATGGTGTAATTCTGCGAACATTTGGCAATTTCCATTACGTCTTGTAGTTTTGTCCGATTCCTAAAAACAGGAAACGGGGGGGGGGGGGCGGAGTGGTCCAAACATGTTCCACTAATAATTCAGTATTTAACTTCCATAATATTTATTGATATTATTCATAAACAATGAAAGGAAACTCGCCATCAGCCATCAGTACCTTCGGGGCTTTGATTCTCATTATTATTTTTTTTATATATCAACTTGTGCATTTTGCGCGGTTCCATAAAGTATCCTTGGACGGTTGTGTGTTTTGAATATTTTTCCCTGACATGGTCGCCATAGCACTTTCTATATAGACATAACCTCCGACAGTGCTGTGCATGTATTTTATATTCGTGCATTAACATCGACGGCGGGCGCGGCTAGCCAACAGCGGATGCTTACTGCTCCCGGGCACCTGGTCCCACCTCTTGTTTGCTTGGAGTCCGTCGATGCTAAGTTTGGTGCTCTGTTGTGATTGTCGTCAGGAACTTCGTTAACTCATTTGTGTCTCACTTATGCCCTTTACCGTGTGGATCTCGTAAAAATGTTTCCCGCGAGGGGTTTGACATTAACTGTTTTGAATATTTTCCCTGAAATGGTCGCTATAGCACTTTCTATATAAACATAACCTCCGAAAGTGTCGTGCATGTATTTTGTGATGTTTTCTCATTCGTGCATGAACATTGACAGCGGGTGCGGCTAGCCAACAGTGGATGCTTACTCCTTCCGGGCACCTGGTTCCACATAGCTTGCTAGGGGTCCGTCGATGCTCAGTTTGGTGATCTTTTGTGAATGCTGGAAATTGGAAAGGAAATGTCACCTGGAAAACTTTTAATGTAAAATTTTTAGTCCGTTGGCACTTCAGTATTAACGTCTTCAAATCCAATAACATCATTTTCAAAAGATCAGATAAATTTGCAGCATTGACAAGACATGCACGTTTCGGGTACATAATCGTAGTCGTAGTCGGTGCTTCTGAATCTAAACAATGTCCAAAGACAGTTATCATATCCAAAACTTTACCGAAAGACGAAGAAGTATACAATACTGCAACCCGCTTGTTTGACAATTCTATCCTATCCTATTCTATCATATCATACCCACCTTATTCCAATTCAATTCTATCCTACATCCTATCCTTTCCACCTTTAACTAGTTCTCATCACCTTAAGCGGGAATATGATTAAAACTAAATGACTTGATACAAATTCATGCATAAGTAGTAAATTATCTGTAATTATCGCTGTTTTTGGATTTTATTAAAATGAAAATTATTTAGATGATTAAATACCATTTTTGCACTGGTAGTAAACGAAACAAAATATCACAACAAACCTCAAAGTTTGTTTTTAAAGATACAGTGTCCCTGAAAATAAATTTTATTGAAAACGTAGAATTTATTCCAAAGGGTCTAGAGCAAGTGACCATCTTTCGCCGCATTTTTCGTATATTTCCAAGAAATTTTCCATACTCTGAGGCGAATTCAATGATTTGTATTGCTAAAATGTAATTTAACTCTATTCTCGATTGAAATACTACAAAAATAATTTATTTACCCTGTTTACTGTTTCCTTACAGAACGTCAATATATTTCGTTTCCATGTTTTCGGGGGTGACCATATTTCGCCGTTTTTGTTTATAAGTATCCAATTTGCTCACAAAACGGACAAAATTATGATTTTGTGTTTTGGAAATCCTTTGTCACTACTACTTTTAAGAAATTATCTCATAAAATGTTTTTTTTTTTCTTAAAAATTTTTAGATGTTTACGTCTCAAAGGAGCTGTAACGATAAGACGTAAAATCTGCCCTGAAAAGTCGAAATTTCAAAATGGGAAAATTGAAGAAATATTTCAGTAGAAATATCAATTTACTTAATGTATATCTGAATCTAATGTCTGTTTGAATAAATTATCAATAACGATACCGATATATGGGTTAAGATGAGCGGTTTTTCTAAAGATTCAATGGAAAACGGAAAAGTTTTCTACAACATTGTTCCACCCCGAGTTACAGAGTGCCACTTTTACCAAAGGTGTATATTATTAATATCAATTGTCTGACCAAATGTGGTTCTGTAATTCGGGGTGGAACAATGTCCTACAGACGAAAAACGAAAAAAGGGGGGATAGGCTATTTTTAAAGAATGTGACTTAAAAGCGTTTAGATAGATAAAAATTGTCAATTTCTTCTTGTTATACAACGGAACAATCTATTCCGAGTGGATTCCGATGAAATATACACGAATGAAATAAACGATATAAAGATGTCTATTTCTACACAGTGTGTATTTCGCGCCTGAAATGTTAAACGTCTTTAAATTCAATAGCATCATTTCAAACCTGATAAATTTACAGCAGGGACCAGACATGCATCTTTCGGATACTAAACCCTCGTCAGTGATTCTCAGTCGAAACAATGTAATATGGCCAAAAAGTATCAAAATTATTATGTCCAAAAATGTACCAAAAGACGTAGAAGAATGGATGGGATATGATGCTACAGGACCCACGTTTTAGAAATTTCAAGAAATTTTGTAACACAAAATTTCAAATGCGTTGAAGAGACAGAATATCAACCGAAGTTGATCGAACTTGGCTACATGTGCCCTCGGGGGCTCTTGGTCCACCAGCAGTGACACTCACCGAGTAGTTAAAATGTTAAACGTCTTTAAATTCAATAGCATTATTTCAAACCTGATAAATTTACAGCATGGACCAGACATGCACGTTTCGGGTACTAAACACTCGTCAGTGATTCTCAGTCGAAACAATGTAATATGGCCAAAAAGTATGAAAATTATGTCCAAAAATGTACCAAAAGACGTAGAAGAATGGATGGCATATGATGCTACAGGACCCACGTTTTAGAAATTTCAAGAAATTTTGTAACAAAAAAATTCAAATGCATTGAAGAGACAGAATATCAACCGAAGTTGATCGAACTTGGCTACATGTGCCCTCGGGGGCTCTTGATCCACCAGTAGTGACAGAATATTAACCGAAGTTGATCGAACTTGGCTACATGTGCCCTCTGGGGCCCTTGGTCCACCAGCAGTGACACTCACCAAGTAGTTCAAATGTTAAACGTCTTTAAATTCAATAGCATCATTTCATACCTGATAAATTTACAGGATGGACAAGACATCAGACATGATTATACTAAATGAACAAAAAAGGGGGGTCTGGGGGTCCTCCATCAGCGGGGTATATAGGGGCAGCGCCCCTGTTCCAGGGGGCCGAAGGCCCCCGGCCGAAAACGATGATTTTCATCATTAAAGACCCTTCAGAACAGCTTTCTGGGGCCTAAAATACAGCTTTAAGGAGTTGTTATATCAAAAGAATTTATGATGAAATAAATGGGTATGGCAAGTTTTTATTTCATTTTAGGTACAAATCAACACTGTTTTATTAATTTTCTGACATGGGCTGTTTTGGCTTTTTTAGCAGCATTCACTAAAATTTCCTTTGCTTTTCGTTTGGAATTAACTTGACTGTCTGAAATATTTAGTTTTCTTTTTTGAGCGCATTTTTCTTCTCTTTGTTTCTCTAAGTCTTTAGAATATTCCTGCTTGGAATGAATCATGTTTCTGCAAAGATCTCTGTCTACAGCTTCATGCAAATAATCTTTTTTCTCAAAGTATTGAAGTGCTGTTTTTTCCTCGGCCTTCAAATGATATTTTATTGTCTGGATGGCACTGAATGTTTTAATATTTAGTCTTCCTGACTTATTGTCAATGACATCATTCATCACATTAAATGATGACTCTACCTGGGGGCCATGAAAACAACTGAGTAGAGCATGTATTAATTTGCAGAGAGTTGGGTATGTTTTAATGACTTCATCTTTCCCCCACCATCGATCAATTCTAGAGTTGTCTTCAAATTCAGGCAAAGACTCATCAATGTTATACTTTCTGATTTCTTTGTCAAAGGCTTCTCTCTCCTCTTCATTCAATACTGTTGTTGCCAATGTAGGTAGCTTTTGCATGTAATTCAAAAGAAAGGAGGGGATCTCCAACAACACTAGGTTGCAGCACCCACAGCAAAATCCCAAAACACCCATGCAAAAAACACAGAACAGATACCCACAGAAAGAGACGCAAAAGGGACAAGGAACACCAACTCACAACATAGAAACATAAAAGACTACACATAAACCAACGAGACCAATGGGCAACCGGTGCCGACTTAGGACGGCCATCTGCCAAGTAAATAGCAGACGGTGTGATTATCCTGGATTACGTGCGCACAACCCTTTCACTTCTCCAGTTACCTAGAGGTCTCGAAGAACGTACAAATGTGGTGTAAAACAACCTCCTCACTGTAAGATGACGTCACACAAACAAGACCGCGAAACGCAGAGGCCCCAGAGACACAGATGAATATGTAAATGGATATAAAAAGAGGGCATGCGTAATACAGCCCGTGCTCTGCCGGCTGTAGCGAGCTCATGTATGTAATCACCCGAGGAGTCCGACTGACATTCAGAGAGGACAGGTGGTCGGGGCCCTGTCTTCTCTAAAGAGGTTTGGACAGGGCCCGTCATGGAGTCCCGTCGTCACAGTCAGTCAGAGTGCAAGTCTTAAGAATGCGCTCGTACAAGACTGTATATTGGTCAAGTACCAAGCTTAGTGTCCGTCTGGTGACATTAGGATCATATCCACGGTATAAAAGGCGTTTGATGACTCTGACGCATTTTCGATACATATGCTGTCTACCTTTGATCCTTCTTATTTTGTTAATTATGTCACCATAAAATGCAGGTTGTGAAATACCTAAAGTAATATACTCCGTTGCTTTTATGGGTCCGAATTTCAAAAGAAGTTGATCATAATTTTTGTAAAATTTCCAGAAAGTCTTTACTAGTTTGTGAAAGCGAAAACCTTGACCTAAAAGTTTCTTTGTAATTTGTAGATTTCTATTATGAAAATCCAAAACATCAGTACATGCTCTAGCATACCGGATGAGCTGTGAAATATAGATACCGTATGACGGTAATCTAGGGACATCACCGTCAAGCCAGGGGAAATTTACTATGTTGAATCCAAAATCATCTCGTTTGTCATATACACTTGTATGAATTTCTCCATTGACAATTTTGATATTTAGGTCCAAAAATGGTGTTTCAGTGTCTGTAAAGTTTGCCTTGTTTAGAGTCAATTCTTGTGGATAAATAACATCTTTATACTTTTCAAAAACAGGATTATCGATAGTAAGAATATCATCCAGGTACCTAGAAGTACTAATGAAGCATTTCACATCATCATGTTTTCTTTGCTTTTGAAGAGTTTGAATAAATTCCTTTTCATATGTGTATAAAAATAAATCTGCAACAAGAGGCGCACAATTTGTACCCATAGGAATCCCTACAACCTGCTTGTAGAGATTCTCACCAAATCTTACATAAATGTTGTCCAAGAGGAAGGACAAGGCACTACACAGGTCTCTACATGTCCATGATTTGTATGATTTGTATTCTGTAGCGGAAAAGAAACCCTTTGACTCAGATGTACAAATATAAATTTTCCCCTCTCGATTATAGCACCATTTAATGAGTTTGGACAATTGATCATTAATCTTGTCGTGAGGAAGCGTGGTGTACACATCTGAAAAATCGTATGAAGCAATCGTATTGGCCCGAAAATTTCTAGATTTTATCTTGTCAATCACATCCCCGGAATTTTTCATAGACCAAAACAAATCCACACCACTCCCGCCAAGAACAGCCCCACAACACCCCGCAACGTGCCCCTTTACCGCCGTGAGGGCTGACGTCAGATGTCTAGACAAACTCGCAGCTGAGCAGTTGCTAGAACCAGCAATGCATCCAAATTTGTAAGGAGATTTGTGCAGTTTTGGTATGCAGTATATTGTAGGAAGATCCAATTTAGAAATAGGGATGTTGAATGAAGAAATCCCACTGCTATGTCTGCCCAAAACGCCAGGGACACTTTCACCGCTTTTGATATAAGTATTTGTAGACGAAAGTTCCGAAACCAAAGTTGATATATAGTAAAGTTTTCATATGATTATGGTGTTGTTGGCTGCTTTATCTGCAGGAGCGAAGACATATTTTTCATGTAAATTACGTAATTTGGATTTAAAATATCTTTCAGATTTAGAACTTGGATTTTCAAAAAGATGAGGATTTTTGCGGAAGCCGTCCACTCGAATGTCAGTAATGTCCAAAATGAGGTTTTCCCAGTCATTCAGAGAATGCGATTCGACTCCTTCCGATTTACACCATCGTTTGGTATAGTTATCTAAGGCTTCCTTTAGTACTTCGCGACATTTAATAAAATCTATCTTGGACGGGATTCTATACTTAGGTCCCCCCCTGAGAAGACCACGGAGCCGCCCGTCCTGGACAATTGAAAAGTCACCTGTAACAATATGACCAGCCGGCTTATATAGATATCCAGATGCCGCACATTCCCAAGAAGCAGGACATGATTCAAGTACCCCAGGATCCGATGTAACTCTGCCGCAGCCAAAAACGAAATCTCGAACAGGTCTCCTACACCTGCAACAAATAAGAGGAGGCCCCAAACCCTCAAAACACTGAGGAATAGCACCCTGCACACGATGATCCCGAAAAACATTAGAGATGTCAAGAAGATCGAATCCTCCGTCAACAAATGGAACCCTTAAGAATCGTTTTTTAGGTGGGATGTTTTTAACAACTGGATAAAGTCTATTCTGTGTCAAAGTCACTGCATGTCCCCTGGCATCAGGATGGATAGCTCCCAAGAGCTCTAAGTAGTAGATTTGTGAGAGGCAACTTCTCCTGCAGAACTTTACCACACAGAGTGTATGCTTCATCAACCTACAAGAGTATATTAGAGTGTATGAAATGTCCTACAGGATAACAGAAATTTAAATTAAATTATCATGATACATGTATAAATTTCAATTTATGAACTGAATGATGCATGCACTTACTTGCTTCAAGAACCCCTTGACCACATAATCCTTCTTTGACTTCTCTATAATTGCATTGGCTCTCCTCCCTATAAACATATTTTCTGAACTTAGCTTGCTAGTTTGGCTTGTAATATCCAAATTCTTCAATTTTGCAGATGATGTGGCCTCCTTGATTTTACCAGGCTTGGTAACACACAAGAAACTCCTTCAGGAGTCTAACCTGAAATTTTATTAAACACCATAAGACAAACAAAATATTTATATCTACTCTGGCAACAGAGATAATGAACAGAATCAAGGCTAAAACAGCAGTGATTGGGAAGGAAATTTTGTGAAAGGGCCATTTTCCATGATTTTATGAAATTTCTTAAGAAAGTACTGAGACTTTTATGGGCCATCTTGCAAATTATTGGGACTATGGTGCATGGCCACTGTCCCTATCAATCACTGAAATAGCAGAGTAAATTTTACCTGTTCCTCATGCAAAAGATGTATGAGAGGTTCCTTTGTTTCAAAGAGCATTACAAAACTCTTTAACAGAGGAAAATCTGATGCATATAGTCCAAGGACCAGCTTTGCAAGTTTTCTTTCTTCAAAAAGTTTATCAGCAATCCTTTGTTTCCTGTCTCTCCCTTCCTTTGTCAGCTTTTTCTTTTGTAGTTCCTGATTAATATAATTAGATGAATAATCACAAAATCTCTTTACTGTAACAATAAATTGATTTTTAAACAAGCATTCTTCGGCATAAACATCAGGGTAAATATCAGGAAAAATGCAGTTATAATAGCTTATATATTGAATGAAAAAGTCAAAAGTTATCACCTTTCACTTCGGAACTGAAGTTAGATAAGTCTGTTGAATGACAAACTGCTAACATAAATCTGAAAAAAATAGTGTTTCATTCAAACAAATTAATTAACATGCAAAAGAATTGACACTGTTGCACAGTTCAACTGTCTACAAAAATATAATAATAAAAATCTGTTAATAGCAATGCTTCAACTTTTGATCCAATTTCTAAACAACTGACATCAATATATAAACATGCTAAACGGTCTAAAAATAACAAATACTGATAAGAAACATGACATGCTAACATGCATATATAAAACACTTACTGTTCTGATTTCATGTAGTCTGTTTCTGGATGTCTCCGAGATTCCAAGTCTGTGAAAAATCTCTACTGTCACGGGCAGGAATTTTGACCTTTCTGACACAGATTCAGATATCCATGGAAAGTAGAACAAAGTGAAGCAATCAAAAAGTCTTAATGTGTCTAAGGTTACGTCATAGACAGATAGCCATCGATGACTGACATACCTCTGTGGCATGGTGTACTTCACATTGCATATACAACATGCTTCTTGGAACATCTCTCTTAAATCTGCTGACCACTTAAAGTCGTTAAATAAGTCATTGAACATTTGCTCAATGAAATTGTTAAATGGCTTGCAAAATGCTTTAGCAGCATTATGGACGTGATGACACACATCTCCGTCAATATCAAGTAGATGTGGCGCCTTCTCTTCACGAATCCTCGTCTCTAACCCTGTTTTAGAGACCCTCATTACATTGCAAGAATCCATAAGAATGGATAACAAGTTGCTCCATGGAATTTCTTTTTTCTCCAACAACTCAACTATTTGCTTATAGAGAGTTTCACTGTCCACTTTGATACACGAAACTGATGCAAAATGAGACACTTTAACTTGCTTCATCACTGGGCAGTAGAAACTAACAAGGATTGTCAAAACTCTTTGAAAGTTATTGCTCGTACTCTCATCGATATTCAATGAAAAATGTACTTTCCTCATCAAAGATGTTATGAATTGTTCAAATGTTTTGTCCACTCCGTATTTTGTCAAATATGATGCTGTGGTGCGATTCATATTTAAGGAATCTAGCGCTTTTTTGTCTGAAGATAGAGCTTTGGTCAACTCGAGGATGCTCGGAATAAGCGAGAAGGATAGCGAGTGCTCTGCTGCAAAACTAAGTAACATTGCTTTTGAATTTATGACACGGTCCTCCAAGGGAGTGATTGGTGCTTTTATCTCCTTATCTACACCGTTTATTTGGAACACTGGATTTATACCATAAGGGCTTTCTTGGACTGACACTTTCGGAGTTCCAAATGCATCTACAAAAAAGGGGGCAATTTATCAATTTTCTGTTAATATCTTCATAGGTCTGTAACAATAAATACAATTCATTCAAGAAAATTCTACTTCAATGCTGCGGTATTGTCACAGTTTTTCCCCAAACTCACTTGCCCAAGCCCCGAGGCTACCAAAATTTTGTGCCATGCCAGTAGAAATTCATAAAGAAACTATTCAAAAAACTTGTCAAATTTTTCTTTGGGCTAGTGGCTGAAAAAAGTTTCCAGAAAGACTTGTTATAGAAAAAGAATGTAGTGCAAATGTAAATAGAATTCACACATACTTGAGAGTCTGAAGTTTGAGTTCAGTACGGTGAATCTTTTTCTTTGTGTTGATCAAGGCTGTTCCAACCCCTCCCGCTGTAGTTGATTTGCTTATTACAAATAATACACAGTGCCAATCCCTTGACATTGATCTTTCGTATGCTTTTAGAGAGTGGTTCACCATCCACAGCCCTCTCCATCCATTCCCACTTCCATAGATTCTTAACGCCGGAGTCGAGGGCTCTTACGTCCACGTCCCCCCTCTGGACCACTGACCCTAAGCTTTTAGACATCTAAAAACGAAAAGATCGATCCGGCAGACCAGATCCGCTGGAACGATCGCGAATTTCCTTTGGTCTGAGGTTCGGATGAATACTAATCGTTGATTGGTCGAATAGTTGCGTATTTACCAATGAGAAATCACGATACATCGCAAAGCGGCAAAGGTAAAACATCGATTCTATAACGGATTCGCTAAATTCCGGAATTTACGAAAGAGCGGAAATTATTATAAACGAGGGGAAATTACAGATTCTGGAAGCGGAATTCCGCTTTAAAGCGGAGAAAAACCATGTCTGAGACATGCACGTTTCGGGTACTAAACCCTCGTCAGTGATCCTCAGTCTAAACAATGTAATATGGCCAAAAAAGTATGAAAATTATTACGTCCAAAAATGTACCAAAAGACGTAGAAGAATGGATGGGATAAGCTTACAATGTGGCTGTTTAGTACAAAATATAACGGTTTTCAGTCTCCGGATTGCGTATTTTACCGATAACATTGATATTGTTGTGGACCGAACTAACTTCAGGACGATACACCCAGGAAGCGGCGCACGTGCGCACTTGGAGTACACACAACTGGTCGTCTGTGCTAGTATAGACTGTAATTTGGTACGTTCACCTACTCATATCGATTTTCTAATTAGGTCTTCCGACTTCCGTCGGAAGACCTATTGCTTTCGTGACCGTTTTGAAAGATACACCCAAGGTACACATGCGTCAGCACTTTTCTCAAGAAGTACTTAAGCTACGAAGATGAAATTTAGCCATTATTATTTTGAAAGTGAAATCTCTAATAACAATTGATTTCCTGCTTATGTAAATATATCTTTGATAGTAGCGCCCCCTATACCATGTAAACACAGAAGTATCTACGGAATTTTTTTTCATCACCCGATTTTGATGCAACTTGTCTCATTTTAATGTAGAGGTGATTTTCTTTCGTCTGAGACCTTTTGATTTTTTCTATCATTAGCCGTAAAAGAGTTATGCACATGCAAATATTACGTAATTCGAAATAAAATGTTTTATCAAAATAACTCTTCTATTTTTTCTTTGATTTGACTGGTCTAAATTTCAGGAGGTAGCTCCTGGTAAGACCGATTTGATCAAGTTTAAATCTTTCGAAAGTTCGAAAAACTCATTACGTAATTCTTTCGAAAGTGGAAATCAATGTAGTACCTTCGTTTTTCAGTCGAGAATAATTGAAATTATTACAAAGGTCTTCAGAAATATGACAAACCTATATTATTCTTGAAAATGGTTTTAATTAATTATTTTCCGAAGTTATGTAACGATTTCCAAAAATCACATTTTTATAGGCAAAATCCTTATTTCTTGTCCGATTTCTATGCAATTTGTTTCATCAGATAGCTATGGCTTTTGTCTTTCGCCTAGGTTTCATCAGATTTTATCTATTTCTTATTCTTGAAAAGATATGCTCTTGAGAAAAAATATGTAACGGAAAATTGAATAAATCTTGCTTTAACTCTTTAATTTCACAATCGATTTTTATACACATTGTGTCTTGAAAGCGCATTGAAAAGGACTTTCGAATACGTCCAATAGATTTTGAAAATTCGAATTGATGATTACGCAATCAACTAATTCGTGAAAATTAATTATAGTCCTATTTCTCAATAATTTATTGATTTGAATATTTCGTTTTGCCATCAACATGTGGACAACATCTTATTTTTTTCTTTTTTGCCAGACGTCATTTTCAAAATTTGCTCGTGAGTTTGATTTTAAGATGATTTCGGTAAAATTCTGGGTTTTTTTTACCTTTGGGTTTCGACATCCCGCGAGGTGAATAAATGAAGCGATCTGATTGGCTGAATGGCATGAATCTGGAACGTAAATTCATGGAGAACGAGTTGTGAGTTTTGAGGAGCAAGAGGGGAATTTGAAATATTGTCTTGATACATAATGTCATGTTTAATAATATGTGATCCCCTTTAGGAAATGCTCCGAAAATCAGAGGATCATACCAAGAAAGAAGAAGAAGATATGGCGGCGCTCTGAAGATTCAGATTCTTTATTCACTTTATACCATCTTCGACCTTGTGACAGAGCTATAAATTGATGTCAAGTTCTGGGGTGTTCATCTGATTTATTACGATTTTGAACGAATAACACCAGAGGTTGTAATGTCATACTCAGGTTTGTACTCGGAAAAATTCGCGAAATATTCTTGGGGGCCATAAGTTCTGTACTGGTCGGTTACATATTATCGCCACTTTTTCAATGTTTTAGACTCTAAATTCTTTATTTCTCCATGCAAGTTAATGAAATTTGCACAGAAGGAAGAAGAACCCTTGATACACATTTCTTCCTACTTTCATGAAAATCTAATATTTGCTTCTCGTTTGCTGGTGAGTTTTGGGCGTCAGCAGTGGCGGATTTAGGGGGTGCGGAGGGGGTGTTCGCCCCCTGGCACTGACCCAAAAATTTTCAAAAAACCCAATATTTTGACCCATTTTCAGTAAAAATCGGCAAAATTCGCCCCCGGCAAAGGGGGCTCTGGATCCGCCACCGGTCAGGGTTGGGCCAAGTTTGAACAAAGGAAGGGTACATATTATCGCCACTTCGTTTTTCACCCTGGTGTTTTAAAAAAGGCACCCTCCAGCTTAGACAAAAACATACAAACATACAATTTGGTGTATTGTTGTCTATAAGATGTATGATTCTGACATGGTACGTATTTAAGGCTCATATCCCCTGAACAGGTCAGGGCTGTATAGAAATGTGAGCTTTTAAAGCTATGGCAGGGTTGAAATAGATCCATTTGAGTCGTATTTCGATTCGAGCAATAAAGAACTTTTTTTCGGTTAGCCATGATACCATTGCCAATCTCGAATTGTGTGCGAGTTTATGCTTTTATATCTGGTATTTTCTCTCAAAAGGTACCAGCCCACACACGTAAAACAGAATATTTCATAGCCATGGCTTTACATTGTTCAATACACAATCCTGTCCTGAGGCCATCCAACTACAGTTACCTTTTAAAGCTGACCTGTCAATTTTTGACTATTTAAATGTGAAAGTATAATCATCAAACGGATGGACATGCAGACGGAAAGATAATTTATTTATGTAGCAAAAATTACAACACTTAATGTTTCTTCGTCTGAAAAGGGGACATTTACATAAAATGTACCCGTAACTTTTATGTCTAAGATATGAAATGTTCCCTTAAAACGTCAGGGAAGGTCAGCTTTAAAAGTTAATTGTAGTAGTCAATACTGGAGAACAAGATTATTTAACCTCTAAAAGCAGTAACCACTGAGGCGTAGAGTTGTGGTAAAGTAAAATGGTGTTTTTTAAGTAAATCCATTGGTCAGAAATGAGGACGCTCTAACGAATACTGTGAACATGGTTATTTTTGCGGAGGGAAAATTTCGCGATTGTAACATCAAGACATTACGTGTGAGGGAAATTTCTGTGATAACATATTCCCATTGTATGAATGCAGTGGGAATATTTTCATGTGGGGAGAATTTTCGTGATGTCATTAGTTCGTGAGAAATGCGAATATTACCATGTTTACAGTATTCAAATACAAATCAAATACCTGTCACAAATATTCAATTAGCATTTTCAGGTATTCCTTTCAGCTCAATGAATATTTATAAGTTTTATATTAACCATGTTAACAGTCACCAATTTAGCATATATTCTTCAATACTTAGAGAAATTGCTATTTTCTATCATTCACATTTTTGACAGTGTTGAACACAAGAGAAATGTTAACTGACGGATGGACATATGTACAAAGAAACAAATGGAATTGTTACATGAAAAATTTGGTCCAGAAATATGTTTCGTAAATATACAATTGTTCATCACATATTGCAGTACTTGCGATTACATATCGCAAAAATAAGTACTTCATTTCCTAAAAACAGACAGAAACACATATTGATTTTGGAATATTGAAGAGTATCAATTCTTTCAATACACTTGATAAACAATTAAATCCTAAACTAATCGTATACATTATTTCTTCTGGATCTTCTAGATCACATTGTCAGTCGTGGTTTATTTCCCAGTAATTCCTTGAGTTGCATGAACCAATCAAATTATCACCATATGGAGAAATGATGCTATAACGTCATAATATGTGTCATGAATCTCAACACTCTGAAAAATCCATGTAATAACGATCATTTGAATACAATCAAATACATGTCACAACTATTCAAATGAACCTTATCATATCTTATTCTTTACAAAACTTGCATATATTGCATTATTTTTCATTTGTTTATCCATCCGTCCATCTGTCCTACATGTAGTTTTTGGATATTTAATGGAAAACAGTTACATTAATGATCAATTCAGTTTGACATAAAAAGAATATATTAATCAATGTTCAAATATGGGTCATGTCACTCAATTATGGCAAAGTTATGCCCCTTGAAACTCAGAAAAAAATCATTATTTTGTGATTTCATTCAAGATTTAAACATGTTAAAGGAAAACCCAGTGTTCCAGGATTCCATTACCTGTTACCGGAGTTAAGTGAAAATTGTGGTCGGGTAACTGGAAAACTGAATGCTACTTACCCATTGGTAAGCGAATTTTGAAGCATGATCCCTATTACAAACTCCGTACATATGTAGTAAAAACAAAAGTACGTGTACGCCCCAAAGTAAAAGATCATATTTTATCAGTCATCCTGTATTTTCAGTGTGTAAATATTTCTGGACATAATTATTTATTATACCCCGCCATATAATGGTGGGGGTATATAGTGATGCACTTGTCCGTCCGTGTGTCAGTCCGAATGTGAGTGCGTCCGTCTGTCCCACCTATGGTTTACGGACATTTAAAGGAAAACTATTACAGATAATCAATTCATTTCTTGCATATAGCTTTAACACCAAGAAATACAGGTCAAGTTGAAATATGGGTCATGTCCCTCAATTTTGTGCAGAGTTATGCCCCTTGAAACTTAGAAAAATTCAAAATTTTGTGGTTTCCTAACATTTAAAGGTAAACTGTTATAGATCATTAATTCATTTCTTTTATATAGCTTTTACACCCAGAAATACAGGTCAAGATCGAATATGGGTCATGTCCGTGAATTTTGTGCAGAGTTATGCCCCTTGAAACTTAGAAAAATTCAAAATTTTGTGGTTTCTGGACATTTAAAGGTAAACTGTTATAGATAATGAATTCATTTCTTGCATATAGCTTTTACACCAATAAATACGGGTCAAGATCGACAATGGGTCTTGTCCCTCAATTTTGTGCAGAGTAATGCCCCTTGAAACTTAGAAAAATTCAAAATTTTGTGGTTTCCAGACATTTGAAGGATTACCGTTACAGATTATCAATTCATTTCCTGGATATAGCTCTTACACCAAGAAATACAGGTCAAGTTCGAATATGGGTTATGTCCCTCAATTTCTTGCAGAGTTATGCCCCTTGAAATCAAAGAAAAATTCAATAGCAATAGCTTAGCAAGAGCAGGTAAATCCAGCCTATTTGTACTACCAATGATAAAAGCGCCAGAAAATGTTGATGTTTTTGTTGTACTTTTCCCTTTAATCGTTCTTTCGTCATCGAAAGCCTGTAGTGTTGTCATTCTTCGACTGCTTGAAATATGCTGAAGGTGCACACCCAGGGATGAAACAAAAAGTGGCATAAAATGGTTTCCGGATGATACAAGAGGGTGTATTGCACCAATGATCATGAATCTTGCCAGAAATATTTACCATGAATCAAGGTTGACCCCTATTGATTTTGGGGGTCAAAAGGACAAGGTCATAGTACTCTGATGTTTGAAAATGGTTTCCAGATGATAGAAGAGGGTGTATTTGCACCTATGATCATGAAACTTGCCAAAATCATTCCCATGAATCGAGGATGACCCCTATTGATTTTGAGGTCAAAAGGTCAAGGTCATAGGACTCAAATGATTGAAAATGGTATCTGGACCATTTTTGACCCTGTATAGCACCTATTATCATGAAACTTGCAAGAAATGTTTTTCATGAATCAAGGATGTACCCTATTGACAAATAGTATCTTTTTTCCCAATTGTTACTCTAAAATTCCCCAATTTCATATAGATGGAATTATCATTGAAATTATTCAGTGAAATTTTCTGGTTCAAAAGTAGCAAAGGACGTCGCACAAATCGGAGGGAAATCCAACAAAATAGCAAAATGTCCTCCAGGTTAACTAAAACTATTCTAAGGTGTAAAATATATATTTATAGAAAGAAAAACTTATAATCTATAATATTTACTGATATGTTTATCATTAACATCACCTACTTGGCATTTATTCGAAATCGAAGCAATATTGGGTCTACTATTTAGAGTTGGTGGTATTACGTTATAAAAATCAATAAAATTAGATAAAATTCAGAATGTCGTTTTACTCTTGACTTATTGTCCCCTGCTTTCACAAAAGCGTACGGACATTAAAACCGTCCCATCTGTCTGCCTGTCTGTCCGTCCGTCTGTCCATCTCTCTGTCAGTCAGCAAAACTTTAACCTTGTCCATAAATTTAATGGCAAATGATAGGGCTTTCATATTTCACATGTGTATTTGTTGTGAAAAGACCTTTCCATGGATAGCAAAATTTTTGACCTTGTGACCTTGACCATCGAGTTTGACCTACTTTTCAAAAACTTTAACCTTGCCCATAACTTTTTAATGGCATGTTATAGAGCTTTCATATTTCACATTTGTACTCCTTCTGACAAGACCGTTTAATCCTTGTGACAAGACCTTTCCATGGATACCAAAATTTTGACCTTGTGATCTTGACCTTTGACTTTGACCTACTTATTAAGAACTTTAACCTTCACCATAATTTTCCAATGGCAAGTGACAGAGCTTTCATATTACACATGTGTTTCCTTGTGACAAACCCTTTCCATGGATACCAAAATTTTTTACCTTGCGACCTTAACCTTGGACTTTGACCTACTTTTCAAAAACTTTAACCTTGACCATAACTTTTGAATGGAAAGTGATAGGGCTTTCAAATTTCACATGTGTATTTCTTCTGACAAGACCTTTCTGTTAGTAACACCATTCTGACCTTGTGACCTTGTCCTTGAAGGTTGACCAACATTTTAAAACTTCAACCTCGACCGTAAGTTTTGGATGGTAATTCAAATAATAGGACTTTCATATTTCACACGTGCATACCTTTTCATTTAAGAATGGGGAGGGGGTGTCTGTAAGCATTTCTTTAAAGACAAACACCCAAAAGCGGGGGACCTCAATTTCTTGAATTTGATTTTATAAAGTTATCATACATTTAGTGATTTAATAAGCAGTAGAATTATTGTTCTCCTTCAAAAACTAGTATTTATTTTCCATACTGAGAACTACATTTTTGGATAATCACTATATACTCCCAATAGTTGACAATGGAAAAATACGTTAAATGGTTTAAGTTAAGAAAACATGAGCAATGACTATCGAAGCAAAAATATTTATGTATAATCATTCGTAAAAAGACATAGAAGAGTGTTTGATAAATAAAAGAAAATGAAATGCTATTGTAACCTAAATTCCTTAACCAACTTCATACACTGATTGATTATTACAAGAGGAAGAACCCTATCAATTCTCAGAGTCAAAGGTCAGGGTCACAGATTGGAAAAGTTCAAAATCCTTGTATACAGCCTAGAGGGTGAAACTGTGATTGGATCTTAATCAAACTTCATATACTGATTGCTATTGACAAAAGGTAAAACCATGTTCATTTTTAAGGTCAAAGATCAAAGGTCAAGATAACAGAATGGAAACAATCAAAATCCTTGTATTCAGTTTAGATTGGATTATAACCAAACTTCATTCAACATTGATCGTGTATGACAACAGACAGGTCCTTAATCCCTCGTTCAATATTTTTGTCCCCCGCTTTCGCAAAAGCGCGGGGACATTAAAACCGGTTCGTCTGTCCGTCCGTCCGTCTGTCACAAAAACTTTAACCTTGTGCATAACTTTTGAATGGTAAGTGATAGGGCTTTGATATTTCACATGTGTATTTCTTGTGACAAGACCTTTCCATGGATACCAAAATTGTTGACCTTGTGACCTTGACCTTGGACTTTGACCTACTTATTAAAAACTTTAACCTTGACCATAACTTTTGAATGGAAAGTGATAGAGCTTTGATTTTTCACATGTGTATTCCTTGTGAGTCAGTGACAAGACCTTTGCATGGATACCAACATTTTTGACCTTGTGACCTTGACCTTTGAGTCGACCTACTTTTCAAAAAACTATAACCTTGTCCATAACTTTTTAATGGAAAATGATAGGGCTTTCACATTTCACATGTGTATTCCTTGTGATGAGACCTTTCTGTTGGTAACAACATTCTTACCTTGTGACCTTGTCCATGGAGGTTGACCTACATTTAAAAAACTTCAACCTCGACCATAAGTTTTTGATGGTAATTTAAATCATAGGACTTAAATATTTCACATGTGCATACCTTTTCATAAGCCCTGTCCCTTGGTAACAAAACAAAAGTTTGGACCTTTTGATCTTTTCTTGGAGTAAATCTATCATATTTAGAATATTGATAATATATGAGATATATTATTAAAACTTAAGAATGGGGGGATGTCTGTAAGCATTTGTTTAAAGACAAACACCCAAAAGCGGGGGACCACAATTCCTTGAATTTGATTTTTGTTCATTAAAAGCATTCAACAATTTCTTTCAACAAAGCAATTTAGACATCACTAATTTTTTTTAGAGAAAAATTCTTGAAGGCTACACATCTAATCCAGGAAAACTTTTCCTTTCAGACTCATCCCACCATACAAGCACAAATCCAATATCATCTAACTCAGCTGGAAATCAGGATGATAATCCTGAGTCTAAAACCACAGGATTCCCACCTTGTGACAACAAAAAATCCATTGCCTTTATCGAAACAGCAACGCCCCTTCAGAGAATGTCTCCAGCCGCTTTGACGGTGACTTCTCCATGTGAGAAAAAAAACGCACAATGCTCGAAGTTTATCATCCACTTCGGGAAGTCGACTGATATCCCAAAACTGGGGTATGTGGTCTGTACTTCTTTGAATGTACCCTCACCGCAAGCAGGTGTTGCAGCTCAGTCGCAAACTGGGGTTCAACTTGCCTCCATGGCAATGGATGGTGAGCCCAGTATAAAAAAAGAAAACAAAAGGATGCAACAAATTTCTGTTAAAAGCACCTTTACAAATAATGGCATAGAAATAGAAAAAAAGACACACTTTCATCAAATGAATACTGTGAAATATATAAAACAAATGAAAATACTGCTGAATTTTTTGGCAGATCCTGTGAAGTGGAAATTATCAACCATGCAGATTACACATGTGTTCAAGGACACATTCATCAAGGAAACAGTATGTTCAGAGAATCTGCAGGAAATCAGTGTGTTGCTATTTGCTTTGTCGCAGCATTGTATAAACTGCAGAAGTCTGTGCATGATTGGGATCCATATGATATGAATACAATTTTGGTGACTGGAAATGAATTGTATAAATACATACAGGCCAGCTCACAAATACATCATCCTCTTCTCATGGTAATTGAATTGCCATCAGATATAGAGATGTTCAGTCAAACATATCAAACTCAGATCCATGAATCAATTGCAAGTTTAATTGATCAAGGGGATTGTAGACAAAATTTAACAGAATTTAATGCTTTTGAATTAAAGGAATCATTGCAAATTTCATTAATTGATAGTTGTGCTTGTTTTCTGTGTTTTGCAGATAGTACCATACTTATCGGAAAAGAATCCGATGAATTCTATGTTTTTGATCCTCATGCAAGAAATAGCAGGGGACTAGTTTGTGCAAATGGGACAAGCACATGTCTTATATTTCATGATCTTGATAATGTCTGCTCACATATTTATCAGCTTGCAGTGTCAATGGGAGTTACAGATGTGATTCAATGTGAAGTTACAGGAGTGACAATTACTTTTAACAGACAATAAAAAACTGAGGTGAAGGAGAGGCAGGAATTTGTGAAGCCACAAAATGATCAAGAAGTACAGTTTATTGAATCATCACTAGGATCAACAAATTTTACACCTCTTTCATTTGACTCACAAAGCACAATTTGCAAAGAATTTGGTTTTGCTATGTTAAAAAAGGATACAAATCATAGTGCTCATGATGCACTGAGGCCAAAGGAATGTCATAGCATTCATGGGGATGGAAATTGTTTCTTTTGAGCAGTTTCATTCAGTGTCAGTAATACTGATAATAACCACCAATTAATACGATCTCTTGTTTGCAAACATGCTGAAGCGGAATCTAGTATATTCAGGTCTTTCTTGAAAACTCATCAGAAGATGTTAAAGCATATATAAAGAGGAAAGGAATGCATCAGAATGGCAAGAAGGCAACCGAGTTTGAAATAATTGTTTCAGCCCACCTTTTAAAATACTATATTTATACATTCAGTGACGGCAAATGGCTGGATTACAAACCACCAGGAACAGAACAAGACAGAATAAGAGGTTCCATTTATTTAGACCACGTTAATGGAAATCACTACAATGTTGTTCAAAATGTTGAAACAAGGAACAGAATATTAGAGAAAGCAAGAAGCAGATTGGAAAAATTTAACAGAAATAAGAAAATCAAGAAAGAGAAAATCGCACAAAGAAAAAGAATTAACAGGGCACTGAAATCAAACTCAAGTTGTCGTGAACATATAAAGACATCCAACATGTCAAATTCTGACACTATGATAGAAGGACGACAGTCAGGAGCACATATGAATGAAGGTCATTACAAGAATCAAATTCCATCAATCAGGTTAAATTGTTTGGAATGTCGGAAGCATGGAAATAATGGAAACAAGAAAATACAAAATCAAATTTCTTATCAAAAGGGAACATCAGAATTTCAGCAAAACAAGAATTGTCCTTGCTGTGAATTGCTATATTCAATGGAGAATGAAATAGACGAAACAAAGGAAAAGAAAAAAATAATTCATACGTCTTCCAACACGACGAAAACAGAGAAAAGAAACAAAGAAAATAAAGGGAATCAGAGCTGCAGAGCAAACAAAAAGAGGAATGAAATCAAAAAAACTAATTTAGGGGACATACACAAACCAAAGTCATCAAAGAGAAAAAAGAAAAATGAAAATTCCAACAAACCTAGGGAAGCACAGTCATTGAAGAGAAAAAAGAACAATGAGAATTCCGACAAGCCTAGGGAACAACAGTCATTGAAGAGAAAAAACAACAATGAAAACTCCGACAAAGCTAGGGAACCACAGTCATTGAAGAGAAAAAAGAACAATGAGAATTCCAACAAACCTAGGGAACCAAAGTCATTGAACAAAAAAAAGAACAATGAGAATTCCGACAAACCTAGGGAACCACAGTCATTGAAGAGAAAAAAAAAACAATGAGAATTCCGACAAACCTAGGGAACCACAGTCATTGAAGAGAAAAAAGAACAACGAGAATTCCAATCATCCATATGAAACTTTGATAGATAAATTTCGCTTTGAAGCCAGAAAAGGCCCAGTATATGCATGTGCTTGTTGTCATAGGCTTTTGTTTTGACAATCAAGTAAGCCATTGCATTCCAGAGTCGTACAGTAAAAAGAACGCTGTAGTAAGTTCAATTGCACAGGGATGTATTTTGGATAAATACAAACATATATGCACACAATCATGCAATAATAATTGTAGGGAATCTGCAATGTGGATATGTAAAACATGTCACAGAAAAATATTAAGTGGAAAAGTTCCTGCAGAAAGTTTTGCAAATGGCCTGCTATTGGAGGATGTTCCAGAATGCTTAGCTATATTGAATAGCCTAGAAAAGCCATCTTGTTGCGAAGCATATTACATTTATGAAGATGATGGCATTACCTCAAGGTGGTCAAAACGCAGTTCGTGGTCCTGTTGTTTGTGTGCCTGTTAATATGGACGCGGTGACATCACTACCACGTCACGAAAGCAACAACTTGATCCTTCGTGTTAAGTTAAAAAGAAAATTGTGCTACAAAGGCTACTATGAATACCAGTTCGTCAACACAACACACGTTCACAAAGCACTTCAATACCTTCTGGAGAAAAATAAGTGGTATAAAGATGTAGAAATAAAACACGAGTCAAATGACGACGTTGAAACTGTCATTGTAAGTTGCCAGTCAGATATGGAGACCATAACCAACCAATCCAGTAGTATCAGCAACAGTGATGGAAGTTCAGATCGTCAGAAATCTGCCATGGATTCAGAAATCGAAGTTGAATTATCATGTACAAATGAACACAAAGAATTTGAGAAATTAAACAACGAAGGTGAAACGTCTGTTCAATATGATACATGCTTACAGCCTTGTGATATCGGGCAAGAAGTGTTGGACTACTACTATGATGACATTTTCAGTCTTGCTCCGGCAGAGGGTAAGAACCCTGTACGAGTTTTACAATCTTGTGGAAATGAAGCAATGTCTTTTCCAACTCTTTTTCCATCAGGAATCAATACGTATGATCAGGAAAGGACAGTACCTATCACATTGTCAAGATATTATAATAATAGACTCATGCATGCCGACGGTCGGTTTGCAAAGGACACAAATTATATCTTCTATAGTCAATATAATTAGGATCACTGATGAGGGTTATGTACCCGAAACGTGCATGTCTGGTCCACGTTGCCAATTTATCTGTTCTTAAATGATGCTATTAAATTTGAAGACGTTTACATGTATCGGAGTTGAAGCAAGTCATTGACAAAACCCAAATATGTCTCCGGAAGGCAAAGTCGAAATCTTTCGAAGGGAAGAAAATTACAGAAGGCACATTGCTCAATAACTGCAAATTGCGAAAAATTCTCCACAATGACGAAGCATTACGTTTTATGCAACCAATAAGAGGAACGCCATCATACTGGCAAAATACCCAGAAAGATCTTTTTGCTATGTTAAGACAAATCGGAATACCGACATGGTTCTGCTCGTTCTCCGCGGCTGAATTCAGATGGCCCGAAATTGTGAATACTATTTTACATCAACAAAACTCGGACAAAGACTTTTATGACCTAGATTGGACGCAGAAGAGCAAACTACTAAAAAATGATCCCGTGAGCGTTGCGAGAATGTTCGACCACAGATTTCATTTGTTTCTAAAAATGATCATATTCTCCGAATTAGAGCCTATTGGAAAAGTGACGGATTATTTCTATCGAGTAGAATTTCAACAAAGAGGTTCACCACATGTTCATTGTCTTTTCTGGATTGAAGACGCCCCAAAAATTGAAGATGGACGAGAAAAAGTATCGATGTTTATAGACAAATATATCACATGTAAACTGCCCTTAAAAGAAGATGAAGACCTTAGAGAATGTCCAATGCCACAGCCAAAAGCACTCAAAGTCGTGCAGGAAGGGAAATAAGACATGTAGGTTTGATTTCCCACGACCTCCTTCGAATAAAACATTCATAGCTCAACCAAATGAGCAAAACGACATCAAGAAATATGATTCTGCAGAGCAGGCATTGCAAGTAGATGCTGAAGCGGGAATGACAATGGAGCAAGCAAAGGAAATCTTTAATACACTATGGGAAGGCATTCAAAATGGAAGATTCAAACAATGCTCAGATCTTTTCCAAAATGTAGGAGTTAATCAACAAGAACTGGAGACGACATACGATGTCATCACAAATAAAAGAGTTATCGTCCTGAAACGTGAACCCTCTGAGGTTTGGATAAATCAGTATAATCCAATATTACTACGTTGCTGGAATGCGAACATGGACATCCAGTATGTTCTTGATGCCTTCAGTTGCATAGTGTATATAGTATCATACATATCGAAAGGAGAGCGTGAAATGGGAATGTTACTAAAACAAACACAGACTGAGGCACAGGAGGGCAATCTAAGAGAAAGGAGGGGATCTCCAACAACACTAGGTTGCAGCACCCACAGCAAAATCCCAAAACACCCATGCAAAAAACACAGAACAGATACCCACAGAAAGAGACACAAAAGGGACAAGGAACACCAACTCACAACATAGAAACATAAAAGACTACACATAAACCAACGAGACCAATGGGCAACCGGTGCCGACTTAGGACGGCCATCTGCCAAGTAAATAGCAGACGGTGTGGTTATCCTGGATTACGTGCGCACAACCCTCTCACTTCTCCAGTTACCTAGAGGTCTCGAAGAACGTACAAATGTGGTGTAAAACAACCTCCTCACTGTAAGATGACGTCACACAAACAAGACCGCGAAACGCAGAGGCCCCAGAGACACAGATGAATATGTAAATGGATATAAAAAGAGGGCATGCGTAATACAGTCCGTGCTCTGCCGGCTGTAGCGAGCTCATGTATGTAATCACCCGAGGAGTCCGACTGACATTCAGAGAGGACAGGTGGTCGGGGCCCTGTCTTCTCTAAAGAGGTTTGGACAGGGCCCGTCATGGAGTCCCGTCGTCACAGTCAGTCAGAGTGCAAGTCTTAAGAATGCGCTCGTACAAGACTGTATATTGGTCAAGTACCAAGCTTAGTGTCCGTCTGGTGACATTAGGATCATATCCACGGTATAAAAGGCGTTTGATGACTCTGACGCATTTTCGATACATATGCTGTCTACCTTTGATCCTTCTTATTTTGTTAATTATGTCACCATAAAATGCAGGTTGTGAAATACCTAAAGTAATATACTCCGTTGCTTTTATGGGTCCGAATTTCAAAAGAAGTTGATCATAATTTTTGTAAAATTTCCAGAAAGTCTTTACTAGTTTGTGAAAGCGAAAACCTTGACCTAAAAGTTTCTTTGTAATTTGTAGATTTCTATTATGAAAATCCAAAACATCAGTACATGCTCTAGCATACCGGATGAGCTGTGAAATGTAGATACCGTATGACGGTAATCTAGGGACATCACCGTCAAGCCAGGGGAAATTTACTATGTTGAAGCCAAAATCATCTCGTTTGTCATATACACTTGTATGAATTTCTCCATTGACAATTTTGATATTTAGGTCCAAAATGGTGTTTCAGTGTCTGTAAAGTTTGCCTTGTTTAGAGTCAATTCTAAGTGCACAACAGACAATGAAAAAAGTAGGATCAGCTTATCTAAACCATCGTGAAGTCGGAGTTCAAGAAGCTGTCTATAGAATTTGCGGACTACATATGAAGGAATGTTCAAGACAAGTCGTATTCATTCCAGTTGGAGAAAATCCAGTCAGAATAAGTCGACCCCTTGCTGAATTAAGAAGGAAGAAAAAAGCAGACTCCATTCAAGATGGTGAAAGTACTGAAAGCGATGAAGACAGTGGTAATGAGAAAGTATGGTTGCCAAATTCAGTTGATAAATACCTAGCAAGACCACAACTGTCAGAATTCGAAAAGATGTGCCTTGCTGTATTTTGCTCAGCATATAGGTTTATTGCAAGAAGTCAAGCATCAAAAGACAACAAGAATGTATATGAACTACAAAAAGACATTGGGTTCATTCAAAAACGTACAAGATCAGAAAACGCAATTATCCGATACTTCAGGGCAAATGCTGTGAAATCACCTGAAGCTTTTTATCGCTCACTATTACAACTATTTCTGCCTTACTGGTTTGAAAGACAATTGAAACCTCCAGGATATGAATTGTATGAGTCGTTCTACAAATCAGGCTGTGTGCGGTTTGCAAATGATTGTAAGCTGTACAAGGTAAAAGATATTGTCGATGCTAACAAGTCCGACTTTGTCCGAAATGAAGAAATTATCGATGAAGCAGAGGAGCAATTAGAACAAATAGGAAACCTTGAAGATGCTTGGGGAAATCTATGTCCTGAGTCGGAAAAGCACCGACATGAATGCATCACAGATAACAATGATAGGATTGATGAGAATGATGTCCCCGTCGAATTCACATCAGATTTGATTCCCATCGATACTAACTCTATCGGTTCTCTGTTTACAATCGATCATGGTGAAATAAGCAAGTTAGCAATTGGACAGATTTTACAATCTCTGAATGACAAACAAAAAAGCGTGTTCTATTTTGTCAGAGATTGGTGTTTAAGAAAAGTTCTCTCCGAAAATCCAGACCCATTCTATTTCTTCGTCACGGGAGGAGCTGGAACAGGAAAAAGTCATCTAATATCCGCTATCAAATATGAAGCAGGTCGTGTCATGTCTAGGTTATCTCCTGATGCTGATAAAATAACCATTGCCCCTACAGCTTTCACAGGAACAGCTGCATTCAACATATCGGGTTGTACAGTCCACCACATGTTCAAGCTCAAGAAAAGACTTCCTCTCCCTTATGAACCTCTTACAGAGCAGGCATTAAGTCCACTAAGATCATCATTAGAACATCTTGAAATCTTGGTAATTGACGAGATATCAATGATATACAAACGTTTGTTATACTACATCCACGAACGACTGGTACAAAGCAAGCGTATAAAAGCTCCATTCGGAGGTGTATCGGTTCTAGCCGTAGGGGATTTCTTTCAGCTACCGCCAGTGAAACAACCAAAACAAGAGCGACTCTACAATTCAAGTGCGTCATATCCGATAGACTATTGGAATGAACTTTTCAAGTTGGTCGAGCTAGATGAAATTATGCGACAAAAGGATGATAAAGTATTTGCAGAGATGCTTAATACAGTTCGAATAAGAACGTCAAACCAACCATTACCGACTTATGTTTGTGAAATGCTGAAATCACGAAAAAAGGACGGACCAAATACAGCACTGCACATCTTTTCCACAAACAACGAAGTAAATTCTTACAATACACAGTTGATAAATCAAGAATGTGATCTTATAAGCGAAATACCGGCTAATGACTACAGAAAGGACAGTACCTCAGGTAAATACATTAAACTGGAGAAGTCACAAGCAGGTTGCCAAAATACATCCAATTCAAAGAATTCGAATGACCAAATGCCATCCATTCTATTGTTAGCTCCAGGTGCACGCGTGATGTTGACAAGAAATATAAACGTGGCAGATGGTTTAGCAAATGGAGTCATAGGAACAGTTAATGAAATCGTCACAACCAATGGGAGCGCAAGTTCACAGCAGCAAGTGAAATTGATTCGCGTTATTTTCGACGATGAAAGGGTTGGAAAGGAGTCAGGTAAGAAAGTCAATGATAAGATTGTTGTTGATATTCAGAGAGTAGAAGATGAACCTACGAAGAGTTGTGTTATTCGGCATCAATTTCCTTTGAAACTTGCGTGGGCTTGTACGGCACATAAAGTACAAGGAATGACATGTAAAGAAATAGTTGTGAATTTAGATAAGGACAAGCATATGTTGCATTAAGTCGTGCGACAACTTTGGAAGGCTTATACCTCCAGTATTCCAGCGATAACACATTAGATTCCAAACTATATGCTGATAAAGATGTCCAATCAGCTTTAGCATCGATGAAACGTTTTACAGTGGATTTTCTGAAGGTTGGTGCGAAGAACATAGAAGATTCCCAGATGAATATTACACTCCACAACATTCAGAGCTTGGCCTCCCATATTCGCTTTTTGCAGAATGATGACAGGTTCCTTACATCTGATGCCATTTTTCTGACGGAAACATGGATCGAAAACACAATGAAAAACAGAGAATTCAGTCTGAAAGTAAACGTCTTCAAATTGAATAGCATCATTTAAGAACAGATAAATTGGCAACGTGGACCAGACATGCACGTTTCGGGTATTTAACCCTCATCAGTGATCCTAAATCTAAACAATGTAATATGCCAAAAAAGTATCAAAGTTACTATGTCGAAAAAGGGTACCGAAAGACGTAGCAGGATGGGTGGGATATGATGCTACAGGACCCACTTTTTAGAAATTTCAAGAAATTTTGATAACAGAAATTTAGAATGCGTTGAAGAAACGATCAACCGAAATTGATCGAACTTGGCTACATGTGCCCTCGGGGACTCCTGGTCCACCAGCAGTGACACTCACCAAGTGGTATAAATGTAAACGTCTTCAAATTGAATAGCATCATTTAAGAACAGATAAATTGGCAACGTGGACCAGACATGCACGTTTCGGGTATTTAACCCTCATCAGTGATCCTAAATCTAAACAATGTAATATGCCAAAAAAGTATCAAAGTTACTATGTCGAAAAAGGGTACCGAAAGACGTAGCAGGATGGGTGGGATATGATGCTACAGGACCCACTTTTTAGAAATTTCAAGAAATTTTGATAACAGAAATTTAGAATGCGTTGAAGAAACGATCAACCGAAATTGATCGAACTTGGCTACATGTGCCCTCGGGGACTCCTGGTCCACCAGCAGTGACACTCACCAAGTGGTATAAATGTAAACGTCTTCAAATTGAATAGCATCATTTAAGAACAGATAAATTGGCAACGTGGACCAGACATGAACGTTTCGGGTATTTAACCCTCATCAGTGATCCTAAATCTAAACAATGTAATATGCCAAAAAAGTATCAAAGTTACTATGTCGAAAAAGGGTACCGAAAGACGTAGCAGGATGGGTGGGATATGATGCTACAGGACCCACTTTTTAGAAATTTCAAGAAATTTTGATAACAGAAATTTAGAATGCGTTGAAGAAACGATCAACCGAAATTGATCGAACTTGGCTACATGTGCCCTCGGGGACTCCTGGTCCACCAGCAGTGACACTCACCAAGTGGTATAAATGTAAACGTCTTCAAATTGAATAGCATCATTTAAGAACAGATAAATTGGCAACGTGGACCAGACATGCACGTTTCGGGTATTTAACCCTCATCAGTGATCCTAAATCTAAACAATGTAATGTGCCAAAAAAGTATCAAAGTTACTATGTCGAAAAAGGGTACCGAAAGACGTAGCAGGATGGGTGGGATATGATGCTACAGGACCCACTTTTTAGAAATTTCAAGAAATTTTGATAACAGAAATTTAGAATGCGTTGAAGAAACGATCAACCGAAATTGATCGAACTTGGCTACATGTGCCCTCGGGGACTCCTGGTCCACCAGCAGTGACACTCACCAAGTGGTATAAATGTAAACGTCTTCAAATTGAATAGCAAGACTTCATTTGCCACCACAAAACTAGGGAGGATTCGTACTCATCTTCCGACCCACAAACTCAAAATATGAAAATATCCAAAGGTGGGGGAATAAGTGTATTCTACAAAAACGAATCTGAGGTTACTGTCTGCAATACAATAAGGTGTACCAACATTAAGGCAATGATAACTTCCATGCACGGTGGGAAACTTTATGTTGTAGTTGTTTACAATCCTCCATCTTATTCTTCCAGTATGTTCCTGAACAACCTTGTTGAAATTATTTCAAAACTAAGAAAATTAAGCAAAGCAATCATTGTCATGGGAGATTTCAATGAAAATGCACTTAAAGCGGATGGTCCTATTCAAAAGAAAATGAAGGAACTTGGATTCAAGCAAATAGTAAAGGACAGAACAACCGAGCAAGGAACACTTATAGATCATGTGTATATTTCAGAAAATGTTCAAGCCAGCTGTTCGATAGTCCCAACATTCTACAGTTATCATGAAGCTGTCGCTATCAATATAACCAACGCGGAATAAAAGAACTGAACAGAGGAATAAACATAAGATGTTTCAAGCTCATTCCTTCAAAAACATCAAGAGATGATCCAGTTCAAGTTTTTCTTCTTTTTCTTTTCTTTTTTGAAAATAACTCAATGCCTTATATCATGTTATGAAATAAAATTATTTTCATGTGAAATATTAAATGTCAGTATATACAATGTATATACAATAGCTATAGCGTAGTCACCCATCACACCAAGTATAAGTTATCGATTTTCACAATTCAAAATCAAAATGGAGAGATAGTGGTTGTTCTATTATTCTATTAATAAACATATTATGATAAAGATTCCAGTTGCCAAGTCTTTTTTTTTCAAGTAAAATTGGTCAATTAAAATTAAAATATCGAATTTTAAAAGATATTTGTACGATTAACTCCGTAACGAAGGAAATGGCGCGAGCGCGTAACTCAGAATTTTACTATCGAGCAGAAGCGGCTGTATAAATATATTTAAAAAACTTTGATCTTCAAATTAACATTTTTTTCAAAACTTTTTGGGGGATGCTTTATATACTTTAATAAACAAATAATAGTTGAATTTGTTACTGTTGCAATTAGTTTCCAAATTGACCGTTTTATCTGTAGATTGACTGGACTATTATAGAAATATCAAATTTGGTTAAATTAGATAGAGAAAATTTCCCGCCAATTTATTCGTTTATTCTTCTGAGGGAATATCACGCTTCACCATCGCCACCCTGATTAATGAATACCATGTATGACCACATTTGGACTACACATACATCTCAAAATGAGTAAAAATAAAAGGTTTTGCAAAAAAGTGATGTTTCACCCCTGCTTGAATCTTACGTGGACCTACACTTTTTAATAGTATTTCGATGCTAAAACGTGTAATTAATAAGAGAAATTTCAAAGGCGAACCCGAAAGGAATCCCCTTAAAAATACCATATACATGTAGAATTCTACGATATGAGATTTTTAAGAAGCATCATAGTACTGCAAAATTGTGCAAAGTACACATCGGAATTCCTTCATGTCGCCATTGTGACTATCTGGAAGGAGAGTACTTGCGTGCTATCCATTCTTTTCCAAAAAAAATAATAATAATAAATTCCAGACAATTTTAATATCCCCTCCCTACCCCAGAAAAAGAAGAATTAAAAATAGAAATTCCATCCATGTTCAAATGACATATGAAGCTTATTTTATCAGTTATATACTAGATCATTAATAAGATCCACAAAATTATAAAAATGCTACCAAATTAAAAGGAAAGAAATATATGAATATATTTAAGTATTTTTTTTCGGATTTTTGTATTTAATAAACAGAGTTCAAAATTAAGCGCAACTGACCATATTTCGCCTCATTCCGAGTTCATTATAGATTACACTACTTTCACAAAATGGGACGATTTTAAAAAAAATATTCCTAGGAAGATGTCTTCATTTTTGCATTCTGTAAAATTTCTGAAAGTATAACTAAAAAATTTGATGTTTCCATTATCCTCACTTTGAAACATTTCTTCTTTCCATCTTGGGTGTAGAAGATTTCATATTATTGCCATGACATTATTTACCAGTTATTAGTCAGGTTCCCGGGACCCCATTTTTTTTTTTTTGAAAAAAAAGAGGAGAAGGCGTCCCTGGAACCTGACAATCGATTCCCAGGATCCTGAGAATTGATTATCTGTAAAATACAACAAAATATGGCGACCAGTTACTAGTCAGGTCCCCGAGACCCCTTTTCCTTCTTTGTTTTTGACGAAAGGAACATGACTCCCGCGAACTTAACAAACCAGTTACATATTTTCGCTCTTTAGTTCATGTACAGGATCAGAGGAAAGAAAATTAGAAAAAAAGAAGCTTGTTGTTGCACCACATCTGGAGATTAACCCCCCCCCCCCCCCGCCCCTTTTCTTTGGAGGGGGAGGCTTCCCTAGAAATGAACAATTATAAAAAAAGGACACTTTCGTTGTCTGTTTATGTTTTTTTCATAATCTATTATCTATCAAAAAGCCGACAAACTTAGACGTCCACGAAACATCGCAATCACCATTTGTCGAACTGGAATGTTGTCAACATGCTTAAAATTATTACAGTACTTCTGATTGGATGGTTAGCGAATGCATATTAATTTTGAAGCGTCACGTTAATTTACCCGCCGTATGCAAATTCTTTGTTTACATCTGATGTTTTGATTGGATAGCTACCCTATGAATATTTATTTCGAAACGTCACTTTAATTTTCCCGCTATATGCCACTTGTTTGTTAACACAAGGTGGAACTGCAGCATTATATATCTTGACTAGAAAGAACATGGCATCGCCTGAGAAGCGACGTTTTGTTGGGGTAACGTACTTTTGCTATGTTTATCTGTTCTATTATGATTTAAGAAATGACAGTCCTACTTCAGGCGTCGCGTCCATAGTTGTACAATTCGGGTGGATGATGTTGTAGTCCGACTTGCAGACCTACGACGGTGTTATCTGTTTTTTCGAAGACGAAAAAACAGATAACACCGTCGTAGGTCTGCAAGTCGGACTAATGATGTTGGAATTAAAAAAAAAACTGATGTGTAACAGAGCCAAACAAGTCAAGAAGCTAATAGATAAATTTCAGAATTTTTCTTCGGAAAAAATGACGAGAAACTTGGTCCCCAATGAATAATATCAATGGACCGTAGCACCATACTTCGCAGACGCTCCTCCGTACTCGGTTTCCATTAACTGTACTGGTCGGGAAGAAGTTTTGAATATTATCATCTAGTGTTATACTAATGACAGAGTCTTCATTTCTTTCAACTCTTAAACTTCCTATACAGTATGTATCAAACTGCATATGAAATTTTAAGGGGTATGGACAAACTGTTATTTGACATATTGGATTTTATGTAGTGTGTTATTGAAAATCTTTCCTTACACCGAGTCATGGCTCCATCTTCAACTATTTTAATCCCAAGTATTCTCAACCCCAATAACTACATTTTCCCATATTTGCTAAGGAAAATTACATTAAGATTTTAACATTAGAAACTTTTTAAATTCATGCACTGAACTGCAGAGCTGCACCTCAGAAGAATATATTAATAATACTATAACTTACCTTAAACATTACATTGATACTATATCTACAACCATTTGTCCTTCGATTTTGAGTACAAGGTCTCATTATCATATAAATCTCTTGTTAATACAAAACGGTGTCTTTTCGAACACGAGTTTTTACAGGTAGCCATTATCACGTGCCGATCCGCCCTAACATAGGTAGAAAAAAAAAAAAACGATTTCAAAGTTCCTGGGGTAATTCACTAGAATTTCGACTGTTTACGATTCAATTATTAATTATTTACATGATATATATTAGAAAAGTGGGATAGTCATGAGAATTATAGGTGACAAATTACGAATGTGCAACATTCCGGGGATCCGCCCCTGGATTCATTTCTATGTTGATAAGGCTACTAGCCCCTTGCGTGTAAAATGAAGATACCCGGTATTTTGAGAAAGTATGATCAAAATTGGAGGACAAATGTTTGTAGACATATGATGATAGTAACGTTTAAGGTAGATTATAGTATTAATCATGAATCCTGCAAACCTGTAGCTGCGCAGTTCGGTGCACTAAGTTCAAATGGTTGTCATGTAAAAATATTGATGCAGTTTTTGTTTAGAATTATGGGAAAATTACAATGTTGAGGTAAAGGAAACGTAGTATTAAAATGGTTAAGATTGGAGTCTTAATTCTGCAGAATGACAGATTTTCAATTATGCTTCGCGTCAATTCCAATATGGCCGATAAACTTTTGTCCATACCCCTTAAGGGGTATGGACAAACTGTTATTCGCCATATTGGATTTTATGTAGTGTGTTATTGAAAATCTATCCTTACACCGAGTCATGGCTCCAACATCAACTATTTTAACCCCAAGTATTCTTAACCTCATTAGCTATATTTTCCCATATTTTCTACGGAAAATTACATGAAGATTTAAACATTGGAAACTTCTTAAATTCATGCACCGAACTGCACAGCTGCACCTCAGAGGAATTTATGAATAATACTATAACTCACCTTAAACAATACATTGATACTATGTCTACAATCATTTGTCCCTCGATTTTGAGTACAAGGTCTCATAATCTTATAAATCTCTTGTTAATACAACACGGGGTCTTTTCGAACACGAGTTTTTACAAGTAGCCATTTTCACGTGCCGATCCGCCCTAACATAGGTAGAAAAAATAAACGATTATAAGATTCCTTGGGTAATTCACTAGAATTTTGACTGTTTGCGATTCATTTATTAATTATTTACATGATATATATTAGAAAAGTGGGATAGTCTCGTGAATTATTGGTGACAAATTACAAATGTGCAACATTCCGGGGATCCGCCCCTGGATTACTTTCTATGTTGATATGGCTACTAGGCCCCCGCGTGTAAAATGAAGATACCCGGTATTTTGAGAAAGAATGATCAAAATTGGAGGACAAATGTTTGTAGACATATGATGATACTAACGTTTAAGGTAGGTTGTAGTATTAATCATGAATCCTGCAAACCTGTAGCTGCGCAGTTTGGTGCACTAAGTTCAAATGGTTGTCATGAAAAAATATTGATGCAGTTTATGCTAAAAAAGATGGGAAATTGACGATGTTGAGGTAAAGAAAACTTAGTATTAAAATGGTTAAGGTTGGAGTCTTAATTCTGCAGAACGACAGATTTTCATGTATGCTTCACGTTAAATCCAATATGGCCGATAAAGTTTTGTCCATACCCCTTAAATGAATCCATGCGATGTAAGCTAAGATTATAGCAGCTTACTTTCATGAAAAGGCGTAGACCGAGAACAGGCCAAAAATCTATATTCTTGAGTTGGTATAAATACCAACTCAAGAATAAAATTTTTGCCTGTTCTTGGTCTTGAAAAGGTGTTGCCTTCCCCCCGAGCTCCTCGGAGCATTGACGGTGCACCTTGCTGTCTTGTTTCTCATCATTGAAGAGATTTCAAACTATTTTCAATAATTTTTATCACAACTGATGAGATGAAGAATAGAGGAATCCGAAGGTATAATTCTAGTTGGAATATTGTGGATATTAGACAAGAATAATCCCACATGGCAATAATTTCTTCTCTAACCTGTTTAAAAAGTTCTTAAAAGTAGGGCATTATAACTGCTTATAAAACCGGTACCAGTCATCAGAATTTATTGAAAATATTTGGAAGTATAGGCAAAGAGTTGTAGTTTGTGCTGTCCAAATTTCATGTGTAAGTCTTGAAAATTATAGGAAATTTATAGAGCAGAAAATGCTTTAAATATCGACGTTAATTACTTAACGACAAGTAATCCTCTCAGGCGATTGCATCATGCGACCTAAAACCCTAGCTTGCATAAAACAAATTGCCTCTGATAATCCTGTATGGGGCCATTGTGAAAGTGTAAGAAAACTATGCGAGATCAGAGAAATAAGATCGTAAACAATTTTTTCCATGACATCATCCACGGACACGCACCCATTATAAACCTAGCGACATATAATACCATCATAAAATACATACCTATCAAAGTATATATATGGTTTAAAAGAATAAATCTTACACCTTATCATGCTTACATAAGTTTACACCTATAACTTATAATAAGATGTAGTTCAATGTGCTCGACAAAGAGGAAAATAGTAAAAATTTTACAGTACCGCGAATATGCAAAAAAGAACGGTTTATTTAAATCTAACAATGAAAAGGCGCCCTTTATAAACTATCCAAATATGCATTTAGTTTTTATCAAGGACACCAAATATAAGTTCATCGACCCCTCAATTTTCAAAAAATTTTCCAATTTCTTTTTTGGCCCCTCTTCTTTCTATCAATTTTATCTACCTTTCCAGAATATATGACAATTTTAAACCTTGATAAATATGTACAGTACATCCAGGGGTTTCAGGGCAGGGAGAGTGTTCAAAATAAAACTCCGCATAGGTACAGCTCAGTTGATATTCTAGGGATGGGAGCTGCATTCTTGTAATAATTTTAATCATGATCATTGCCTTTATGAAATAATGCTTTGATAGAAACTAGGGAGTAAGGTGAGAAGAGCAAGCCAAAATTTTCATTATACCAGTGTATATATATATATTGAATAAGTTTACATGCAAAACTTGGTGTAAAATTTCCAGGAATTTCAAGAGAAATTCACAGCAATTCTTCAAATTGGGATTACTTGTAAGAGCAAGATTATGTTTTTCTGACCGGCCACAAGCAAATTAATTCTTTTATGAAAAAAACAAGCCCCAACCCCTCCTCAGAATATCAAATGGACCATGCCTTATTCAAGAGAACAAATAACATTTGGTATTTTTCAACAAATATTGAATTAGAAGATACAGCTGACATTCGTTATCTCGAAGTTGATGGGCCCACTAAAAATACTTCGACATAAACGAGTTCAAGATAAATGTCAGTCGAATTTACTCTATATTATGGAATGTATTGCACAACCTGTATGGCTTAAAGAATCGTTTTTCTATTGTATTTTATACAATATATATCGGAGTTTAAAAGGCTACTCATGTTGACAATGCAAAAAAGTATTTTATTTCACATCTAGAAGTGCCATACACATATTCTTAACACTGAAATTTTATGAAGAAGCGCATTGATTGCAGAAGAGGGCAGCAAGAATCATTTTAGATATAAAAATACCTAGGACTGTGCCAACATCTAGTTTGTTTGAACATCTTAAATGGATGCCTCTGTCTAATTACTTTTTTTATAGAGAGTCTATTCTTGTTTTTAAAGTTTTACATGGGCTCACACCTGAATATTTGAATGTTTTTAGCTTTGTAAATGAAATACATACAAGAAACACAAGACAGAGAGCAGTAAATCTTATTTATGTCAAGAGAGCAAGAACAGAATATTTTAGAAGATCTTTTATCATTTCCAGTGCATCTTTTCTACCATTCCAGCATCACATACACTGTTAGATTTGAAAGTGTTCACTTTTAAATGAACATGATCAACATACATGTAATATCTAATTATGAGTCTGATGAGGTCCAACTTTTAAACACAACAAAATAAAATATGAAAAAAAATTAGGTAATTCAGCTGTAATTTTTTTATTCTGTTATGGGTCAGAATACCCCAAAACGCCAGCAAAAATCAGACAAAGACAGAATATAAATTTACAAGTTTAATTATGTACAAAATATATATATTTCAAATGATTACAACTTACAATACAATGTCCGGATCAAAGTGTCCGTTACGGTCCACAAAGTCTATCGAATGTATGGTTTCTGGTAATCACAAACGTTCTCGAAAGATCGGTGTCCAAACGTTGTTAAATGGATTAAAGTCTCAACAAATAAAGTGTCCCAGTATCTCAGAATAGATGAATGAATCGTGTCTACGAATGTGTACGAATGCCCCCTCAACACAGTTCCTCAGAGGTATTTATACTTAATACCAATGAATTAACCAGAAGCTTCTAGAACAATGACTCATTACAAATGATTAACAATAGAGTAAATTCTAGAAATCACAGTCATGTGATTATAATGATGTAACAAAGAACATACTGGAATATTCTCTAATGAAATAAACATGACATAGTAAAATCTAGAAAGAATTATTATGAAATCATTAAATAACATGACTAAGTACATGTGTACCTACACATAAAGTAAAACTAAAATAATACATGACCCACAACACCTCCCCCTTTAAAAAAAGTTTGAATGTCAATGAAAACTTAGGTGGTAAATTCTTCAAAAATCACTCATGAAACTCTCGATAGTGCATCTGCAATCACATTGTCTTTGCCCTTGATATGGTTAATAATGATATTGTACTCTTGCAACAATAAACTCCACCTTGTAAGTCTTTGATTCTTGTTTGACATTTTGTGCAAAAATGTGAGAGGGTTGTGGTCAGTAAATACAAGAATGGGATGTAAAGTAACATTCAAATAAACATCAAAATGTTGTAAAGCTAACAATAATGCAAGACACTCTTTTTCAATAGTAGAGTAATTCTTTTGACATTTTGTCAATTTCTTTGAAAAATAAGAAACAACTCTATCTACACCATCATCATTTTCTTGAAACAAAGCAGCCCCGATTCCTACATCACTGGCATCAACAGTAAGCTTAAATTGCTTATCAAAATTTGGAGCTGACAGGACAGGACTTTTCATAAGAACACATTTGATTTTCTTAAAAGATTCGTCACAGTCATTGGTCCATGCAAAATTCACTCTCTTTTGTAAGAGATTGGTAAGTGGACCAACAACTGACGAGAAATTTGGACAAAATTTTCTGTAAAATCCTGCCATTCCCAAAAATCTCATTATTTCTTTCTTATTGGTAGGAATCGGGAACTTTGAAATAGCTTCCACCTTGGCCATGATAGGAGTAACAAAACCTTGACCTACTTTGTGACCCAAATATTCTACAGTCGCATGACAAAATTCACTTTTCGCAAGGTTCACTGTGAGGTTTGCTTTCGCCAGTATGTCGAAGAAAGTACGCATGATTCGGAGATGATCATCCCAGGTGTCGCTGTAGATGATAACGTCATCGATGTACGCCTCGCATCCTTCGAGATGATTTAGGAGCGAATGAATCATCCTCTGGAATGTGGCTGGTGCGTTTTTCATACCAAAGGGCATTACTTTATATTGGTATAGCCCATCTGGAGTCGCAAATGCCGATATTTCTCTGGCTCTCTCGGAAAGCGGGACCTGCAAATAGCCTTTAAGCAAGTCAAATTTACTGACAAATTTTGCACTGCCAATTTTATCGATACAGTCATCGATTCGTGGTATCGGATAAGAGTCAGTTTTGGTGACTGAATTGACTTTTCTAAAGTCCGTACACAATCGGTAAGTTCTGTCTGGCTTCGGAACAAGAATACATGGGGAACTCCAATCACTATTGCTGGGTTCAATGATGTCATTTTCGAGCATGTATTGAATTTCTTTCCGCATGTATTGAAGTTTTATCGGATTTAACCGATAGGGATGCTGTTTGATAGGTGAAGCATCACCTACAATGACGTCATGATGAGACGCAATTGTCTTTTTTGGAACGTCCGGAAAGATGGTCGTATATTCCCGCATTAATTGGTGCACTTCCTCTTTTTGATGCACGGTCAGATGTCCGAGTTTCACTTCCGGATTTGTCAGAATTTCAGAATTCTTTAAACGGACACTTTGAGCGAAGTCTTTTTCAACAGTCTCTTCATTACATTCAGGTTCAACACAATTTTCAAATGTATTTACATTGGCCAAAGTGGAAACTGGTTTTACAAAATTTCGGTCACTTCTATCAAAATACTCTTTCAACATGTTAACATGACACACTCTTTTTTCTTTTCGCCGACCTGGTGTCTTAACCACATAGTTAACATCACTAATTTTACTCTCAATCTCATAAGGACCGAAATATCTAGCTTGCAAAGGATGACCAGGGATAGGCAAAAATACAAGAACTTTATCGCCTGGTTTAAAAACTCTGTTTCTAGCATCTTTGTCATACCATGTTTTCATTTTCATTTGTGATGTTTTGAGATTTTCTTGAGCCAATTTGCAAGCATTATATAATTTCTCTTTGAAATTAGACACGTAGTCTAAGAGATTCAAATCGCTAGTCTCAGTCAACCATTTTTCCTTCAATAACTTCAATGGTCCCCTGACCGTATGCCCAAAAACTAGCTCAAAGGGACTGAACCCCAGGGACTCCTGAACCGCTTCTCGTGCCGCAAACAACACGAGGTGAACCCCTTCATCCCAGTCTTTTCCATACTGGTGACAATATGTTTTCATCATAGTTTTAAGGGTTTGATGAAAGCGTTCAAGTGCCCCCTGGGACTCAGGATGGTACGCAGAAGACTTATACTGCCTGATACCTAGCTCATGCATAACCTGCTGAAACAATCCTGACATAAAATTCGAACCCTGATCTGACTGAATAGCCTTGGGAGCACCTACGAAACTGAAAAACTTTGTAAGGGCCTTAACTATGGTCTTTGCCTTAATATTCCTAAGAGGTATGGCCTCAGGAAATCTAGTCGAAGTACACATAATTGTCAGTAAGTACTGATTACCTGACCTAGTCTTAGGCAAAGGACCTACACAATCAACTAACACCCTACTAAAAGGTTCCTCAAAGGCTGGAATGGGTTGGAGGGGAGCAGGTGGTATAACTTGATTGGGTTTACCTACCATCTGACAACTATGACAAGACTTACAAAACTCAGACACATCTTTCCTCAACTTAGGCCAGTAAAAGTGACTTAAAATCCTATTATAAGTCTTATTGACACCTAAATGACCTGCCATGGGTGTGTCGTGAGCTAAACTCATGATGTCCCCGCGATACGCTACTGGAACCACTATCTGGTGAACGACCCGCCACACTTCATTAGGGGGTGCATCGGGTGGTCTCCATTTCCGCATAAGGATGCCATCTTGTATGTAGAAGCACTCTCCGACTTTGTCCGCTTCTTCTCGGGGAAGGGCCCTCTTGCTTAGTCGGATGATCTCCGGATCTTTAGTTTGCTCGGAGAGGAGCTGCTCACGGCTTAAGGCATCTGTATCTCTGTCAAATGGCGGATGGTAATCATCACCAGGTACTGTCGGAGACTTGTCAACATGAAGTGGTACTGACGTCTCAGGTACGCTGTCATCAATAGTAGACATGAATGTGTCAGAAAGGTCTATATTTTTGGAGGGATGGTCCTCGTTAAGTGCAGGAGTACGCTCAGCCTCTTTCAGTCTGTTCCTGGCCATCGCCCTGGTAACTGCACAGGCTGGGTACAAGTCGTCGTCTTCATCATCGGACACGACATCGGACGTGATTTTCTCACAAACAATCGGATCGGCTACAACTTTGCCGCCAGCTAAATCGTTGCCAAGCAACAAGGAAACGCCTTGAACGGGAAGAGTAGGTCGAACACCTACGATAACAGGTCCAGTAATTAAGTCTGACTTCAAATAAATTTTATGAAGGGGAACATCAATGACGCCTAGCTCCACACCCTGTAATAAAACTGACCTACCAGTAAAAGTGTGCTCAGACAAAGGCAATGAACCCTCTAACAATAAAGTCTGGGCAGCACCAGTATCTCTCAAAATCTGAACAGGCAACGCTTCGCTAGAATCACTGAGTGAAACAAATCCCTGTGACAAAAAGGGCTTATAATGATCCTCCACAAAATCATCAGAACTGGACTTAGAACCCTGAATCTCAGGAGTGTCAGAACAAATCGAATCTTAGGCTTTCCTATCATTTCTAACAGACGCACAGGCCTGTGACTTAAGTTCATTTTTCTTCTTAAGCTTCAAACACTCACCAATAACATGACCTTTTTTCTTACAATAATTGCATGTAGGAAGCGACCCCACCCCTGGGGATGCCTCAGAACGCTCGGACCTAGGTCCGGACGTAGAACCATCTTGAGATGGTGACTGGGAACTAATGGACGACTGAGACTCTTGTAAATTTTTCTTTGGAAAATCTGACGTTTTTGCGCTATCGCTAGATTGAGTTTTTGACACAAAATTTTTCTTATGAGTGAGAGCATACGTATCAGACAAAACAGCGGCTTCTTCAAGAGTTTTAACATTTTTGTCTTCCAAATGAGTTCTTAAATCTTGATGCACACACTCTTTGAACTCTTCTATCAGAATGATCTGACGCAAATTGTCAAATGAATTGGGAATTTTCTTAGATCGAAACCACTGATCAAATAAATCTTCTTTTTCTCGAGCAAATTCAACATATGTTTGATTTTCAAACTTTTTGTACTTTCTAAACTTTTGTCTGTACGCCTCAGGTACTAACTGATATGCTCTCAAAATCGTGTCCTTGACCTTGTCATAGTCTGAACTCTCAGCAATACTGAGCGCCGAGTACACTTCAGCCGCTTTGCCAATAAGTACGCTTTGTAATAAAGTTGGCCAAAAATCGCGTGGCCACTTCAGATTGGCCGCGATTTTCTCAAAATGTGGAAAATATTTGTCCACGGACTTTTCTTGAAACTTTGGTACTAATCTGATGTTTTTGGCGGCATCGAATTCAGACTTGACAGGCGAAGAAACAGGATTTTCCTTAGCGCTTTTCTCTAACTTTAACTTTTCTAACTCAAACTGGAGTTCTTTCTCGTGCATACGTTCCTGTTTCTCTCTTTCACCTTTTTCTCTTTCAAATTGTAAATGTCTTTCTTTTTCTTCTTTTTCAATTTGAAATTGTCTTTCTTTTTCTTCTTTTTCAAATTGTAATTGTATTTTCATTTTCTCTAATTCAAACTCATATTTTGACATTTTGGTTTCGCTTGAAACAGGTTCAACAGGAAAATCGTATGACGAAAAGATTTCCTCAGCTAAAAGCTCTTTAGCCACAATATTTCTAATTTCTTGTTTTCTCATAGAAGATTTTACATCTAACTTCAAGTGAAGACCTAAACCAATCAAATAATCTTTTTTCAATGATTCGAACTCATCTACAGTCGGCGATTTCAAAAATTCAGTGACCGAAAATACCATGATTGATTTCTGCTGGCAAAAGTTTGGAGAATTTTCCTTTTTTCAAAAAAAAAAACGAACTTTACGTAAAAATGCAAATATGCAGAGATTACTATCCCGGACGAGCCCCCAATTCTGTTATGGGTCAGAATACCCCAAAACGCCAGCAAAAATCAGACAAAGACAGAATATAAATTTACAAGTTTAATTATGTACAAAATATATATATTTCAAATGATTACAACTTACAATACAATGTCCGGATCAAAGTGTCCGTTACGGTCCACAAAGTCTATCGAATGTATGGTTTCTGGTAATCACAAACGTTCTCGAAAGATCGGTGTCCAAACGTTGTTAAATGGATTAAAGTCTCAACAAATAAAGTGTCCCAGTATCTCAGAATAGATGAATGAATCGTGTCTACGAATGTGTACGAATGCCCCCTGAACACAGTTCCTCAGAGGTATTTATACTTAATACCAATGAATTAACCAGAAGCTTCTAGAACAATGACTCATTACAAATGATTAACAATAGAGTAAATTCTAGAAATCACAGTCATGTGATTATAATGATGTAACAAAGAACATACTGGAATATTCTCTAATGAAATAAACATGACATAGTAAAATCTAGAAAGAATTATTATGAAATCATTAAATAACATGACTAAGTACATGTGTACCTACACATAAAGTAAAACTAAAATAATACATGACCCACAACACTTTCATGAGAAGGCTTACATCATGTACATGTTTTGTACTTATGCTGACCTGAATATGGGACATATTTACATAAATGTACTGTTTATGCAAATAACAATTTCGAAGCATACCAAAATGTTGTTCATCTCGAATAGAATTGTCCATAAAATAATAATTTCAGTCAAAATATGCAACTACATGTAATGATAGATGTTCAAATAATAGTATTTATAACTATTTTATGATAAAACAGTTTAATCAAGCAAGACCATATGAAACTTAAATCCTGGAAGGTTTAATGAAACAGAATTTCTGATTGGTTAATAAAATGAAATGAATATTATGTTCAGAACTTCATTGACCACAACCCTTAATGTGTATGTACTCCAAACCCAGAAAACAAAGGAGATGGGAGGCTGGTTATAATCAGACTTGATAGACACTTGTAGTAATATCAAACAAAAATAAAAACTGCTCAACCAATTGTGCCTGATAATGGATAGTAAATTTTCTCCCATTTAAAACCCTATTGTGTAATAGGTACACACTTCAAGTTAGACTTTCATTTCAAAGGGGGTGCAGGATCAGCCACTGCACGTATTCACTCCACACATAGTGATTTCCATGAAAATATGCAAACTAAAACTTTGCAGAATATGGAAAAGAATTTGAATGTGTGACCAAATTTTACAGAAAAAAAAGACGGCAATATAAAAAGGACAACCAAATCAAAAGGACACTCCGGAGTGGAGTATAAAATCCTTATGAAAAATACCGAAAATAAAGAAATTATTATACAAACATCTAACCTTCGAAAAATGTTGCATGTATTTTTCAAGGTCAGTCACTGTGGACATAGAATTAAAGCCCTTTTGAAAAGCATAGAAGACAAAAGAAACATTTAACTTTCCATCAATGTCTCTATCGGCTTTGGCATAAAATCCTTAAGAACAAGCTATTTATCCAAAAGATATAATTACAGGATCACCAAACCTCCCAAAAATGTTCCTAATAAAAAGAGTATTAACCCTATTGATAATGGGTCAAGGACACAATGGAAGGTTTTAAAAGTCAGTTTGTAAATGAAATTAAACATGCAAGAGGATGCTACACTTGATTGCTTTTTACTATACATGTATAGTTTGTGATGTTTGATTATGTACTTTATGATGAAAACAATTGGTTCTTTGAAGTAATTTTAACATGTTTATCAAGGTCACAAAACAAATGCCATGCTCACAAAATTAAATGCAAAGAAAATTGACAGCATGATTATCTCATGAAGATTGCAAGTCAAGCATGTTGTTGCTGTACAGTGGAGGAAGACACCCTTATTGCTTCAGCAATGAGATTCCTTTCTAGTTGTATTACTTGTCCGTTTAGCTCTCCATTAGTCAAAGGCCACTTTAATATGCTGATTTCGTAGTTACTTTTTTCTTTATCATTTTTTAAATAAGAGGGCATTAAACCATAAAACACCTAAACTTTATGTAAAAATGCATTTTTTTGTATATTTCCGTTCGCAATTTGATGTTTTCAGACATTGTTAACCCCTACCTATTCAAGCTTTATTATCAAATCTTGCATCATTTCTTTAAAAATAAAATTCTTTTGAGAAATCTTCTAATATATAATATTTTTATCATGAACAACTTTTTCATTCAAAAGAAGGAAAGCGCACGAGAAATAATCGAATGATTTCAGGGCTAAATCCAGCCCTTATTGTTACAGCTCATTTGGTGTTTTTATCCATTTTTCCTCATTTTATGATATTTTTCATCACAGTTGAGTGCAGGAGATGTCACAATATATCTAAACATGACTGCTACGGTCATATTTGATAGGATATAGAAAAATTAACTTTACAAACAATGCCGATAACAAAGGAGAAGCAATTAACTATGGAACGGCGAAATATGGTCACCGGCGAAATATGGTCCCTTGTTCTAGATAGAGGACAAAAGGAGCCATAAAAGGTTTTATTTGAAAATATGCTGTAACGACCCTAAAATTGTCGATTTTTTAATAATTAAATCTCCATCTACCTCTATTGTAAAAACTCAATACCTTGTAGGTGGCGCTAGTGGAATGAATTAGGGCAGCGCACCCAAAATTCAAAATGACGTTTTTAAAGGTCTATTACTGTAAATGTATGCATTAGATTCGCCTGGAAATTTGAATTCATACAGATGAGAATGTATACTTTCATATGAAAAGACAGACTTTTTATTCCAAAATTTTGTAAAATTAACTAATGTTCTGGGACACCGTCCCTTTAAGGCACGGTCCATTTGATATTCTGGGGAGGGGGGGGGGGGCTTGGGTTTTTTGTCGGAGCAAGATTTTTTTTTTCGCCCCGGACCGGGGCAAAAATTTTTTTTTCTTGCAAAGTTGGAGCAAGGAAGTTTTTTTCTAACAATTTATGTGTACATGAAGAATGTTTGTGTCTTTTTCAATTTTCAGGAATTTTAAGCGAATTTTACGGTTATTCTTCAAATTCAGATTACTTATAAGAGCAAGATTATTGTTTTTCTGTCACACCATAAGCAAATTTATTTTTTTATTCAAAATTCAAAGCAAAATTATTTTTTTCAAAAACCCAAGCCCCCCCCCCCCCCCCCCCAAATAGACTGTGCCTAATTGAATTAAAATCAATATTACCCATTATGTCAAGTAAGAATTCGAAATGTCAATGAATCGAATTTAAGCAAATGAGAATGTTTGTCTGCTAAAAACTTAAGAATAAAAAAAAAGAAAGATTGGATTGAAGAATGAAGTGGATATGATGTAGGATAGGAAAGGATAGGATATAGGATAGAAATGGTTAGGATTGAGGTGGATAGGATATGATAGGATAAGATTCTGTCCACTTTCATTCCTACATCCTATCCAACTTTTTGTCAAACAAGTGGGTTGCAGGACTCCAGGTGGTGATAGCATGAAGCACTACTGACATAGATTAAAATATCCGAAACACGTGTCTAGTACAACAAAATTATATAATTCAATATTGACAAATGCTACATGACATTTTAAAAATTATGATAACGGAAACTTTCGAATGATCTCTACTTTTAATTTCTACAATACAACAGAGTTCTTTAGTCTCGTCGGTCCCATTGGTCTCGTCGGTTTATGTGTAGTCTTTTGTGTTTGATGTTTAAATGTCGTGTGTCTCTTTTCCGTCTCGTGCTGTACTCGTCTTTTGTGTTTTTGCATCGGGTGTTTTGGTGTTTTACTGTTGATGCTGCAACGGGGTCTTGTTGGAGATCTCCTCCCTTCTTTTTAGAGATTAATCATTCATATATTTGACAGTAACTCAATTATTGTAATACTTGTATGTTATTTCGTACAATATCAAAGGGTCTCAAGTTTAAATAAACCTATCTAGTAATGAGTTATTTTGCTACCCCCTTAGCGGATCGTGCTTGTTTAAATGTCACATTTTATGAACATTTAACTGCAAAGAACTGGGACGCTATGACGCACAAGTAAACAAATTGCGTGTCATTTGATAAATAGAAAAAAGTAAAATTTTAAAGGAAATCCTGCACAAAACCGACATTGTTTATTAAAAAAAAAAACAAAAAACAAAATTGCATTAACGACATTAAATAGAAGAGCGTAAGGAAGTGCTTCGGTTAACAACGCGAATCTACAAAAAATGAGGATTATGAGACGTAGTTGGTTCACCAAAGTTTATATTATGGAACATAATTCAGAACATACAGTCAAAAGTTAAACTGCATCGAAAAGGGATGAACCCTGTCATACAACCAAAATCTAGTATTTTACACTGACATGATCGATGTATAGGTACGTACTTTGTGTAGAAGGAATTTAAAAGGATTTGAAGCTTGAATACCTATTGAGATCAACAGCAACTTGGCAGGTACGGCTAGCCAAACGAGGGATGCTTACTCCTCCCGGGCGCCTGATCCCACCACTAGCTTGCTAGGGGTCCGTCGATGCCCAATTTTGTGAGGTATTGTACGTGAGTGTTGTTGAGACGATCGTCGGGATCTTCTATGACTCATTGGCTATTATTATTATTTTTCTTTATTCAGGCAGAATATATACAGATCACAAAATGAACATATTAAAATAATAAATAATGGGATCATATTTTGGCACACATTGATTAAATTAATGCATTTATCAGATATCACACATTATTTTATCACAGTTAATAACATATTACAACTGATGGTATATCACCAGACCAGTTATTATCACAGCTTATAAATATCACATAAAATCACATCTCTACCTAGGATAACCCATTAAAGTGAATCATACGATTAACTTATTTCCCATGGGGTCCTTTAGCATAAATTTAGAAATTTAAATATATTTAATAGATGAGATGTTATATTTGAAAAAAATACACACAAAAGTATACAAAACACACATGTCAGTTCATAAAAAAGCACTATGTTCCCTCCTGCGAGCTTCTTGTACTAAATATGATTTCACTAAAGATTTGAAGCTGCTTTTGTTCTTAACACACTTTACTTCAAGAGGAAGAGAGTTCCAGTCTAAAATAGCATGATAGTAAAAAGTTTGAATTATCATTGCACCCACCCTTGGAACATTAAATTTTAGATTAGATGCGTTTTCATTTCTGGTAAAATTTTCATGCAAATATACAGGTGCTAGTCCATGAACAATGTTAAAAACATGAGTAATCCTCAATTGTACTCTGTCAGCTAAACAAAGTGTATTTACTGCTTCAAAGACCTTGCAATCGATAGAATCTCTAGGACCTAGATTTTGAACAAATCCTAATGTCTTGTTTTGAAGAATCTGGAGATTCTTTTTCAGAGATTTTGAAAAACTTTCATACCATACAGATGAACAATAATCAAAATAGCACTGTATGAGAGCAGATGCTAGGGTTGACCTTGACCTATTGTTTAACCAGGATCCATTCCTATACAGGAACTTTAACCTTGTGTTGACCTTTTTGATGATCTCGTTTACAATGAGATCACATCTCAGATATTGATCAATAGTAATTCCAAGATATTTCACATGATCAGTTGCTTTGATGACATGATTGTGACATTTGACCTCGAATTGACCTTCATTTTTGAGTTTGCGACTAGGGCCGAACAGAATACATTCGGTTTGCCGAGATGCAAGGATAGCTTATTGTCAATCAGCCAATCAGAGCAGTTCTCAAGGACCTTACCAAATTTCGATGATATGACCTTGGGATCTCTATGTGTGTTTATAGTAGCACTATCATCTGCCAAGAGTATCAATTTACAGTCCTCATCTATGCTGGTAGACATGTCATTGACATAGCATAAGAATAAAAGAGGGCCTAATATACTCCCCTGGGGCTATCCACAGGAAATTTCCTTAAAATCTGATAACAATCCCACACCCTGCTACTTGAGATCTACCAGTTAAATATGATTTAAACCAAGTGCTATCTATCCCCATAATGTCTAACTTGATGTGACAGTTCTACCGAATTGAAGCGACGGGTGTTGCATGCAAGCAGGAGATGCTTACTCTTCCTGGGCACCTGGCCTCACTCTCATATCGGGAGTTCGCTTCACATGGTGGAGGTTTTTGTTTGTGTGCTTTGGTTCCTGTTTTATCGACATAGTAACTTTCACACTTTTTTGGCTTATTACATTGTTTAGATTTGAGGATCACTGACGAGGGTTAAGTACCCGAAACGTGCATGTCTGGTCCATGTTGCCAATTTACCTGTTCTTAAATGATGCTATTCAATATGAAGACGTTTACATTTATACCACTTGGTGAGTGTCACTGCTGGTGGACCAGGAGTCCCCGAGGGCACATGTTGCCAAGTTCGATCAATTTCGGTTGATCGTTTCTTCAACGCATTCTAAAATTTCTGTCATCAAAATTTCTTGAAATTTCTAAAACATGGGTCCTGTAGCATCATATCCCACCCATTCTGCTACGTCTTTCGGTACGCTTTTTCGACATAGTAACTTTCACACTTTTTTGGCTTATTACATTGTTTAGATTTGAGGATCACTGACGAGGGTTTAGTACCCGAAACGTGCATGTCTGGTCCATGTTGCCAATTTACCTGTTCTTAAATGATGCTATTCAATATGAAGACGTTTACATTTGTATGCCTTCGGTTTCTGATTTTCTGAATTATCGATTTTGTGCTGTAAACAGGGATATGGTCATTATCCATATTTGTCATTATTGCATAAAATATCATGGTCCACTGTATCAAAGGCTTTTTGCAAGTCCAACATAATCATACCTGTAAATAGACCTTTTTGAGTTATTATTTCTGATTTGATCTAACAAGTGAACAAGGCAGGTATCTGTAGAAAATTTGCTTGTAAAGCCTGATTGAAACTCATACAGCATGTTATTTCTTTGAAAAAAAATCTTTCAACTGACAGTATATGCTTTTTTCCAGGATTTTTGATACTATGCTTAAAATACTAACTGGTCTATAATTTCCCACCTGAAGTGGACTACCCTTTTTGAACAGTGGTTTGACTCTGGCCTGTTTCATACTATTTGGTACATTACCAGTTCTTATAGATTGGTTAATAATTGCTGTTATAGGCACTTAAATTACATTTGCCCCTAATTTCAAAAATTTGGCAGAAATTTCGTCATGACCAGTACTTTTAGCCACATTTAAACAACATAATTCTTCATATATAAAAAGTTCTGACACCTCCTGTAAAACAAGTTGATTCCTATGAACATTTCTCTGTGAATGAAAAGGGGTAGGGCCACGAAGCCCGATATTGGCCCTAATTTTGATAAATTTTGAACATTGTACTTCATAGAATTTTTAAATATTATTTGACATTTTGAGACGTTCTCTACTGAATCACGAATCTACTTTTTGTAAACATTGCTTTTATCAACACCTTTTAGCCCTTTGAAAACACCAAAATAGGTCATATTCGGCGTAATTGATGCAAAAACTCAATATTTCTATTAAATTAGCAATGGCCGCATGCATTAACTATGATGGAAAATTTATCTGTGAAAGATAATCATTATATCCTTTTGTCATAAACGTTTTATCTCAGTTAACGCATGCGGCCACATTGAATTCTACGACAAAAGACAAAATTCCCAGCAATTTTCGTCATATTTTATCAATAACGTCCAAATGACGTCACTTCATGACGTCATTACAGTTAAATGGCACATTGTTTGGTGATATTATTCTTTTCATGAAAAGCGGTAAACATTCATGTATTTTCATGAGAGATATCAAGTATTCCTCATGAAATTTATTTTAAGAGAAAAATCAAGGGCCGATTTAGGGGTCTCTTGGCCCTACCCCTTTCTAAAAAAACACACAGACATGACATTGTATATACCCTTAGCTGTAGGAAGGGCATCAACAAGCTTTGAAGCTACTGACGTAAAAAATGTATTGAAATAGTTTGAAAGGGGTAGGGCCACGAAGCCCGATATTGGCCCAAATTTTGAACATTGTACTTCATAAAATTTTTAACTGTGATTTGACATTTTGAAACTTTCTCTACTGAGTCACGAATCTATCTTTTGTAAACATTGCGTTTATCAATAGCTTTAAGCCCTTTGAAAGCACCTAAATTGGTCATGTTCCGCGAAATTGAGGCAAAAACTACATATTTCTATAAAATTAGCAATGGCCGCATGCATTAACTAGGATGAAAAAATTATATGTAAAAGATTTTCATTATATCCTTTTGTCATAAACGTTTATGTGACCTTTAGAAATTTTTCGAGTGCAATAAATAAGATCATGATCACTCAACCCTATTGTTACAGTTCCAGATTGAACAAATTTGTCAGTATTATTTACAAGAATATGATCATTGAGTGTTGAGCTTGTTTCTGTCTCTTTAGTTGCATTAGAAATTAGCTGATTCAAATCAAACAAATTCAGAATGCTTTGGTACCCTTCATACAGATGATCTTTCTTGTTCTGCATACAAATATTAAAATCGCCAAGGATGAAATTATCTCAGTCCGATCGCAAACTTTTCAAATATCCCTCAAAACTTTCAAGAAATTGATGGTCGTTGGGTGGTCTATACACTACGCCCACAGTGAAAGGTTTTGATTTTGGTAGGAAGATTTCAGCCCATATTGATTCACTATTTTCGGAATAAAAAACTGTAAGATCTTTTCTGGAAAAAGCAAATTTATTGTTGATGTACATACACACCCCTCCACCTCTCCTATTTCTGTCTCTCCGTATCACACCATACCCCGCTATATGTATTTCTGAATCGTTGATGGAATCGTCTAACCATGTTTCGCAAATCCCGATAACTGCAGCTTTTGATTTTTCGGCAATTTTTCTAAGTTCAGATATTTTTGGAACCAAGGATCTAATATTCAAGTTGATGAAGTGCATACCTCTGCGATTTAAACATCGGAAGTTCTCTTCATCAAATTGTTTCTCAGCCCTGAAATAAATTTATCGGATGACTGTATGGTTCGCTTCATTTTCTGATTTTAAACACAGCTCGCATGTGTAGTTATATAGCTTTTGGTTTGGAATGTTAAAATCTTTGTTCATGCTAATAGGAAGGCACCTTAAATGGGTCTCTGGCCATACTAATTACATTCCGCTGCTTTGCTGCTAGCTATTACATCTTATGAACACACTGGACATGGGTGTTTTGGCAGATGGGTGTTTTGGCAGATGGCCGTCCTAAGTCGGCACCGGTTGCCCATTGGTATCGTTGGTTTATGTGTAGTCCTTTGTGTTTGATGTTTCTGTGTTGTGCGTTGACGTTCCTTGTCCCTTACACTTCTCTTTTTGTGTTTGTCTGCTTTGTGTTTTTGCATTGGGTGTTTTGGGGTTTTGATGTGGGTACTACAACCTGGTATTGTTGGAGATCCCCTCCTTTGATTTTCGTAGAGCGGGGCCAGGGTTGGTTGCCACATCTCCAATCCTTATGAGTATAATGCAAATGCATGATTTGAAAGATGGTGTCAAAACAATAGGAAAACACACTTCAGTATGTTTATTAAGATAGTTTTCACCGAATTTCCTCTGACCGCTTTTGCTGGTCACCAGTGGTCTGCACAAAGATTATGATATGAGGTCAAAGTCTGATAAATTACATCTGCTGGGATATGAAAAGTCTGACTTTCCTGTCTGGAAGTGCTTTTTGTAGTTAAAATTGGCCAAACCAAATAAAAATATTAGACTAGTGAAAATTCCGCGCTGCCCGGCCATCTCATTTCATCATACAATCGTCCAAATTGTAAAATTATTATATCCAATTGTTCGGAATAATATCACAACGATGATTCAGCAAACTAAAAGTTCCAATGAAGTCAAAATCCGGCTAAAATATCAAAAAAACGAAACTTGTTTACTTTGCAAGTGAAAAAAACGTCCATCTAAATGGCTATAAAAATATATATACAAGACCAGCAAAATCATGAAATATTTTGTTTTACATCCGCGGGGACGATTTTATACAATTATGGACTTTTTACGAGGTGAATATGGTGTGATATTTTTTGAATTTGAAAATATTGACCGAGGCGACAGCGGAGGTCAATATTTTCAAATTCAGAAAATATCACACCATATTCGCCGAGTGAAAAGTCCACAATTGTTTTATATTATAGTGGACTTTATCAGTATTTATAAAGGTACCTTTTCGAAATGACTGACATCGACTTTTCTTTGAAAATGTTTCAAGACGTGTTAATATCAGCATTTTCTGTCGCTGCTCAAATAATCCTGTACGTAATAGAATTCATTCAATGAGTCAAATGAAGAATATTTCAGAGTTAAAATCCGTAGATAGGCTCAAAGTTTAAGAATTTGAGCTCAGTTTCAGGGTCCTTGTTGCTGCTGTTTACCTAATGACGTCACAGATATAAATTTCGCGCGTTTTCGATATTTCATGGTAAACCGGACTATATAATAAACATTGATACATTTCAAGAAGTTCATTTCAAATCAATCTTAAGCTAAGAAAAAGTGCGCTTCAGTGAGGCTACAAAAGGATTCGGGTTTTATATTTTTTCCCTTGTAAGAAAATTTGTCTTCCGGACATTTTAACCAATAATTAAATTACCTTAATACAGTGGTGATCGTAGTTTACACACTTTTTTTCGTAAACATCGGGCAAACCTCGGAAACTTCGTTAGGAAAAACGGGTAATTCGGAAACTTCGGGCAAAATCCGCCCTAAAACCGTTGTTACCTAAAATTCCTAACTTTCCGAATTTCACCGGAATAACCTAAATAATTGTATTTACCAGAAATCCAAAACGAGGCTGTGTGAATATTTATTATTTTTGTTTATTTCTTTTAATAAATATATTATTTCGAAATTGTATTTCATTTGAAGACATCAAATGCACAACTGATCCAATTTGATTGTCTAACGAGCATCATTTGCACCATAAAGTGACGATAAAATTCATTTTCGTTTTCTACCATTGCAAACCACGGATCTTTAATTTCTAACGATAAGTCGAAGTTAATTTCCTCAAATAGTAGAAAATTAGATATATTTTAAGATAATTTTAATGTAAAATTAGACATGCACTCCCTTTCCTTTGGTTTCTGCGATGTGGATCACCCCTCCCCCCCCCATTCAAACACAGACATATATATATACACGTACATTTTGCACTCATTACCGAGAAATTACATATTGAATTATAATGATAATAAAATCAGCTTTACTCTCTCTATTTTTGTTTTTAATTAATATTATCGGAAGCTCTGCATTTTGTCGGATTCGGAATGTTTTAGGTCTACTTTAGGTCTACTTTCGGTTTCAAAACATTTACAACGATCGAATTTTTGTAGCGGCAAAACTTGATGTTTCATATATTTCTCCCTTGATGAAATGCATGAAACAATCAGCAATTTGATGTCGAATTATCATAGCCTTGCTTCACATTGAAGAACAGACTGGTAAAATGTCTGTACTGGCAGCAAGGTATCCAAGAATCTGCAAGATGTGGTTGAATTGTTGGATGTACATGTACTGACGAATGGTACCAGGGACGTATATAGAACGTATCAAAAACACAACAGGCCATACATAATGATGTAACCGCAAACTACTCTCAGAACCACTGCATTCAATCCAATAATCAACGATTGACGTACGGATTCCACTGGGTATTCTGGAAATTCAGCGGTAGGTTAGTACACGTAGTACATGTAAAATGATCTGATGATTTATAATATTTATTTTGTTTTGTGATTCGGGCTCGGACCGTTTTATTATGCTGCTGTTGACTGATAATCTTTACTCGGGTAGGGACTATCAGTCAACGGCAGTGTAATATAATGGTTATTATGCTACCGTTGACTGATAGTCCTTACTCGAGTAATGACTATCAGTCGACGGCAGTATAATAATTATGCTGCCGTTGACTGATAGATCGATCCTTCTTTATTCGGGTTAGGAATATCAGTAACTAGAATGGTTTGTGCCCGAATAACAAAATTAAGGGATTATGATTTAAATTACTGTCCGCGCGGCTTTCATTAGAAACTAAATAAACACCAGTCTTTACAAATAAAAGGTCAACCATTCATTGGCCCGAAGATAATTTTTACCAGATATTTGATTAGTTTATTAGTAAACTTCTACGAGCATGCCAAAATTTCATCTGGCCAGGGCACTGGGCAAGTGGGTTTAAAGACAAACACAATTTTGACTTCTTTATCATGAAAAAGTTTATATATCGTTCAACTTGTTCAATAGATCTCGCTTCGTCGTAAATTTCGTTGTAAGTTTCACGATAGTAAACTGTACACAATCAAAACTTTAAGACAACCTATTTAAACATATCATATAACTGTGAGATACAAGCGCAAATGTGATGCCTACAAGGATACCCAGACAGACCATGTCACAGACAACCTTTTAGTTGAAAGTAAAGTAGGCGGCAAACATATACAAGACTAGTGATCTCTCATATTACGGACATGCTTAGTAAAGCCAATCAGATTCAGTTATATAATTAAAGGATTGTCATATTATATACATGTATATATATATATATATATATATATATATATATATATATATATATATATAAAAGAATACAAGCACACAGTGGCACATGTCTTATCATGTGTGTACACCTTTTATATTTAAAAAAATGTTTTGCATGTATTCAGAGGTTCGTTTTAATATTTCTAGTTTCAAGATTTTTCATCCAGTTTTCTTCAACAATTAGTCTGTAATTTTTATCCTCAAAAGTTTCATTATCGGTTTATCTCGTTGGTACGTTATGTCACGTCTATGTTCCTCGGTTTCGCCTACTTATACTATCTAAGCACATTTATCACAAATTAACGCGTATATCAATTTTCTGTCGGTACATTTCGCATTGGTAACTACTGCGCACGTAATCCATGATAACCATACCTTCTGCTATTTCTTTGGCAGATGGCCGTCCTAAGTCGGCACCGGTTGGTTTATGTGTAGTCCTTTGTGTTTGATGTTTCTGTGTTGTGAGTTGACGTTCCTTATCCCTTACGCGTCACTTTCTGTGCTTGTCTGCTTTGTGTTATTGCACTGGGTGTTTTGGGGTTTTGTTGTGGATGCTGCAACCTGGTGTTGTTGGAGATCCCCTCCTTTGTTCAAGATCGTTTAGTATCTTCAATTTCATCCGTTTAGATAGTGTGTAAAATTATACAGTATATGTAGGCGAAATCGAACGAACACTAAAGGAGAGGACCAAATAACATAGACGTGACATAAAGTACCAACGAGATAAACCGATAATGAAACATTTCAAAGATCATGATGAGCGCGATCTACGAGTGGCCGTAATGTCTATGAAAAGAAGGGAGGAGATCTCCAACAAGACCCCGTTGCAGCATCAACAGTAAAACACCAAAACACCCGATGCAAAAACACAAAAGACGAGTACAGCATGAGACGGGAAAGAGACAAACGACATGTAAACATCAAACACAAAAGACTACACATAAACCGACGAGACCAATGGATAACCGGTGCCGACTTTGGACGGCCATCTGTCACGCGTGAGGATAAAAATTACAGACTAATCGTTGAAGAAAACTGGATAAAAAATCTTGAAACTAGAACACCAAATGGTTGTTATACTATGACGAACCTTTGAATACTTGCAACCATTTTTATTTTAATATAAAAGGTGTACACATATGATAAGGCAGGTGCCACTGTCTGCGTGTTTTTTTTTTATATACATGTATATAATATGAAAATCCTTTAATTATATAACTAAATCTGATTGGCTTTACTCAGCATGTCCGTAATATGGGGGATCACTAGTCGTGTATATGTTTGTCCCCCTTCTTTTCTGCTATCATCTCGGTCTACTTTACTTTAAACTAAACGGTTGTCTGTGACATGGTCTGGCTGGGTATCATTGTAGGCATCACATTTGCGCTTGTATCTCATAATTATTGCATATGTTTAAACGGGTGCATGTATATATGTGTAATATTTTAAAGTCAATGTTATATGTATGTATAAATCATGATTTAGGTCGTAAAACCAACTTCTCCTAGATCGTTCATTATTACAAAGACTTTATAACTTTTCGCGGGTAACGCGAAATGCATGCATGTGCCGCGAAAGATCATAGACTAACATAAACATTTGCAATGAATGCCAGAAAAGCAAGGATGGATTTTACTTAGAATTGTTATAGATCGTCGTTTTTTTACGCTTGATTATGGCCAAAGGGCCGAAAATTTGTGTATTTCCGTATTTGTGTTTTCATTTGTTATCACCCCTTCCCTCTGAGAGAAATATTTCAATCTACTGTATACAAGGATTTAGCCACTTCCAGTCTGTGATCTTGACCATAGAGCTATGACCTTGAAAATCAAGAGGTTCTCCCTCTTTTCATAAGGAAAGAGTGTATGAAGTTGGGAAAAATATCCAATTAAAACTGTGTCCTCTATGCTGTATACAAAGTGTGATGCGCTGTATGGGAGGATTTTAGCCATTTCCAATTTCTGACTTTGAACTTGAAAATCAATAGGGTTATTCCTCTTGTCATATGGAATTAGTGTATGAAGTTTGGTAAAGATCCCATCAAAACTGTGCCCTCTAGCCTGTATACAAAATGTGACGTACACACGAAAGACTGCGTTACTATATCCCCTGCAACTATGTTGCTGGAGATAATGAAATGTGTGTCTTTTCATTAATTTTGCAGATAGGTTTTTGTATCGAAGCAGAGCGACACGTACGTATCACTTTGTTCGTCCGTCCGTCTGTTATACTTTGGGTGTCACAGCCCATAACATTTGTATGGTAAGTGATAAGGCTTTGATATTTCACAAGTGTTTTTATTGTAACAAGACCTTTCTTCACATACCGTAATTTAATTACCTTGACCTAAATATTTGACCTACTTTTCAAAAAAGTTAAGATTGGCCATATCCTTTAATGGTTAGTGATATGACTTTGACACTTCACGTGTGTATTCCTTGTGAAGTAACCGAAACGTTTATGTCTGGTCCATGCTGCAAATTCATGTGTTAAATGATGCTTTTGAATTTGAAGACGTTTAACATTTGTAACAAGACCTTTTTAAACATACCATTTTACCTTGTGACCTTGACCCAGATATTTGACCTACTTTTCAGAAAAACTATGAGTGGTGTAATCTTTTGATTGGTAAGTGATAAGGTTTTAATATTTCACATGTAAATTTCTTATGATGAGACCTTTGTTTTGTTACCATTTTTTTACGAAGTGACCTTGACCTAGATGATTGACTGACCTTCTTTTCTGAAATTTGAGATTGACCATATCTTTCAATCGGTATGCAAGAAGTCTGATATTTCATATGTGAATTTCATTTGCCAAGACATCCTACTGATACCTATAATTTTGAACCAAATGACCATGATCTACATATTTGATCCACTTTTTAAAAATAAGCCGCTTTGCATACGACACATACACTCTTGGATTCCTGTTTTTTGCTGTTACAAATGAAATATATCTTATGTTCTTGTTTGGTGTATATTCTCTCCCTAAATTATACATTCTTAATGCGCCTGGATATTATGGCTAGGAAGTCGAAGATAAATTATATTTATATAAACAATCTGTATAGATTTGGCATGATACATATTAATAAATAAAAATAAATATATCATATTAGAATCATTATGCTGCCCTTTGATGGTGAACTTTTCTTCTCTTGAATAAAAGATAAAGTTTAATACCAGCACAGAAAAGTAAGACAAAGAGTAACATTTTAATAATATATCCTCTTCTGTAAAACCAGATTAATATCATTCCATCCCATCGATGCCAGGACGACGCGTGGTGATGCACAAAGTACTTATTTGAATCAGCCAGAGTGAGTATTTCCCCTTTATAGTAATAACTTCTGTAACGACCATGGAAAAATGTGGCGCCGGTTGTCAACATAATATTAGCGTATGGAAAAACATACCATCTATTTGCTTCTGACAAACCGGAAATGACGTGTTCAACAAATTGATGACGTGGTGGTGCTGCGAAAAAATCATTCGATGCTAGATCTAAATCTCCTAAATGTAATACCACTTGTCTTTTCGTGGAAAAGGCTGATTTAATTAGAACTGAAATATTTTCCACGCATTCCATGTCAAGATCTGCATACACACCACCGTAATGGTGCATTACAACATATCTTCCTACTTCGTCTTGATTTAACCACGAGGGGTAATTCTTATACAAAACATAAAGACCCGGGTAGTTTTCTTTCACTAGTTTGTCGATCATCGACCGATTCCATAGGGTGTACGTAAAACCTGGATTTAATTTCATCCATGATTGTTGTGCAAAACGATATCTATCTAACAGACCGTCATTATTGACGTTGAAGTAACATTGATGTATCCTGCGTGGAATTCTTGGTATGACCTCAACATTCCTTGCGTGTGGAGCAAAACTTGTTTCCTTGAAGTAAGTCTTGTGAACATATGACAGTGTAGGCCACAATTCAATGGCTAAGATGAAGAAGACGATGAAGCAACTTATCAGGAGGCATTTCAGGGCGCTCTCTCTTGTTACCATTCTGCAAAAAAGTAAAATAAAAGTACAATTTAATGGCATATTAGACAACCTAAGCCAAACATCATCAACTTATATAATATGCTATTATGGTTCAAATGTTCAGTATCATTTTCGCATTTGAAAAAGAAGTGACCAGGTTTTTCAACAAGAAGGGAGGAGATCTCCAACAAGACCCCGTTGTAGCATCAACAGCAAAACACCCGATGCAAAAACACAAAAGACGAGTACAGCACGAGACGGAAAAGAGACACACGACATGTAAACATCAAACACAAAAGACTACACATAAACCGACAAAACCAATGGGCAACCGGTGCCGACTTTGGACGGCCATTTGTCACGCAAGTAGCAAATGGTGTGGTTATCCTGGATTACGTGTGCACAACCCTTTCACTTCTCCAATTACTCAGAGGTCTCGAAGAACGTACAATTGTGGTGTAAAACAACCTCCTCACTGTACGATGACATCACACAAACAAGACTGCGAAACGTAGAGGCCCCAGAGACACAGATGAATATGTAAATGGATATAAAAAGGGGACATGGGTAATACAGTCCGTGCTCTGCCGGCTGTAGCGAGCTCATGTATGTAATCACCCAAGGAGTCCGACTGACATTCAGAGAGGACAGGTGGTCGGGGCTCTGTCTTCTCTAATGAGGTTTGGACAGGGCCCGTCATGGAGTCCCGTCGTCACAGTTAGTCAAAGTGCAAGTCTCAATGATGCGCTTGTACAAGACTGTAGATTGGTCAAGTACCAAGCCTAGTGTCCGTCTGATGATATTAGGATCATATCCACGGTATCAAAGGCGTTTGATAATTCGTCAAGCCATGGGAAATTTACAATGTTGAATCCAAAATCATCTCTTTTGTCATATACACTTGTATGAATCTTTCCGTTTACAATTTTTATGTATGTTTTTAAACATTTGTGATATAAAGGCGGTTACAGTTTCACCGCTTTTTCATGTTGAAGCAGATGACACCAAGCTAGCAGTTACGTCTGGCTTCTTTTTTATATATATTTATTATGAAACTGAACAGTGACAGTGTTAAGTGCCGGTGTATCAAACGTATGGAATCGGGTCTTACATTGTATGTGTAATATGTACAATTTGATTTCTTTATATTTTGATGTAACTGAAATGATGTGCTACATTAAAGGGGTCAATGAATAAATTTATGTTTTCTATATTTATTTTAGGTAAGAGTTCACAACTATAAAACCCGAAAACTTCTTTATTCATTTACAAATGAATGTTTCATATTCTTAAATAGGATATGAAAACGTTTGTTAATTATGTCAAATATCGTGAAAAAAATGTTTTGTTCGTTTGAAATAAGGTCTCAGAAATTCAAGGGAATAGTTGCTCCTAATTTTTATACTGATCAATGGAGATGAGGTCAACCGTAAATATTTCTTAATATTATAGAGTAAACATTTGTTCGTTTTATAGCCCACATTGGCGAAGCTCTTGTCAAAGCGCGCTGTCCAGAGAAGGTCAGTCGTTAATTTTTAACATTTTCGTTATCTTTTCTACAACCGCTGCACAGAATGTCACTAACAGTTGGACAAATAACTCCGGACTGGACATTTGTCCAGAGTTCAGCCCCTTGAAGCACTGTAGGTAGGTAGGTTTTGATTATCAGGTGTGGTAGTACTTACCAAGAGAAACTTGTTCCACAAAAAAATTTTCACCTGTGCCACCAGGTAAGGCCACCAGAGGTAATTAAAAAAAATTTTCCCACGGGAATTCCCGTGGGAAAAATTTTCCCGTCATTTTCCTGTCAAAATCCCACGGGAAAAAATGGATTCCCGTGGGAAAAATTTTCCTGACTTTCATTTCAAGTAAAACACAGGAAAAATTTTCCCGTCACAGAAATTGACAGGAAAAATTTTCCCGTCATTGTATTAAGACTGGAAAAAAAATCCTGTGGGAAAATTTTTCCTGTCTTTTAAAATGACAGGAAAATTTTTCCCGTCTTTTGAAATGACAGGAAAATTTTTCCCGTCTTTTGAAATGACAGGAAAAATTTTCCCATCGTTTTTTCCTGTCATTTATTAAAAATGTTAACAATAATACTGTAAATTAAGTTTCTCATAGTAAATAAATTATAAAGTATAAACAAAATACATGTATGTTTTATAATAAAAAGTGTATATAAAGTTTATTGCAGGACAAATAGAAATAAGCCTAGCCATTAATTATTGAAAAACAAATGTTACCTGCCAAATGTTAGAATTCATGTTTTTAAGTTTTATTTGCAGTTGATCAACTGTGTGTTTACTTTTCCTAAAAAGTTTGGAAAATGTATATAAATATGGATACACTACATGTAGGTGGGCGCTCGTCAAAGACACATATTGCATGTTTGTATCATTGTACGCAACTTTAAAGAAAAAACTTGTTGATAGTTATGTCAAAGTAATTCACAGAAAGTCATGTGTTTTGTTTAAATTGGAAATATGTTATCAGATTTGTCCTTAGAAAAATCTGATAAAATTCCTGCAGTTCTCTACATATACTGATATATTCAGAAAATCATATATTAGATATAGAAAAGGTCAAATTTATTTTGGAATATTCATACATTTTTCTTGTTTGAATTTATGAATAACTGTGAAATGGGCATATAATAATGTGCAAAACAACATAATATTTCTACAAACATGTGCATATGTCAGAGGAAATTCGCTAAAATTTTTGAAGTTTTGCATTTGTATCATAGAGCAAGTGACCATATTTCGCCGTATTTTTCGTACATTTCTTCGAAAATCTCAAAACTTGGAGGCCAATTCAATAGTTGCTTTTGCTAGAATTTAATTTAACTCCATTCTCGATTGAAAAACTAAAAACAGAATTTATTTTGTGCAATTCATTGTTTCCTTATAAAACGTCAAAATATTTCGTTTCCATGTTTTCGGGGGTGACCATATTTCGCCGTTTTTGTTGATATGTATCTTATTTACATGCAAACGGACAAAAATTGTGATTTTATTTCCAGGAAATGTTTCGTCACCACTTCTTCTATGAAATCATGCCAAATAAAATGTTTTCTTTTTTTGGTTTTTCTAAAAATTTCGGATGCTTATGTCTAAAAATTGTTGTTTTCGTTAAATTGTCCCCATTTTGTGGTATTTTTTGTCAAATTGAGTGCAGGATATATCACAATCTGTCAAAACATGACTACTACGGTCATATTTGAAAGGATATTGAAAAATAAACTTGACGAACATTTCCGATAACCAGTGAGAAGCAATTAACTATGAAACGGCGAAATATGGTCACCGGCGAAATATGGTTCCTCGCTCTACACCGCCTAAGAGTTATACTTACAATGTTGACTTTCTCATAATGAGATGCTTAGTGACTACGACATGTTACCTGTGCAAAATAAACGTTTGCAATCGACAAAAGGTAATATTTCATAGACATGTCACATTTTTAGATCTACTTTCGATTTCGTTGTCACAGCTATTTTTACCGCGCGCATGTGAGCACAGATTTGCAGTAAAAAAATGAAATAAATAAAACTGAAGGAGACACGTTATTTGTTTGTTGTTGATTTGCATTGTTTCTTGTTTTGTTTCATTTTTTCGATGCCCGGGGGAGGGATCTGAAGACCTGAGGTGATTCGACTTTTTCCCCTTCAGTATACTAAAAGGCTAGGATGCAGTATTACAGTGCATCGACTGGCGAACACCGTCGACTTTTTTAAAAGTCCTTTTTGAGTTTCAGAATATATGCATTTTAAACAAGATTTCGTAGAAATTATCGATCCAATACTTTTTTAGACGCTAATTCCGGCTATTGACCTTTTATTTATTTATTTATTTATTTATTTATTTATTTATTTATTTATTTATTTATTTATTTATTTATTTATTTATTTATTTATTTATTTATTTATTTATTCATTTATTTATTTATTTACAACAATAAAGTCACTTTTATAGGTAAAGTAACATTAAATTCATTCCTTTATTTTTCCAAACGTTTCGGCCATTGGCCTTCATCAGTGGAATGTTTATAGATTTGAGTGGTCTTACTTGTGACGTCATTGGAGCGCCAAAACGTCGTAACGTAAATGGCGTGTAAAATGTTGTTAATAAAATGGTAACATTAAAGTTTTTCTTAATTTAAACTAAATCTATTTGCCGATTAAGTCCTTCTGGCAACAGGGTTTTGAGTTTCTTTATCCAGAATGACTCCTTGGTCAATCTAGAAATTACGGCGGTGAAATTTCTAGATTGACCAAGGAGTCATTCTGGATAAAGAAACTCAAAACCCTGTTGCCAGAAGGACTTAATCGGCAAATAGATTTAGTTTAAATTAAGAAAAACTTTAATGTTACCATTTTATTAACAACATTTTACACGCCATTTACGTTACGACGTTTTGGCGCTCCAATGACGTCACAATTCTATAAACATTCCACTGATGAATGCCAATGGCCGAAACGTTTGGAAAAATAAAGGAATGAATTTAATGTTTATTTATTTATTTATTTATTTATTTATTTATTTATTTATTTATTTATTTATTTATTTATTTATTTATTTATTTATTTATTTTTTAGTTTAACATGCCTAAGGACAAGTTAGAGGTATGTCCCCCCCCCCCTCTTTCCCCTCTTTGAGTCGGTCACAAACATTCAGTATGCATATCTTTTACGGATATGATTCGAGCTCAAAAAAAAAAATAAACAAAAAACAAACCCCCCCCCCCAAAAAAAAAACCCCCGACGACTCAGACTGTCGGTATGATTGTCATGTGTCTGTTATGCCTATCTGTACTTTTTCTATCTTGCTTGTCTGTATATATCCTGTCCTATGACATATTTGAAATGTTAAAACATTTAAACATGCATTGTGACACAGTAGTCAAAATGCATGTTTAAATGTTTTAACGTTTCAAATATGTCATAGGACACTACTCTTACTTATATCTTTTATACATTCTTTTTAAACGAATGGATACTTTTGCTTTATATATATATCATGCCCGTTGTCTGTATTCAGTGTCATGCATGTACGTCTGTCGTGTCTGTCTGCATTTCTGGCATGGCTATATATTGTGTCCAAGCTTTCCATTGAACTTCGGTTATCTGTAATAAAAGCTGAAAAACTAATAACCGTAACTTACATTAGTCTTGTGAAATATATGGATTTGGATTACCACGCCACAACTCTAGGGTAGATGTGATGAGATTGGAGTGCCCCCCCCCCCCCCCGAGAAATTTGTGAAAAATGAAGCAAATTTTTGGCATCCAAAGCGCATTTAAATTTAAAATCAAACGGAATCAAGCCTATGATTCAGTGATAGAAAACGATCAGACAATACTAGTACATGTATTTAAAAACTTTACAAACAAGAAAAATATGTACAAACAAAAACTCAAAAACGAAGTACAGCTAGAAGTCTCTATCGAAACTAATCCCTATGTATACTGTTTTGTAAGCAGATAAAAGAATATTATTAAAATAGATCAAATAGATACAAACAACCTAGAATACTTTATACTAGACACTAAAAAGGTACCATGGGGGGATCCGGGATTTTTTTTCCCAGGAGGGGTCCTAAAATTCATTGGTCCTAAATTTTTTGAAAAGCAAAAAAAAAAAAAAAAATAATAAATAAATAAAAGGAAAAAATGAAAAAGAAAAAAAAAAGAAAAAGAAGATTGAAATCTTGAATTTCCACCGCGTCGTTCTTGATTAATAATCAAATTGTATGTAACAGAGTTGGAATAAAAAGGGCAGACAATAATACCATTTGCATCCTCTATTACTGTATTTTTTTTTAGTTAATTGTCCTTGTTTATTGACAAAGGTGTACAATGTATAAGGGTTGCAAAGGTAAGCATCATTTGAAATTGAGATGTATATACAATAAAATCTGGCGAGCGTGAGCAAGCCCAGGAAAATTTTGAAATGAGGACCAAAAAATTAATAAAAATGAAAGATTTTAAATACAAATTCATGTTATTTTTCAAATGTTATGACCGAAAAAGGGGAATCGGGACTTAGCTTATGAAATATGTATATTTATAAGCGTTATCAAATTATGCTTCGAAAATTCCAGCCCCCCCCCCCCCCCTCTGGATCCGCGCTTGGGTACAACCTACCACATAGTCAGCACAGATTTAATCCGGATAACACACCATTTGCTACTTCACTTGCGTAGGAAAGGGCCGTCCTATGTCGGAGCCAGTTAGGTTTATGTATGATCTATTGGTCTTCGCATAAGCTCGGTCTTTAACCAGTGGAGCTACGAGGGCTGATTGATAAGTTGTGAGCCTCTCATCGAAGAATTTGAATTTTATCAGACATTTTTCATTATTTTTCTACATAATTATTCCCCAACAGTATCTATACACTTTTGCCATCAGTGTTTAAGGGCCTCAATACCATTTTAAAGAACCTTTATCTTGACTGGTCAGAAAGTCATCCACTGCAAGTATGACGTCATCATCGGACTGAAAGTGGGTGCCAGAAAAAGCTGTTTCCAGTTTTTGGAATACATGAATGTCTGATGGAGCAAGATCAGGTGAATAAGGTGGATATTCAATCAAATTCAAATTCTGCATCCCAGAAAACCGAGAATTACAACGTATCAATCAGCCCTCGTACATACTAGTTCTAATACTTCACCCTTTTCACAAGGCGTGTCAATGTATACAACTTCTTGGAAGTTATGCATTGTTTATTGTATCTTATCAATGTTGCGGATCTAAGCGAACGGTCATAACCCCCCCCCCCCCGGCGGTGTGCTTTTTTTATCAGGCACAGTTTTATTATCATATTGTCCTATGAAAAATTCGAAATATAGAAAATAATTACTATTGCAAGATATAAAGATATATAATAAATCATTTGCGCAGTGATATTTTTTGTGTGGATGCGCAGTAAATTTTATTGCTGGAAAATGTACCTCAAACATTATATATATAGTGTGTTCCCACATAACCATAATATAACCAAATAAAGGAACCCTGCGTGACACCATTTCGACTACCAACGGACAACTGCAAATCGAAGATGAACCCAATAATCAAACAAAATAATTTCTATTGTAAATTCATTAGCATCTCAGCTCAGACTATTGTTTTGACAAGTACACGGGAGCGTACCTCGGTTTGTGAATTCAACCATGCATGAAATGACAATATGCTAAGCTATGGCTATTGCATAATCTTACATGTACATAAAGAGGAGAGGGCCGGTGCCTCACACAATGGACAAGATGAGAGTGACGACCATACCATTTCAAGAAAGGAAAATGGAAAGTGGTAGGGGTGATACATTAGCAGCAAAATAATTAAGAATAACTTAATGAATGTAAATAATATAAATTGTTTTTTGGTTATGTTGTCACGTACGCTTAATTGAAAAAAAAAACTTTAAAAAATCAACCAACACCTTCCCCTAGGAAAAAGAAAACAATCAGCAAGAAAAAAATAATTGATTCAATAAACCGGCAAAAATAACCACCCCCCCCCCCCCCCGGCCGAAAGAAGATTAACAAGATTTATTTATCAATACTATTTGTAACTATATATCTTTATTTATGTATTTAATGCTGCTCGTTATTGTAAAGTCATATTAATAAAAAAAAAAAAGAAAACAAACAAACAAAAAACAATCAATCAAAAAAAAAAAAAAAAAAAAACATAAAAAAAAAAAAAAAAAAAAGAAAATAAATAAAGAACGAAAAAATGAAGCCTTCAGTGACGACAATTTCTTTAATTCGATTCTTGACTGCAGAATCAAACATTTTAGAGTCGGGCATGTCAAGAAAATAACTCGATCAAGATGTAAAGATTGAAGGACTTATTTATAAATTATATAGAATTCATGATGTAAATAAAATCCGATTTTGTAATTATGTTTAGTTGTCACTCTGGGTATCTTGATTTTGTTCATAATAGTTTAACAATAATTAAATTGATAAAAAGTCAAAAACAAACATAGCAAAAACAAAAACAAAAAAAGGAACGAAAACAAACTTGTGACTATTGCGTAATCTTACACAGTTTTCACGAATCGCAGCTTGGTATTCGTGACGTGTTGAATTGACGATCATTCCAGGAGAGAGAGAGGGGGGGCCCATAGTACATAATTATGACACCAAACTAACAATGTAGCTTCTCTCTGACCATTGCGTAATCTTACATAACACAGTAGCGTATAGCGGGATAGGGGTATGTGCGAATGAGTCCATTCCAGTAGAGGGGAGGGCTTCGATGGTCAATGATTTGATGCTTATCAGGCTTAAAGTAATAACTGAAATATTTTTTTTGAAATTGTTATAATTAACAAAACAAGCACATCTGACGACCATTCCATTCGCGAAAAGGAGAAAAAAAGGGGGGGGGGGGGGGTTCATTGCAGCAGAAAATAATTGTAACTGTTTGTCTGTTTCTCCCGATATCTTCATTTTGTTCAACGTGGTAAAATAATAATAATTTCTTACTACGAGTATGATTATGAAAAATGAACGACAGTAAAGCAAATGAAATACAATGCAGCCTGTCTTCCTCTCTGAATACCCGGACGAAACGAAGGTATTCGTGAATATTGAGTAATGCAGCTTGACAAAATTTTACGACCAATCAATCCCAGAAACAGAAGAGAAGAGAGGGGGCCGTAACTAGTATGCATTTTCTGAGATGACCGAGTACTGGATTATGATGTTCGACTCTCAATCGGGTGATCGGAGTTCAATCCATGGGGCCTTCATATATGTTGAAATCAGATCCACTCGCTCGTCCCTCCCTAATACTTATCTCATGACGGCCAGACCGGGGGGGGGGGGGGTTACGGCAAGGGTATCCAGGTGTTGTTGCACCTAATAAAAGCCGTTGAAATACGGTCCATCCTGCACGCAGTATATAATTATACACCCTCTTGCAGTGGGCATCGGAAATTGAGTAGAAGGAGCGTATGAGGCGTATTCCCAAATGGGGAATCGTCTGACAAGAATAAACTGCAACAGGCAATTGGTCGAATGTAAGAATAGAACAGTCAACTGATCCTACAGAGGGCTGCCGGGTGCCCTAACAGAGAGAAACTGTCGAACACAACAACGTTGTACATAGGGCGGATCAATGAAATTTACATGTAAAATCTAATCATATTTTAAAAACGAAAATCACTTCCTCAAATAAATAAGCCCTGAGAGACAACACATCAGAATAAAAATAAACCAATCGGTATATACCCCCCCCCCAAAAAAAATTAAAGAGTAGATAAATAACAAAACAAGTCCATAGTAAGATTCCGTCTACACAACTATTAAAGTCTAGCCTAAATAGTAGAGTAGACCATAGTAATATACATGCAATGTAGCAGGGTGGGCTTTTCACACCTCGCCGCTGACGACGGGCACTTGGAGGAAAGGAGGAAGAAAACAAGGGGGGGGGGGGGGCAGTTCTTGATAGCGGAAAGTAATTCCAGTTGGTTTTTGATATAAAAATTAAAAATTTGCTCGGTAGCTCCTTGACCCCCCCCCCCCCAACAAACGCAGCTATTGCGTTAATTCACTAGACTCTGACCTTTTTAATGTTCGGTATATACCCCCCCCAAAAAAAAAATTCAAAAATAAGAATTAAAGAGTAGATAAATAACAAAACAAGTCCATAGTAAGATTCCGTCCGCACAACTATTAAAGTCTAGCCTAAATAGTAGAGTAGACCATAGTAATCATATACATATGCAATGTAGCAGGACGGGCTTTTCACACCTCGCCGCTGACGACGGGTACTTGGAGGAATAGAGAGGGAAAACAAGTTGGTTGGGGGGGGGGGGGGTTAGGTCATGATAGCAGAAAGTAATTCCAGTTGGTTTTTGATATAAAAATTTAAAAATTTGTTCGGTTGCTCCTTGTCCCCCCCCCTCCCAACAAACGCAGCTATTGCGTTACTTCGCTAGACTCTGACCTTTTTATATTGCGTAATCGTACATGATAACTTATGTGACGACCGGGTCACCTGGCGTGGAAATAAAGCAGGGGAGTAGGGTGGATGGGTTATCTTTGTAGCAGAGACATTGTCTTGTTTTCTTACATTGTCTGGTTGCTTCTTTGAATTTCTAATTGTACATGTATAATAAAACCAAGTGAAAATTGCAGCTTGCTTTATTAGTAGGGGATCCAGCGCCCCCTTGCCGGGGTCAAGGGGCGAAATTTACCGATTGTTAGCGAAAGGGCCAAAATATGGGGTTTTGGGGGAACTTCTGGGTCAGTGCGGGGATCCGCCCCACCCCCTGATTCCGCCACTGTTTATGAGCCTATGACACAGAAATCTATATCTATGTGTGCCTTGGTAGGCGGCACAAGGAGCTTTGCTGGCATTGGGACTTTGACGGGACGGGGACGTCTACTGTAATCTTCCCGACTTTTACGGCGTGGAATAAGATTTGGAACGAACGATACCATGAGATGAGATGAGCGACCAGCCATGTCGGGTGGACCGCCGGCGACTGATCGAAGTTGGAATATTTTGAAATCGTTTTGCAAATGCAGGATTACTTTAGTCTATATCGTTAGCGTTAGGTTTTATTTATTGTAAGGATCACATAGTTTTCGCGATAAAGCGATAAACACGATTCTCTTATTGTCTGAGTTTCCTCTGTTTTGCATCTAACTAACATCTATTAACACCCCCCCCCCTTGCCACTTAAATACATTTAAACTTGCAACTTTCATCTTGTCGAAGTTCTTTTAAGGAAATGGAAAGTTAAAATTGTCTGAAACCAGTACTTGTGACTTTGATACCTGTACTGAAAACCAATGATTTGGATAGACATGATGAGACCGACTTACTGTCTGCGCAGCTCACTTCAGACAGTGGCGGATTCAGGGTGGTGCGGAGGGGACGTCCACCCCCTGGCACTGACCCAAAATTTTCCAAAAAACCCTATATTTTGGCCCATTTTCAGTAAGAGTCACTAAAATGTGCCCCTTGACCCCCTCCCCCCGGCAAAGGGGTAGCTGGAATCGCCACTGTCAGAAATCAGAATATTGCAGTTTTCTCCACCTTGTCGGCATATTTTGCGATTAAAATTTATATAGGGGATAGATCTCGATTTCTAATAACTAACGGTGTCATGCTAAAATATAACCATATAGAAATCTCCCCATCTAAAATTATTTTCTTTCACTGTGAGCATAATATTGGTCACACAGACATATATCATACACCGTTAGTTATGAGAGTTTGAGATCTATCCCACTATATAAATTTTAATCTGAAAATATGCTGACAAAGTGGAGAAAACTTCAATTTTCCAATTTCTGAAGTGAGCTGCGCAGACATTAGTTATCACATTCAATGTTATCACTTAACATTGACGCAGAGTAATTTTTGAAAATCGGGTAAATGAAATTATGAAATCGGAGTCTGTCCGTCCATCAGTGCGTCAACATTTTGTTTAAAGTGTTGCGTTTTAAGTTTTTTAGCTCTACTGGTCAATGACCAGTCGAGCTTTTGCAATCGCCCTGTGTACAGCTGTCTGTCTGTCTGTCGGTTTGTCAGTCCGTCCGTTAAACTTTTCTCTGAATCTGTTAATATACAAATTAAATTCTTATTGCATTATAATGGGCCTGTGGTCTAGTTGTGCACCTGATATTTTGTTTGAGCCCCTAACCCCCAGGGTCTTGGAAAATGGGTGTGGTCGTTTTCTCCTATATAACTCTATGAATCTTGTGAGCACCAATTCTCAGAAAGTATAATTGATAGAAAGATCATTCTTTTAGCATTATTGTTGGTCTGTGGTCTAGTTGTGCACCTGATATTTTGTTTGAGCCCCTGACCCCCAGGGTCTTGGAAAAAGGGTGTGGTCATTTTCTACTATGTAACTCTATGCAATCTTGTGAGCACCAATTCTCAGAAAGTATAATTGATAGAAAGATAATTCTTTTAGCATTATTCTCAGTCTGTAGTCTAGTTGTGCATATGATATTTTGTTTGAACCCCTGACCCCCTGGGTCTTGGGAAAAGGGTGTGGTCATTTTCTTCTATGTAACTCTATGTAATCTTGTGAAAACCAATTCTCAGAAAGTATAATTGATTGAAAGATAATTCTTTTAGCATTATTCTCAGTCTGTGGTCTTGTTGTGCACCTGATATTTTGTTTGAGCCCCTGACCCTCAGGGTCTTTGAAAAAGGGTGTGGTCATTTACCTGTTTACTCCTATATAACCATGATAACTCTATGTAATCTTGTGAGCACAAATTCTCAGAAAGTACAATTGATAGAGAGGTAATTCTTTTCGCATTATTCTCAGTATTCAGGCTAGATGTGCACCTTATATTTTGTTTGAGCCCCTGACCCCCAGGGTCTTGGAAAATGGATGTGGTCATTTTCTCCTAATAACTCTATGTAATCTTTTGAGCACAAATTCTCAGAAGTATAATTGATAGAGAGTAATTCTTTTTTTATTACATTAACCATTTTCTGGTCTTGTATTTTGTATTAGCCCCTGATCCCCAGGGTCTTGGAAAATTGGTGTGTCACTTAGATTAATTTAAGCAAACAACCAGGAGAGCTTCAGTCTCATCAGAGACTTCTGGTGATATTTTAGTATGTTGTTTCTCAGGACTATATATATGACATTATATTCTATATAACAAAGCCATGCAATTGAGACTGTGACCTTGACCTTGAACCATTCATTTATGACTGTGATTTTGACCTTAAAATTAGCTGCATCTCTTGAATAAGAAGGGGTATACTGCTTTAATACATGTATTTCACTGATAGACTCCTTATACAGTAACAAAACAGTAGATAAAGTATTCATCAAAAAGAACTAGCACTTCACAATCCGGCCATGCAGTCTTTAGCAGTTTAGGGTTTACTAGTATTTGTGATAGTTCAATTTTGATGGGAATGTTTATTTATACATACTACAAAGTATTATTAATGAATGTAAAATGCTTCATTTCACACCAACACAATACTAATATTAGCATGATTAGTAGTGTTATATATCAGTGGCAAATCAAGGGGGTCTATTACCATGAAGAAGGGGGGGGGGGGGAACTAAAGTTAAACCATGTGTCTGGTTGTCACACTTTTATATACATGTATTTGGGTAGAATTTAAGTTGAATCATTTGTAAACCAATTATTTGCTGGTCTTCCTCTTATGTTATTGAGCCATGCCTTTGATAAAGAACTTCTATGCACCAATAGGGGAAGATACAGGATTTGTGTTTAGATGGGGCTTGGAATATATCAAAAGTCCTCCGCCACAGTGGGTCCAGGGCAAAATCCTAGTGAGGGGAGGGGATCTGGGGAAAGCCCTACCCCTCAACAGAAAAAAAGAAAATTATCTGACCATGAATTACCATTTTGTTTGATGAAGGCAGTACTGAAATGTATTTTTAGTCAATTTTATAAGAAAGGAGGCATAAAATTGTTTGAAATATGATGCATCTGACGAGCGTAGCGAAACAGCTAATTTCTTTCAATTCTTAATTTATGAGGGGAGGCTCAACACACAATGAAGGTCAAGGTCTCATAATTTTGGTCAAACAGATGGCAGGCAACATAGTCTAGTTTGATATACCATTTTGAATATTGAAATAAATTTTCCAATTTATAGTACAAATTTTATTGTTCTAGACATGTTTTCAGATAGTAAACCTTGTCAATAGTATACTAGATATCATACAGCTTTAAATGTGACCATTGTCCTTGGCCTTGAAGTTTGACCTACTTAAATGAAAATGCAATTTAGGGATATCTCAATTATCTTTACAGATGCTGATATTTAATAAATTATACCCCCATTTAAACAAAGTTTGGGGGAGATGGGTGTATATGAAATACCCTGTCTGTCCTTACGGTTAAGAAGTTCTTAAAGCAGATAACTCTTCAGGTATAAGTGATAGGGCTTTTTAAAATATTTCATACATATATTCATCATATCAATTACTACATTTTGATTCCAAGACTTTACCTCGTGACCTTGAACTTTTACATTTTAGTTATATTTTGGTCAAGAAGTTCTCAAAGCATATATTTTTAGTCCCTTACCAGCAACGCCGAAGGGGACTCTTAGTTTTCTCTCGGTCTGTCTGTCCATCTGCCGTCCGTCATGTCCGTCTGTCCGATTATCAGTTTTTAAGACTTTTTCTGCAACGGAGGGAGATATTCAGATGAGATTTGATACACAGCTTGGTCTTGGATAGTTACAGAGCAAGTTCGACTTTCGTCACGCTTGACCTATTTTTCGAGGAGTTTTACCCCTTGATGACTTGCACAATTCAGTTTTTGTCAAATTTCCAGACTTTTTTCTGCAACAAATAGAGATATTCAGGTAAAATTTGATACTTAGCTAAGTCATGGATAGTTACAGAGCAAGTTTAATTTTTGTCACGCTTGACCTCTTTTTTGAATCGATAAAGCAGATGAGCTGCACAGACCGTGAGGTTAATTAAAACTCATGTTTAATTGAAGAGTAATTCATAGACAGAGTTGCAGGACATAAATATATGCCGCCGGTAGGGGACTTACAGTCTTTGTGAAAACTCACTAGCCCGACCGCCCTGGCTACCAATTATTTCCTCGGGCTACCAAAATTTGATGCTGAACTAGCCCAACTGGCTAGTGACTTTAAATGACATGCAGTGTTCTCATTAAGGTCCAGCGGCTGGTGATTTCTCATCTTTTACTTGGGGTAAAATCGCTGCCTTCTTTCTGTAAAAAGTACACGTTACGTCTCAACTTTCATCGCTGGTTAAGTATGAAATGTTGAACATGTTTAAAATGAAATATTATAATGTTCTCCTGTAAAATCTGTTCATTAAAATATTGTCCTAAGATACAAGATAAATATTTCCGTAACCACAGTGCATTGTTTTCTGCACGTTGTGACGGGTTATTTTATGGTACCAACTAATATGCGAGTATAACATGTTCAATTAAATATCTAACAATTTCAAAAATCTGGACTGAACACTGAAATGAGGAAATTCTTACGAAAATTTTATGACTATTGGCCAAGCGGCGCAAGCAACGGTCGGCCTTTTATCGTGTATGATTCAAATAAGTTCTTATATTTTTCTTTCTCGGTCCATTTTCTGCAGGCAAAGTGCATATGTGAAATTATATTTACACAAACAATATCATGCATTCATTGTAAAATTGAGTCTATTGATAATGACGTAGCTGACATCTGCCAGAGAAATGATAGGGTGGTGGTTTAACTTCGTTGGATTTTTGTGTATAGTCTATATATGTGTGAATTTTTGCCTATTCAACAGACCTAGCTGAGGAAACGATGGGTCTTTATAGCGTTTTGATTTTTCTTTAATGGCTAGTGAAAATTTTGAGTGGCTAGTAGATTTTGGCACTCAACTAGCCCGGCTGGCTAGTGGTAAAAAAGTTTTCATGAAGACTGGACTTATATCGCTCAGCGATCATTACATTTTCTCACATATAAGTGATAGTACTTTTAAATTTCATACATACATTCACCATAACAAGTACTACATTTTGATAAAAAGACATTTGACCTAGTGACCTTGACTTTGAGCTTTGACCTTATACAATGTAGTAAATTTGTATTAAGAAGCTCTGTAAGTAAACATCTCTTCAAGTATAAGTGATAGGGCTTTAATATTTCATACACACATCATAACAAGTATTACTCCAAGACATTTGAATTAATGACCTTGACATTTAAACTACTTTTAAACTATATAGGTTAGGACTTTGAAATTTAATCAAAGATTCAGGGGCATATAGTTTTTGTCCTGTCAGTTTGTCTGTTAGTTTGTCTTTCTATCTGCAAAATCTTTAACCTTGCCATAACTTTTGAATGGTAAGGGATAGGTCTTTGATATTGCACATGTGTATTCCTTATGACAAGACCTTTCCGTGGATACCAAAATTTTTGACCTTGTGACCTTGACCTTGGAGTTTGACCTACTTTTGAAAAACTTTAACACAGGGCATAACTTTTGAATGGAAAGTGATAGGGCTTTGATATTTCATATGTGTATTCCTTGTGACAAGTCATTACCATTGATATCAATATTTTTGACCTTGTGAACTTGACCTTGACTTTTGACATACTTTTCGAAAACTTTAACATTGGGTATAACTTTTGAATGGTAAGTGATAGGGCTTTGAGTTTCTCATGTGTATACCTTATGACAAGACCTTTCCATTGATACCAATATTTTTTACCCTGTGACTTTAATCTTTCACCCACTGAACAGAAAATTATGTTTATACTAACAAAGATGCTGACGGGGGAATTCATGTTTCACAAACACAGGTTTCATTGTGCATGTAATGTAATGGAAACTCCGAAGAGGTCCATACAGGGCTGTCGCAGGGTATTTTGGGAAAGGGGCCGGGGCCTTTCAAATTGGGAAAAACAGCAGCATTTTGAGTAAAATTGGGAAATTTACAGCTGAAATAGAATTTTGTTTTAACCATGTTAACCCTTTATTCAGGATAGATGACTCCTTAAATCAAAATTATGCCTTCAACATGTTCAATGTCAAGGTCACTGTACTTGATGGAAAAAAACATTGTTAAACCCAATAACTGCTTTCCTTTTGCATGGATTTTAAAAATACTTTGAAGAGCAAAGGGTGAGCCATTACACTGTAGCAAGGTCAAATGCTAAAATTATATTGAGTTTAATTAGCCCCCCCCCCCCCCCCCCCCAATAAAAAAAAAGCTAAGTCTTGTCCAGACGACAACTTGTTCTGCTGCACATGGATTTCAATACCATAACATTTAACATAATATATGTATAGGATCCAAAGGACATGACCATGGAAACAAAGGTATATGGAGATATGAAATACACAAAACCATGTAGAGTATTGTAGAGGGTAGGGCATATTTCACATGTAGATTCCTTTTGACAATATTTTCATGAATAAGGTAAACTACACTTAAACTTACACTTTGCAATATTGAGCAGTTAAGGGTTTATTGAATTAAGATGTTTTATAATATGAACATGATAAAACACTGAACTATGAAAGTATATTGCTTGAACAAGTGAGGTCTTATCATGCTTATTATGTACTGTTAGCTGCTCTCTTGGTTTATTTAGACAGATTGATTGACACTTAGAAACATTTCAATATTCCTGTTTGTTAGTAATACATATCCCTGCAGCTGACAAGAATTTCTTGGAAGACTTTAGTTGACTTCTCTTCAGTAAATAATTTCACCAAACTTCTCAGAAAGAAGTGACTTTATTTTGTTTCTCAACAAGAAATGTTTATCATAGTTGTTGCCAAGGGTTCTGATTGGCTTGCACTTTTGACTCCTCAGTCCTGATGTTGACTTTTATTTGAATCCAGAAACAACCTTTTCCTGGTAACTGCCAAATTTATATGGAAAAAAAATGCGCACTGAGAGCTTATTAACTATACTTACCTAAAGATAAAAATTACTCTCATACCATGTTTTAGTTTTTAATTTGATTTCTCATTTTGAATGTCTGAATGCTATAAGACTATACAAATCCTGCATTTGCGAGTACGTATATTCAAATTTCTAAAATGAACAAGGAACACCAAGAACAAACAGATAGTAGACTTGTAATGATTTCACTTGCTCAATCTAGTTAGATTTAATAAATTGCAAGTGGCATCATTTCAAAGTTGTATCAACAAAGGCATACTCCATCATGTCCATAAACTTCAAGTGCAGGTAAGCTAGCTTTTTAATACAAAGTTTGCATAGTTGAAAAAAAAAATCACCATAAATTAGTTTTTTTACACGTTACAGTAGCATATTTAAGCAGTGTAGAATTCACACTCCAAATGTAATTTTTAAAATGAGGACTTCGAAATTCATGTGAAAAAAATGTTACTGTGTGGTTGTTGATAACTACTCAATTCTATATAAATGTTTCGACATGCTCAGTATGATTACAAATATTTCGGAATACTGTACTTATTTTCATTTTTATTTAATTTTAAAATTTAACTACCTGTACATGAACCATAACAATGTCTCAACTTCTACTTTTTGCTTAAATTTTAAGGAGAAGGCAATTATAGCTAATAATTACTAGTTTTTGTTTTTGCCTATGAAGCATAGTGGATTATTATGGTTTTTCCATTCTTAAAATACTATAATTCATAGCTTTTAATAATATACTGATACACAAGTATTATGATTTACAGATTTAATATCCACAGAATCTTAATTTACAGTATTATTTTTCACATGTTTAATAATTGACAGGAAAAAATGACGGGAAAATTTTTCCTGTCATTTAAAAGAGACGGGAAAAATTTTCCTGTCTTTTAAGAAGACGGGAAAAATTTTCCCACAGGATTTTTTTTCCCGTCATAATACATTGACGGGAAATTTTTTCCTGTCAATTTCTATGACGGGAAAATTTTTCCCGTATTTTACTTGAAATGAAAGTCAGGAAAATTTTTCCCACGGGAATCCAATTTTTCCCGTGGGATTTTGACGGGAAAATGACGGGAAAATTTTTCCCACGGGAATTCCCGTGGGAAAATTTTTTTAATTTACCTCTGGTGGCCTTACCTGGTGGCACAGGTGAAAATTTTTTTGTGGAACAAGTTTCTCTTGGTAAGTACTACCACACCTGATAATCAAAACCTACCTACCTACAGTGCTTTAGGGGGCTGAACTCCGGACAAATGTCCAGTCCGGAGTTATTTGTCTAACTGTTCACTAAACTTTACAGAAGCAAGACCTCAAGGACATCTACGAAGTTTGTGTTTTTCGTGCCGATCGATCAACAAATATGACGGGCGAGGGTTCTGATTGGCTGAATTATCTTTTCTCTTACCGCTCAACAGAGTGTAACAAAATCTAAAGGAAGCAAATTCTCAAGGTCCTCTACCAAGTTTGTGATTCTCGTGCCGACTAGCCAACAAATATGGCTGCCGAGGGTTCTGATTGGCTGACATATTTTCGAAACCGCTACATAGGATTGCACGAAACTTTAAAGGAACCAATACCTTACGGTCATCTACCAAGTTTACGTTTTTCGTGCTGATTGATCGACAAAAATTGCCACCAAGGGTTCTGATCGGCTGACATATTTTCTACTTCTCTGCACAGAATTCAGCGAAATCTTGCAGGAAGCAGACAATTAAGGTGTTCTACCAAGTTTGTGTTTTACGTGTCGATCGATCAAGAAATATATGGCCGTCAAGGGCTTTATTGTATGACACATTTTCGAGTACTTGCAACCGTTGCACATAATTTCATGGAACCCTACGGGATGCAAGACCTTAAGGTCCTCTTCCGGGTGTCAGGCAATCGGAGCCCTCGGCGGCCATATTTATTGATCTATCGGCATGAAAAAAAAAAACTTGGTAAGGACCTTGTGTACTTGTTTGCGGTAAGGTTTCGTGAAATGCTGTGTACCGGTTGCACAGGAGAAGTCGATAATTGCCAAAATTCATTTCAGTAGCGCCCTATGGTTTTATTTTTTAATTCAAATTTGTGCTATTGCTTTGCAGCGAGTGCACGAGTAAAATAAGATAAAATTCAAACAAATTTGAAATACCTTGTATAGTCATAGATAAATGATGAAAAGCATCATAATCGTTATCAGCATGTGTTGGTTGCCGTCTTGGTCGAATGATAACAACACAATATCAAATGCTTTTATGATTGTAAACATATTTTGACATCACTTATCTAAAGATGTAGCATCAATAAATGTACGTGCGTCAGATAAAAGTGCAACATTAAAGTTCAATATATATGTTACACAGAGGTAGATCAGGGACAGGATTTTGAATCAAAACGGTACAAAATAGTTTGGTTTGATGTTTGTAATCCAATCATTTTAATCTGCTCTAAAATGATGCTTATTAATTTGAAGAGGTTAAACATTTAACATTTTAGAAATAAGGTTTTGATATTTGAAATGGTCATATGCAGTTTTAAACAAAAGACCGGAGTTACCTGTAAGATACGCAAGTATGTATAATTTACATGAAACGATTGTTTAGTCAAAGAGAAGAAGATCGAATCATTTTCATCGATGACATCATGTAAGGGGGCGTGGAGGTATCGGACCAATTGGATTGGTGTGATTTTGTTTACCATAGATATATGATTAAAGCGGAGAAAAAGGCAATATAAACAAAACGTTTTGAAACATGTATGTATGAAAAAAATAAATACCTACAAAATTAAAGTAAGAGTATATATGATAACCTATATGTTCCAGTTAATCGATATGCGAAACGTATGCACACAGTGCGAAACTCGCTTCTCGGTCCGTTCTCGAAATCATGATGTGAACATACCCCTGTGTAGTTCTACAGAAAAAAAAATCTGTTTAAATGTACATAACCTTTGATGACTCCAAGATGGAATATGAAATATTTAGCCTACAAAATGTATGATGTTTTCCACCCGACAATTTTTAAAACAGGATATATTGAGAGATACATAATATAAAAACAATACAGGAATGCGAAGCTTGCACCGTCTAGATCTGTCTTATTTCAAAAATAATTTGATGCTAAATATATATACCCTGTCAATTATGTCTATGATTTTCATGGTCTCTTTGTTCTCACGGCGAATTGATGCCATGCATCAATAGTTTTCTTGTATTTATGATAGATATATATAGTTCTATTATCTCGTTTCAATATTTATTGATTTAAAGGATGCAGCTTAGGGCTCTGTATGATGACTTCCCTTGATTTGATTTAACAATATTAGCATTGTTTAGTCAATGAAGAGAACAAACAATTCTCTCGGAAGATATTTTCATACACTGGACTGAAACGTAGGCTTGCAAGACAAATTTGAAAGAGAAGAGCAGGATACTTTCAGTCCCCCCCCCCGACAAAAGTATTGATCGAAGGATAATATAAATAATGATACTATTGGAGGGATAAATTATACATCCGCCCGATTATTTATCTTACAAGAAAAACGCAATCAAGCTTTCTTTTAAAAGGAAACCACAAAATATAGATTGTTTCTCTAAAGTTCAAAGCACGCAATTGAGCTACATGACCTATACTCGAACTTGACTTGTAAAGCTATATCCAAGAAATAAATTGATTCTCTATAACGTTTCTCCTTAGCAATTTTGTATAACTCTGCACATAATTGAGCGACATGTCCCATATTTCTACTTGACCTGTATTTTAATAGGTGAAAAAGCTATAGCCAAGAAATTAATTGCTTCTATGTAACGATTTGTCTATAAATGTCTGGAAATCATAAAATAGAACGCTTAATTTAAAAGATGTTAATTTTACAAAGATTTGTGTAATCGAGTTTTTGGTCAAATCAATGTATTAATCATTTCTGGAAAACTTCAATCGAAGAATGTCCAGAATTTTTGACCTTGTGACCTCAACCTCGACATTTGACCTACTTTTGAAAAATCTTGAATTCAGCATAACTTTTGCATTGACGGGGGGATAGAGATTTCATATTGTAAATTTGTATTCCTTTTGAAACGTCCTTTTCATCGATACCAACAGTATTCATCTTACGATCTTGAACTTTGACCTACTTATGATTAACATTAAACCCCTGGCCAATCGAGTTTGACCCAGTTGACTGAAAATGTTGTTAAGTGTTTTGAATATATTTCCCTGACATTGTCGCCATAGCACTTTCTATATAGACAACGTCAGACAGTGCAAGAGTTTCATATATTGTTTTCATTTTCGTGCTTAAACATCGACGGCGGGTGCGGCTAGCCAACAGGGGATGCTTACTCCTCCCGGGCACCTGGTCCCACCTCTAGCTTGCTAGGGGTCCGTCAATGCTTAATTTTGTGCTCTATTGTGAGTGCTGTTGAGATTGTCGTCAGGATCTTCTTTAACTCATTAATACTGACAAAGATGCCGACGGGGCATTCGTGGTTCACAAACACAGGTTTCTTGTTTTGATTGTTTGGGTTTTTTTCTAGATGTTTATTTTAAAGAGAAAAAATATTACTCCTGGGTCTAAAGTCTTTATATATTTGACTTTCCCGTCTTCTTATAAAGAGGCCCTGCCAATAAGCATCAAGCTTTGGGTGGAAAGTCAAAATTTTAAATATGGCCGAAATGACTTGATAACGCAGCAACATAACAAGTTAAACAATATAAATATCAATATTGAATATTTATTTTTGAAAAAGATGTTTTATAAGGGTTGTCATGGTAACAAGCACATAAATCAGTGAAAATGACTGAAAAATCACTGTTTTGTGTCTTCAACAGCAGAAAAATGTAAAATTCTACATACATTTTCTGAAGTATTAATCAAAGTAGAAGTTTGGTTCTGATTTAATTTTTATCATAATTCATTTTCAATAACATACACGGTTGCTATGGTAACCAAAAATACGAGTATTTAAGGTTTTCTACAATATGCAAAATTTAGTTTAGATCAGTTGTATATAAAGTGCGCAACCACTACCAATAGTGTTACTTATTTTTCCGTAAAAACTAATGCCTAAATGTTTAAAAACTGCAATAAAATTGGGTATATAGGTAAAAGTGTTCAAACAATTACATCTGCATTTCAGGAAATTTTAAGCAAATTTGGCTCCTATACTTTATTTGAATAGTGAAATAAAGAACACGTCTCAGATAGGATTATATTTTGTGATTTAAAACTGGCAAATAAACACTGAATGCTTATATGAATATTTACTTAACAAATCTCCTTAGCTACCATTTATTTCCAAAGCAACCGGAAAATAACGTGTTACCGGACACTTATTTGACACATAAAAGGACCACTTCCAGCCTTCCTTTATCAGTGAAGGAAAAAAAATCACAGCTGTTAATGTTGATTACAGCCGAAAATAATAATAAAAAAAATCAAGAATACTTTTGCATGACCTATGAATAGAGGTATAGAAGCTATTTCAGGGGGGGGATATGCTGTTGCACCCCGACGTCTTTCTTTCATTTCATGCTTCAGATATTCGTATCAGGGCATTTCCTCTGCAAAGGATTGATGAATCTGAATAATGCTTATCGAATGTAGATCTATTATAGAAGTGACAGGTCACACGTTGCAAAATATTGTGAAACTGTTCTAAACAGGAATGATGTAAACTTATTTTGGTCTATTAAAAATTCAGGGGATGTGATTGACAAAATGAAATCGAGAAATTTTCAAGCCAATTCGATTTCTTCGTACGACTTTTCAAATATGTACACCACGCTTCCTCACGATAAGATTAATGATCAATTGTCCAAAGTCATTAAATGGTGCTTTAACCGAGAGGGTAAAACTTATATTTGTACATCTGAATCAAAGGGTTTCTTTTCCAATACAGAATACAAATCATATAAATCATGGACATGTAGTGACCTTTGTATTGCCTTGTCCTTTCTTTTGGACAACATTTATGTAAGATTTGGTGAGAATCTCTACAAGCAGGTTGTAGGGATCCCTATGGGTACTAATTGTGCGCCTCTTGTTGCAGATTTATTTTTATTCAAGTATGAAAAAGAATTTATCCAAAATCTTCAAAAACAAAGAAAACATGATGATGTGAAATGTTTCAATGGTACTTCTAGGTACCTGGATGATATCCTTACTATCGACAATCCTGTTTTTGAAAAGTATAAAAATGTCATTTATCCACAGGAACTGACTCTAAACAAGGCGAGCGTCACAAACACAGAAACACCATTTTTGGACCTGAATATCAAAATTATTAATGGAGAGATTCATACAAGGGTGTATGACAAAAGAGATGACTTTGGATTCAATATAGTAAATTTTCCCTGGCTTGACGGTGATGTTCCTAGATTACCGTCTTATGGTATCTACATTTCGCAGCTCATCCGGTATGCTAGAGCATATACTGATGTTTTGGATTTTCATGATAGAAATTTACAAATAACAAAGAAACTTTTGGGTCAAGGTTTTCGCTTTCACAAACTTGTCAAGACATTCTGGAAATTTTACAAAAATTATTGTCAACTACTTTTGAAATTCGGACCCATACAAGCAACAAAGTATATTACTTTGGGTATTTCGCAACCTGCATTTTATGGTGACATGATCAACAAAATTAGAAGGATCAAAGGTAGACAGAATTACTATCGAAAATGCGTCAGAATCATCAAACGCCTCTTATACCGTGGATATGATCCTAATATCACCAGACGGACACTAGGCTTGGTACTTGACCAATCCATAGTCTTGTACCAGCGCATCTTTAATACTTGCACGCTGACTGACTGTGACGACGGGACTCCATGACGGGCCCTGTCCAAACCTCTTTAGAGAAGACAGGGCCCCGACCACCTGTCCTCTCTGAATGTCAGTCGGACTCCTCGGGTGATAACATACATTAGCTCGCTACTGCCGGCAGAGCACAGGTCGTATTACGCATGCCCTCTTTTTATATCAATTTACATATTCATCTGTGTTGCTTGGGCCCCTGCGTCATGCGGTCTTGTTTGTGTGTGGTCATCTGACAGTGAGGAGGTTGTTTTACACCACAATTGTACGTTCTTCGAGACCTCTGGGTAATCGGAATAGTGGGAGGGTTGTGCGCACGTAATCCAGGATAACCACACCGTCTGCTACTGACGAGGCAGATGGCCGTCCTAAGTCGGCACCGTTTGCCCATTGGTCTCGTTGGTTTATGTGTAGTCATTTGTGTTTTATGTGATTTGACGTTCATTGTACTACTGCGTCTCTTTCTGTGCGTGTCATTTTTGTGTTTTACAGTGGGTGTTTTGGGAGGTTGCTGTTGATGCTGCAACTAGGTGTTGTTGGAGATCCCCTCCTTTCTTTTGTATATGGGTGTCATCTCAATATTACTTAAGCAAAATTATTTTATTGTACCTGGATGTAGAAAGTCTCATGAAAGTAAAAGTAGTGTTTGAGCTTTTTCTTCACAAGGGTTTGATAGATTCAAATGATATATCATATTTTTTTTAGACATGTAATGAAAAGAACTTTAACAGGTGAAAACCTTATCATATTCTTTTTTTTTCTTTTTGTTTATCAATTTGCTTATGGTTGCTATGGCAACAGACAAGGTTTTGAAATTAAGAATACATGTACATGTATATACAAAAATATGCTATTTTGTGAACTGAAAATTGCGAATGCTAAACAATCCTTGATGTTGTCTAAACTATCATATTTCATAATTCATAAAACAAAATTTGGTAGTAAAGACTTCATTTCAATTTTTTCTCGTGCAATTTAGATGTTGACAACCTTTTTTTTATTCAACATGTTCAAGACAACAAATTTTCATAGAAAAGTAATGGAGTTTAAAAATTATAATATTTTAAGATAATTTCTTAAAATATGTGAAATTTTATGAAGACACATATTGTGACAAAAGACAAACTTCCTTAGCAACACAATGTATACCTTAGCAACCAACGAAAACAAGGTGAACACTAAGTAATAATTTTCTCAAGCATAAAATGAACGTTTACCTGAATGAAAAAAAAAATTTCCCTTTGATAGGGGATATTTATTAGATCTTGAAATCTCGTAACTCAAACTGTAAGTTATATGTCCGTACAATCAATACTACGCTCAGTCAAGGAAAATAGTTTTAGAGGGGGATTTTTCTATGTTAATTTCTATGTTAATTTTGCCGTGTGGAGCTCGTAAACAAGTCCCCGCGAGGGGTTTGACAGTAAGTGTTTTGAATGTATTTCCCGGACATGTTCGCCATAGCACTTTTTATATAGACATAACGTCAGACAGTGCATGCATTTGATATACTATGTTCTTTATCGTGCATTAACATCGACGGCGGGTGCAGCTAGCCAACAGGAGATGCTGACTCCTCCCGGGCACCTGATCCCACCTCTAGCTTGCTAGGGGTCCGTCAATGATCAACATAGTGCTCTATTGTGAGTGCTGTTGAGATTATCGTCAGGATCTTCTTTAACTCATTTCAGTGTAACATCGTCGACGTTCTCCATAGGCATAGACTCAAGCCTCGTTCACATGGAGAGTTTATAGCGCAATAAACGTGACTTTGTTGGGCAATAAATTTGTTTGCGTTCACATGACAAAATTTATTGCGCAATTTTCTTTTTTTTTCCTCCATAACTAAATTGCGCATCAAAGGCTAAGCGAAACTGTTGCGCAATAAATCTGACGCATGCGAATCATCATGACAAAAGAACGAGATCGTTATACTTTCGGATATAACTATTCGACGTCTATATATATTTTTTTAAGATTCTATTGAGAGATTCCAATTTCTCGTATATATATAAGTCTGGACCCCTTGTAGAGAATGGCATCATAATTGAATGACGTCATGTTCTTGACTGAAATGACAAATAAATGAAATTCAATGTTTTGTTATATAGGCTACATCTCAAAATAATAGCCTTAACTTTAGACTTTAGGATAATTATTCGAACAATATGTCATTAAGTCATCCGTTGTACATTTTAATTCATGATTCATGTGCATGTTCATTGGCCTTTTATTGCGCAATAGTTTGGGTCTCGTGTGAACGCAAAAAAACCCCCAGAAGTCTCTGATGAGACTGAAGCTCTCCTGGTTGTTTGCTTAAATTAATCTACGTGCCACACTCATTTTCCAAGACCCTAAGATCAGGGGCTCAAACAAAATACAAGACCAGAGAATGATTAATATAATGGAAAAAGAATTAACTCTCTATCAATTATACTTTCAGAGAATTTGTGTTCACAAGATAACATGATAGAGTTATACACGCATAGACGAAATTACCACACCCATTTCCCATGACCCTGGGGGTCAGGGGTTCAAACAATAAAAGGTGCACATCTAGACCACAGACTGAAAATAATGCAAAATTAATTATCTTTCTATCAATTATACTTTCTAAGAATTGATGTCAGCAAGATTACATAGTTATATAGAAGAAAATGACCACGCCAATTTTCCAAGATCCTGGGGTTAAGGCCCTCAAACAAAATACCAGGTTCACATCTAGATCGCAGCCTGAGAATAATGCTAAAAGAATAATCTTTGTATCAATTATGCTTTCTGAGAATTAGACAAGATTAGAGAGTTGTACAGGAGAAATGACCACACCCATTTTCCAAGACCCTGGGGGTCAGGGGCTAAAACAAAATATCAGGTGCACATCTAGACCACAGACTGAGCATAAAGCAAAAACAATGATCTTTCTATCAGTTATACTTTCTGAGAATTGATGCTCACAAGATTACATAGAGTTATATAGGAGAAAATGACCACACCCATTTTCCAAGATCCTGGGGGTCAGGGGCTCAAAAAAATATAAGGTGCACACCTAGACCACAGACTGAGAATAATGCGAAAAGGATTATCTTTCCATCAGTTATACATTCTGAGAATTGATGCTCACAAGATTACATAGAGTTATATAGGAGGAAATTACCACGCCAATATTCCAAGACCCTGGGGGTCAGGGGCTCAAACAAAATATCAGGTGCACAACTAGACCACAGGCCAATTATAATGCAAAAAAGAATTTATTTGTACTATTCACAGATTCAGAGGACTCGCGCTCACAAGAAAAGTTTAACGGACGGACAGACAGAGAGACGGCAGGACGCCGGACACAGGGCGATCGCATAAGCTCGACTGGTCTTTGACCAGTAGAGCTAAAAAACATTGTGAAAAAAATTTGTTGCGCATTAACATTATTTCATGTTATTTCGAAATTAAATTGTGCAACTGTGTGAATGAGGCATCAATGTTAAACATCGGCGACGTCACGCTAAACTTCCCATCTATTTTCTTTCACTTTGAGCGTAGTATTAGTCATACGGACATATAAATTACACCGTTCTATCCAACTACATAAATTTCAATTTGAAAATTTGCTTACAAAGTAGACAAAACTTCAATTTTCCGATTTCAGAAGTGAGCTGCGCGATATGTAGGTGTTTTATACAATGCTATATATTTTGTCGAAAACAAAAACCACTGTCGTTGATTTCAATGCAATGATCTTCGAAATTCAACTAACACTTAGTAAATCACTCCCCCGTCCCCCATTTTTCTCCCTAGAATATTTGAAATATTGGTAATGTTTTCAATTTGATAAGAGAATCAATATTATCTGTCTTACACATTTCCATGCTTCATTTTTCATTTTGCGCTCTATTGTGAGTGCTGTTAAGATTATCGTCAGGATCTTCTTTAATGAGTTAAAGAAGATCCTGACGATAATCTCAACAACACTCACAATAGAGCACAAAATTAAACATCGATGGACCCCTAGCAAGCTAGAGGTGGGATCAGGTGCCCGGGAGGAGTAAGCATCCCCTGTTGGCTAGCCGCACCCGCCGTCGATGTTTATGAAGCATGGAAATGGAAATATATAAAATTCATGCACTGTCTGACGTTATGTCGATATAGAAAGTGCTATGGCGACCATGTCAGGGAAGTATATTCAAAACACTTACTGTCAAACCCCTCGCGGGGAACTTTTTTACGAGCTCCACACGGCAAAGGGCATAAGTGTGACACAAATGAGTTAAAGAAGATCCTGACGATAACCTTAACAACACTCACAATAGAGCACAAAATTAAACATCGATGGACCCCTAGCAAGCTAGAGGTGGGACCAGGTGCCCGGGAGGAGTAAGCATCCCCTGTTGGCTAGCCGCACCCGCCGTCGATGTTTATGACGCATGGAAATGGAAATATATAAAATTCATGCACTGTCTGACGTTATGTCTATATAGAAACTCATAAACATCGACGGCGGGTGCGGCTAGCCAACAGGGGATGCTTACTCCTCCCGGGCACCTGGTCCCACCTCTACCTTGCAAGGGGTCCGTCGATGTTTAAGTTTGTGCTCTATTTTGAGTGATGTTGATATTATCGTCAGGATCTTCTTTACCTCATTACTTCAAATTAACAAGTAGTCAAGTGCATCATAAAAGAACAATGATCACTCATACCCCCCCCTCCCAGCCCCCTTCCCTTTTCTTTTTACTATACTATATATAATTTGGAGCTGATTTACGAAAGAGGCATCAAAAACATTTCCTTTCAACCACAAACTATCCCGATAAACCAGCAAACAATAGAAAAAATAACCCCTCTCCGATTTTTTTCGTTTTTCTTTTTGGGTTATCTCCCTGAGTTAGAAGCAATTACAGATTGAAAGATGTATACCCCTGTAAATGAGTCAATATAAATCAAAAGATTGAATTACTGGTGTTATGGGTCAGAATACCCCAAAACGCCAGCAAAAATCAGACAAAGACAGAATGTAAATTTACAAGTTTAATTATGTACAAAATATATATTTCAAATGATTACAACTTACAATACAATGTCCGGATCAAGGTGTCCGTTACGGTCCACAAAGTCTATCGAATGTATGGTTTCCGGTAATCACAAACGTTCTCGAAAGATCGGTGTCCAAACGTTGTAAAATGGATTAAAGTCTCAACAAATAAAGTGTCCCAGTATATCAGAATAGATTAATGAATCGTGTCTACAAATGTGTACGAATGCCCCTTAACAGAGTTCCTCAGAGGTATTTATACTTAATAACAATGAATTTACCAGAAGCTTCTAGAACAATGACTCATTACAAATGATTAACAATAGAGTAAATTCTAGAAATCACAGTCATGTGATGATAATGATGTAACAAAGAACATACTGGAATATTCTCTAATGAGATAAATATGACATAGTAAAATCTAGAAAGAATTATTATGAAATCATTAAATAACATGACTAAGTACATGTGTACCTACACATAAAGTAAAACTAAAATAATACATGACCCACAACACCCCCCCCCCTTAAAAAAAGTTTGAATGTCAATGAAAACTTAGGTGGTAAATTCTTCAAAAATCACTCATGAAACTCTCGATAGTGCATCTGCAATCACATTGTCTTTGCCCTTGATATGGTTAATAATGATATTGTACTCTTGCAACAATAATCTCCACCTTGTAAGTCTTTGATTCTTGTTTGACATTTTGTGCAAAAATGTGAGAGGGTTGTGGTCAGTATACACAAGAATGGGATGTACAGTAACATTCAAATAAACATCAAAATGTTGTAAAGCTAACAATAATGCAAGACACTCTTTTTCAATAGTAGAGTAATTCTTTTGACATTTAGTCAATTTCTTTGAAAAATAACAAACAACTCTATCTACACCATCATCATTTTCTTGAAACAAAGCAGCCCCGATTCCTACGTCACTGGCATCAACAGTAAGCTTAAACTGCTTATCAAAATTTGGAGCTGACAGGACAGGACTATTCATAAGAACACATTTGATTTTCTTAAAAGATTCGTCACAGTCATTGGTCCATGCAAAATTCACTCTCTTTTGTAACAGATTGGTAAGTGGACCAACAACTGACGAGAAATTTGGACAAAATTTTCTGTAAAATCCTGCCATTCCTAAAAATCTCATTATCTCTTTCTTATTGGTAGGAATCGGGAACTTTGAAATAGCTTCCACCTTGGCCATGATAGGAGTAACAAAACCTTGACCTACTTTGTGACCCAAATATTCTACAGTCGCACGACAAAATTCACTTTTCGCAAGGTTCACTGTGAGGTTTGCTTTCGCAAGTATGTCGAAGAAGGTACGCACGATTCGGAGATGATCATCCCAAGTGTCGCTGTAGATGATAACGTCATCGATGTACGCCTCGCATCCTTCGAGATGATTTAGGAGCGAATGAATCATCCTCTAGAATGTGGCTGGTGCGTTTTTCATACCAAAGGGCATTACTTTATATTGGTATAGCCCATCTGGAGTCGCAAATGCCGATATTTCTCTAGCTCTCTCGGTAAACGGGACCTGCCAATAGCCTTGAAGCAAGTCAAATTTACTGACAAATTTTGCACTGCCAATTTTATCGATACAGTCATCGATTCTTGGGATCGGATAAGAGTCAGTTTTGGTGACTGAATTGACTTTTCTAAAGTCCGTACACAATCGGTAAGTTCCGTCTGGCTTCGGAACAAAAATACATGGGGAACTCCAATCACTATTGCTGGGTTCAATAATGTCATTTTCAAGCATGTATTGAATTTCTTTCCGCATGTATTGAAGCTTTATCGGGTTTAACCGATAGGGATGCTGTTTGATAGGTGACGCATCACCCACAATGACGTCATGATGAGATGCATTAGTCTTTTTTGGAACGTCCGGAAAGATGGTCGTATATTCCCGCATTAATTGATGCACTTCCTCTTTTTGATGCACAGTCAGATGTCCGAGTTTCACTTCCGGATTTGTCAGAATTTCAGAATTCTTTAAACGGACACTTTGAGCGAAGTCTTTTTCGACAGTCTCTTCATCACATTCCGGTTCAACACAATTTTCTAATGAATTTACATTGGCCAAAGTGGAAGCTGGTTTTACAAAATTTCGGTCACTTCTATCAAAATACTCTTTCAACATGTTAACATGACACACTCTTTTTTCTTTTCGCCGACCTGGTGTCTTAACCACATAGTTAACATCACTAATTTTACTCTCAATCCCATAAGGACCGAAATATCTAGCTTGCAAAGGATGACCAGGGATAGGCAAAAATACAAGAACTTTATCGCCTGGTTTAAAAACTCTGTTTCTAGCATCTTTGTCATACCATGTTTTCATTTTCATTTGCGAGGTTTTGAGATTTTCTTGAGCCAATTTGCAAGCATTATAAATTTCTCTTTGAAATTAGACACGTAGTCTAAGAGATTCAAATTGCTAGTCTCAGTCAACCATTTTTCCTTCAATAACTTCAATGGCCCCCTGACCGTATGCCCAAAAACTAGCTCAAAGGGACTGAACCCCAGGGACTCCTGAACCGCCTCTCGTGCCTCAAACAACACGAGGTGAACCCCTTCATCCCAGTCTTTTCCATACTGGTGACAATATGTTTTCATCATAGTTTTAAGGGTTTGATGAAAGCGTTCAAGTGCCCCATGGGACTCAGGATGGTACGCAGAAGACTTATACTGCCTGATACCTATCTCATGCATAACCTGCTGAAACAACCCTGACATAAAATTCGAACCCTGATCTGACTGAATAGCCTTTGGAGCACCCACGAAACTAAAAAACTTTGTAAGGGCCTTAACTATGGTCTTTGCCTTAATATTCCTAAGAGGTATGGCTTCAGGAAACCTAGTCGAAGTACACATAATTGTCAGTAAGTACTGATTCCCTGACCTAGTCCTAGGCAAAGGACCTACACAATCAACTAACACCCTACTAAAAGGTTCCTCAAAGGCTGGAATGGGTTGGAGGGAAGTAGGTGGTATAACTTGATTGGGTTTACCTACCATCTGACAACTATGACAAGACTTACAAAACTCAGACACATCTTTTCTCAACTTAGGCCAGTAAAAGTGACTTAAAATCCTATTATAAGTCTTATTGACACCTAAATGACCTGCCATGGGTGTGTCGTGAGCTAAACTCATGATGTCCCCGCGATACGCTACTGGAACCACTATCTGGTGAACGACCCGCCACACTTCATTAGGGGGTGCATCGGGTGGTCTCCATTTCCGCATGAGGATGCCATCTTGTATGTAGAATCACTCTTCGACTTTGTCCGCTTCTTCCCGGGAAAGGGCCCTCTTGCTTAGTCGGATGATCTCCGGATCTTTAGTTTGCTCGGAGAGGAGCTGCTCACGGCTTAAGGCATCTGTACCCCTGTCTTATGGCGGATAGGAATCATCACTAGGTACTGTCGGAGACTTGTCAACATGAAGTCGTACTGATGTCTCAGGTACGCTGTCATCAATGGTAGACATGAATGTGTCAGAAAGGTCTATATCTTCGGAAGGATGGTCCTCGTTAAGATCAAAAGTACTCTCAGCCTCTTTTAGTCTGTTCCTGGCCATCGCCCTGGTAACTGCGCAGGCTGGGTACAAGTCGTCGTCTTCATCATCGGACACGACATCGGACGTGATTTTCTCACAAACAATCGGATCGGCTACAACTTTGCCGCCAGCTAAATCGTTGCCAAGCAACAAGGAAACGCCTTGAACGGGAAGAGTAGGTCGAACACCTACGATAACAGGTCCAGTAAATAAGTCTGACTTCAAATAAATTTCATGAAGGGGAACATCAATGACGCCTAGCTCCACATCCTGTAATAAAACTGACCTACCAGTAAAAGTGTGCTCAGACAAAGGCAATGAACCCTCTAACAATAAAGTCTGGGCAGCACCAGTATCTCTCAAAATCTGAACAGGCAACGCTTCGCTAGAATCACTGAGTGAAACAAATCCCTGTGACAAAAAGGGCTTACAATGATCCTCCACAAAATCATCAGAACTGGACTTAGAACCCTGAATCTCTGGAGTGTCAGAACAATTCGAAACTAAGGCTTTCCTATCATTTCTAACAGACGCACAGGCCTGTGACTTAAGTTCTTTTTTCTTCTTAAGCTTCAAACACTCACCAATAACATGACCTTTTTTCTTACAATAATTGCATGTAGGAAGCGACCCCACCCCTGGGGATGCCTCAGAACGCTCGGACCTAGGTCCGGACGTAGAACCACCTTGAGATGGTGACTGGGAACTAATGGACGACTGAGACTCTTGTAAATTTTTCTTTGGAACATCTGACGTCTTTGCGCTATCGCTAGATTGAGTTTTTGACACAAAATGTTTCTTATGAGTGAGAGCATACGTATCAGACAAAACAGCAGCTTCTTCAAGAGTTTTAACATTTTTGTCTTCCAAATGAGTTCTTAAATCTTGATGTACACACTCTTTGAACTCTTCTATCAGAATGATCTGACGCAAATTGTCAAATGAATTGGGAATTTTCTTAGATCGAAACCACTGATCAAATAAATCTTCTTTTTCTCGAGCAAATTCAACTTATGTTTGATTTTCAAACTTTTTGTACTTTCAAAACTTTTGTCTGTACGCCTCAGGTACTAACTGATATGCTCTCAAAATCGTGTCCTTGACCTTGTTATAGTCTGAACTCTCAGCAATACTGAGCGCCGAGTACACTTCAGCCGCTTTGCCAATAAGTACGCTTTGTAACAAAGTTGGCCAAAAATCACGTGGCCACTTCAGATTGGCCGCGATTTTCTCAAAATGTGGAAAATATTTGTCCACGGACTTTTCTTGAAATTTTGGTACTAATCGGATGTTTTTGGCGGCGTCGAATTCAGACTTGACAAGCGAAGGAACAGGATTTTCCTTAGCGCTTTTCTCTAACTTTAACTTTTCTAACTCAAACTGGAGTTCTTTCTCGTGCATACGTTCCTGTTTCTCTCTTTCTTCCTTTTCTCTTTCAAATTGTCTTATTTTTTCTTCTTTTTCAAATTGTCTTTCTTTTTCTTCTCTTTCAAATTGTCTTTCTTTTTCTTCTTTTTCAAATTGTAATTGTATTTTCATTTTCTCTAATTCAAACTCATATTTTGACATTTTGGTTTCGCTTGAAACAGGTTCAACAGGAAAATCGTATGACGAAAAGATTTCCTTAGCTAAAAGCTCTTTAGCCACAATATTTCTAATTTCTTGTTTTCTCATAGAAGATTTTACATCTAACTTCAAGTGAAGACCTAAACCAATCAAATCATCTTTCTTCAATGATTCGAACTCTTGTACAGTCGGCGATTTCAAAAATTCAGTGACCGAAAATACCATGATTGATTTCTGCTGGCAAAAGTTTGGAGAATTTTCCTTTTTTAAAAAAACCGAACTTTTACGTAAAAATGCAAATATGCAGAGATTACGATCCCGGACGAGCCCCCAATTCTGTTATGGGTCAGAATACCCCAAAACGCCAGCAAGAATCAGACAAAGACAGAATGTAAATTTACAAGTTTAATTATGTACAAAATATATATTTCAAATGATTACAACTTACAATGCAATGTCCGGATCAAAGTGTCCGTTACGGTCCACAAAGTCTATCAAATGTATGGTTTCCGGTAATCACAAACGTTCTCGAAAGATCGGTGTCCAAACGTTGTTAAATGGATTAAATGTAAACGTCTTCAAATTGAATAGCATCATTTAAGAACAAATAAATTGGCAACGAGGACCAGACATGCACGTTTCGGGTACTTAACCCTCATCAGTGATCCTAAATCCTAAATCTAAACAATGTAATATGCCAAAAAGTATGAAAGTTACTATGTCGAAAAAGGGTACCGAAAGACGTAGCAGGATGGATGGGATATGATGCTACAGGACCCACTTTTTAGAAATTTCAAGAAATTTTTATAACAGAAATTTTGATTGCGTTGAAGAAGCGATCAACCGAAATTGATCGAACTTGGCTACATGTGCCCTCGGGGACTCCTGGTCCACCAGCAGTGACACTCACCAAGTGGTATAAATGTAAACGTCTTCAAATTGAATAGCATCATTTAAGAACAAATAAATTGGCAACGTGGACAGTCTCAACAAATAAAGTGTCCCAGTATATCAGATTAGATTAATGAATCGTGTCTACAAATGTGTACGAATGCCCCTTAACACAGTTCCTCAGAGGTATTCATACTTAATAACAATGAATTTACCAGAAGCTTCTAGAACAATGACTCATTACAAATGATTAACAATAGAGTAAATTCTAGAAATCACAGTCATGTGATGATAATGATGTAACAAAGAACATACTGGAATATTCTCTAATGAGATAAACATGACATAGTAAAATCTAGAAAGAATTATTATGAAATCATTAAATAACATGACTAAGTACATGTGTACCTACACATAAAGTAAAACTAAAATAATACATGACCCACAACACTGGTAGAAGTATTGAACTAATAATAAAAAAATGAAAATTTAAAATATATAGATGTTGTTTTATTCATATTGAAAATGAATACGGAAACAATTACAAAACTAGCTTAAACATTTAAAAAAAATCAAAATGAAATTTTTATCCCAGAAAAAAAGGCCCTTTCTTCAGTTCGTATGTCGAAACTAAAAAAAAAAAATAAACTGTTGAGTATAAGGGCAAACATACTGAGTAGGAAGTAATCGTAGAGAATATACGAAGGGTTTGAACAATGAGAACTAAGTTCCGTATGATACAGTCATGTATGTGTACACATGTGCCAACTCCTGAATGCTTGACTAATTATTTTGTATTAAAATTCTAAATCTAAAAAATTGAGAAATTTAACTGAATTCAACCTTTTAAAACGGTAAATAGCTCTCTTTTACATTTGTGTGCACTCTATGTCTATTTTCACAATCTCTTCTTGTCCGCAATATGACATTTCGTATTCTCCACATTAGAGAGTTCCACACCAAATTGTATGATAAGCTTATTTCATTAACTTATACAACGATTATGCGTTAGTGTATACACAATTTTACTTTTTAATCAAACAGTTTATTATATGGTCTTTCAGTTGATGTTGCCGAAATGCATCAGCAGTGTTGCGTATTTGAAAAAATATGTTCCGGATAGGCCTAAAATTTGTCAATTTTACGCAACATTCAGTTGCATTTTAACCTCTCAGTACAGTCCATTTACTACGAAATCACTTTCTTTCTGGTGTATCAAAATAGTCCCTTTTGGTGTAAGGGAGTTGTCTGGGGATATAATTCTATTTATTATATTAATAAAAACAAAGGAGGGGATCTCCAACAACACCAGGTTGTAGCACCCACAGCAAAAACCCAAAACACCCAATGCAAAAACACAAAGCAGACAAGCACAAAAAGAGACGCGTAAGGGACAAGGAACGTTAACGCTCAACACAGAAACATCAAACACAAAGGACTACACATAAACCAACGGGCAACCGGTGCCGACTTAGGACGGCCATCTGCCACGGAAATAGCAGAAGGTATGGTTATCCTGGATTACGTGCGCACAACCCTCCCACTTTTCCGATTACCCAGAGGTCTCGAAGAACGTACAATTGTGGTGTAAAACAACCTCCTCACTGTCAGATGACCACACACAAACAAGACCGCAAAACGCAGGGGCCCAAGCAACACAGATGAATATGTAAATGGATATAAAAAGAGGGCGTATGTAATACAATCCGTGCTCTGCCGCCGCGAGGTCATGTATGTTATCACCCGAGGAGTCCGACTGACATTCAGAGAGGACAGGTGGTCGGGGGCCTGTCTTCTCTTTAGAGGTTTGGACAGGGCCCGTCATGGAGTCCCGTCGTCACAGTCAATCAGAGTGCAAGTTTTAAGAGTGCGCTTGTACAAGACTGTAGATTGGTCAAGTACCAAGCCTAGTGTCCGTCTGGTGACATTAGGATCATACCCACGGTATAAAAGGCGTTTGATGATTCTGACGCATTTTCGATAGTGATGTTGTCTATCTTTGATCCTTCTTAACTTGTTTATAATGTCACCATAAAATGCAGGTTGTGAAATACCCAAAGTAATATACTCTGTTGCCTGTATTGGTCCGAATTTCAGAAGAAGTTGACAATAATTTTTGTAAAATTTCCAGAAAGTCTTTACTAGTTTGTGATCTAGGCAATTATTTGAAAAAGTAGATAAAATCACGTTTTTTATACCTGCATTGCCCGTTCTAATCTAGGCAATTATTTGAAAAAGTAGTTCTAATCTAGGCAGTTATTTGAAAAAGTAGATAAAATCACGCTTTTTATACTTTCACTGCCCGTTATCATGGCAACGAAATGGTGTTAAGACAAACTTTATCAATTTTTTTCAAGTACAACCAAAGGGTAACACAATTTAAAAGAGTTAGGAAAATCTTTTTTTTTTTTGCACTTTCCATGTTTATATAGTTCAAAGCTCAATGGTTACTGACACGGCCTCTTAAGAGGATGCCTACATTTTGTTACTTTTTCCAAGAAAGGTTACCAACCCATGCCTTGTCGTTATTTTGTAAAGAATGTACACTCAAGTTTCAAAAGTTGTTAAATATTTTATCTCCTTTTTCATTTGGACATTCCGAGGGTCCAAAAATGCTTTTAAAAAAACCTGATTTATTATATATGTAAATATACAGCATAACCTACCTTTTATAAGAATTAAACTAAATGAGTTAAGTTCCCGTTCTTTTTTTTTTCCTTCAAATACTTTTTCACTTAAGGATGGCTGAAAACGGATTTCCTTTGCACTGAAGATTAAATCGGAAAATTTCACTTCAAGTCATTTAGGGTCAATTTTTCGAGACTATATAATTCTTTATTTTACGTAGCTAGCTAATTATCTGATAAAGTTTACAAAGACGGATGTGTTCATTGCAAAAGGATATCGGAACCACTCAGCCATGGTATAGGAAAAAATACTGAAAAGAGAAAAGGTGTATGTATAAATGATACTGTTACATATGCATCACTTTTAAAATCTTACCTGTATACCAAACCATGACCTGAAACATTGGAAATAGAGAAGGTTTTTTATGGCTACAAGTATTCATCAAATGAAACACTTTGATGCAGTCATAACAATTGTTATCAGAATTTTCTTACGACGACGACCAACATTATTATCTGTACATCCACTCACCTAGTTTAAGTGAAGATTAAGGAAACATAATGCACAGACACGGAGCAAATATAAACATGAATACGGATGTGTTGTAAAACATGTGATATATGGAAGTGAACGGCATACATACTCGTGTTTTACTCCTTAAGCGCAAACATTCACTAAAACGAGCTAGGAAGAGAAATGCATCCCCACGACAAACTCTCAAGATTTTTTTTGAAGTGATGTAATACCGGTATGATAAAGAATATCGTATATATAAATACTACAAGTATTAATAAAAATAAACGTCTGGTTAATTTTACATGTATGTTTATACAGAAGAAAAATAGCAACGCCAGCGCTGCACGATACGCCCGTCGGGGTATTAATTTCTCATAAATAATTCTGCGAATGCAATTATGAAAGTTTTAGTCTCAAAATGATTTGACCTTTACACGTAATTTCTCAATTAATATGATTAAGAGACCAACAAAGAAAAAAGAAAACCTGTGAGAAATATGAACGAACATGTATCGACCTTTGACCCCTAACCTTAAATTAATAGGTTCTTTGACTTGTTAAAAGGAAGGGAGGAGATCTCCAACAAGACCCCATTGCAACATCAACAGTAAAACACAAAAACACAAAAACACCCGATGCAAAAACACAAAAGACGAGTACAACATGAGACGGGAAAGAGACACACGACATGTAAACATCAAACACAAAAGACTACACATAAACCGACGAGACCAATGGATAACCGGTGCCGACTTTGGACGGCCATCTGTCACGCAAGTAGCAAATGGTGTGGTTATCCTGGATTACGTGCGCACAACCCTCTCACTTCTCCAATTACCCAGAGGTCTCGAAGAACGTACAATTGTGGTGTAAAACAACCTCCTCACTGTAAGATAACATCACACAAACAAGACCGCGAAACACAGAGGCCCCATAGACACAGATGAATATGTAAATGGATATAAAGAGAGGGCATGCGTAATACAGTCCGTGCTCTGCCGGCTGTAGCGAGCTCATGTATGTTATCACCCGAGGAGTCCGACTGACATTCAGAGAGGACAGGTGGTCGGGGCCCTCTCTTCTCTAAAGAGGTTTGGACAGGGCCCGTCATGGAGTCCCGTCGTCACAGTCAGTCAGAGTGCAAGTCTCAAGGATGCGCTTGTACAAGACTGTAGATTGGTCAAGTACCAAGCCTAGTGTCCGTCTGGTGACATTAGGATCATACCCACGGTATAAAAGGCGTTTGATGATTCTGATGCATTTTCGATGGTTATGCTGCCTACCTTTGATCCTTTTTATTTTGTTTATCATATCACCATAAAAGACAGGTTGTGTAATACCCATAGTAATGTACTCTGTTGCATGTATAGATCCGAATTTTAAAAGAAGTTGACTGTAATTTTTGTAAAATTTCCAGAAAGTCTTAACTAGTTTATGAAAGCGGAAACCTTGACCTAAAAGTTTTTTGGTAATTTGTAAATTTCTACTGTGAAAATCCAAAATATCAGTACATGCTCTAGCGTACCGGATGAGCTGTGATATGTAAATGCCGTATGACGGTAATCTTGGAACATCACCGTCAAGCCAAGGGAAATTTACAATGTTGAATCCAAAATCATCCCTTTTGTCATATACGCTTGTATGAATCTTTCCGTTTACAATTTTGATATTTAGGTCCAAAAAGGGTGTTTTTGTATTTGAAAGGTTTGCCTTGTTAAGGGTTAATTCTTGTGGATAAATTTCATTCTTATATAATTCAAAAGCAGGATTGTCAATGGTTAGAATATCATCCAGATACCTAGAAGTATTATTGAAACATTTCAGCTCATCAAATTTTCTTTGCTTTTGAAGATTTTGGATAAATTCTTTTTCATAAGTGTATAAAAATAAATCTGCAACAAGAGGCGCACAGTTAGTACCCATAGGAATTCCTACAACCTGCTTGTATAGATCCTCACCAAATCTAACATAAATATTGTCCAAGAGGAAGGACAAGGCATTACACAGGTCACTACATGTCCATGATTTGTATGATTTGTACTCTGTCGAGGAAAAGAAACCCTTCGATTCAGATGTTCAAATGTAAGTTTTTCGCTCTCGATCAAAACACCATTTAATGTCAACTCCACGTGGAAAATTTGATGGTCCTAAGGCTGAGAACCATTCTAAGTTCAAGGTCCATATCTCTAAAAAAAATATAGTCCATTTATCAAATAATGGATCTGAAATTTATAATTATGGTGTGTATGAAGTTTCAGTTTTTAAATGAGTTAAAGAAGATCCTGACGATAATCTCAACAGCACACACAATAGAGCACAAAATTAAGCATCGACGGACCCCTAGCAAGCTAGAGGTGGGACCAGGTGCCCGGGAGGAGTAAGCATCCCCTGTTGCCTTGCCGCACCCGCCGTCGATGTTTTAGCACGAAAATGAAAACAATATATAAACTTTATGCACTGTCTGATGTTATGCCTTGATAGTGCTATGGCGACAATGTCAGGGAAATATATTCAAAACACTTACTGTCAACCCCCTCGCGTGGAACGTTTTTTACGAGCTCCACACGGCAAAGGGCATAAGTGTGACAAAAATGCGTTAAAGAAGATCCTGACGATAATCTCAACAGCACTCACAATAGAGCACAAAATTAAGCATCGACAGACCCCTAGCAAGCTAGAGGTGGGACCAGGTGCCCGGGAGGAGTAAGCATCCCCTGTTGGCTAGTCGCACCCGCCGTCGATGTTTTAGCACGAAAATGAAAACAATATATAAACTCCATGCACTGTCTGATGTTATGTCTATATAGATGAGCTAAGGCGACAATGTCAGGGAAATATATTCAAAACACTTACTGTGAAACCCCTCGAGGGGAACTTTTTTACGAGCTCCACACGGCAAAGGGCATAAGTGTGACAAAAATGAGTGAAAGAAGATCCTGACGATAATCTCAACAGCACTCACAATAGAGCACACAATTAAGCATCGACGGACCCCTAGCAAGCTAGAGGTGGGACCAGGTGCCCGGGAGGAGTAAGCATCCCCTGTTGGCTAGCCGCACCCGCCGTCGATGTTTTAGCACGAAAATGAAAACAATATATAAACTCCATGCACTGTCTGATGTTATGTCTATATAGAAAGTGCTATGGCGACAATGTCAGGGAAATATATTCAACAAAGGAGGGGATCTCCAACAACGCCAGGTTGTAGCACCCACAGGAAAACCCCAAAACACCCAATGCAAAAACACAAAGCAGACAAGCACAAAGAGACGCGTAAGGGACAAGGAACGTCAACGCACAACACTGAAACATCAAACACAAAGGACTACACATAAACCAACGAGACCAATGGGCAACCGGTGCCGACTTAAGACGGCCATCTGCCACGGAAATAGCAGAAGGTATGGTTATCCTGGATTAAGTGCGCACAGCCCTCCCACTTTTCCGATTACCTAGAGGTCTCGAAGAACGTACAATTGTGGTGTAAAACAACCTCCTCACTGGCAGATGACCACACACAACCAAGACCGCAAAACGCAGGGGCCCAAGCAACACAGATGAATATGTAAATGGATATAAAAAGAGGGCGTACTTAATACAATCCGTGCTCTGCCGCCGCGAGCTCATGTATGTTATCACTCGAGGAGTCCGACTGACATTCAGAGAGGACAGGTGGTCGGGGCCCTGTCTTCTCTAAAGAGATTTGGACAGGGCCCTTCATGGAGTCCCGTCGTCACAGTCAGTCAGAGTGCAAGTTTTAAGAATGCGCTTGTACAAGACCGTAGATTGGTCAAGTACCAAGCCTAGTGTCCGTCTGGTGACATTAGGATCATACCCACGGTATAAAAGGCGTTTGATGATTCTGACGCATTTTCGATAGTGATGTTAGTGTTAGATGTTTACATGTCGTGTGTCTCTTTTCCGTCTCGTGCTGTACTCGTCTTTTGTGTTTTTGCATCGGGTGTTTTGGTGTTTTACTGTTGATTCTGCAACGGGGTCTTGTTGGAGATCTCCTCCCTTCTTTTTTTGTCTATCTTTGATCCTTCTTATCTTGTTAATAATATCACCATGAAATGCAGGTTGTGAAATACCCGAAGTAATATACTCTATTGCCTGTATTGGTCCGAATTTCAGAAGAAGTTGACAATAATTTTTGTAAAATTTCCAGAAAGTCTGTACTAGTTTGTGAAAGCGAAAACCTTGTCCTAAAAGTTTCTTGGTAATTTGTAAATTTCTACTATGAAAATCCAAAACATCAGTACATGCTCTAGCATACCGGATGAGCTGTGAAATATAGATACCGTAGGACGGTAATCTAGGGACATCACCGTCAAGCCAGGGGAAATTTACTATGTTAAATCCAAAATCATCTCTTTTGTCATACACACTTATATGGATCTCTCCATTAACAATTTTGATATTTAGGTCCAAAAATGGTGTTTCTGTGTTTGAAACGTTTGCCTTGCTTAAAATCAATTCTTGTGGATAAATAACATTTTTATATTTCTCAAAAACAGGATTGTCGAAACACTTACTGTGAAACCCCTCGCGGGGAACTTTTTTACGAGCTCCACACGGCAAGGGGCATAAGTGTGACAAAAATGAGTTAAAGAAGATCCTGACGATATTCTCAACAGCACTCACAATAGAGCACAAAATTAAGCATCGACAGACCCCTAGCAAGCTAGAGGTGGGACCAAGTGCCCGGGAGGAGTAAGCATCCTCTGTTGGCTAGCCGCACCCGCCGTCGATGTTTTAGCACGAAAATGAAAACAATATATAAACTCCATGCACTGTCTGATGTTATGTCTATATAGAAAGTGCTATGGCGACAATGTCAGGGAAATATGTTCAAAACACTTACTGTCAAACCCCTCGCGGGGAACTTTTTTACGAGCTCCACACGGCAAAGGGCATAAAATAGCTGCAAAGACTTGTTTACATTTTTAAAGTTCAAGGGCCATAACTCAGCTTGCGGAAAAAGTCAAGAAAACTGTAAAATTGTTTACATTTTCAAAGTTCTAGGGCCATAACTCAGCTAAAAATTAGTCAATAGTTCAGAGAATTGAATTACATCTGTACGACGCCGTGGATATATAAGGTCATAACTGCATTTTGCATCTATAAGCATCACTTTCACTCTATTTCTTTGAAATATGTTCAGTTTCTGCTGAGAAATAAGGAAAATCAAATTGAGATACGACCTTTATAAGAACATATATTAAACTTCAATAAATATAAAGGTCGCATGTGGTAGATAAGATCCCTTTTACCAGTGAGGATAGTATGATATATTTTTAAGAGGCTGTATCTACCACTTACGACCTTTTAATCTTTGTATCAATTAGCTCACCTTCAGGATAGAAGAACAGATTTCGGAAGTCATATTTATTTTATAAGACGTGAATAAAATAGAAAGTTCATTACAGGCAATTTCAAACGAGTATAAAAAAAAGGAAGGATCTATACCCGCTTGACCACACTGACACAGCGGAACAAACCTACAAGAATAATATAAAAAACTACAACCCGCATTAAAACACAACGTACAATGCGTCCTGGAACATCATACAAAAATAGTTCGGTATTTGATCAATAGAATAATACATCATTTTGAATGAAACGGAAACTTGATCTGTTTTGAGTCAAATTATTGATAATAAAAGTATTCCTTGGGATAAAATGGGATGGGAGGTGGATAATATGGGGAAGAAGGGATGAAAGTGTCATCCCCTTTCCGCACCCTTAAAGACGGACAATCAGACAGTCACTGTGATCCCTATATATACACTATAACCATCGTTTTCTAGGCTTATTTCAACACATTATATTTTGAGAATACTCCCCGCGGCATACTTAAAAACGACTACCCGTGTGACACACTTTCAGATAAGCTTCTCAGTCAGGGATATGTTTATGACCGACTAACATTATCAGGATAAAGGCGTCTTTCAGATAAGCTTCTCAGTCAGGGATATGTTTGTGACCGACTAACATCGTCACTGAGGAAGTTCTGATGATGTGAAATGCTTCATTAGTACTTCAAGGTACCTTGATGATATTCTTACTATCGATAATCCTGTTTTTGAAAAGTATAAAGATGTTATTTATCCACAAGAATTGACTCTAAACAAGGCAAACTTTACAGACACTGAAACACCATTTTTGGACCTAAATATCAAAATTGTCAATGGAGAAATTCATACAAGTGTATATGACAAACGAGATGATTTTGGATTCAACATAGTAAATTTCCCCTGGCTTGACGGTGATGTCCCTAGATTACCGTCATACGGTATCTATATTTCACAGCTCATCCGGTATGCTAGAGCATGTACTGATGTTTTGGATTTTCATAATAGAAATCTGCAAATTACAAAGAAACTTTTAGGTCAAGGTTTTCGCTTTCACAAACTAGTAAAGACTTTCTGGAAATTTTACAAAAATTATGATCAAGTTCTTTTGAAATTCGGACCCATAAAAGCAACGGAGTATATTACTTTAGGTATTTCACAACCTGCATTTTATGGTGACATAATTAACAAAATAAGAAGGATCAAAGGTAGACAGCATATGTATCGAAAATGCGTCAGAGTCATCAAACGCCTTTTATACCGTGGATATGATCCTAATGTCACCAGACGGACACTAAGCTTGGTACTTGACCAATATACAGTCTTGTACGAGCGCATTCTTAAGACTTGCACTCTGACTGACTGTGACGACGGGACTCCATGACGGGCCCTGTCCAAACCTCTTTAGAGAAGACAGGGCCCCGACCACCTGTCCTCTCTGAATGTCAGTCGGACTCCTCGGGTGATTACATACATGAGCTCGCTACAGCCGGCAGAGCACGGACTGTATTACGCATGCCCTCTTTTTATATCCATTTACATATTCATCTGTGTCTCTGGGGCCTCTGCGTTTCGCGGTCTTGTTTGTGCGACGTCATCTTACAGTGAGGAGGTTGTTTTACACCACATTTGTACGTTCTTCGAGACCTCTAGGTAACTGGAGAAGTGAGAGGGTTGTGCGCACGTAATCCAGGATAACCACACCGTCTGCTATTTACTTGGCAGATGGCCGTCCTAAGTCGGCACCGGTTGCCCATTGGTCTCGTTGGTTTATGTGTAGTCTTTTATGTTTCTATGTTGTGAGTTGGTGTTCCTTGTCCATTTTGCGTCTCTTTCTGTGGGTATCTGTTCTGTGTTTTTTGCATGGGTGTTTTGGGATTTTGCTGTGGGTGCTGCAACCTAGTGTTGTTGGAGATCCCCTCCTTTCTTTTATATCTACACTTATTTCGTGTTGCAGTGTGGAGTTGGTAATACAATTCCCCGTGACCCGATGTTTGAAGTGTTTTAATTCCATTTCGTTCTCTAACTTGACTTTGTTGTAGTGTCTTCCATGCAGGATCTCTACTCACCCTTCTTTGATCATCTCACTATGGCATTTTTAAGGTCGCCTCGTATTAAACTTACTCCTTTGAGATTACCCTCTATCACAACAGTAACTTTCCCATCATCGACTTTTAACAGTAATAAACTTTTTTCCTCACCCAGAGTACTTCTTTCACCTCTTAAATTGAAATCCCGTAGACGTATTACACCTACTTCTCCATCTGCAGGCTCTACATTTAACAACAAACATAGAGGGTTCTCAGCAGTTTCTACGTGCAAAGGGAAGAGATGCGGTATGTGTCCGCTCATCAATTGCAATTCCACAATTAAATCAAGTGTTAACGGGCAGACTTTTAAAATTGAGATTGAAAACGACATCGATTGATCGTACCAAGATGTCATTTATGTTATAACATGAAACGCTAGGGGATGTGGCGCCCAATATGTTGGAGAAACAGGTCAGGCCTTAAAATCTCGTTTTAGAAGTCATTCGTATCAGATAAGAAACTCACATCACAAAAAACAAAGAAATTTCCTTTATAATCACTTCGTTAAATACAATCATTCCATTTCGGATATAACTATTACACCGGTTCAGTCTTTTTCTAAACTTAAAAATCTTAGTAAAACGGAAATTAAAAAACGCCGACTACAAGCTGAACTTGCCTGGATCACAAAACTCCAAACTGCGTACCCCCTTGGTCTAAACGATCAAATTTATGGACAAGGAAATATTTCCTCGACGTCAACTAATATTAATGTATTTTCAATCCGCCCAAACACTAAACGGAAGCATAGGTCTCACGGAAGACGACGAAACCGAAAACTCAGAATAAGATCTAGATTACACCGTACCCTCAACGATCTTCTGATCATTGCTCGCAACGGCGGCAGACATGAACTGCTTCATGCTCTCTCATCAGTTCCAGCAGTTCAATTGAAATCTATCTTGGATGAAGCACTGGTTGCATTCTTAAGAAATACGGATTGATTCAGACTTAATATCATTGTTGCATTCGCACAGAATAAACTTTATCCAGTTGTTAAAAACATCCCACCTAAAAAACGATTCTTAAAAATTCCATTTATTAACAAAGGATTCGATCTTCTTAACATCTCTAATATTTTTCGGGATCATCGTGTACAAAGTGCTATTCCTCAATATTTTGAAAATTTAGAACCTCCTCTTATTTGTTACAAATATAAGAGACCTATTCGAAATTTCGTTTTTAACTACAACAAAGTTACATCAGATCCTAAAATACTTGAATCATGTCCTGCTTCTTGAGAATGTGCAACATCTGAATATCTATATAAACCAGCTGGTCATATTATTACAGGTGACTTTTCAATTATCCAAGACAGGCAGCTCCGTGGTCTTCTCAAAAAAGGACCTAAGTATAGAATCCCGTCCAAGATAGATTTTATTAAATGTCGCGAAGTACTAAAGGAAGCCTTAGATAACTATACCAAACGATGGTGTAAATCGGAAGGAGTCGAATCGCATTCTCTGAATGACTGGAAAAACCTCATTTTGGACATTACTGACATTCGAATAGACAACTTCCACAAAAATCCTCATCTTTTTGAAAATCCAAGTTCTAGATCTGAAAGATATTTTAAATCCAAATTACGTAATTTACATGAAAAATTTGTCTTCGCTCCTGCAGATAAAGCAGCCAACAACACCATAATCATATGAAAACTTTACTATATATCAACTTTAGTTTCGGAACTTTCGTCTACAAATACTTATATCAAAAGCAATGAAAGTGTCCCTAACATTTTGAGCAAACATAGCAGTGAAATTTCTTCATTCAACATCCCTATTTCTAAATTGGATCTTCCTACAATATACTGCATACCAAAACTGCACAAATCTCCTTACAAATTTAGATACATTGCTAATTCTAGCAACTGCTCAACTACAAGTTTGTCTAGACATCTGACGTCAGCCCTCACGGCGGTAAAGGAACACGTTGCAAAATATTGTGAAACTGTTCTTAACAGGAATGATGTAAATTTATTTTGGTCTATAAAAAATTCGGGGGATGTGATTGACAAGATAAAATCTAGAAATTTTCAAGCCAATACGATTGCTTCATACGATTTTTCAAATATGTACACCACGCTTCCTCACGACAAGATCAATGATCAATTGTCAAAACTCATTAAATGGTGCTATAATCGTGAGGGGAAACTTTATATTTGTACATCTGAATCAAAGGGTTTCTTTTCCGCTACAGAATACAAATCATACAAATCATGGACATGTAGCGACCTGTGTAGTGCCTTGTCCTTCCTCTTGGACAACATTTATGTAAGATTTGGTGAGAATCTCTACAAGCAGGTTGTAGGGATTCCTATGGGTACAAATTGTGCGCCTCTTGTTGCAGATTTATTTTTATACACATATGAAAAGGAATTTATTCAAAATCTTCAAAAGCAAAGAAAACATGATGATGTGAAATGCTTCATTAGTACTTCAAGGTACCTTGATGATATTCTTACTATCGATAATCCTGTTTTTGAAAAGTATAAAGATGTTATTTATCCACAAGAATTGACTCTAAACAAGGCAAACTTTACAGACACTGAAACACCATTTTTGGACCTAAATATCAAAATTGTCAATGGAGAAATTCATACAAGTGTATATGACAAACGAGATGATTTTGGATTCAACATAGTAAATTTCCCCTGGCTTGACGGTGATGTCCCTAGATTACCGTCATACGGTATCTATATTTCACAGCTCATCCGGTATGCTAGAGCATGTACTGATGTTTTGGATTTTCATAATAGAAATCTGCAAATTACAAAGAAACTTTTAGGTCAAGGTTTTCGCTTTCACAAACTAGTAAAGACTTTCTGGAAATTTTACAAAAATTATGATCAAGTTCTTTTGAAATTCGGACCCATAAAAGCAACGGAGTATATTACTTTAGGTATTTCACAACCTGCATTTTATGGTGACATAATTAACAAAATAAGAAGGATCAAAGGTAGACAGCATATGTATCGAAAATGCGTCAGAGTCATCAAACGCCTTTTATACCGTGGATATGATCCTAATGTCACCAGACGGACACTAAGCTTGGTACTTGACCAATATACAGTCTTGTACGAGCGCATTCTTAAGACTTGCACTCTGACTGACTGTGACGACGGGACTCCATGACGGGCCCTGTCCAAACCTCTTTAGAGAAGACAGGGCCCCGACCACCTGTCCTCTCTGAATGTCAGTCGGACTCCTCGGGTGATTACATACATGAGCTCGCTACAGCCGGCAGAGCACGGACTGTATTACGCATGCCCTCTTTTTATATCCATTTACATATTCATCTGTGTCTCTGGGGCCTCTGCGTTTCGCGGTCTTGTTTGTGCGACGTCATCTTACAGTGAGGAGGTTGTTTTACACCACATTTGTACGTTCTTCGAGACCTCTAGGTAACTGGAGAAGTGAGAGGGTTGTGCGCACGTAATCCAGGATAACCACACCGTCTGCTATTTACTTGGCAGATGGCCGTCCTAAGTCGGCACCGGTTGCCCATTGGTCTCGTTGGTTTATGTGTAGTCTTTTATGTTTCTATGTTGTGAGTTGGTGTTCCTTGTCCATTTTGCGTCTCTTTCTGTGGGTATCTGTTCTGTGTTTTTTGCATGGGTGTTTTGGGATTTTGCTGTGGGTGCTGCAACCTAGTGTTGTTGGAGATCCCCTCCTTTCTTTTCTACGGTCGATATGGGGAACTCGTCACACACTATGATGCCCCATTATCCAGAATTGTGGATGATATTCTGTCATAGACCATTTGAACCATCCAACCAAAGATTGTACTCTATATCTTCCAAAATGGAAGTAACCGGATGTGACAGTTCTACCGAATTGAAGCGACGGGTGTTGCATGCAAGCAGGAGATGCTTACTCTTCCTGTGCACCTGGTCTCACTCTCATATCTGGAGTTCGCTTCTTTTCATATGGTGGAGGTTTTTGTTTTTGTTTGCTTTGGTTTCTGTTTTATCCTGATTTTGTATGCCTTCGGTTTCTGATTTTCTGAATTATCGATTTTGTACTGTAGACAGGGATATGGTCATTATCCATATTTGTCACACTACAACTTGGCGATATTTTATCAAAATACAGGCATGAAACAGACAAAACATACTCAATACACATTTAAAACAGTATCACGATGCTATAGCCAATCCTAACACAGCAAATTAGGTAAGTATGGAAGATAAATCAGCGAAAAAGACTGATCGAAATCGACGATTTCCATGATTTAGGTCTACTCGTAAAACGCGGACGAAGTGTTTGAGGAATCTAGAGGTATCTGAATTCCAGTGCCGCACGCGATATATCAAAAATGTTTACCATACTCTATGCAATTTGAATTTTGGAGAAATATGGTATAATATCCGAGAAATTTGAAGAAATACTCGCCGATCTTGTCGTGCGTCCGCTTCGGGACCCACTCCCCGTGCCGCACATGGCTGACTCCCCTAATGTGACGTTGTATACGGTGTACTTGCATAAACGTTCAAACAACTAGTCAAGACATTATTTGCAATAGTACGAATATGTACCTTCTTAGAAAAAAAAACCCAACTTCGGTTGATCGTCTGTCTCTTTAACGCATTTGAAATTTTCTGTGACAAAATTTCTTGACATTTCTTAAAAGTGGGTCCTGTAGCATCATATCCCACCCATTCTGCTACGTCTTTTGGTACACATGTAGCCAAGTTCGATCAACTTCGGTTGATCGTCTTTCTCTTCAACGCATTTGAAATTTTCTGTTACAAAATTTCTTGAAATTTCTAAAACGTGGGTCCTGTAGCATCATATCCCACTCATTCTGCTACGTCTTTTGGTACATTTTTGGACATAAATTTCATACTTTTTGGCCATATTACATTGTTTAGACTTTAGGATCACTGACGAGGGTTTAGTACCCGAAACGTGCATGTCTGGTCCATGCTGTAAATTTATCATGTCTTAAATGATGCTATTGAATTTGAAGACGTTTAACATTTGAACTACTTGGTGAGTGTCACTGCTGGTGGACCAAGAGTCCCCGAGGGCACATGTAGCCAAGTTCGATCAACTTCGGTTGATCGTCTTTCTCTTCAACGCATTTGAAATTTTCTGTTACAAAATTTCTTGAAATTTCTAAAACGTGGGTCCTGTAGCATCATATCCCACCCATTCTGCTACGTCTTTTGGTACATTTTTGGACATAAATTTCATACTTTTTGGCCATATTACATTGTTTAGACTTTAGGATCACTGACGAGGGTTTAGTACCCGAAACGTGCATGTCTGGTCCATGCTGTAAATTTATCATGTCTTAAATGATGCTATTGAATTTGAAGACGTTTAACATTTGAATTACTTGGTGAGTGTCACTGCTGGTGGACCAAGAGTCCCCGAGGGCACATGTAGCCAAGTTCGATCAACTTCGGTTGATCGTCTTTCTCTTCAACGCATTTGAAATTTTCTGTTACAAAATTTCTTGAAATTTCTAAAACGTGGGTCCTGTAGCATCATATCCCACCCATTCTGCTACGTCTTTTGGTACATTTTTGGACATAAATTTCATACTTTTTGGCCATATTACATTGTTTAGACTTTAGGATCACTGACGAGGGTTTAGTACCCGAAACGTGCATGTCTGGTCCATGCTGTAAATTTATCATGTCTTAAATGATGCTATTGAATTTGAAGACGTTTAACATTTGAATTACTTGGTGAGTGTCACTGCTGGTGGACCAAGAGTCCCCGAGGGCACATGTAGCCAAGTTCGATCAACATCGGGTTGATCGTCTTTCTCTTCAACGCATTTGAAATTTTCTGTTACAAAATTTCTTGAAATTTCTAAAACGTGGGTCCTGTAGCATCATAACCCACCCATTCTGCTACGTCTTTTGGTACATTTTTGGACCTAAATTTCATACTTTTTGGCCATATTACATTGTTTAGACTTTAGGATCACTGACGAGGGTTTAGTACCCGAAACGTGCATGTCTGGTCCATGCTGTAAATTTATCATGTCTTAAATGATGCTATTGAATTTGAAGACGTTTAACATTTGAACTACTTGGTGAGTGTCACTGCTGGTGGACCAAGAGTCCCCGAGGGCACATGTAGCCAAGTTCGATCAACTTCGGTTGATCGTCTTTCTCTTCAACGCATTTGAAATTTTCTGTTACAAAATTTCTTGAAATTTCTAAAACGTGGGTCCTGTAGCATCATATCCCACCCATTCTGCTACGTCTTTTGGTACATTTTTGGACATAAATTTCATACTTTTTGGCCATATTACATTGTTTAGACTTTAGGATCACTGACGAGGGTTTAGTACCCGAAACGTGTATGTCTGGTCCATGCTGTAAATTTATCATGTGTTAAATGATGCTATTGAATTTGAAGACGTTTAACATTAGAACTACTTGGTGAGTGTCACTGCTGGTGGACCAAGAGTCCCCGAGGGCACATGTAGCCAAGTTCGATCAACATCGGGTTGATCGTCTTTCTCTTCAACGCATTTGAAATTTTCTGTTACAAAATTTCTTGAAATTTCTAAAACGTGGGTCCTGTAGCATCATATCCCACCCATTCTGCTACGTCTTTTGGTACATTTTTGGACATAAATTTCATACTTTTTGGCCATATTACATTGTTTAGACTTTAGGATCACTGACGAGGGTTTAGTACCCGAAACGTGCATGTCTGGTCCATGCTGTAAATTTATCATGTCTTAAATGATGCTATTGAATTTGAAGACGTTTAACATTTCGGACACTAATGAGTTAAAGAAGATCCTGCCTGACGACAATCTGAACATCACTCACAAAAGAGCACAAAACTCTAGCAGGCTAGAGGTGGGACCAGGAGGAGTAAACATCCCCTGTTTGGCTAGTCACGCCCGCCGTCGATGTTTACGGATGAAAATGAAAACAATATATAAAATACATGCATTGTCTGAGGTTATGTCTATATACAAAGTGACAAATATGGATAATCGATAATTCAGAAAATCAACAACCGAAGGCATACAAAATCAGGATAAGACAGGGAAAAAAGCAAACAAACAAAAACCTCCACCACATGAAAAGAAGCGAACTCCCGATATGGGAGTGATATGCTTTTGATCTTTCACATGTATATTCCTTGTGACAAGACCTCTCTACACATACCATAATTTTTGACCTACTGACCTTAACCTACATATTTGACCAACTTTTAAAAAGTTAAGATTTGCTATATCTTTACATTGGTTAGTGATAGGGCTTTGATATTTCACGTATGTATTTCTTGTAACAAATAGTTTAACGTCTCAAAATTCATTAGCATCATTTTAGAGATAAATTTACAGCATGGACCAGACATGCACGTTTCGGCTAATAAACCCTCGTCAGTGATCCTCAATCTAAATAAAGCCTACGCTCACGCAGCAAGATACGCCCGTTGGGATTTTTTTCACAACACCAAAATATCTAAGTCCCATAACTCCATAAGGACAAATCGGATGAACCTGAAAATCGAAAGGCGGCTTCCTCTTCAAAGTCTGATCACAATGTACAAATATCATGAAAATCTGTTGACGCATATTCAAGTTATTGCGTTCCATGCACCTATATTTTGCCCTAAGCTTAACATGTATGTGCATATAACCCCCCCCATTACACATAATTTCTGGATAATGTGACAAAAAATTTAAAAATCCGTTATATATGTGAAAGAACATCCTTTCTACTTGCCCTAACGAAAAAGTACTATAGTATACTATAGTATACTATAGTATACTATAGTATACTTTACTACACAAAACTTTACTATACTATACTATAAAAAACTTTACTATACTACACAAAACTTTACTATACTACACTATACTACACAAAACTTTACTATACTACACGAAACTTTACTATACTACACAAAACTTTACTATACTACACAAAACTTTACTATACTACACGAAACTTTACTATACTACACAAAACTTTACTATACTACATGAAACTTTACTATACTACACAAAACTTTACTATACTACACAAAACTTTACTACACAAAACTTTACTACACTATACTACACAAAACTTTACTACACAAAACTTTACTACACAAAACTTTACTACACAAAAATTTACTACACTATACTACATGAAACTTTACTATACTACACGAAACTCTACTATACTGCACGAAACTCTACTATATTATACGAAACTTTATGAAACTTAACTATACTACACAAAACTTTATGAAACTTAATTACACTACGGGAAACTTTATAACATAAAATGTAACGGCATGGACAATCAGGATGTTTTTTTTATAATGCCTTGTTCACATGAATGCGCATTAGATTTTCATACATTTGCACTGATAGTCATATATAGTTATAACAGAAATAAAGCTTACGCTCACGCAGCAAGATACGCCCTTTGGGATTCTTTTCACACCACCAAAATATCTAAGTCCCATAACTCCATAAGGACAAATTGGATGAACCTGAAAATCGAAAGGCGGCTTCCTCTTCAAAGTCTGATCACAATGAACAAATATCATGAAAATCTGTTGACGCATATTCAAGTTATTGTGTTCCATGTACCTACATTTTGCCCTTAGCTTAACATGTATGTGCATATAAACCCCCCCCCCCCCCCATTACACATATTTCTGGATAATGTGACAAAAAATTTAAGAACCCGTTATAAATGTGAATGAACATCCTTTATACTTGAAGTATACCAAATTTCAAAACATTTCTACCAGAAATAGATTTTTTAAGAATTTTGAACTATTTTAGTATATTTTCATTGTATTTAAAATATCTAAGTCCTATAACTCTGTAACGACAAATCGGATGAACCTGAAAATCGAAAGGCAGCTTCTTCTTCAAAGTCTGATCACAATGTAGAAATATCATGTAAATCTGTTGACGCTATTGCGTTCCATGCGCCTATATTTTGCCCCTTAGCTTAACATGTATGTGCATATAACCCCCCCCCCTCCCATTACACATAATATCTCGGTTATGTAACCAAAAAATTAAAAACCCGTTACATATGTCAAAGAGAATCCTTTCTACCTTAAGTATACAAAATTTCAAAACATTTCGACCAGAAATAGATTTTTGAAATAATTTTTAACTATTTTAGTATATTTTCACTGTATTTTAAAATATCTAAGTCCCATAACTCTGTAACAACATATCAGATGAACCTGAAAATAGAAAAGGCGACTTCCTCTCCACAGTCCAATCATAATGTATGAATATCATGAAAATCTCTTGACGCATATTGAAGTTATTGCGTTCCATGCGCCTATGTTTTGCCCTTGGCTTAACATGTTTGTGCATATAACCCCCCCCCCTTCCCATTACACACAATATCTCGGTTATGCGACAAAAAAATTAAAAACCCGTTACATATATCAAAGAACATCCTTTCTACTTGAAGTATACAAAATTTCAAAACATTCCGACCAAAAATAGATTTTTAAATAATTTTAAACTATTTTAGTATATTTTCACTGTATTTTAAAAATCTAAGTCCCATAACTCTGTAACGACAAATCGGATGAACATGAAAATCGAAAGGACGCTTCCTCTCCACAGTCCAATCATAATGTATGAATTTCATGAAAATCCGTTGACGCATATTCAAGTTGTTGTGTTCCATAGGCGGACGGACAGACGGACGGACAGACGGAGGGACTTCGCCATACCATAATACGACCCGTCAACTGACGAGCGTATAAAAAGTAGAATTTATGCCCAATTATTGTATTTCTAATAAGTTTCGTCTAGGCTTTTAGAATTTTCAGAAAGGCTGATACAAAGCTTGGCATTTCATCATTACGAGATAAAAATGATTTCATAGTACAACGTTACTTAAGTCAAGAGGTACTGTGCAATGCACATTAAATAAGATAGCGTATTTGGCTTCGTATTCTATGATTTGAGGTCCAAGGGTTTTTAATAATATCAAAGTATGGTATATACTGTAGAATCATTATATATCATATATGCATGTGCCAGATTTAATGCAAAATAGTTTTGCTTTGCATTCGCTCGACAAAATCTAATGTGTAGTTGATCTGCACAAAACTTCACAGAAATGTGTCTTAAAGCTGTACCATCATTCCAAATCTACAGTGTATGGGGGATTATTACATGATCAATATTTTTTATTACACAACTTCTTTGTAGTACATTTTTTAATGTGCATAGTGTCTGAAATTAGACAATGATCATTGAACTGATGCAAGCCCCCCCCCCCCCCCAAGTTTCTGAGAATAAATTACTTTCAAACAAATATGCTTAAGTTTCTAAGATTGAATATGAATTCAGTAAGTGGAATACATTTGAATTATGTAACGCAAAAGATAGGTAGGCTTTGTTTACATTATGGTATATCACAATAGTGAATAACAGTCAGAGGCAATTCGAGTTACAAAACGTTAACATTACCACGAGAATATCTTAAACGAAGCTATCTCCCATCAATCATATTCCATATCAAATTCTTGTAAAATATGATTGTGAGTACTCAGTTTACCTTGCTTTTTTCTCACTTTTGTCCAATTTCTCGTCGATGTCCTTCTCAAGTTTGGGACGTCTATATATAGAAGTCCAAGACACTCCATATCTATGTTAGGAGTACTGGGTGGGCAAGACCAGAGCATATTTTCAAGAGTCCCGGGGAAGAGGGGTTGCAGCGAAAGCGATGAAAAGGAGCGGGTCCAGGGTAACAAGCATATAGGAGGTATCCCCAAAGCCGGATCCCTAAAGAATTATTGAGTATCGAGCGGGAGGGGAGGGGAGGGGGGTAACGCCTGATTCTGTAGGTAGGGATTCGGGGGCCTTTCACAGCGGTGGTTCAAATGAAATCATGATATTATGTCTGATTTAAAATTAGAAAAAATGTGTACTAGTACATTCAAAGCATTCATGTATACATGTAAATCTAATTTTTTCAAAGTAACATTCACTTGTCGATCATCAACTGCTTAGAGGAGGTTGTATTGATCTACTAATTATATACGTTAAAGAGAGAGAGAGAGAGAGAGGGGTAACTTAGATGCGAAGCGAATAAAGATTAAAAACAATAAAGAATAAAAACAAGACTATACAAGGACTTTGAAGTATACACATGTAGTCCACAGAGTCCGGAGTGGGAGAGGGGGTTCATTATATAATTTTAGAAAATATATATATGCAAAAATAAGCTTCGATGATATTTTCAAATCCAAGGGATATTGGGGGTGTCCAACATACCACCTCTAGATCCGCGCTTACATTCGATGAATGGGGTCTTACATACCCCCTCTAGATCCGCGCTTACATTCGCGATGAATGGTACATGTATCGATCTCTTTTACTTACCCCGTTGTATATTCGAAAGGTATTCCGTACATGTACAATTAATGCTTTCGAATTATCGGTATCTTCAATGTCACATAAACCGTTTAATCTTTCACCGCATATACACAATAATCCACAATTTATTGATATTATTAATATATGTATTATTATTATAATTTTAAGTATTAAAGGTGATTAAATAGAAAATGTTAACATATTGTGTTTTTTAAAGTATTTTAATAAAATCAATTATTCATCTATTTAAGATTTTTCGAAGGATAAGTTGGTGACAACAATACATGGGCGGATATGTACGTCCCTAATTTTTGTTTCAAGGGGGGGGGGTGCAACCCGGGTCAGGGGATCCAGAGTATAGTATCTTCATGTACATTGTAAAATAAAACGGGTATGGTATGGTATGGTTTATTTGCAAACAGTCATTAAGGCCCATAAGGCTAAAGCATACAGACAGTTACAATGTAATAAAGCGTATTTGAAACACTTAGTCCGACTTGCAGACCTACGACGGTGTTATCTGAATTTTCGTCTTCGGTCTGACTGCTATGCATAGGCAAAACTTGAGAATTTCTGTGCGAAAAAAAATTCGGGAAAGTCGTCCTTTTTTGACAAATTCCAGTCTCTTCAAGCAAAAAATAAATCATCCAGTCCTTCTCCCCCTAAAAAATCCCCTCTAGGCCTGGTTTCACCTCTGTGTGCATGACAAACTGTCGTCGATCAGAGGAAAATCGGAAGAGAAGAAGAGGTGAAACCAGGCTTAGAGGGGATTTTAAGGGGCAGGAGGATTGGGTGAGTTATTTTTTGGTTGAAGAGACTGGAATTTGTCAAAAAAAGGACGACTTGCCGAATTTTTTTTCGCACAGAAATTCTCAAGTTTTGCCTATGCATAGCAGTCAGACCGAAGACGAAAAACAGATAACACCGTCGTAGGTCTGCAAGTCGGACTATGAAACACTGTGAGTAGCCACAATAATAAATATGTATGAGAAAAAAATGGAGGGAAGAAGTTATTTCTTATGAACGAAGAAAACAGTAAAAGGAAAATAATTCTTATAAAATGTTCTTGTACAAGTGGTGGAGGAAGAATGACATTGGCCATATTGTGTATATGCAAACAAGCATCACAAGATATATACAACAATAAATGACGATATTATGACGAATTATAAAGATAAATTAAGAATTATAAAAATTTAAGAAAATAAAACGAGTAAACATGAGGATTTTTGCGGGCAATTCCTGGTCCCGGTAACTGAGCTGCGTTTGTAGGTGTAGAGAATGTCAAAGAATTATATTGTACATCGTTTGCTAAAACTGAATCATGTTCGAATACTCTCAAGAGGAATCTATTTGTCAATTTTTTTTTTCAATTTCTCGGAAGGCCCGGACTCCCATCGATAGGAGGAACATCCTCCCATATCCTCCGGCCTCACAATTTTCAATAGCACAGTATATGTACCCAACCCAAATAAACATTTTATCTGAAATTCTATTTTCATCTATCTTGAACTCCCTCCGCTTACTCGATACATGTATTTTCCTGATCTCCCACAGCACGAAAATTCGAGTTTCCATATTTTGGAAACCACCTAGAAACTGCATAGAAACCGGAGTTGACAGTTTCCCAGTGGTTTCCAAGGCATGGAAATCCGGATCACGTAGTTTAATTCCACCAAGATTCCATTTTTGAAACTTGGTTGAGTGGTTTCCATTAGGTTCCATTTTGTAAACTACTAATCAAACTTTAACACAGAGTGAAGAAAACTTTATTTTTTTCTACTTCGATTTGGAGGAGGTGGAATTTTGTCGACTAGCGGACGCCATTCCGTACGGCGACTTTGCCTCACATTCATACCATAGCGGCAGGGTGATTTATTTATTTATTTATTTATTTATTTATTTATTTTTTTTTTTTATTTTATTTAGTTTCTTGTTTCTCTTATACGTATATTTTAAAAGAAACAAATAGATAACTGAAAAATATGCCACAATATACGTTTTGTCAATACGAATTAAAACAGAATTTTAGTTGGGAAACGGATTGAGAAATTTAAAAAATGTAGTTCCTACCTCAATTTGTGCATAAATGTCATATTTTTCCTATTCCTTTTCTATATCAGAGACAAAATATATTTTCGCAGGTATTTATTTTAGTTTTCTAGTCAAATTCCTGAAAATTTGACTATGAATCGTCTTGTACATCAGTGGCAAATTTAGGGGTGTGGAGGGGGCTGCCCGTCCCCCTCTTTTCTCCCCAAGCCCTATATTGTAGGAATAGCAAATTTTCCTCTTGAACCTTCTCCTCCTCCTCAAAGCTAGATGACTCAGGATCTGCATATATAACTACGGTATCATTCTAATTTATGTATTTTACTAATAACAAGGACTTATAAACACTTTTAAAGTCAACACGATTCAGCATTAATGTTTATTAAGACATTTCTAGAAAAAAAATCTGTAAAAATCAATACATGTACGCAAAAACTAATTCAATAGAGCTATAGCATTAGCGAAGGGCTATGTATACCTTTTGAAAATGTCACAAATACCAGTTACGTAACGATTGACCCCATGTAAATTGCATGTCAATTGGAGTTGGGGGAGGTGCGGGGGAGGTGTGGGGGAGGTGCGGCCGCGTACTTAGTTTGTTTTGACAAGTACACAATCACTGATGCATGCAACTTCGGCATGTCAATTATGCAACGCTATGCAGGTTCTATCACAGAGAGAGAGATAGAGAAAGAGAGGGGGTCAAGCCTGAGTTTTTTTTTATATTCAGCGCCAAACCGATAGAAAATGACTCGGCAAGTAAAGAAAAAGTCCAATTAAAACATCCCATCTCAGAAAATAAATGTCTCTAAATTCTTGCAGTACCTAATGAATCGAATGAGACTGAGCTTATGAATAAATAAAACGAAATAAAACAACTAGTTATCCCTTTCCTTAATCGGAAATCTTCATAAACATCATTCAAATCTTGAAGGCGGATCCAGAAAATAGGTTGAAAGAGGATTCCGGACGTTGTGAAGAGGAATATAAAAACAAAACCATAAACTATAAAAAAAAAAAAAAACCTGTTGAAGCCCTTTTATGATTTATATATATGTACAACTGGCAAGCGAGAGCACAGGTCACCGAAAATTGGAAAACTGTAAGGAGATACTTTTTCTATGCTCCATATATATATACCGTCCTTCAGTGACCCCTACATTATGTTCAATGGCGGGGGCGGGGGGGGGGGACTGTATGATGTCAGTCATAAAAGGTGGCGAGTAAAATAGAAAGCGTGAAATTTTACTTCAAAAATATTGTCAAACAAACAAAAAAGAAGAAGGAAAGAAAAAAGGAATATATGGTAAATTAAAGAAAGAAATCGGACAAATTCAAGTTTTGGAGTAAAAGGTGACGTCTTTTGTTTTTTTTTAATTTACCATATATACGTCATCTAAATCTTCCAAAGTCGATAAAACCAATCAGATTCAGAATATATAAAAGGCTAGTCTTATAAATAGCAATTTTTCATTATCATGGTTATTTTCAAGTATCTCATTCAAATATAGAAAGTAACCCCCCCCCCAATTTACCTTATTTATCAATTTTGTACTGAGAATCAGATAAAATACGTAAAATAATAATAATAATAATAATTATAAAAATATCAGAGAAACTCGGGATTCACCACACTCGGTCCCGGCCAGCATATTTTCTAAGGCCAAAAGACAGAGATCATATTTTGGAAATATTATATATACATGTACATGAATTCGTAATTTGATTCCAGCCTGTTTAAGAAAAACAAAAACAAAAACAAAAACAAAAAAAAAAAAAAAAAAAAAAAAAAAAAAAAAAAACGTAACGGGATTTACTTTTGGGAAAATTCAAAATATGTCTCCCACTTTTAGAAAATCTGCCCAGAGTAGAAAACAGTGGCGGATCCAGCGCCCCCTTTGCCGGGGGGTCAAGGGGCGAATTTTGCCGATTTATACTGAAAATGGGCAAAAATATACCTGTTTTGGAAAATTTGGGGTTAGTGCCGGGGGGAGGGCGGGCGCCCCCTCCGCTCCTCCCTGAATCAACCACTGGAAAATGATAATGGTACATGATACCTAGAGTTGATACAGTCTTTTTGTGTTGAACCCCCCCCCCTCCCCCCTTCGCATTTATTTATACGTTGTACAGGTCTAGGATTCTCACGTTCTCTCTCTTATCCATGCGGACCTTGAGTCCCGAGGTGGGGATGGGGTCGATACAAAGGATTGGGTATCGAGGTGGATTTCTCTTAATTTTGACATATCAGTTCCCATTGTACTCCAAATAGCAGAGGGAAATACTAGAAATAAATAGAAGAGTGAGAAGACATTTTGGAACGAATTGTACGATGACGAAGTCGAATAATATTAGAAGAAAGAAGATTAGCCAAGCCTGCTGGTATGCTTGATCTGAAATTATACTAACTGACCATCGTATTTTTAATAAACCCAATTATGAATACGATTGCCGAGTAATTGCTGCGATTTTTTACAGTTGCATAGACAACATAGGTAGCTCGAATTTCCTTTTACATATGACACATAACACAGTACAGTTGTTTCACATGTTATATGTGTGCATTTAGATGTCACATTTTTTTCACATTTGACAACCATGTAGCAAATTATGAAAGAATGGGTATTCATACTGTTACCTTGAAGTTCATTACTTATTTAGTCCTTGCATAAATAAGCTGCGAGCCTACTTGCAGGCTACAAAATTCTCTTGTTCCACTCTCGACATATTAGGGCTGTAACGAATTAACTCACGGTACGATGTGAATCACTCTATTTGCTTTCGATGTGGTTCGTATCTCAAGTCTTTGATTTCTGACGATAAAGGTGAAATCACACTTAAAAATGGGTTTTGAGCACTCTTACATTGAATTTTCTACAGTTATAAAAGAATAATCCCAATAAGAGAGCAATACTACGACGTGTCAATCACCTTAATATATCTTGAATTACTTTAATATCTTTAATGTACGTGTTTTTCAAATGAATCGAAAAAGCTCAATATGGAGACAGTGGGGTGCTGTGAATCAAACCATTAACAAGAACTGTGGTTAATTGAAAACCATGGTGAATATTTGCAGCACTACAACATATACATGATACTTTTATAATATCACAGTACAGTTATTACTATGTTGTAGACAAACAGGATATATTTTGGTGTACAGATCAGTTTGTATATAGATCTACAAGCATTGTGTCTTCCCATTTTGATGTCATACTTCTATTTCAACTAAATCTTGCCTCTCAATAGTTGAAATGTCTTTTTCATAAAAATTCAATCTTAAACTATTTTGCTTTATAATCAATTATCATGAATATTGAGAGTCATATCATGATTATTGAGAGTCATAATCTATTATCAGAATCGAAAGCAATGATTGAGCAATAATCGATTATTAGCGATGATTCTAGTAGTACACCAATAATAAATACCAAATAGTACTATTGTTGATACAGAAAAACAAATGTATTCATATCTTTGTTTCATGGACTATTTTCTTTAAATAGTGTCATTTTGAAATTTTCACTCTAAATTTTATGTGAAATAAAACAAAATACTAAATGATACTGTACTAATATACTTTTAAATGACTACATGATACTTTATGATACTTAACTACACTATACTACACAATACTTTACTATACTACACTATACTACACTATACTACACAAAACTTTACTTTACTACACAAAACTTTACTATACTACACTATACTACACAAAACTTTACTTTACTACACAAAACTTTACTATACTACACTATACTACACAAAACTTTACTATACTACACGAAACTTTACTATACTACACAAAACTTTACTATACTACACGAAACTTTACTATACTACACGAAACTTTACTATACTACACAAAACTTTACTATACTACACTATACTACACAAAACTTTACTATACTACACGAAACTTTACTATACTACACAAAACTTTACTATACTACACTATACTACACGAAACTTTACTATACTACACAAAACTTTACTATACTACACGAAACTTTACTTTACTACACATGTAGTATAGTGTAGTAAAGTATACTATAGTATACTATAGTTTACTATAGTATACTATAGTATACTATAGTATACTATAGTACTTTTTCGTTAGGGTGAAGTATACAAAATTCAAAACATTTTGACCAGAAATAGATTTTTAAAGAATTTTAAACTATTTTAGTATATTTTTACATTGTATCTAAAATATCTAAGTCCCATAACTCCGTAACAACAAATTGGATGAACCCGAAAATCGAAAGGCGGCTTCTTCTTCAAAGTCTGATCACAATGTAGAAATATCATGTAAATCCGTTGACGCATATTCATGCGCCTATATTTTGCCCTTTGCCCTTAGCTTAACATGTTTGTGCATATAACAACCCCCCCCTCCCATTACAAATATCTCAGTTATGCGACCAAAAAATTAAAAACCCGTTACATATGTCAAAGAGCATCCTTTCTACCTTAAGAATACAAAATTTCAAAACATTTCGATCAAAAATAGATTTTTAAATAATTTTTCACTATTTTAGTATATTTTCACTGTATTTTATAATATCTAAGTCCCATAACTCTGTAACGACAAATTGAATGAACCTGAAAATCGAAAGACGGCTTCCTCTCCACAATCCAAACATAATGTATGAATATCATGAAAATCTGTCGACGCATATTCAAGTTATTGCGTTCCATGCGCCTATATTTTGCCCTTAGCGTTACATGTATGTGCATATCACCCACCCCCCCTTCCCATTACATATATATCGGTTTTGCGACAAAAAAATTAAAAACCCGTTACATATGTCAAAGAACATCCTTTCTACTTGAAGTCAACAAAATTTCAAAACATTTCGATCAAAAATAGATTTTTAAATAATTTTTAACTATTTTAGTATATTTTCACTGTATTTTAAAATATCTAAGTCCCATAACTCTGTAACGACAAATCGAATGAACCTGAAAATCAAAAGGCGGCTTCTTCTTCAAAGTCTGATCACAATGTAGAAATATCATGTAAATCCGTTGACGCATAATCAAGTTATTGCGTTCCATGCGCCTATAATTTGCCCTTAGCTTAACATGTATGTGCATATAATCCACCCACCCCCTCCCATTACACACAATATCTCCATTATGCGACAGAAAAATTAAAAACCCGTTACATATGTCAAAGAACATCCTTTCTTCTTGAAGTATACAAAATTTCAAAACATTTCGACCAGAAATAGATTTTTAAATAATTTTTAACTATTTCAGTATATTTTCACTGTATTTTAAAAATATAAGTCCCATAACTCTGTAATGACAAATCGGATGAACCTGAAAATCGAAAGGCGGCTTCCTCTCCACAGTCCAATCATAATGTATGAATTTCGTGAAAATCCGTTGACGCATAATCAAGTTATTGCGTTCCATAGGCGGACGGACAGACGGACGGACGGACAGTCGGACGGACTTCGCCATACCATAATACGACCCGTCAAATGACGGGCGCAAACAATGTAATATGACCAAAATCTGTGAAAATTATGTTCTAAATATACCGAAAGACGTAGCAAAATGGATGGGACATGATGCTACAGGACCTAGGTTTATAGAAATTCGAGAGAATTTTGTAAACAGAAATTTTCAAATGCGTTTGAAGAAATGACCAATCGAAATTGATCGAACTTGGCTACATGTGCCCTCGGGAACTCTTGGTCCACCAGCAGTGATACTCGCCTAGTGGTTCAAATGTTTAACGTCTTTAAATTCATTAGCATCATTTTAGAGGAGATAAATTTACAGCATAGACAAGACATGCACGTTTCAGCTAATTATCCCTCGTCAGTGATCCTCAAAAAAATTTAAAATCTGTGAAAATTACGTCCTAAATATACCGAAAGACGTAGCAAAATGACCGGGATATGATGCTACATGACACAGAACTTTCTACACTTACCATAATCTGTGACCTTGACAGACATGAGCTCGCTACAGCCGGCAGAGCACATACTGTATTACGCATGTCCTCTTTATATCCATTTACATATTCATTTGTGTTCCTTGGGCCCCTGAGTTTTGCGGTCTTGTTTGTGTGTGGTCATCTGACAGTGAGGAGGTTGTTTTACACCACAATTGTACGTTCTCTGAGACACTCTGGGTGATGGGAAAAGTGGGAGGGTTGTGCGCACGCAATCCAGGATAGCCACACCGTCTGCTAAAGACGTGACAGATGGCCGTCCTAAGTCGGCACCGTTTGCCCATTGGTCTCGTTGGTTTATGTGTAGTCATTTTTGTTTTTCTGTGATTTGACATTCCTTGTACCACTGCGTCTCTTTCTGTGCGTGTCTTCTTTGTGTTTTACAGTACGTATCTTGGGAGGTTGCTGTTAATGCTGCAACTAGGCGTTGTTAGAGATCCCCTCCTTTCTTGACCTAAATATTTGAAATTCTTTTTCAAAAAATTAAGACTGTATATATCTTCTGATTGGTAAGTGATAGAGCTTTAATATTTCACACATGCATTTATTATGAGACCTTTGTTCTGTCACCAAAATTGTCACTTATTGACCTTGACCTATATGATTGAAACTCTTTTCAGAAAATTTGTATGTAAGAGGTCTGATATTTCACATATGAATTTAATTTGACAAGATTTTTTTCTACTGATACCAATAATTTTGAACCAAGTGACCTTGACCTCATATGTGATCCACTTTTTAGAATAAGCCTCTTCGCAGGCGACACAAGCATTCCTTGGATTGTTAGTTTTATCTCATTTATGTCATACTAATGTCCTTTGCCACGTGAAGCTCGTAAAAAATGTTGCCCGCGAGGTGTTTGATAGTGTTTTTAATGCCTTTCCCCGACATGGTAGCAATGACAAATATGGATAATGACCATATCCCTGTTTACAGCACAAAATCGATAATTCAGAAAATCAGAAACCGAATGCATACGAAATCAGGATAAAACAGGAACCAAAGCAAACAAACAAAAACCTCCACCATATGAAAAGAAGCGAACTCCCGATATGGGAGTGAGACCAGGTGAAATATCACTTTTTTATATAGAAATAATCCCGGACAGTGCATGTTTTGTAGATATTGTTTTCATTGTGAACATCGACGCGGTTGCGCGTTGTAGTCAAACAGGGGATGCTTTCTTCTTCCGGGCACCTGGTCCGACCTCTAGCTTGATAGGGGTCCGTCGATGCTCAATGTAGTGCTCTATTCTGAGAGATGTTGATATTGTCGTCAGGATTTCATTGATGCATTTTACTTTACAGAGAATTTCCTGTAGGGTTGATTTAGTAACATATCCAAATAAAATCTATGTTTAAAATAACATTGGAGGAATGTTGCTAAGATGTTAATTTCCTTCAATTTCAATGACATTTTTGGATGAAATGATGTGTTTCCGTAATAGCAATTCAAAATATATGATGTCAAATTGATAATTTAAAAACTCTATTGATAAAACACAGTAGAATTGCAAAGCACTATGCCCCGTCAGCAGTTATTTCCTATAACAAGTCCATGTTCAAGTATACCAGAGAAGAGGAAAGCGCCAACAACAAAACACCCCATCCACAAGAGATTTTGGTGATGAAACACTAACACAAGAGTTGATAAGCCATAGGATCAAGCTGTGAGTCCTCAAAAAGCAAATTCTTATGCTACAGCGATACGGTTATTTTTGCACTTCTTAACGTTATAATTTGTGTGCCTGATAATAATTTACCTATACCTAACAAGAATTTATTTATTCGATTCAATTCTTACTGTACTGTATGTGTACTAATTTTAGCGCAAACAGGGTAAAAAGGGGAATATTGACTTATTAGCGTTATCATGAATTTGCGCAACACATGACTCATTTTCAACAGTAATGTACAAAACTTCAATAATTAAGCGAATTCTATAATATGCGCATTAGCGCCACTTCCGTTAAAATATGAATCCTGCTTAAATAAGACAAAGGAGGGGATCTCCAACAACACCAGGTTGTAGCACCCACAGCAAAACACCCAATGCAAAAACACAAAGCAGACAAGCACAGAAAGAGACGCGTAAGGGACAAGGAACGTCAACGCACAACACAGAAACATCAAACACAAAGGACTACACATAAACCAACGAGACCCATGGGCAACCGGTGCCGACTTAGGACGGTCATCTGCCACTGAAATAGCAGAAGGTATGGTTATCCTGCGCATGATTACGTGCGCACAACCCTCCCACTTTTCCGATTACCCAGAGGTCTCGAAGAACGTACAATTGTGGTGTAAAACAACCTCCTCATTGTCAGATGACCACACACAAACAAGACCGCAAAACGCAGGGGCCCAAGCAACACAGATGAATATGTAAATGGATATTAAGAGAGGGCGTACGTAATACAATCCGTGCTCTGCCGCCGCGAGCTCATGTATGTTATCACCCGAGGAGTCCGACTGACATTCAGAGAGGACAGTTGGTCGGGGCCCTGTCTTCTCTAAAGAGGTTTGGACAGGGCCCGTCATGGAGTCCCGTCGTCACAGTCAGTCAGAGTGCAAGTTTTAAGAATGCGCTTGTACAAGACTGTAGATTGGTCAAGTACCAAGCCTAGTGTCCGTCTGGTGACATTTGGATCATACCCACGGTATAAAAGGCTTTTGATGATTCTGACGCATTTTCGATAGTGATGTTGTCTATCTTTGATCCTTCTTATCTTGTTAATAATGTCACCATAAAATGCAGGTTGTGAAATACCCAAAGTACACGTACAGTATTGAAATTTGTACCTTACATGTAATTCTATATAAGCTATAAATATATATATGTACATCGAGACAATCACCGAATTTTACAAGTTTTCATGGAGCTGTATTGCGACGGGTGTTGCATGCAAAAGGAGACGCTGACTTTCCCCGGGCAGCTGGTCTGAATGTTATTACTTCCGAGGTTCGCAACCATTCCAATGGAATTTGAAATTTTGCCTTGCCTTCTCGACTTTGAGACTGAATAAATGATAGGTACTTCTTTGATAATTATATCTATCAGGCATAAGATACATAAGATCTCATCATTTGAAAGCTTGGTTTAGTAACCATTTTAGTAACATGGATAAATCAGTACATATTATGAAGGCTATTAAACGATCCAAGGCATTTTTCTGTCACATTTTATGTTATACAGATATTTATTAAACTGTTGAATGAAGGCTTATTTGGTCAAAATACAAATCTTTTAATGTCATGAGTATGTCAAATGACTTTTTGTTTTGCTTTTCCAAGATACGATGAATTTACGGTTAGGAGTTTTCATTATTGTGCAAATTTTGTTACTTTGCAAGATGTAAAAATAACTCAGAATGTCATGCAGATGTTTATACATATAATTATTCAACTGTTGAAGTGACAAATATGGATAATGACCATATCCCTGTATACAGCACAAGATCGATAATTTAGAAACCGAAGGCATACAAAATTAGGACAAAACAGGAACCAACAAACAAACAAAAACCTCCACCACATGAAAAGAAGCGTAATCCCGATATGGGAGGCTTCTTTGAATATAAATGAGTTAAAGAAGATCCTGACGATAATCTCAACAGCACTCACAATAGAACACAAAATTAAGCATCGACGGACCCCTAGCAAGCCAGAGGTGGGACCAGGTGCCCGGGAGGAGTAAGCATCCCCTGTTGGCTAGCCGCACCCTTTCTTTGAATATAATACAAATCCTAATTTAACTGTTGAATGAAGGTTTCTTTGATCAAAATAAAAATCTACAGCATTTGTATTTTATTTTCTGCTGTACATAAATTGGAATTGGCCATTTTCTATCAAAATTTGGACAGTGAAAAATTCAATTGACTCCTTTGAAAATCTCGGTTCCTTTTTCATATTCGGATGTATGTCGTTTGCGGTGCGTACAAAATCTAGTAATTTTTCATCGCCATAATTTCGAATTCCCCAGATGTCGGTTTCTGATTTTCTGAATTGTCGATTTTGTGCTGTATACAGGGATATGGTCATTATCCATATTTGTTATTTTTACCACTGTTCATGTGTCACATCGCCCACTATAAAAAGGCCCCAACCTGTTGCGTCTACGGACACATACGCAACAGGTAACCTAGGTGTCCATAGAATAAGTTTAAATGGCATTAGAGATGAGACATTTGTAGTAAGTAACAACCATGAGTTTTGGTATAAACATGCAGATGGGTATATTAAAATCAAGCCCTGTAAGATTGAAGTGGTCGATATACTAAAAGAGCACCAATTTTCACCAAGCGATTGCTCAATTTCTAAGTGCGGCACGAAGAACTGCAAAACTTGTAACATCCTAATAACAGACTCTTCATTCTCAAGTAATCTCACTAAACAAACATTTAACACGCATAGTTTTGAAAACGTTAACTGCATGGCATCTAATGTTGTGTACGGAATAGAGTGCTCACTTTGTGGATTGATTTTTGTGGGTGAAACCAAAGGTAAGCTCCGAACCAGAATGTCAGGACACCGGTCAAAAATAAATAATAAAGGAATTCAACTCCTTTATCGACATTTTGACCAGGCGGATCATTCTGTTTTATCTATGAGAGTCAGAATCCTGGAGAAAATATATCACCCCACAAACAATCCCAATTTGAGCACACCTTTCCGTCGCAACAGAGAAGAGTTCTGGATAAAAAATCTTAACACTGCAGCGCCCTATGGGTGCAACGATAACATCAGCACTATAGGAAACTTAACAAGTCCCGGTTGTCAATCGGTAAATGTGACTAACTTATTCAACAGACCACAAAGAAGACCTCGAAGTCATGGCATTCGAAAATACAATAGGCCTGAGATACAGTTTCTCCTTCGATGACTTGGTTCCATTTTTGAGTGAGCCTCTAGGCCTGCATTATATTCGTACCAAATTATACTATGTTCCTTTACGGAAGTTACACGAAATCTACGAATATACGAAGGACCTCACTTTTACCGATACACGTTCCCCAGAATACAGACTACAAGAAGTCATCTTGGACATTTCTACTTTTCGTTTATTTCGAGCAGTTAGATCAGATAAATCAGAGGAGAAAACAAACCGCCCTTTCATTAAAGTAAGATTTGCAAACAAAGGTATTGATAACTTGAATCTTGGTCAAATTTTGAATCACAAAACTGTCACAGAAAAAATCCCACCATATTTCAAAAAAAAAAGAAACTCCTTGTATTTCCTATAGCTACACACCAACAGTTGCATCTAAAATTTACAATTACAAACGATTCCTGCAGTGTATTGATTTAAGTAATCCCTCACTACATCCACTTCCTTGCGAATGTTCTTCATCGGATTTCAACTACTCTCCTTGTGGACACGTTATTACTGGTGACCCCGCGAGGGGTTTGACAGTAAGTGTTTTGAATATTTCTCCCTGACATTGTCGCCATAGCACTTTCTATATAGACGTGGCCTCAGACAGTGCATGCATTTTACATATTCTTTTCATTTTCGTGCGTGAACATCGACGGCGGGTGCGGCTAGCCAACAGGGGATGCTTACTCCTCCCGGGCACCTGGTCCCACCTCTAGCTTGCTAGGGGTCTGTCGATGCTCAATTTGGTGCTCTATTGTTAGTGCTGCTGAGATTATCGTTAGGATCTTCGTTAACCTTAGTATAGTCAAGAACGACAAGTTGAGAGAATTGTTAAAAAAGGGTCCCAAATACAGAGAAAGTATGTCCTTTACATGGAACCAAAATGTCAAAATTATCATGGACTCTTGTGAGGAATATGCAAGACGTTGGGCAAAGAAAGAGGATGTGCAGCTCGACACCCTTTCCGAATGGATAAAATCCATCAGAGGGTTAGTTTTATCTAGAATTAACCGTTTAAAATCAACTGTGAACACCAGATTCAAGTCTATATTTAAAGACCCTGACGTTATCACAGAGCTTACCTACCTCCAAGAACATTATGTCATCACACCAGCGGACAAAGCCTCAAATAATTACACATTTACTTGCAAAAATTACTATTTCGACAGTCTAGTTAAAGAGTTGGGTTTAAATTCGACACCTGGAAATCCCACTTACACCCCAACAAACCTTTCTGCCTCTGAAATAATAGATAACCACAAATCAGCTCTTGCTTCATTTGGCTTTGACATGAACAATTTAGATTTGCCATACTTATACTGCATACCTAAAATGCATAAGAATCCGTACAAACAACGTTCATCGCTGGTTCCTCAAAATGTTCTACCAAATCTGTATCGATCTTACTCACCAAAGTTTTATCTGAAATCAAATCTGGGCTTCATAAATATTGTTCGACAGTATATTCTCGCAGTGGTATCAACCAGATGTGGATTTTAAAGATTTCGAAGGAACTTTTAGAACATCTGAAATCCACTCATTTTAGTAGAGTCCATTTGATCAAAGCCTTTGATTTTTCGACACTTTACACTACAATTCCACATTCTAAATTGAAAGAAAGACTCGCAAAAATTATAAGTAATGCGTTTACAAGTAAGAACGGTAATCGCAAATACAAATTTATTGTTGTTAACTATGACAAAACCTACTTTGTAAAAGAAAAGTCGATTCTGAAAATAAATACACTGAAACAGATATTATTCAGATGTTAAACTTTCTGATCGACAACATTTTTTTGGTGTTTGGAGGAAATGTCTTCCAGCAAATTGTCGGAATTCCAATGGGGACCAATTGTGCCCCACTCCTTGCCGACATTTTTCTTTACTTGTACGAAGCTGAATTCATTCAATCTCTGGTCTCTGAAGGGAAAAGATACTTAGCTTCTGACTTCAACTTCACTTACAGATACATAGACGATGTGTTGTCCATCAATAATCCAAAATTCGCGGATTACCTGAGCAGTATCTATCCTTCAGAGCTTGAAGTCAAAGAAACTACAGAGACAAATAATTCAGCATCCTATTTGGACATAATGTTGTCCTACGACACTGATGGTCACATGAATACCTCACTCTATGACAAACGTGACGACTTCAATTTCAACCATTGGAACCATCCAACCCAAGATTGTACTCTTTGTCTTCCGAAATAAAAGTTACCGGATGTGACAGTTCTACCGAATTGAAGCGGCGGATGTTGCATGCAAGCAGGAGATGCTTACTCTTCCTGGGCACCTGGTCTCATTCCCATATCGGGAGTTCGCTTCTTTTCATGTGGTGGAGGTTTTCGTTTAATTGCTTTGGTTCCTGTTTTATCCTGATTTTGTATGCCTTCGGTTTCTGATTTTCTGAATTGTCGATTTTGTGCTGTATACAGGGATATGATCATTAATCCATATTTGTCATAGAATACAAAAAAAAAAATCAAATATTTGTCATCGATATATCTGTAACTACAAAAGGACCCGCACAATCGCATATATATATGTTATGTATGATTTGAGTATGCAATACATAGGGATCATGTTCAGACTTATAGATGTCATCACATATTGTTTGGAACTGATATTATAAATTACAACAAAATTGGTACTATAGAACATATATTTCAATATTGACAGTTGATAAATTTACTAATTGAATTTGAAATAATATAATAATGTTCATTGGCATTGGTAAGGGGATGACCGTAAATAGTTACTTTTTTCTATGAATCACAGGCTGGACCCCCCTCACCGTATCTGCTAGTCAAGGCCAAAACAAAAATATAAACAGTGTATATAAATATTTTAAAATTCTGTTTCCACGCTACTTTTTCTTTTTTGCACTGATCCAACACAAAGATCTGATTATTTTTCGGTACATGTTATGAAACTACCGGGTGAATGGGACGCAATATTAAACAGAGGTGGGTGCTCCATAGCCTTCGATGAAAAAGGCATTTACTTCTAGAATGTTCTTATAAGATTGAATGTCGTATATTTCAGAAAACGAAAATGGAATCTTAAATTTGTGTCAAGGCGAAATAAGCCTCCTGCTAACACGAGCAACGTCTTGCAAGAATCGTCGTGCTTAATTTATGATACTTAAAAATTAGGGTATTAGAAAGGAAGTATATCCAACCCATTCTGCTACGTCTTTCGGTACATTTTGGAATTTATAATTTTTACATTTTTTGCCCATATTACATTTTTAGTCTGAGGATCAATGACGAGGGTTAAATACCCGAAACGTGCAGGAAAACCGATTTATTTCCAAAGGAAATGGACCGATATTAAAATTTACATACAAGTTCTAACCACCCGTGGAAAACAGAGGAAGCACTACTGTACGGACGCAGACTTACAAGGATATGCTCCACAGAGGAATCGTATCAAACACCACGAAATGAACTTAAAACGCATATGACAAATCGATGATGTAAAAGCAACGAGCTAGAAAAACAACTTTCAAAAGCGGATACACTGGACAAGAAGGAACCTTTGAAGAACAATCTGAAGTTCTGAAGAACAATATAGTCTCACTCCCATATCGGGAGTTCACTTCTTTTCATGTGGTGGAGGTTTTTGTTTGTTTGCTTTGGTTTCCGTTTTATCCTGATTTTGTATGCCTTCGGTTTCTGATTTTCTGAATTATCGATTTTGTGCTGTATACAGGCATATGATCATTAATCCATATTTGTCATACAATACAAAAAAAATCAAATGTTCTTCTCGTTTTAACTTATAGCGACGCGCTTCCGAACGTCCATAACATAATGAGACAAAGGATAACAACGTTATACAATTTGGAACGTATGCAAGTGATATTTCCGGCATCGCCGCTTATCTACGGACATCCAGACGAATGTAATCCATTCGGGAAAAAATCTTAAAAAGGAGACTTGATGGCCTTCGTGTATTACATGTCCATCCTGTTGATGTAATTCATGTAAGGCACGGTCCATTTGATATACTTAGGGGGGAGGGGGCTTGGGTTTTTTCTCGGAAAAAATTGTTCTGAATATGACTGAAAAAAATTTGCCTTTGACGTGGCAGAAAAAAAAATCTTATTTGAATATAATGACAAATATGGATAATGACCATATCCCTGTATACAGCACAAAATCGATAATTCAAAAATCAGAAACCGAAGGCATACAAAATCAGGACAAAACAGGAACCAAAGCAAACAAACAAAATGTTGTCCTACGACACTGATGGTCACATGAACACCTCACTCTATGACAAACGTGACGACTTCAATTTCAGCATTACAAACTTTCCTTTCTGAGTAGCAACATCCCTTCATCGCCTGCTTATGGCGTTTTCATATCTCAGTTGATACGCTATGCCAAAGCAAGTACGAAATATATGGATTTTGTTCTGAGAGCTAGGCGTCTTTCAGATAAGCTTCTCACTCAGGGATATGTTTGTGACCGACTAACTACGGCGGCGGGTGTTGCATGCAAGCAGGAGATGCTTACTCTTCCTGGGCACCTGGTCTCACTCTTATATCGGGGGTTCGCTTCTTTTCATGTGGTGGAGGTTTTTGTTTGTTTGCTTAAACGATTTTGTGCTGTATACAGGGATGTGGTCATTATCCATATTTGTCATTCTAATGAGATCACACAAATTGTAATCAAGATGCCGAAAGTCAAATTCAAACATTATTTTAAGTTTACCTAATTTTGAGGATCTTGTTCTGATTATGAGGTCATTCAAGGTTGAGTCAATACATCACCACTGTTTTATTATGCGGAAGGGGAACTCTATACCTATTTCAACCAATTTATTATGCACCAGACACGTGTTTGGAATATTAAATGCTTATCAGTGATGCTTCCAGCCAAAGTGCTATTCATAAGCCACCAAAATTCGTTTCACAAGCGCCCTCTTCTTTTTTTTTTAAATTTAAATTTCTGTATTTACTTAACAGAGAGTATGATGGTGCTGATGACCCCAAGGTTTAATACCACCTTGATCCAAGGTCATATGACAAAGGTCAAGTATTACATTTTTAATGAAATTGTAAATGCTATTGAGTCTTGGCTATATCTGTGGAATCGTGTACTGGATCACTTTGATACTTTAGTATGCTGTTGCACTGGATTGGAGGGTTTCTTATCATCTTGACCCAAGGTCAAGATCATTTAGGTCTTTTTAATGAAATTGTAGATACTAATCTTGTCTAAACTGTATCTCCTGAACTCTTCTTACAATTGTTTTCATATTTTAGTATGTTGTTTCTCAGGACTAAATGTTTCTTATCACATTGTCCCATGATTAAGGTCTCTTCTCACTTTGGTAATGAAATTGTATATGCTAAGCATGTCCAGACTGAAATTGTCTATGCTTATCATGTTTAGGCTTTATATTTTGAGCAGTGTATCCAATCACTAATTCAGTTTTTTGTTGCTCATGATCCATACAATGTAGGTTTCAGATCACCTATATCCAAGGTCATATGACCAAAGTCACTTTCACTAAATATACTTGTTATGAAATTGTATATGCTAATCATGTTTTGGCGTTACCTCAAACAATATAATGAATCACTTTCATCTTTCAGTATAATGTTGCCATGACTCAAATTATTCACATCATCTTGGCTTAAGGTCATAGTAACTTAGAGGGAGGGGGGGGGAGACATCTGTTGTTTTTTTTTCTGAAAAAAAACGTTTTTTTAATTCGTTTTATTATATCTTTATTTGTTTTTTTTTTCCTATATAAAACTCATTTAATGACAAATATGGATAATGACCATATCCCTGTCTACAGTACAAAATCGGTAATTCAGAAAATCAGAAACCGAAGGCATACAAAATCAGGATAAAACAGGAACCAAAGCAAACAAAAACAAAAACCTCCACCATATGAAAAGAAGCGAACTCCCGATATGAGAATGAGACCAGGTGCCCAGGAAGAGTAAGCATCTCCTGCTTGCATGCAACACCCGTCGCTTCAATTCGGTAGAACTGTCATATCCGGTTACTTCCATTTTGGAAGATATAGAGTACAATCTTTGGTTGGATGGTTCAAATGGTCTATGACAGAATATCATCCACCATTCTGGATAGTGGGACATCATAGTGTATGACGAGTTCCCCATATCGACCGTAGAACTTCCTCAGTGACGATGTTAGTCAGTCACAAACATATCCCTGACTGAGAAGCTTATCTGAAAGACGCCTAGCTCTCAGAACAAAATCCGTATATTTGGTACTTGCTCTGGCAAAGCGTATCAACTGAGATATGAACACGCCATAAGCAGGCGATGAAGGGATGTTGCTACTCAGAAAAGGAAAGTTCGTAATGCTGAAATTGAAGTCGTCACGTTTGTCATAGAGTGAGGTGTTCATGTGACCATTAGTGTCGTAGGACAACATTATGTCCAAATAGGATGCTGAATTATTTGTCTCTGTAGTTTCTTTGACTTCAAGCTCCGAAGGATAGATACTGCTCAGGTAATCCGCGAATTTTGGATTATTGATGGACAACACATCGTCTATGTATCTGTAAGTGAAGTTGAAGTCAGAAGCTAAGTATCTTTTCCCTTCAGAGACCAAAGATTGAATGAATTCAGCTTCGTAAGAGTAAAGGAAAATGTCGGCAAGGAGTGGGGCACAATTGGTCCCCATTGGAATTCCGACAAAACTAGCTTTAACCCGCCTGATGAGATTATATCCCTGCAAAGGGTGCGTTAGTTGAGAAGACTATTATCCTAGGGATATACATTCGAATGGGGCAGAGATACAGCGCGTGACTACGAAATTGGGCAGAGCTACAGCGAGTGACGGTATAATAGAACTGTTTGAGTATACCATTAAGGGAGTTAGCATGAATCTGGTTTCCCGAGACCAGAATCATGCTAACTCCCTCAATGGTATACTTTAACTGTACAATACACTAATTCATTACAGGCGTGCAAAAACCAATAGAGGGTAATAGGACTTCTACAGGGACTCTCTTTTTACTTCGTTACAAGCAGAATTTCGCAATAAACATGTTCGTTATAGGGGACGTTTAACGTATTATTATTTTTATTGTTACTTTGCAGGTGAGTGAGATTGACAAAATTTACCCTTCCGAACACTGGAAATATTTGAGAAATTCCATGACATCACAATACAATTCCGATGTTTGAAGATTGTCCGAGGTAAAAGCTGTGACGTCACGACATTTTGCATTTATTTTCCCGCAATCGGAAAGGTCGATTCTGTCACTTGTTCTTCGTTGCCATGCATTTCTTGTTCAAAGTGAATTTCTTATACTCAAAGAATATTTCTATATATACGTTTTCAGCTTGTTCAGTTGGATACAAGGCTCTGGACTATCCAAATCTAAAACATATCAACACACAGATCGTTGAGCAGAACAACTCGAAACTTGGATGCTTACTCCTCCCAGGCACCTGGTCCCACTTCTAGCTTGCTAGGGGTCCGTTGATGCCCAATATGGTGCTCTATTGTGAGTGCTGTTGAGATTATTGTCAGGATCTTCTTTAACTCATTAGGAAACTTAAATCTTCTCTATCATACATGAATCCTCAAAATTTCATGGACACATTTTTCCATTTGTTCTGTAATCATGAAGCAAGGGAGAAATGACTGATTCCTACAAAGGCTGATTGATATGTTGTGAGCCTTGTATTGAGGAATTTTGCATTTTTTCTACATAATCCCCTTCAGTATCTATACAATTTTGCCACCGGGGCTTCAATCCTGCGAACACCGCCTTTCAGTGGACATTGTGTTTAACTGACTCAGGTGTATTTCTTTTTATATATAGATGTATATTACCTTTTTAAGTTATAATATAAATCCTGTGAACATTGCCTTTCAGAGGGCATTGTGTTAAACTGACTCAGAATTTTTCCTTTTTCATATATAGATTTATCACATGATTTACCCGTTATGCAGTTTCATATAGCCATTTCATAAATAAATGATATGATAACAAGTTACATATCGCTCTGCTTGAATGCGATTGGTCAAGGTTGGAACCTAATCACATAAACCTTGACAAATGTGACCTTTCAAATATCGGTCAACTGTTAAATTCAGACCCAGAGTCAATGTCAATGATTAAAATTGTTGTTGTTAAGTAATTCTCGCACTAAAATACTATTCAAATTTGAAATACTTTTCTCTTACGCACAGAATATCGAATACGATGGGGACACTACTTCTCATGGCGTAGCAGACGACTTCTAAATCACGGCGTGGTCCGCCTCTATAGTTCTCGGAAACGTTGATTTCACGTTAGAAATACTTTCGCATATCTTAGCCTGTCTATGGATATGCGTCGTTATCGCAGCCTTCCTGGATGCTTATTGCGCGTCCTGGGTCGTGACGCTTCCCCCTCCTTTATGACGTCATATAAACGACGTCAACGCATACGTCATTAACCGTCAGAAGACGCAATAACAAAGAAGTCAATTTCGTCGGGAGAAGCAAATTGATAAAACAATAGACAAGACAGAATATCGTGGCAAACAACAAATATTGATCAAACTTGGTTTGAAGTTGAAGAAAAGGACATCAAACAGGAAGACTAAAAGCCCATACGCCAGACAAAAAGAGAGGGCCGAAGACTCGTCATCCACACAAACTTTGCAACTGAATCAGGAAACAGCTGGGACACAGAAACCCCAAGGGACAACTACAATGACGGAGGAGGTGCAAACAAGTGAGCAACCGCCTTCAATACCAGCAGGTAGTGAATCTATTAATGATATACAAATAAATCTTGCCAACTATGTCAATACCCCGCCAGTTTTGCAGGGTACATAATTTAAATTAGGTTTTAATGTTGACGTGTCCATCAGAAACAAAATTACCGAGGGAAAATATATAGATTTAGCGCTATTATTGAAGACTGATGCAAATGCGTCAATGTCAAATTCTTTTCAGTTATCTCCATCTGGCGAATTGATAATTAAACCAAAGACAAATCAGAAAATAGCTACAATAGCTAGATGGACTGACGCCTTCCTTACATTTAGTAGTATTTATCTTTCGGCTCATCCTCAAAAAACACAAGAAATTCTCAAATACATGCATGACGTCAGAATTGGCGCAGAGAGGGGAGGTAATTTCATTAAGTATGACGAACAGTTCAGACTTCGTCAAAGCTTTGAGCCATTAGCGTCATGGGAGAACATAGATTCCGAGTTATGGCTCATGTACATGTCGGGAAATTCTCATACAAATACGCCCCAAACACAAACAACAAAAGGAAAATGCTTTGCATTCAATTTCCAAGGATCGTGTACAAAATCAGAATGATCTATGCCCATTTATGTATGAAATGTGGCAAGCCACATAGCGCTAATTATTGTACTCTCGGTCGTGATAACAATTTACAACAGATAAGGCCTCACTTGCAGCCTTTTCGTTACCCAGGACAGAATTTCCAACGTTTTCAATCTAGAGCAAGGCCAAGGTTTATGGGACCTCGGGGTTTCCCCTATTAAAATTCAAAACGTTGAACCATTGTTGCAATTTTACCCCGATCGGAAAGCTGCATTCGATTTAAAGGAAGGTCTAAATTACGTTTTGCTCTTTTATACGAAGGTCCGAGAAATGGTTCTTTTTCAGCAAACTTAATCTCGGCAAAAACGCATTCGAATGAGCTAATGTCAAAAATAAACGAAGAAGTTGAAAAAGGTAGGATTTGGGGACCAGCTACCGATTGACCTATTCAAAACTTGCATGTATCACCTATAGGCGTAGTGCCAAATGCCGATTGGGGTTGGAGAATGATAACACACTTGTCTCACCCGCCTGGCGGAGGAATAAATGCATTTATTCATCCAAATAATACATCTGTTCGTTATACCTCTTTTGATCAAGTTGTCGACACAATAAGTGCCTTAGAGAATGCGCCATTAATAGGCAAAATGGACATAAAAAGTGCTTTCCGTTTGTTGAGGGTAAGACAAGAAGATTTTCATCTCCTAGGTTTCCACTTCGAAAATAATTTCTACATCGACAAATGCTTGCCATTCGGTTGTTCAATAGCTTGTAGCATATTTGAAAAATTTTCAACTTTCATAGAATGGACGATAAGAGAAAAATCGGGCGTGCAAACAATTCATCATTATCTGGATGACTTCATATTTATAGGTTCAAACAGCACACAACAATGCGCAGAAGTTATGTCCCGATTCAAGGAACTGTGCAGTCATTTAGGGGTACCGTTAAACGATGCCAAAACAGAGGGACCATGTCATAAATTAACCTTTCTAGGATTGGTAATAGACACCCTATCGAAAACTATAGAAATTCCACATGATAAGTTGCTTGACCTTACATCATGTTTAAGAAATCTGTCCAATCAAGAAAAAACAACACTTAAAGAACTTCAATCATTAGTAGGAAAGCTGAACTTTGTTAGTAAAGCAATACGAGGTAGCAGGGCTTTTAACAGAAGGTTCTACAATGCAACAATAGGGGTATCAAAACCATGGCATCGAATACGTATTACATCAGAATTAAAGTTAGACATGCAACTTTGGCTCACTTTTCTCAATGATTACAATGGAAGTACATACTTTCCGGAGCGAGATTGGGGTCGAACTCTACACTGCACTTATTTACGGATAGCGCAGGAAATGCTAAATTAGGGTGCGGGGCCATCCTCGGAAATCATTGGGTAAATCTCAAATGGCCGGAAGCCTGGGAATCGTCAAAAATTATTCGAGAAATAACATTCCTAGAGCTTGTTCCAATAGCCCTGGCTATTTCTATATGGGGAAATGTGTTGAAGAACAGGAAAATCATCTTCCACATAGATAATGAGGCGTTAGTTAACATAATAAATTGTCAAACATCAAAATCGCGCAATGTAATGACCCTTCTGCGTCCTTTGATATTAGCCTTAATGAAATGTAACATAACTTTCTAAGCAGTTCATATTGAAGGCGCAAAAAACAATGCTGCTGATGCCTTGTCTCGATTTCAGTGGTCAAGATTCCGCCAAGAAATGCCAGGCGCCGACACAGAACCAACGTCGATCCCAACGGAATTTCTCAATCTGCTTTGGACGGTAAAATAAAGTTTTTGATCGAGTCGTCGGTAGCAATTAAATCATCGAAGGCATATCACACGGGAATTAAGATGTTTGAAAATTTTTGTTTAAGCCAGAAAATTTCGCCTATTTGGCCTCAAAATTTAGTAGCAATTTGTAATTTTATAGGTTATCTGTCACTCGAAGGTCAAGCGGCGTCTACTGCCCGAAGCTATGTATCAGGTATCAGCTTCAAGTGCAAAACAGAGTACGATTTTGATCCAACAAATGCTTTTGTAATAGCTAGGTTATTAGAGGGATTCAAAAGAACAAATCCAACAACAGATTCAAGCAAACCTATTACGTTACAAATTCTTCACAAAATCATAGAAATTTTGCCTGTAGTTTGCCAAAACCGCTACGAAACAAAATTGTTCGCTTCGGCATTTACGCTGGCCTTTCATGGCTTTTTACGGGTGGGTGAGTTAGCGATTAGTAAAGGGAACAGTAAAGATACCATTTTAGCAATTAACAATATAACTTTTTCAAAAATGAAAATGGTCATTCATATCCGTAAATCCAAAACAGATCAGCATGGAAGGGGCGCCGTAAGGGAAATAACAGCAATGTGTGATAGTGCATGTCCAGTAAGGAATGGCCTGGAATTTCTTGAAATTAGACCCGCTTTTCCTGGTCCATTCTATTGTCATTTTGGGGGACTCCCACTAACCTCGTATCAATTTGCATCAGTCTTAACTAAATCAATAAAAGCCATAGGACTAGACCCAAAATTTTATAAGACACACTCTTTTAGAATTCGAGCGGCATCAGATGCCTCATCAAAGGGGGAAAGTCCGGAAAAGATTCAAAAAGCAGGAAGATGGAAATCTAAGTGTTATAAAACATACATCAGGCAATAGACAAATGTAGTAAGCTATCGTAATGGTAAATGGTATTTTCTAAAATTATATTTAAACTTGTAGAAAGCTCAGACTTTCATAATGAATTTTCAGATGCCATGGTATGGTTAGTCGGCTCATCCATAATAAAACATGCGCACAGATATGCAGCTAAAAGTGCAATGGGTAGCGATCTTGGCACAAATACAGAAATATGGTGGCAAGGATACAGCGGCCTTCGCTTAACCCAGGTCAAGAATAAATTGCGATGTTATAATTATCCATTGTGGGGGCAACGATATCGGATTATATCAGACCCAAGAGCTGCTGAAGTGTATATCAGATGTTTATAATTTTCTGAAGTATAAATACCCAGATGCAAAACTAATTTGGTCGGAAATTCTCCCTAGAATAAAATGGCGGTATTCTACAAATAATAAAGCAATGGAAAAAAACTAGGAAAAGGCTCAACCGGCAAGGGAGAAATGTTTTCTTACACAATGGGGGCGTCATACATCATCCTCAATTCAGTTCCGACTTGTCTTCTATGTTAATTCAGGACGGAGTCCACCAATACAAAGTTTTGTGACAATTTAAGTGAGGCCCTGATAGGTTTTCTTTCGTAAAATATGTGCAACACACTGGAGGTACGACATTCAGACACTTGGCTTGCGGTGGACTGATTGTCATCGGGTAGACATTAAACTTCCTGTAGGAAGTGACTCGGGGTTTCCCTCTAGATGGCGTGATCTGCCGATCATGTGGCGGAAGAACCACTCAATGGATAGACTTATTTCATTCGTAATGTTAAAAGTGATATGTTTTACAAGAGTGGAACATAAACTTCAGAGTTTGAAGTATGGATCAGATATATTGGATGTTATAGTGAATGAAAAATATAAACAATTTATTTAACTTTAACTTCAAATAAATGTTATGCCGGTGTTTGTCCTTGCCAATTGGCATTCCCAGCTTGTGTGTACATATTTTGTTTGTTCAAATATAATATTTTATTTTATCCACCGCGGCCAAATTATTGCCAATACATGTAATAAATAATGAAAAGTAGTTGTTCTCATGTTGATATGTTAAAATATATTTTAGTGAAGAATTTATCTAGTCATAATCAACATTAATTAGTCATAGGAGACCAACAGAATGTTGCACAGCAAAAAATAATCGAGTTCCATAAATTGATTGGATGTGTTAAAAATCACAAAATTCCGGATACCTCTTCGTTTATATGTCCGTAACTTATTTGCCACAAAACAAGGTCTCCTATCTGTTTGTCTGTCGTCGTATCTCCTGTCTAATATGGTCTGCGATAAACATTTTTAGGCAATATCATGTGATAAAAAGAATCTCAAATGAATTTTCATTTCATACGATGTATTATGAAACTCATTGTGCGTTTTATATCCCCTCGCCAAGGCTCGGGGATATAAAACACACAACTCGTTTCATAATACATCGTATGAAATGAAAATTCATTTGAGATCCTATATTTATCAAATGATACGTCCTTTACGCAGTTTCATAAAGCCATTTCATAAATATATGATATGATAAAACGTTACACATCGCTCTGCTTGAATGCGATTGGTCAGGTTTGGTAAACTTTGACAAGTGGGAACTTTCAAATATCGGTAAGTTGTTAAATTCAGACGCGGATTCAATATTAATGATAAAAATCGTTCTTGTTAAATTAATTATTGCATTAAAATACTTGACAAATTTGAAATATTTTTCTCTTACGCACAGAATATCTACACGATGGGGACAATAGTTCTCATGGCGTAGCAAACAACTTCTATGTCACGGTGTCGTTTGCCTCTAGTCCTCAGAAACGTTGATTTCACGTTAGAAATACACATTTTTAGGCAATATCATGTGATAAAAGAATCTCAAATGAATTTTCATTTCATACGATGTATTATGAAACTTGTTGTGCACACAACTGGTTTCATAATACATCGTATGAAATGAAAATTCAATTGAGATCCTATATGTGTATTACCTTTTTAGCTCACCTCGACAAAGTTGAGTGAGCTTATGCTATACCTGTCCTCGTCCCCATCCGGTTAAGAAGTTTGGGGTAACAAAGTATTTGGCATAGTACTGATGCTACAGTAACCAAACTTGCATAAGTGATTCATCTTGGGATGCCGATAATCTCAACAGCACTCACAATAGAACACAACATTGAACATCGACAAGAACACAGCACTAAAATAGCAGTTTAATTTCTAGAGGGATGACACCGAAAATTGTCTAGAAAGAAAATAATTTTGCGTTTGATTTGTTTCACTTTTTTTACTGTTTATGGTCAGTTGAGTTAAGGAAGATCCTGACGATAATCTCAACACAACATTGAACATCGACAAGAACACAGCACTAAAATAGCAGTTTAATTTCTAGAGGGATGACACCGAAAATTGTCTAGAAAGAAAATAATTTTGCGTTTGATTTGTTTCACTTTTTTTACTGTTTATGGTCAGTTGAGTTAAGGAAGATCCTGACGATAATCTCAACAACACTCACAATAGAACACCAGATTGAGCATCAACAGACTCTAGATGTCTTCAAATTGAATAGCATCATTTAAGAACAGATAAATTGGCAACATGGACATGACATGCAAGTTTCGGGTACTTAACCCTCGTCAGTGATCCTCAAATCTAAACAATGTAATATGCCAAAAAAGTATGAAAGGTACTATGTCGATTTAGAGTTTGCTACTGCATCGTGCTTGCGTACCGAGGGCCTGACACAGGCAGTGCTGACTGTGACAATGCCAAATCAGAATGTTACCAGTAAAAGGTCGACCTAGAAAAAAATAAAAATAATTGGCTTTTCACGAACGACCAACACACTTTATAGTGACCATGCTATGTTGTTTGCATAGATAAATTATTTCAGTTTTACGGAATATGCGTCTTGAAACCAAGAACAGTTGAATGATGTGAGAAAATTCAATTTTCTCTGACATCTAGGTCTGTGAACGTCGAAGTTCCAAACCTTAAAATCTTTAAAAAAAAAAGGGGGGGGGGGATGGGGGGGGGATTGTGTCTGCAACCTGTGAATTAATTAATTTTCAGGGTCACCGTCCCTTTTAAGATACTCTACAGTGTCCTTGATTTTTTTTTTATTGAAATGACTAGATCTGCTTCCCGACTAGTCTAGAGCTCTAGTAGAATTTATTTCGAAGGGTCTTGAGGAAAAAGGAACCATAGTAAAAAGAATTAGTTGAAAATATGTAGCAACGACCATAATAATGTCGAACTTATAAAATTAAATCTTCAATACCTCAATTGTAAAGCGCAATACATTGTGATCGAGATCGGAGATGCTAACATTCAAAATTTGTCGGAGTATCTAAAAACTCTAATACAAGGGTTTAAGCTGTTAAATATCCGAAAAAGTGTTCATATTAAGTCTCATAGTACACAGAAAACCCCGAACTTGCTACTTCTTCTAATATTGGTACGACTGGACAGTATTTCCTCTGACCGAGAAAAATGTCTCTACGCACGATTTCCTTTGATGACCTTGAAGTTGATACAGACATGTCTAGCATTAGGGAGGGTTATCCACTTAAGCTTCTTCCAACTCAATTGAATACAAGAACAGGGAAAGCTAAGAAAATTCAGTACGAAAAAATTGACAAAAATTTGTACGATGAACAGGCTAAAATGGTCGCATTTTACACCTCGGTGGAAAGGTTACAACCATGGATCAAAGCATTAAGTGTCCTTTATTATAACTTTGGGAAAAGGAAAGATGTGAATATCCACTGGTTTGACTCCCCTGATCACTGGACTGATCCAAATAGCAATGCAAACTCTGTCGTATTTGAGCTGAAGGATGAAAATAATGTGCTTCTCTATGGCATTACATTCTTTGTTACCACAGGCACCATTAGAGCACAGGGCCAACATTATACCTTGTTTGCTGACTACCATTTTCCCATTCTGTTGCAAATCTTGGAGAGGGTGCTTGAAAATGAAAATGAAATGTCGGAATCTGTCAGTAATATCGAGCATGGTGTGTCAGATCTGAGTGACAATGAATTGGATACTACTATGATGAATCCTCTGGTTCCTGATATTCATACACCACCGCAATCTGATATGTCAGACCGAACATCTGAAAAGGAAACATATACACCATGTACACTAGTGCCTCACTTGTCTGCAGTCTCAACAGATGCAGATAGACTTCAAGTTGTCTTATTAGATGCCATAAGTAAAATGGAAGTGATTCGTGCTAAAGACACACAAAAAATTATTGATGCTATTAGTGATACTGATGCGAGAGAAACACAAAACATTCTAACTGCCATCAACAATATCTCAAAAGCTGAAAAACTAGCGCATGTCGACCTGCAGTCAGAACAAAAATCCAAAGAATTGCAGGAAGAAAATAGGAAACTGAAAGCTGACCTGCACATTGAAAAAAACAAAGCTTCACTCACCAAGGCTCATTATGAGGATTTGCAAAATGTTGTAAAACAATCAAGTAAAGAGGTTGAATTTGCCTACAAAAGACTTGAAGCAAAAAATGGCGAAATAGAAGCACTTGAAACAACTGTGACCGAACTTAAGAGTAAACTGTCTGATGCAGAATCGGAAATCATATCTCTCAAAGAGCACATTGGTAACATAGGTGCATCAAACCTATCCAGCCTTCTGTCAAAAAATAGGCAGGATGATACAGAGCCCAACAAATCAGAATCAAAGGAAGCTCCATTCGTACTATTGCTCGGAACTTCAAATATTAAAGATATTCGGGAAGACAAGGTAACGAAAGCTGCCCTCATTGAAAAACACATAACGTATACTCTAGAGCAAGCCAAGCAGTGCATTGATAACTTCAATGGCTCAGATCCGCAAATGCTTATCCTTCACATCTTAACAAATGATCTAAAACACAAAGCTCCTGAGGTGTGTGTTGATGAGTTTATCAACATAATTGAGGGCATTCACCTGAGATGGCCGAAGGTAATAATACTGGTGTCAACAGCTACACCTCGCCTCGATGATGCAATTCACCACTTTAATGGGCAAATCATAAATGCAATGCTAAAGAAGAAACTCACTGATCCAGTCTTTAAGTATACGAAGCTAATCGAACATCCGTCCTTGTATAAGAATGGAGCAGCTGACCCTGAACTGCTAGTAGAGCGTGATGGTGTTCATCTTGTTGTCAAGGGTGTTTCCATACTAGCCGCTGACTTTAAAGCAGCAATACATGACGTTTTGAACATACCTATTGTGCGGGGAAGAGGCCCAGGTAGGGATCACCCTCTCAGAAGAGAGTGATCCTTCAGTTATCGTTCTGGCTCAAGGGTTAGAGGCGGATATAGGCGATAAACACATGTATATATAGTATCAGTAAATTGCATCTATACTGTTGCAGGGTACTTGCTAAATTTGTCCTTTATTAACATTGTATATATACCTTACTATGTTTTTTAATTTGATATTGATGGCATAAAAATGTACTCAATACTGTGGGATACTAGCTATAGTCCTTAAACCTTGTGCACTATTATTATCTATGTTAAGATTGACATACTTAACTATAGTTTCTTCTGTTTTATCATGTTGTCATTATGTTATGATGCTGATTTTTTTTTTTCATCATGATTATAATGTTGATTGGCATACTGCCCCACCTTATGTTGTCGGATGTTTGGCATTATATGACTGCCTCACCGTAACTTATTGGATATTTTGCTTAAACCCTAAAAAATTATATTTGGTCATATTTTACTCAATTATATTCTAGTCACTCTCTTATAAATACTATACTTATCTAGTCATTAGGCTCATTTTAAGGCTCTTAGCCTATATTTGTTACTTGTTCTTACACAAGCTGTGTAAAGAGTTATTGTGTTATGGTTACTGTTAAGCAACACCCATTCATTAAGATGTGCTTTGTTAATGTTGGAGGGCTTGTGAACAAAACCAGCAATAAGCTTGAAGATGATTTTTTTATGAATATTATTGACAAATATGATATTGCATTTTTGGCTGAAACTCATGTAGGTTACAGCTTTGAACCACCAGCATTAGACAATTTTCATGTACACTTGGTTTGTAGACCAATTACAAAAAGATAAATCGACATTTTGGTGGTTTAGCAATTTTAACAAAAACTTATCTGAAATCACATGTAAAAATACTTAATTCACCAAGCAGTGACTTTCAGTGGATCAAGCTGGAGAAACACTTTTTTGGCTTAAACAATGACCTATTCATATGTACAATATATGATCCACCAGCCTCTTCATCATACTCACAAGGGCTTGATTATGACATTCTTGATTGTGTGGAAAAAGATATGTTGTTATATATGAGTCAAGGTGATGTAATGCTTTGTGGTGATCTCAATGCCAGAACTTCATGTGACAATGATTCTATAGTGTTTGATAATAATAAGTTTATTCCAATGTATAAAAACTATCTACCAGATAGAGATATCCTACCTCGCCTAAGCTATGACAAAATACTTGATACTAGAGGTAAGAATTTGCTGGATTTTTGTATTGGCAATCAAATAAGAATTTTAAATGGTAGAACATTTGGGGACTGTTTTGGAAAATACACTTGCTTTAAACCTCATGGTGCTAGTACGGTGGATTATGTGTTGGCTTCTGATAATCTGTTAGACCAAATCTTATATTTCCATGTTGCAGACTTTGACCCAACTATCTCTGACTGTCATTCCTTATTAGAATGGGAAATTTCGGCAAGCTTTACTGAAGACAATAAGCCATCAGATGTTCCAATACTTCCTGTTCCACCCAATTTTATTTGGAATGATGATTCTGCTTCCCTCTTTACGAATGCACTATTTTCCACTGAAATACAAAATAGTTTAAACAGCGTCCTTAACATGAACCTTTCTTGTAGTGATGAAATTGAAACTGCCTCTAAGGAAATTGAAATTGCCCTTACAGCTGCAGCAATGCAGTCACTGAAACGCAAGAGAATTTCTCATAAAAAAAGAAAAAGAAACAAAAAGTGGTTTGATCATGATCTATTTAAAAAAGGAAGCAATTACTTCATTATGCAAATATTTTTTCCAAATACCCCAAGGATCCCCTTGTAAGTGGGCACTTCTTTAAGCTTAGAAGAGAGTACTCCAAGTTGAGGAAATTGAAATTCAAACAATATAAACAGTCTCTGTTAGAGAAGTTGGATTCACTTCATAATGATAACCCAAAACTATACTGGCAGATAATAGATGAATTAAAGAACAATGATGGTAAAAATGATGTCAGCGACTCAGTCTCACCTTCTTCTTGGGTCTCACACTTTAAATCCTTGTTAAATAATGAAGATAAATCTTTTAAGACACGTACTGATCTGATAAAGGCCAAAATTGCCTCCCTTGAATCTGTTCCTTGCTTCAATGAATTAGATTATGAAATCTCACATTCTGAAGTTACAAAAGCAATTTCCAAAATACATGGCAATAAGGCCCCTGGTCTGGATAATATTTCCAATCACATGATCAAACATTGACAAAGTATTTTAACGCCCATTTTAAGCAAAATATTTAATGCATGCCTTAATACAGGACATTATCCAATTTCATGGGTCGGGGGTGCTATAAGAATAATACATAAGGCAGGGAGCTATTCTGATCCTAATAACTATCGTGGAATCACAATTACAAGTGCTCTTGGCAAACTTCTCAATACAATACTTAATGAGAGACTTGACAAGTTCCTTATGAAGAACAGTATCATAGATGATAGCCAAATAGGTTTTACTAAAAAGGCAAGGACTTCAGATCACATGTTTATTCTTAGAAGAATTTTTGAAACCTATTGTAATGATAAGAACGGCAGAGTGTATGCTTGCTTTGTAGATTTTCGTAAAGCCTTCGACACAGTTATTCATGCAGGGATTCAATTGAAATTATTGCAAATTGGTGTAGGGCTTAAGTTTTACAACATTATTAAAAACATGTACAGTACATACACCTCTTGTATTCGGTTGAAAACTGGAGTAACCAACTCATTCCCAGTGCGAGTAGGAGTAAGACAAGGAGATAATCTTAGTCCTTCCCTTTTTAAAATTTTCATCAATGATCTTCCAACTTACTTACAGAGTACTCCAGATCCAATCAAACTTGATGAGAAAGATGTTCATTGTTTAATGTTTGCTGATGATATTGTTTTATTTTCAAAATCTGAAGTTGGCCTACAAGAGAAACTAAATAAACTTCATGAATACTGTAAGGATTGGTGCTTAACTGTGAATACGTCTAAGACTAAGATAATGATTTTTAACAAAGCTGGCAAACTTATCACTCGAAAATTTATGTTTGATAATAAACCATTAGAATGTGTCAAATCGTATAAATATCTAGGCATTCATTTTTCTGTCTCAGGCTCATTTGCCCTTGCCCAGAGTGAACTTTATAACAAAGCCTTAAGAGCACTTTTTAAACTCAAAAAGGACTTTTTATCTTTTCATCCAAGTGTTAAATCTTCTCTTCATGTATTTGATCACACAATTAAGCCAATACTTTTGTACTGCAGCGAAATTTGGGGACCAATTAATCAATTATCAACACGAATTAAGAGAAATGCATGTATTACTTTAGATGAGGTATTCTCAAAATTACTGTGTAATAAACTTCATTTAAAATTCTGCAAAAGCATTCTAGGAGTGCATCAGAAGAGTTCCAATTTTGCAGTTTTGTCTGAACTTGGTAGGCACCCACTACATTATGATATTTTGAAGCAAAGCTTTGTGTATTTCCATAGATTAAACTCACTAGGGAGTTCTTTCCCCTTACTAAAAGCAGCATTTAATTCCTCCTATTCAAACTACCTTGCAAATAAACCCTCATGGTATGGATCTGTTACTTTCTTAAAAAGCAAAGTAAGTGGGATGAACAATGCAAGCTCAAAATCTCTAAACTCCTTCACCCAATCCTGCAAACAAATTTTGAAAAAACAATTCCTCCAGTCTTGGGAATCAATGAGGTCTAATCAAGATGGCAAGCTTTGTACATACATAACTTTTAAGACAAATTTTGGTTTTGAAAAGTATCTCCAGACACTTCATAATTTTGATCAGAGACGAAGAGTTACAAAATTTCGACTATCTGCTCATAAGCTTTTAATTGAAACTGGAAGGTACAAAGGTATTCCCAGAAATGAGAGAATTTGTGATAAGTGTATGCTAGGTGAGGTAGAAGATGAATGTCACTTTCTTTTTAAATGTCATAAGTTCAGCCATCAAAGAATTCAACTTATGGATATTATATGCAAGTCTTGTCCAAATTTTATTACTTTAAATAGCACTAATCAACTAATTTGGGCATTAAGTTGTGAACATGTTGATGTACTCTTAGCTGTTTCTGAATTTATAAAACTATGTGAATAATTAAGTCTTTCGAATTTTCACTTCCACTTCTGTAATTGCTAAAAAAATTAAATGCATGTATTGCTAACTTTATCAGTACTATATTCTGTCAAAAATTATTGAATGAATCTACATGTGAATTGAACTCCAGTACTTCATTACTCATGTTATTACTGTCAAAATTATTGAATGAATCCTTGTAACATGTGAACTGAACTAAAGCACTTCACTCAATGGTATTACTCACAATATCATTTTAATCTTCGACTATTTGTTCATTGCTAAACATCACTTATTATAGATTTTTTTTTTTTTTTTTATTTTCCCTTCATGGTCTGATCTGGTAGTTGTGCGGTGGTCACATGTGGACCACTTGTCCTCCAGCACCGCCTCATGGTGACTTCCGCATTCCTGCCATTTCATCCCATGTGAACACTCCATTACTGATCTGGTGATTATGCAGTGGTCACATGTGGACAATTTGTCCTGTAGCATCGTCTCGTGGTGACCCCTGCATTCCCACTTCATTTTACAATGTGTTCACTCCATTAATTACCGACTCAGTAACTAACATTATTTTGCTTTTATCATATATTTCTATATATCTTGATATTGTGACACCACATTCACATTTACCAAAGAGTGAAAATCTGAGATGCTTGCAACTGCTTGTAATATAATTACTTGTTTCCTTCTTATCTTGTCATGTTCATGTCATGTCATATATATATATTATTATTTTTTTTTTTTTTATTTATTTTTTTTTTCTCATCATGGACTGATCTGGTAGTTGTGCGGTGGTACCGTCTCGTGGTGACTTCCGCATTCCTGCCATTTCATCCCATGTGTACACTCCATTACTGATCTGGTGGTTATGCAGTGGTCACATGTGGACTAATAGAATCTATCCCCAGATGTGATCAGGGACAAGGAAATCCAACCCGAGTGTCCAGGATTTGCTTGTACCACGACGAGGCTTGCCGAGTCGTGGACGAAAGCAAATCCTGGACACGAGGGTTGGATTTCCGTGTCCCTGATCACATTTGGGGGTTGATTATTTTTCTCCCACTGTCTAAAGGCACTCAAAACCGAGATTTTATGTATTCTTCTTCATATTTTGATCGGCTAACGCAGCAATCGTGAATGACGTCACAATTGACGTTACAGTCAAAAGGCACGTGAAAATGTTATCTTACCCCATAGGGGTAAGACAAGGATATCTTTTCCCAGCGTTTCCATGGATATCCCAGTCCACAGTGGGAGAAAATTTGTCCTGTAGCATCGTCTCGTGGTGACCCCTGCATTCCCACTACTTTTTACAATGTGTTCACTCCATTAATTACTGTCTCAGTATCTAGCATTATCTTGCGTTTATCATATATTTCTATAGACACCAGTGACATTCACATGTACCAAAGAGTGAAAATCTGAATGCTTGCAACTGCTTGTAATATTATTTATTTAATACTCATTTCCTTAATTTTTACTATAGTATCTTGTAATGTTCATATCATGCCCTTACGGGCCCTTCTTTAGGTAATAAAGCATATCTTATCTTATCTTATCTTATCATTGTAGGTGGCGCTAGTGGAAAGAATTAGAGCTGCGCAACGAAAATGAAAATGACGTTTTCAGACGGACATTGCTGCGAATGTATGCGTTAGATTCGTCTGAAAATTTGAATTTATACAAATAAGAATATTAAAACTTTCATATGCAAGATTTTGCATTATAAAATTTTGTCAATTTAAGTAATTTTCAGGGACACCGCCTTTAATAAAAACATGAAACTGTTTATTGTAGCGCCACCTACAATACATTCCACTTCAACAAAGTATCCACGTTCATTATTTCATGATTTTTTTATAGCAAATAATGTGGTCGAGCAAGATCTAGATGTAGATCTACATGTGTTCTTTAAAATATGCGAAGCGGGTCTGCTTGCGCTGAGAAAGCTGAATATATAAAATGGAAAAGCGTACTGGTCGGGTACATATTATCGCCGGGCACATATTATCGCCACTTCATTAATATCTCTACATATGGTGGATGCAGAAATTTTATTTTTCACCATCATAACTTCTTTTTAACATGAAAGGGTATAAGAAATTTCAAATAATTCCTTAACCTGCAAAAACTGAATTTTATGATAGAAAGTCGGTAAATCTGAATGTATTTCCCCCGCCTCCATGGGGAAAGGGTAGGTCACTAAATCTTCCAATACCTCTAAGGAGAAAGTTCAACGTTTCAAATAATGTGAATTTTGTCGAAAAAGTTCAAGATCTTCAGTAAGAACAGGTGGAGGTGGCGATAATATGTAGAGTGAGGAACCATATTTCGCCGGTGACCATATTTCGCCGTTTCATAGTTAATTGCTTCTCACTGGTTATAGGAAATGTTTGTAAAGTTTATTTCTCTATATCCTTTCAAATATGACCGTATTAGTCATGTTTTGATAGATTGCGATACCTCCTGCACTCAATTTTGACAAAAAATATCACAAAATGGGGAAAATTTAACGAAATACATAATTTTTGGTTTTTGTAAAAAAATTTTGGTTGTTTTCGTCTAAAACCCTTCCTTCTTTCAAACATGGCCTAATTTTTACGTTCATGAACCACCGGTAAACAAAAACTGAGCATCAGATTTTCATGAAAATTGGAAGAAATGTGTATCTAAGGTTCATGGTCCTTCTGTTCAAATTTTAATTAATTTCATGAAGAACTAGATATTTTAGAGCAAAAAACGTTGAAAAAAGTGGCGATAATATGTGCCCGACCAGTATACATCAATAGGTGGAAATGTACCGAATCTACTCTGAATTCCTACCTTACCTCTCGAAAAGCTTGGCAACAGGCCCGCAATTATGCCATATTTAGTCAAATTTCCTAAAAATAAGAAATCTAACGGAATTTCACATCTATAATTTAAAAAAAAAATACTTTGATCATAATTTAAAACTTTTTAAATCAAAGTATTTTCAGAGTACATTCAAAATATCAACAATTTCTTTCAATATTGTTGAGGTTGCACCCCACCAATATTTTTGCCTCATTGCTGGCCCCCATCACTTATATTGAAAGTGAGAGATCATGTGACTTGCCATCGGCAAAGAAAAAAGTGCTGTATTTAGGTAAGAAAACTTTGGCGTCATATTTCTCGAATTGCATCAGGTGAAAATTCAAATCGATTGCACATATTATAGAATAAGAAATACACAACAAATAGACATACAATTTATTAAGAAAATCATTTGAGAAGGATTTTAAATTTGAGTCACTTTGAGGGGACATGCCCCATTTCCATGTCATCTTCAAATATACTGCTGTATATAACTTTGAGCAGCATGTCTGACTGACAGGATTTGTCCAGATGAAATCAAGAATTATAGAAGAAATCAGCAATAAGAGTATTTTTATTGATATGTAGCTTTATATTGTATGAGCAATATAAAATTATTAATATAACGTCAACTATTCCATGCCTTTCATTGAAAACGCTCAATTTTCAATGGCCAATGTGTAGTGCAACCCAAGAAATGAGTACTTCCATTACAATCAATGTCTCTTACATCTTACATATCGGGAGTTCGCTTCCTTTCATATGGCGGAAGTTTTTGTTTGTTTGCTTTGGTTCCTGTTTTATCCTGATTTTGTATGCCTTCGGTTTCTGATTTTCTGAATTTTCGATTTTGTGCTGTATGCAGGGATATGGTCATTATCCATATTTGTCAATTGTATCAGGAAATCAGAATTTTCTTTTTTCAGGAAATAATTGTTGTAAAACATTAAACGTGTAATATCACCTCAAGTTTCTCAATTCAGAACACTTTTCGAATTTACGGTAGCACTTAGAGGCATCTGAACATCTCTATAAAATTATAATTTTGAAGTCGTGGTTTTTTTTTTTTATTATTAAAATGTCGTGAAACAGGTTTTGGACGATTTTGTCCGACATCTTTTTTTTTTTCTTTTGGTCGATATGCAATGAGTTTTTTATTTTCATTTAACCTTTTTCTTACAAAATTAAACATGTTAAAATGGCTTGAATAAACAATACAGAAGTACCAATCAGTTATTCAGTCTCATAGTCGAGAAGGCAAAGCAAAATCGTTAGATTTTCCATAGGAACGGTTGCGAACCTCAGAATGAACAAAATTCCGAAGTGAGATAAAAAAAAATTAAATAAAAAAATTCACATGTTGGAAATATATGAACTAAGATCGATCCCGTTTTTAACCAGGTCTGTTTTTAAATCCTTGGTCTGACCAGTTCAAGGAAAGATGCCGACTTCTTACTGAGCACTGTCTACTGAGTTCTTTAAACTAGATCGTTGAAATAAGTTTTCACAATCAGACACCCTTTGATTTTGCTCGTAGTTTTCCGTAATCCTGACTGGACCCAACCCCTAATCTAATTTATGGATATATTTTGCCTTGCCTTCTCGACTATGAGACTGAATAACTAATAGGTACTTCTGTAATGTTTATTTTCCGGTCAAGGCAAAAACAGGGACGTATGAAGAACCATATTTAAGCCCCCCCCCCCCCTAACTGTTCATCTGCTGGTCTAGACCAATTTTACAAATGCTTCCGTGTTTTCACTCGCCTTATACTACCTTTTATTTTGCAATCGTGAAACAGAACGGTTTGTAAGATAAGATAAACCGTCGTAGTCTAAAATGCAAGAAATAAAATAGAAAGATTTTTCTTATTTATATAATCATATTTATATTCTCTCCGCTCGCACAAAAAGGCTTTGCCTTGATTCAAATTAAAAGTTAGAATTTTCTTCATGAAGGTATAGAGTCAGAACACCTCCGTATTATTATTATAAACACTTATTTCATGTTGCTGTGTGTAGCAATTAAAATCGTATCCCGTGACCTGATGTTTAGAAGTGTATTAATTACTTCTTTCAAGCTCTGTCGCCTGAAATTAGCTTTGTTTTGGCCCTTTATCGATTTGACATCATATATATTATTTTGCTATTTCGAAAACTTGTCATTCCATTCAAATTATCACCGAAATTAAAGGAGGTTATTAACATCTTATCATCATCCCTCCTGTGCTATTTTTATTATACAAAATGTATTATATTTGGATATGCTACTGATTCCTACAGGAAATTAGGAGCCGCGCACTCTGTGAAGTAAATGTACAAATCTAAATTCAAAACATTAAAGAGGGCGCTACTAAAATGAATTTTTATGGCTCCGCTGGAAGCGTCACTGATGAGAATGTGGTGTTCGAAACAAGTGTCTGGTGCAGGAAAAATTGGTTTGGAATTTTCCTCATGAAGGTATAGAGTTGGAACACTAACTTATTATTGGAGTTTTTATAAAAATCCTCAGATAAGAAAAAAATAGTTTAAAAATTAACACAAATATTCAGGTCTGTGTCTGTCACACAAAATACAAACGATCAGATGTATAAATAGTGAACTACTTGAACATGTTTGAAAAAAAAATGTTGGACTGCGTTCACTGCACTTACTAACATTTCTTCAATATCTACAGTATATAACCATTCTATTTATTTCTAGAGAAAAAACGGTCAAATCCTTCTTCAATGTATGGTAAAAAGCTAAGAACAAATAAAGAGAATGAACATACTGTTAAAGTGGTTATTTTCGCTGGGAGAAAATTTCGCGATTTTAACATCAAGAGGTTTCGCGTGGGAGAAATATTCGCGACAAAAATGTCTTTCCCTTAGCAAGAATGCAGCGGGGAAATTTCGCGAAACCCCTCGATTCGCTAAATACGCGAAAATTACCCCCACGTAAAAAAATTCACGTTTACAGTATATAAACCAAAATAAGTGTTTGCCAGGCGCAAGGTGTCCTAGGTTCGAATCCCTGGCAGGGGAGAATAGGTAAATAGGGTACCTTGTTATATACATGATTTTCTTGTACTTTGTATATCTTTATTTCTCACGTATGACAATCCAAGGTCCATCGTACTAATCGTGTTAATGTACTGTTTCGTCAATGCTTTCTGTTTGTATTGAAAAAAAGAAGTACTGAAAAAACTACTTTAACTGTAGAAGCCAATTTTTAGTTGTTCTGAAAATTTTATTATATTTAATAAAAACTCCTGTCTGCTGCATATGATTTGAAAAAAAATTAGGCTTTAGAAACGATTTTTCTTTTTTGTTTGCTTCACAGTATCTGAGGTCAAAAGAAGTTCAAAATAGAAATATTCATAAAAATGACAAGGAAACACAATAATATGTATGAATTAAAAATCATTCCAAGGAATGCATGTGTCACCTGCGAAACATAGCGACACTCAAGAATCACTTTCATAGGGTGTGACAGACAGACAAAGTTATCCCTAAGTGTCGCCATGCTTCGCAGGCGACACAAAAACTAATGGTGTGGTATTAATTGCATCTATAAGGCAAGCAGATATATTTTTCATCATACTTAAGACAAATGTTACTTTGTACATCAGTTTATACATCTGCATACAGAACTAAATGCGGCCATAAACAGAATACTAGAAAATCTAGCGAGATTGTTGGGTGACAAATATGGATAATGACCATATCCCTGTATACAGCACAAAATCGATAATTCAGAAAATCAGAAACCGAAGGCATACAAAATCAGGACAAAACAGGAACCAAAGCAAACAAACAAAAACCTCCACCACATGAAAAGAAGCGAACTCCCGATATGGGAGTGAGATCAAGTGCCTAGGAAGAGTAAGCATCTCCTGCTTGCATGCAACACCCGCCGCTTCAATTCGGTAGACATAGAGTACAATCTTGGGTTGGATGGTTCAAATGGTCTATGACAGAATATCACTCACCATTCTGGAGAGTGGGACATCATAGTGTATGACGAGTTCCCCGTATCGACCGTAGAACTTCCTCAGTGACGATGTTAGTCGGTCACAAACATATCCCTGACTGAGAAGCTTATTTGAAAGACGCCTAGCTATCAGAACAAAATCCGTATATTTCGTACTTGCTCTGGCATAGCGTATCAACTGAGATGAACACGCCATAAGCAGGCGATGAAGGGATGTTGCTACTCAGAAAAGGAAAGTTTGTAATGCTGAAATTGAAGTCGTCACGTTTGTCATAGAGTGAGGTGTTCATGTGACCATCAGTGTCGTAGGACAACATTATGTCCAAATAGGATGCTGAATTATTTGTCTCTGTAGTTTCTATGACTTCAAGCTCTGAAGGATAGATTCTGCTCAGGTAATCTGTAGTGGAACAATGAAACCTACTTACATGTACATTGGTCCATGCTGTAAATTTATCAGGTCTTAAATGATGCTATTGAATTTGAAGACATTTAACATTTGAACTGCTTGGTGAGTGTCGCTGCTGGTGGACCAAGAGTCCCCGAGGGCACATGTAGCCAAGTTCGATCAACTTCGGTTGATCGTCTGTCTCTTTAACGCATTTGACATTTTCTGTGACAAACTTTCTTGAAATTTCTAAAAAGTGGGTCCTGTAGCATCATATCCCACCCATTCTGCTACGTCTTTTGGTACATTTTTGGACATAATAATTTTCATACTTTTTGGCAATTTTAATTGTTTAGACTGAAGATCACTGACGAGGGTTTAGTACCCGAAACGTGCATGCCTGGTCCATGCTGTAAATTTATCAGGTCTTAAACGATGCTATTGATTTTGAAGACGTTTAACATTGTATGTGCAACTGCGCGGTACCAATAGCGTTTTTTCTTTAACTTGTAACTTTTATAGATAATAGATGCTTACAAACGAGTTGAAGAGGATCCTGACAATAATCTCAACAACACTCACAATAGAACACCAATTTGAGCATCGACGGGCCCCTAGCAATCTAGAGGTGGGACAAGGTGACCGGGAGGAGCAAGCATGCCCTGTTGGCTAGCCGCACCCGCCGTCGATGTTCATGCACGAAAATAAAACAAGTTTATAAAATGCATACACTGTCTGAGTTTATGTCTTCGTAGAAAGTGCTATGGCGACCATGTCAGGGAAATACTCAAGTATCCCTTGTTTACCGATCCAAGCACAGTGTCAGTAATTAAATATTGATATGAAATAGGTCTCTGAAACTAGGGGGTATGTATAAAAAATTACAGATGAACATACATACAGATGGACTGACAGACAGGAATCATTTTTGTGTTGTTATTAACTTTAATCTTCATAACAAGGATGGTACATGTCCTGTTGGTATAGTGCTCTGTACTGTGTGTCTATAAAACAGGGGATGCTTACTCATCTCGGTCACTTGGACCCACCTCTAGCTTGCTAGGGGTCCGTGGATGCTCTATTGTGAGTGATGTTGAGATTATCGTCAGGATCTTCTTTAACTCATTTATCAGTATCCTTTAATATCAATTGGAGATCTATAACCCGAAACATCTTGTATATGCTTAATGAAAAAATTGCGAAACTTTAACTATTTCTTCGTTCGCGACTTCTTGGTGAACGAAGGATCTATCTTTCTTTCCTGATAAAATTGATCATTGCATCACGGACAGATCTAAAGAATAAAAAACTGTTTAAGGTACAAAAAATGAACACTATGTCCATCAAAGTGACGAGCACCACGCATGCACTTGTGATTCCACATATGCACTGGAAACGTAGCTCAGGAAACAATTCACCCCAGCAGCCCACGTCAAGTCTCAACACCTCGTACAAATGGGGTGGCACGTAATTGTGAATAGGGAGGAATCGACGAATCAAACTCCCGATGTACGGTCGCCACAGTTACATCCAAGATTCTTTCAGCCAGAGCATCAATATCTCGACCTATTTGCTGTGGTACAGTGTGAGGTCCTATATCATTCCCGCCTATTTGTACCAAGACCATTTCAACTGAATTGTCAGCCAGATTCCGAAATAAATCGTACATGTCCTGCACCTGACCTGTGCAAAAAAAAATACATTGACTGGTTTATCGAATTGAAAGGAGTGTCCATGTTCATTATGGACATATTACCCACAAAACAGCAGAAGCACATGGGGAGCAGCAGCCATGTCTTCTATGTTGAAGTTCGCGACGGGGGGTAATTGCGCATACATGCTCTTGAAACCTGGTCTATATGGTTTATCTGCATTTTGCAAACTTCTAAGATCATTTTCTGGCAATGTTGATAAATCAATCATTAAAATTTACAAATCTTGCATTAGATATGTACGTATATCAATCATTAAAATTTACAAATAAATTTTAAAATAAATCAATCATTAAAATTTACAAATCTTGCATTAGGTATGTACTTATATCAAAGAAGATCCTGACGATAACCTAAACACCACTCACAATAGAGCACCAAATTCAACATCGACGGACCCCTAGCAATGACAAATATGGATAATGACCATATCCCTGTATACAACACAAAATCGATAATTCAGAAAATCAGAAACCGAAGGCATACAAAATCAGGACAAAACAGGAACCAAAGCAAACAAACAAAAACCTCCAGCTAGAAGGTGGGACCAGGTGCCCGTGAGGAGTAAACATCGCCTGTTTGGCTAGCCGCACCCGCCGTGGATGTTCACGCTTGAAAATGAAAATATCTACTAACCATGCACTGTCTGAGATTAAGGCCACCATAGTCCAATATTCAGGGGCATATAGTTTTCGACATTCCCATTTGTTTATTTGCGTGTTGATAATAACGTTTGAATAATAAGTGATAGGGCTTTCATATTTTACATGAATATTCCTTGGGGTATTAATGCTTAACGTCTTCAACTTCAATAGCATAATTTAAGAACTGATAAATGTGCAGCATGGACAAGACATGCACGTTTCGGTTAGTTAAACCTCGTCAGTGATCCTCAATCTAAACAACGTTATATGACGAAAGAGTATTAACCTGTCAATTGATGTTAACAGGAGCATTCATGTTTCACTAACACGGTTTTTTACCCTTCACCATTCGTATAATTTGTCCACGGACATTACGTACATGGTATTGCCTTAGACAGTAAGTTGTCCTTCTTACTCTGTGATGGAGCCTTCAGATGTTGCTTTTTCTTCCCCCGAGGTTTGTTTGTTGTGCGTTTAAATCTTGGTTGTAATATGTATTTTTTATTTGGAACATTTTTTTTTTTCTTTTTTTTTCACAAATGAGAATTGTATCAGATCAGCATTATTAGATTGAATTATATTTTTTAGAACATTTTCTATTGTGTTTATTCCATTCTTTTTTAATATTTCATCGTCTAATTGATCCGTACAGATTGAAGCATTTCTCTTATATTTTTAACTTTTGAATCCGTATGTATTTTTTTCCTATTGTTTTGGTCTGTGTCATCGTTTTGGTTTGTTGCACAGTCAGTGTTTGCCAGACTGTTTTCATAAAATTCTTAAGTTAACACTTCTTGACATGTGAATTTTATGAATGTGTTAACACAAGGCAGCACTATTTATAATCAGGGCAGGAACATGTGTACAAATGGTTGTGTAAATTTACACAGCTTTTACATTTTAAAAAACACTATATCTCTTTACATTTTTTTCTGCTTTAATTGTAACGGTGTAATGATTTTCGGTAAAGATTTTGCTTAATATGAATGAAAATTAATTTTGGACAATTCTGCCTATCTTATTCAATTTAATTATGCGTTGATGGGCCACTGTCGATCGTATTCTTCTTGTGATTAATGTAGTAGTGTTCTTCAATTTGAAGTAGTTAGGTACCCGAAACGTGCATGTCTGGTCCATGCTGCAAATTTATGTTCTTAAATGGTGCTGTTAATTTGAAGATGTTTAACATTTGTACCACTCGAGTGTCACTGATGGTGGACCAGGATTCCCTTAGGGCACATGTAGCCAAGTTCGATCAACTTAGGTTGATTGTTTCTTCAACGCATTCGAATGTCTGTTATGAACATTTCTTGAAATTTCTAAAATATGGGTCCTGTAGCATCATATTCCACCCACCATGCTACTTTTTTCGGTATATTTTTTGACATAAATACTTTAGATTGAGGATCACGGACGAGGGTTAAGTATCAGAAACGTTCATGTCTGCTCCATGCTGCAAATTTATCTGTTCTTAAATGGTGCTGTTAATTTGAAGACGTTAACACTGCATAAGAAAATCGACCAAAATATCTAGTTTTTAATTTATGAATTTTTTTTTCTTATAACATGTTTATATTAGCTTGTGCATATTCCTCACAAATTGCCCATGCCTGTCTGCCATCGTAATAATGTTTGAAATTTATAAATTTTTATTTTGTTTAATTATATATGATTAAAAGTATAGTTATTATTTTTTTTAAATCCTCTTCACTTGGTCCGTCTAATAAAGAACAAAGGTAGGTATATATTTCTTTCTGAGCATTTTTATCTTAAATCTTTCTTCTCCAGTTTTTATGAGTATGTAATTTCTGAAAATACTGATTTAAATCATTTCTAAAAACTTTTTTGCAGCATTCCATGCGACATTATAATGATCTGTCATTATTCTTGAAACTTTTGTTTTGGGTCATTTATTATGTAATGAAAGCAGAAAGTGATGTATCATACCTGAATTTTTTCTGTTTGATATACAAAAACTAATTGGAAAGCCCTTCCTTAATTGATCTGGTAGGAGTAATTAATTCATAACCATATTGTGTGGTGGAATGCGTAGAATCTATACATACAACTGTTCGTATATTTCCATTTGTTTTTAGTCATAATTGCCAGTAAAAAAAATCATCTTTATAAAGGCCTGAATTATCTTCTTTTTGGAATTGTTCATAAAAAAGAACAGGGTCAAATCCTTCATTTCTTAGTTCTTGAGCTTTAAGATCAACAAAAATGGCATCGTCCGAGTCAAGCATAATTGGATTATTTTGAATGTTAAACGTCTTCAAATTCAATAGCATAATTTAAGAACGGATAAATTTGCAGCATGGACCATACATGCACGTTTCGGGTATTTTGCCCTCGTTAGTTATCCTCAATCTAAACAATGAAATATGGCTAAAGAGTGTGAAAGTTTTAATGTTCAAATATTTACCAAAAGACGTACCAGGATGGATGGGATATGATGCTGCAGGACCCACGTTTTAGAAATAAAAAAAAAATTGATAACAGAAATTTTCGAATGCGTTGAAGAAACGATCAACCGAAGTTGATCAAACTTGGCTACATTAACTCATTGGCTACATGTGCCCTCGGGGACTCCTGGTCCACCAGCAGTGACAAATATTTCACCTCATATGTAGAATAATTTGTCAGTCAATAAGGTTATGGTGCTCCAAATCGATATCATCTCTAATGTCTCTGTCAGAGAAAAAAATTCTTATCTTGTCTGTGAACACCAGATTCGTGTCTATATTTAAAGACCCTGATGTTATCACAGAACTTACCTACCTCCAAGAACATTATGTCATCACACCAGCTGACAAAGCCTCAAATAATTACACATTTACTTGCAAAAAGTACTATTTCGACAGTCTAGTTAAAGAGTTGGGTTTAAATTCGACACCTGGAAATCCCACTTACACCCCAACAAACCTTTCTGCCTCTGAAATGGTAGATGGCCGCAGATCAGCTCTTGCTTCCTTTGGCTTCGACACTACCAATTTAGATTTAGATTTGCCATACTTGTACTGCATACCTGGGATGCATGGGGGTCCGTACGGACGGCGTTTCATCGCTGGTTCCTCGGGATGTTCTACCAGGTCTGTATCAATCTTGCTCACCAGGGTTTTATCTGAAATCAGGTCTGGGCTGCAGGGATGTTATTCGACGGTGTGTTCTCGCGGTGGTGTCGGCCGGATGTGGGTTTTGGGGAGTTCGAGGGAACTTTTGGAACATCTGAGGTCCACTCATTTTGGTAGAGTCCATTCGATCAAGGCCTTTGATTTTTCGACACTTTACACTACGGTTCCACATTCTGAATTGAGGGAGGGACTCGCAAAGATTGTGGGTGATGCGTTTACGGGTGGGAACGGTAATCGCGGATGCAGGTTTGTTGTTGTTGACTGTGTCGGAGCCTGCTTTGTGAAAGAGAGGTCGGATTCTGGGGGTGGGTACACTGGAACGGACATTGCTCAGATGTTAAGCTTTCTGGTCGACAGCGTTTTTGTGGTGTTTGGAGGAAAGGTTTTCCGGCAGGTTGTCGGAGTTCCGGTGGGGGCCAGTTGTGCCCCGCTCCTTGCCGACATTTTCCTTTGCTCGTGCGAAGCTGAATTCATTCAATCTTTGGTCTCTGAAGGGAAAAGATACTTAGCTTCTGGCTTAAACTTCGCTTACAGATGCATAGACGATGTGTTGTCCATCAATAATCCAAAATTCGCGGATTGCCTGAGCGGTATCTATCCTTCGGAGCTTGAGGTCGGAGAAACTACGGAGACAAATGGTTCAGCATCCTGTTTGGACATAATGTTGTCCTGCGACACTGGTGGTCGCATAGGCACCTCACTCTGTGACAAACGTGGCGACTTCAATTTCAGCATTGCGAACTTTCCTTTTCTGAGTGGCAGCGTCCCTTCATCGCCTGCTTGTGGCGTGTTCATATCTCGGTTGATACGCTATGCCAGAGCAAGTACCAAATATACGGATTTTGTTCTGAGAGCTGGGCGTCTTTCGGATAAGCTTCTCGGTCAGGGATGTGTTTGTGACCGACTGGCATCGTCACTGGGGAAGTTCTACGGTCGATATGGGGAACTCGTCATGCACTATGATGTCCCACTATCCAGAATGGTGGGTGATATTCTGTCATAGACCATTTGAACCGTCCAACCAAAGATTGAACTCTATATCTTCCAAAATGGAAGTGGCCGGATGTGACAGTTCTACCGAATTGAAGCGACGGGTGTTGCATGCAATCAGGAGATGCTTACTCTTCCTGGGCACCTGGTCTCACTCTCATATCGGGAGTTCGCTTCTTTTCATATGGTGGAGGTTTTTGTTTTTGTTTGCTTTGGTTCCTGTTTTATCCTGATTTTGTATGCCTTCGGTTTCTGATTTTCTGAATTATCGATTTTGTACTGTAGACAGGGATATGGTCATTATCCATATTTGTCATTTACAGATATATTTTATGCAAGCATTCTTATTATGTCTTCTTTAATTTAATCTCGAATCAGAAGATATTTACTTTGGTCAAATGCAGTTGAATGTGAATGCTGTGTACTTGACATCAACTTCACCTTTAGATTTTGTTGTAACGATTATTCTTGATGGACATAATTTGCCAATTTTAAACGAACTTTTAATGTTTTTTTTTTCCTTAAACTCATCTCCATCTCCATCTCTAAAGCAAAGACGTGTTGTATAAACATTCCCATTTTTGAATTTCTTGTCCTGCCAAGACTTGACAAAAATGGCGTAAGATTTTTTTCTCATTAAAAAATCTTGAAACCCTTTCGAATTAAAAGATTTAAGAGATTGTGTTTCTATACTTGCAGAATTTGGATTGAAATTTTTTTCAAGAAGGTATAGAGTTGAAACCCTTCCGCATTATCTATACTTTTGGAATGTTTTTCATTCGTGTGTTCTATAAGGTTGTCTACATGATGAAATTTTGCACATGCGGAATTTATGAGTATTTGACTTGTTTGGTGTTGAGTTAGAAATTATCAATGGTTGTAACCGGGTTATTATTGTTTCTCCCTCGCCCTTAGTGACCAAAATATTGACGCCAAATGCAATTGAATGTGCAATTATCGATTCCTTCCCTTCATAAACAATAGGATGTTTTAATTCTTGTCATCTGACAGTGAGGAGGTTGTTTTACACCACAATTGTGCGTTCTTCGAGACCTCTGGGTAATCGGAAAAGTGGGAGGGTTGTGCGCACGTAATCCAGGATAACCATACCTTCTGCTATTTCCGTGGCAGATGGCCGTCCTAAGTCGGCACCGGTTGCCCATTGGTCTCGTTGGTTTATGTGTAGTCCTTTGTGTTTAATGTTTCTGTGTTGTGCGTTGACGTTCCTTGTCCCTTACGCGTCTCTTTCTGTGCTTGTCTGCTTTGTGTTTTTGCATTGGATGTTTTGGGGTTTTGCTGTGGGTGCTACAACCTGGTGTTGTTGGAGATCCCCTCCTTTGTTTTGTAATCACCCACAGCCACACCATAACCACACCATTTGCTACTTGCGTGACAAATGGCCGTCCTATGTCGGCACCGGTTGCCCATTGGTCTCGTCGGTTTATGTGAAGTCTTTTGTGTTTGATGTTTACATGTCGTGTGTCTCTTTTCCGTCTCGTGCTGTTCTCGTCTTTTGTGTTTTGCTGTTGATGCTGCAACGGGGTCTTGTTGGAGATCTCCTCCCTTCTTTCAAAAACATCCAATGCAATAACACAGAGCAGACACGCACAGAAAAAGATGCAAAAGAGACAAATAAGTTAAAGAAGATCCTGACATTCAGAGAGGAAAGGTTGTCGTGGCCCTGTCTCCTCTTAGATTTGGACAGGGCCCGCCATGGAGTCCGGTCGTCACAATCAGTCAGAGTGCAATTCTTAAGAATGCACTGGTACAAGGCTGTTTATTGGTCCAGTACCAAACCAAGTGTCCGTCTGTTGACAGAAGGATCATGTCCACGATATAAAAGGCGTTTGATTATTCTAACACAATTTCGATGTTAATTCTGTCCACTTTTGATCCTTCTTGTTTTGTTATTTAAATCATGTCAACATAAAATGCAGGTTGTAAAATACCTAATGTAATATACTCTTTTGCTTGCATGGGTCACGAATTTCAAAAGAAGTTGACCATATATTTTGTAAAATTTCCATAAAGTTTGACCAGTTTGTGAAGCGAAAACCTTGACCGCAAAGTTTCTTTGAAATTCCTAACATCATTACATCCTCTAGCATACAGGATGAGCTGTGGAATGTTAATAATGTATGACGGTAATCTCAGTACATCTCCGTCAAGGAAAATTTACTATGTTGAAACCAAAATCATCTCGTTTATCATTCCAGATCCAAAACCGTTTTATTAAATCTTGAAAATTCTGGTACATTTTGTTCAATAATGTCAATTGCCCTCTGTCTCAATTGCAGATTATGCTCTTCTGTGCCAAAAAAGGAAAAAACTTACGGAACAATATAATCGATTACAATTACCTAAATAATTTCTACAAAACAAACTATTTTGTCAGAAAAGTTTTTTTTTTTTTAAATTTTCACTGTCAGGGTAATTTGATTTTTGAGGGACCTACTCAACCAAAGATACTTCAGATCCCGCCAGGGATACCAATTTGACACGTCGGTCGCCTGACCCGCAGCTGCAGCGGACACCAGACAAATGAAACGATAAGCTAATCAAGTAAATACAAATGAGTTAAAGAAGATCCTGACGATAATCTCAACGGCACTCACAATAGATCACCAAATTGAGCATCGACGGATCCCTAGCAAACTAGAGGTGGGACCAGGTGCCCGGGAGGAGTAAGCATCCCCTGTTGGCTAGCCGCACCCGCCGTCGATGTTCACGCACGAAAATGAAAAGAATATATAAAATGCATGCACTGTCTTAGGCCACGTCTATATAGAAAGTGCTTTGGCGTCAATGTCAGGAAAAATATTCAAAACACTTACTGTCATATCCCTCGCGGGGTGTACAGAGTTCAAATAATTTATTATGGACAACAAAGAGAACAATATAAGAAATTAATTATGGTTATCAACAATAAATAAATACACAACCTTAAACAAAATTTCATCGTTTCACCATAAATAAACTTCTCTCACTTCATTCTAGCTATCATTGCTTCGTCTATATGCTCAAAATAAAATTACCAGTTTACCGAATAACTTACACAAAAATTCTCTTTACTAATAGATTCCTACTTGAAATGTTAATAATTTCGTAAGAAAAGTGAGATAAAAATGATGTTTAACTTACAATTATCTTGAAAATTTCACTTCTCTCAATCTCTACGTCTTCCCCTTTTCCTAATATTATAAGTATCTTCTGTCTAACTACGTCATAATCAATTTACGTCATTTTTCACAATTTCCAACTTTTCCAACAAATTTCAATGCAATTTCATTGGTCGACAACTTCGTTCTGATTGGCTAATTATTTTGTCGTCCTAAATGATCGTCTTTTGACTCTTTCACTTAAAATCACCGATTCTACATATTTAAAGTACATTTTCTACATACATGTAGTAATAATTGATCTAAGACAAATACTAACATTATCAAGTATAGAAACAACATATTAAAATGAAATCATATTTTCGCGCGAATTTCCATGTTAAACATCCGAGTGATCCAAGCACCTCGTCGACGCAGACACACGAATAAACAGATGATTTACTTTAGGAGAGGTATATAAACAATCGATTTATGCGGAATTAAACACATGATAGCGAGATTAAAAACATTTAAATTTACAATAAAGTTAATGAGTTAACCTTGTTATGGCATCGAATAATTATTAGTAGTAATGTAGTAAAAACATGCCTAACCCATCTCCTCTGATACTACGAATAACAACAGGATCGAGTACCTGAACGATAACTATAGTTTGCGATAGAACTTCAGTTAAAAACATCAAAATGCCCTGTATACAACTCTATCTAATTATGTCGAAGGGTTCCAACTCTCTACCTTCTTGAAAAAAATTCCAAATCAATTTACATGCAGACACGTGTTTCGAATATTAAATTCTCATCAGTGATGCTTTCGGCGGCGCCACCATAAATAGTTTCGGTAGCGCCCTATTTAATTTTTTGAAGTTAGATTTTTTAATTTACCTTACAGAAAGCGCGCGGCTCCAAATTTCCTGTAGGGTCGATTCAGTAGCATATCCAAATAAAATCTATGTTTAAGATAGCATTGGAGGGATGGTGCTAAGATGTTAAACTCCTTTAATTTCGATATTTTTCGGTGAAATGGCAAGTATCCGAAATAGCAAAAAAATATATTTTATGTCTCAAGTTCAAGTTCAAGTTCTTTATTTACCGTAAGCCACACAGCTCATAGGTTACACAATATATACAATATATATACAATATACAATAAATGAACACAGGATAATAAAGTGAGTGTGTTCGTCTAAACAATATGATGTACTAGTATGACACAGTGTGTAATATATGAAATGTATGATAAAATAGTATAATATACGATGATACGACATGGGACGTGAAAGTAGACATAATCATATTCATAATAATTCTGTCCTAATTCTACTTGCATAATAAAGATATTTACCAAGGTTACATAGTTCTGCTACATTATTAACACTAAGAAGAAGAATAAGCTTAAATACACTAGGTTTTCGGAAGTAAAATGGTTTAATATATTTGATTCTAAGTGAATGAAACTTGGGGCATTTAAGAATAAAATGAAATTCATCTTCAATATCGTTTAATTCGCAACAACTACATAATCTATTTCTTCTTTCTATATTATCATATCTTCCTCTTTCTACATTTAGGTCATGAGATGAAGTTCTAACTCGGGCTATATATTTCTTATACATTGGTTTAATCGGTTTAATTAAGTAATACTGTAATGTAAAATTATCGGTCAAGTGTTGATATAATAAACCTTTAGAGGAAGATGCGATTCCGGTTATTACAGATTGTTTGAATGTATCTTTTAATCTATTTTCAATCATAATAAGTATATCTTTACTCCATATCTCTTGTTCAAATAAATATGAAAGTCCTATGTTATCTAATTCTCTTTTTATATTTGCAACCCATTCATCGTTTATCTCTATTCTTTCTCTATAACATGCTTGTAATATGCAATTATTAGTTTGTTTAAGTTTTGCAAAGTATTTAAAAATCTTTATTTTTCTTGCTACCATTAGAGGGTATCTACCAAGTTCGTTATAAACAAAGTTATTGGTGCAACTTTTTATTACTCCTAAAACTTTTTTGCAAAATGTTAAATGGACAGTTTCAATAGCCAATGCTTTATGAAATCCCCATACTTCTGCGGAATAGTTCAGAATACTGCTAACATAAGTATCAAAAAGGGAAAGGTTTGTATCAATATTAAATTGCAATTTTTGTAGAGATCCGTTCAAAGCAAAGACTGCTTTTCTCCCTTGTTCAGCCAATTTTTTCTGTGTTTTAAAGAATTTTCCGTTGTAGCTAAATATCATCCCCAGGTAATTAAATTCATCCACTACTTCTATTGGGCTGTCATTATATGACCAGTGTTCATTATTTCTATAAATACCATTATTTCTAAATACTAGAATCTTTGTTTTATCTATGTTAACCGCTAAGTTCCATTCTTTGGTATATTCGTATAATTTGTTCAACATTAGTTGTAATCCCTCTGGAGACTCTGAAATTAATACTGTATCGTCTGCGTACATGAGTAAATATATGTTAAGTAGTTGAATTTCTAATGAAGGACAATTGTTAGTTAAGAAGAATAATTCGAAATCATTCACATACAAAGAAAACAAGATGGGCGACATTATCTCCCCTTGAAAAAGCCCGAAGGATGAACTGAAATGATTGGTTAAGAATCCCTCAAATTTTATACAAGTTTTCACATTTTCGTATAATGATTTTATGATGCTAAAAATTTTCCCCTGTATTCCTGAACGTATCAACTTTGACCACAAACTACATCTATTTATAGAATCAAAAGCTTTTTGGTAATCTACAAAGCAGCAATATAACCTTTTTTTATTCTTTAATGTCCTATTTATTAGAGTTTGTAAAGCAAAAATAGCGTCCGTTGTTCCGTATCCAGGTTTGAATCCAAATTGTGCATCTGTTATTATTTCATTTTCTTTGTCCCATTCTAATAACCTTGTATTTAGAATTGAAGTGAATATCTTTCCTAAACAGCTTACAATAGTGATACCTCTGTAATTATTTGTGTCGTTAACATCCCCTTTTTTATACATTGGCACAATGCAACCTTTTGCCCATGATTCTGGGAAGAAACCTGTTTGGAAAATATCATTAAACAATCTATTTAATATTGGGAGTAATGTATTCTTTGAATTTATGAACATTTCATTTATAAGATTATCCTCCGCAGAGCTCTTATTACACTTTAATTTACCGATAGATTTTTCTATTTCTAAATCGCTTATTCTCTGGTCAAGGTCATCATATACAGCATTTTGAATATCATCAGATAAAACAGTAAAATTTTCATGTGTTGGATTTTCAGCAGCAGCCAACTTCTTAAAGTGCTCAAAAAACTGTTCTGACGTAATAGACGAATTTACTCGTTTCTTTCTCTTTTTGGAAAAATGCTTATAAAATTCTTTTGGGTTATTTTTTCGCAAATATTCCATATTATTTCCTTGATATCTTTCATATTCATGCTTTAATTTGCGCGCTACTTTTTTATAACCTGCCTTTTTGTTCATAAGTTGTCTGTGATTATTATCTGATTTACAACTGTTAAATTTACGCAAGGCCTCTCTATATTCGTTGTATTTACTTCTACATATATCATTAAACCAAGGTTTTGTAGTTTGGTTATCCTTTTTGTGTTTAACATGGGTAACAGGCGTACAAAGTCCTTCATGTACCTTACAAAATGGTAGAAATATGTCACATAATTTTGAGCTAAATCTCTCTACACGATCATTCATTTCATCCTGAGTCAAACAATTATCATCAAAACAGTTATTTAGTTCACTCAATCTTTCCTCTAATCGTTCATTAATTACATGACAATTTTCATCGATCCACTTAACTGATTTACTAGGTGTATTACATAATATATTGTCCGTACCTGAACTTTCAATCTCGCTTACAATTTGATTTACAACACAAGTATCCGTGCTTAATTTTAAAACGAATGATAATGGTGAATGGTCAGAAAAGGTATTAAAATAACCAGTTGAAAACTCAATAATATTTGACATTCGAGATTCATTATTAAGAATATAATCTATAAGGCTGGTTCCGTTAGGACCATAAAAAGTAATGCTTCCATCCGGATCACCTCGGTGTCTACCGTTGACAATACGTAAGCCAGTAGTTTTGCATAAATCTAAAAGCTTTCTACCATGGCAATTTACATGTCGGTCACAACTTTTTCTTTTTACAATCCGAGCATCTGAATTATAATTCAAAACAGGAGATAATTGATCAGAAACTGAGGTACTTAAATCATCGTTAGATATGAAATCATCTCTGTCCCCGCATCTAGCATTAAGGTCACCTACTACATAAATGTCACCCTCATTACAATATTTACAGATTGTATCTTCCAAGTATTGAAAAATATCAACATTATGTCTCCTATAAAATACGCTATTGTCAGGAGGTATGTAGCACATTGCTATAAAAATTGGTTTCGTATCACAATTTTGTGCACCTTCGCATTGACTTTCAAGTTTTAGCCATAAAATAGTATTATAAAAATTTTCTTCTACTGTAAGTGATAGAGTCAAAGATGTTTTGTGAAAAATAACAATTCCACCACCTCTACCTTTTGTTCTAGGGAAAACATACTTATCAAACTGTTCCAATTCGATATCATTTTCATTACCAATCCAACATTCTAATAAACAGATAATATCAAAACTATGTACAACATTTACAAAATCTTGGTCTTTTAATTTCTCATGCAACCCCTTGTTCACATTCCAAACAATTACAGACAACTCACGTACTTGGTCACGTACACACTCAGCCTCATCCTATCCTGCTAATGAACGGAATCTACTGCCTCTCCTGGCTACGCTACTGTATGTGTCGTGCTGATCGTCCAGCGGCGTATCTACATCCGTAATGTCACTGTAGGCATCGGATAAACGGTGCCTCCTCTCTGACGGCGAATCGACCAATGTAGCGTTATGGTACGCCCCAGAATCGCTTAATCGTGGCTCAACGTACGGACGGTTGTTTATATAAAGCCGATCACGCACTAGTTTTACTGTATCACCAGCCTCTTTGTGTCGCTTCATAATCGGGTAGAGTATTTTGCGTCGGTCTTCCACGGCTTGCGGAAACTGCTCTCTCACGCTGTAACACGATCCCCGTAACTTATATGCGTTCTGTTTCACATACATAAGGTCACTTTGATACAGGAACCGGGCTACTATAGGTCTATCCTTCCCTCTCTCGTGCCTTCCGAATCTGTGAACGTTACCGAACTCGATATGGTCCTCGATACCAAGTTCATAGTATAGGAAATTGCGCAGCTTTTCCTCCGTGTTCTCGAACCGTGATTCGTTTGCGATTCCGTGGAATATGAGATTCTGCTTCATTGATCTACATTGTAAATCAGTAACTTTGTCCCGCAGGGTGTTAATTTCGTCTTTCATTTCCTCAATTCCGACCGAAACTTCACTGATCAAGTTGCCGTGGCCTTTTAACTCTTTGTTAACTTTGTCAGCGTTGTTCTTGTATTGCGTTTTTAACTCGTCCACTCTGCTTGACACACCTTTTACCGATTCCTCACTATCTAAAGTTTTCTTTTCAACTTTCTTAAGACGTTCATCATGCTTCTCCAGTACTTTGTCAACATTGCAAAGCCTTTCCTCAATTTTATCTAGAGCTAGTAACTTGTTTTGAATGGCACCTAGACGTTCTTCGACTTTTCTAATTTTTTCAAAAATATCCATAGCAATATCATCAAAAATCTGCTGGGTTGTCGTCGGAGTTGATGTGGCAATATTTACATTTTCCGTGTTTGAGATATTTGGATCCGCCCGACTAACATAGGATTCGTCAGTGTCGGTTTGTGAACTCACGGTATGTGAACTTTGATCAGTACTTAAATCACTGTACTCATGGTCACTTTCTGTATTGTTCTTTTTCCTTCTCTTTTTTCTCGCTTTCCTTTCTCTTTTCTTTCTTTTCCCCATCTTTATTTCACAAATTATGAGCGAATGGACATGGATATTAAAAGTCCTTTCCTAAATTACAGTTTCGTATACCGATTTTTCTAAGTTTTTTGACAAAACACAGAGAGCCCAGAAACACGTCCGCACTCGACGATGACCACTCACTCATTGATAAGTGATATGGAAGTGACCCAACTCTATACCTTCATGAAGAAAATTTCAAACCAATTTTTCTGCACCATACGCCTGTTTCAAAGGTACGTGTTAAACGTTTTAAATTCATCTTAGCATCATTTAAGAACAGATACAATTTCAGCATGGACCAGACATGCACGTTTCAGGTACTTAACCATCGTCAGTGATCCTCAATCTAAACAATGTAATATGGCAATAGAGTGTGAAAAATGTTATGTCCAAAAATGTACCAAAAAGGTAGCAGGATGGATGGGTGGGATATGATGCTACGGGACCCACGTTTTAGAAAGGGCAAGGGGCGGTAAGGGCCAAAATCAGCCCAATCTCAAAACTCGGAAAAACATTGAACATTGAAAATACATGAAATACAGAGTATAAATCAATTTAAATTTTGAGAATCCGACATTCCGTTGCAATTCTACACTTATTTGAAACCAGGATGGTCGGCTATAATTCACACTGATTTTGACGTCATATGACGTTACGATCACATTGTAATTTTACGTTGTCTGTAGGTAACATGCTGCTATATTCTAATACTATTTAGGCTACTTTGTATCAGTTTTTGTGCAATTGAATGATAAATAAATATCTTTAAATAAATTGAATTTTTATGTAAAGTTTTGAAGCTGCAACTTGTTACGAAAAAGGAGGAAACAATAGTTAAATGTGTTCATATGCTGTCAATATCACGATATAATATATACATGAATGTACTTGGTAGATTTAAATATAATGAGGGGTAACTGGGGTACCACCCCTTTGTTGACTTTTTGAAATCTTACAATAAATGATATTGATGTGATAATGATACTTTTCACCAAGGCACAAATAGCGTGTATTTCCGGTAACCCAGCAGACCCTACACTGTATTTTAGTCCCAAACCCCTTTTCCCGTGTAAATCATTTTTGTCTCATCTGCATTACGAGTGGGCTCCGATCCCCTCTTTTGGTGGTCAACACTTCCTTTTTCTAATAGAATTTTTTTATAGTTAAGAAATCCTTTGGCTCGCTAGGTACCGCTCGTCATTATCAAGAATTGCCTTGCTTGTCTCAATGTCAACAAACCTTTAAGGTCGCTACGCGCGCGTTGAGAGAGTTGCCTCGTTATGAAATTTCGAACGAAACCTCGACGTTCGCCAGCGTGTTGAAGGTCGTTCCTCGTGTGTTGGCCAAAAAAGTGAAGGTGTGACACTTAAAAAAATAATAAATATATATACACATGGGCGTCGGATTGATCGCTGGTTACAGTACCACTCGCGAGTAATTCTTTAATCACAATAATAAGGCTTTTCTTGGTTTTTATCTTTTTTTATGAACAACCGCAACTACATGTTTATATAATTACACATGTTGTTTTTACACAGAAAATGGATCGATTAAGAATTCAAAGGTTTTTTTTTTTTTTTTTTTTTTTTTTTTTTTTTTTTCAATTTAATTCAAAGGTTAATAATTTTATCATAGCGCCACCTACAATACCTTCCAGTTCACAAACTTTCGTTTTTCTCTCAATAATTCCTATTGCTTTCAACATTTCAATATGTACGATTCGTTGTTTGTAATAAAATACCAGGGATAAAATTTTATACACGTCCCTGTAAAATAACCACATTAGTGGGGATATTTCCTACTTTCTAAACGCATTGATTTTTAACGACTGAAATTATCAATATTCATTGTATGTCAAAAAATCTCCCCAAATTAAGATGCGTCTATATTTCGGTTGTTCTTTTTTTTTTATGTATACATGTACACATTCCTTGGATTGCACTTTTAATGATTTAGATTTACATCATTAAAAAAAAATGAAGGAAAAATATGAAGATACAGAATGTGCTACTTTGAAGGATTTATTTACAAGGCGTGAACAACAGACAATCGGTATGTACATAATACTCGCAGAATGTCCGTTACCGTAAAATTGCTCTTATATAAGTTTTATATACACTGTATGCGCTATAATTTTCGTTATTGACAACATATTTTCTATAAAATATGTTCAATAAAATTAAAGGATATTTCTCAGTCGAAATCTAGACATGGCAGATATTTTTTCCCAATTTGAAAAAATAAGTACATCTCATCGACGGCAAATCATACGCAGCGGTGTAAATTTTACATGGCCATAATTTCTCGATATTGAAATAAATTTTATTCCAGTGTCAAAATCAGATAGATTACATATATGTTGTGTTCTTCATGATATATCTATGATAAAGTAAAAATTGCTCTTCATGTGAAAGAAGGGTTTGTCATGTTATACGTAACGTCCATTCAGATTTTCTATTTTGTCTCCTTTTCTTTTTTCTTTTCTTTTTTTCTGAAAAGATGGGGTGTACTTGACATCTTCATTTAATCTATAAGTTTATTGTGGTTGACTTTCGTGTGTGTGTGTGTTTTTTTTTCTTTTTTTTTTCTTTTGCGGGGGGGGGGGGGGAGGGTTGATGTTGTTTAATTTAGTTTTTAAGGATTTCTTTTTCGTTTGTACAGGGTTATTTCTTTTTTTAATTAATGTTTTACTTTATACCGGCTGTATCCTTTTAGATATACTCTGTCATTTCGATTTTTAAATATGTATATGATATGATTACTTTGACTTTAAAATATTTTTCGCAAAATACATTCACGACCATAGAATGACGTCATATATTCAGTATGACGTCATTCTATGGTCCTGAAAGTCGGTTACGTTACGAGGAAAATACACATTTGAAAGACATTTTTGTCGATATTATTTGATTTCGTGCATGTAAGAATAAATAATCAATATCATCATTAACAACAAAACAAAATCTATTAAATTATATCGATTTGACTCAAATTATTTCTGTATTATAGAAGTAAAAGGTGTTTTTCTGTTTCCAAAAAGACCCGATCTCTTGGTAACAGTAATTGATTTCATTCCGTTTTCGATGTGGCCACATGAAAACAACAGATTCATACTTTTACAACATTTACAAAATACTTATACGGACATACAGACAAAATATGAACTTGTTGTTTTGATGTGGCCAAGTCTAATTTCGCCATCAAAAGCGAAAATTTATTGATTTTTTGTTCATTTCCGGTTTCATAGGTGATTTCAAAGGGGGATAACTCTAATGAAAAAATGAAATCGAACATTTTTCAAGTTGAACCTATTGAAGACAATCTTCCTTTAATCAATTTCAGTATCAATTTCAATATTTTTAAATTTTCGGAATTAACAACAATTTTGGGCCTAGAGAGTCCCTTATCGCCCCTTGCCCTTTCAAGATTTTTCGATAACAGAAATTTTCCAATGCGTTGAAGAAAGGAGGGGATCTCCAACAACACCTAGTTGCAGCACCAACAGCAACCTATCATAACACCCACTGTAAAGTAACAAGGAATGCCAAATCGGAGAAAAACATAAAACGTAAATGACTACACATAAACCAACGAGACCAATGGGTAAACGGTGCCGACTTAGGACGGCCATCTGCCACGTCAGTAGCCGACGGTGTGGTTATCCTGGATTACGTGCGCACAGCCCTCCCACTATTCCGATTACCCAGAGGTCTCGAAGAACGTACAATTGTGGTGTAAAACAACCTCCTCACTGTCAGATGACCACACACAAACAAGACCGCAAAACGCAGGGGCCCAAGCAACACAGATGAATATGTAAATGGATATAAAAAGAGGGAATGCGTAATACAACCTGTGCTCTGCCGGCTGTAGCGAGCTTATGTATGTTATCACCCGAGGAGTCCGACTGACATTCAGAGAGGACAGGTGGTCGAGGCCCGTCATGGAGTCCCGTCGTCACAGTCAGTCTGCGTGCAAGTATTAAGGATGTGCTGGTATAAGACTGTAGATTGTTCAAGTATCAAGCCCAGACAGACGATCAACCGAAGTTGATCGAACTTGGCTACGTGTGCCCTCGGGGACTCCTGGTCCAGCAGCAGTGACACTCACCAAGTGGTTCAAAATCAATAGCATCATTTAAGAACAGATACAATTTCAGTATGGACCAGACATGCACGTTTCGGATACTTAACCCTCGTAAGTGATCCTCAATCTAAACGCGTGTCAGACCAACATTTACTTGCAATAATGTCTGAGGGTTCCAACCCTATACCTTCTTGAAGAAAATTTCAAACCAATTTCCAGACACCAGACTCGTGTTTCGAATATTAAATTCTCATCAGTAATGCTTCAAGCCAAAAACCTTTCATTAAGCAGCCCAAATTAATTACACTAGCGCCCTCTGGTGTTATTTTTAGAATGCAAATCGCTGACAACATCAATACTATTTATACACAGAAAACATAATAAGGCATATGTGGCAACATTACAGTACCATTAGCCCTAATTCCGTCGATTCTGTATTTTGTACCTTCTAAAATATATCTGATAACGTCTCCTATTGTCGGTTTCTCTTTACATCTCATAAATTTACTTACTGATGGTTTGTTATTTATGTAAATCTTGACGTTGAAATTAAGAAATGACCCGGATTTCATAGTATGGCCGAGCGCACTAACCGGATGCAGATCCTTGTTTTATACGTATGTCGAGCTCGATTTTTTTAATAGTTACACTACATAGTATCCGCGGTGTCGCATTTGGAATTTTTAAAATAGGGGACAGATGGGGTCCAGCTTCATTATGTGAGCTTTATAATTGAAATAACTATGATTTTTTTTATTTGGAAGAAAGTATTAGCTTGTCTTCAGAAAAGCCCATTTTTTTCCATTGTACACCTCATATGTATAGCATGACCGGATGTGAAAGTAAGAGATGGGCAAAGAAAAGAGTGCTGTATTTAGGTAAGAAAAAACTTTGACGTCATATTTCACGAAATGCATCAGGTGAAAATTCAAATAATAGAACAAGAAATACACAACAAATAGGCATACAATTTATTAAGAAAATAATTTGAGAAGGTCAAATTTGAGTCACTTTGAGGGGTCATGCCCTATTTCCATGTCATCTTCTAATGTACTACCATTACTTTGAGCAGCATGTCTGACTGACAGGATTTGTCCAGATGAAATCAAGAATTATAGAAGTAATCAGCAATAAGAGTACAAGAGTACTTTTTATTGATATGTAGCTTTATATTGTAGGAACAATATAAAATTATTAATATAACGTCAACTATTGCATGTTAAACGTCTTCAAATTCAATAGCATCATTTAAAACTTGAAAAATTTACAGCATGGACCAGACATGCACGTTTCGGGTACTAAACCCTCGTCAGTGATCCTCAGTCTAAACAATGTAATATGGTCAAAAATATGAAAATTATTATTTCCAAAAATGTACCAAAAAGACGTAGCAGAATGGGTGGGATATGATGCTACAGGACCCACGTTTTAGAAATTTCAAGAAATTTTGTAACAGAAAATTTCAAATGCGTTGAAGAGACAGACGATGCCTTTCATTGAAAACGCTCAATTTTCTATGGCCTATACTGTGTAGTGCAACCGATAGTCACTCGATATTCGGTTCGACGATACCAAAAAAAAAATAAATAAAACCGGGTTTGTTTTATTCAATTTTTTTTTTATTTTTCAAAAACTCAGGTCGACGGATCCGTAAACAAATGAATAAAAAAAGCCTAAGCATTCACTTTCGGGAAATATTTCAAATGATCTTCAAACTTCTACCAGCGATCGGTTGCCTAAAACCCAATCTTAAACACAAAGTGATTGAGCAATTGTTTTGTAGCCTACTGTCTGATGTCAGAGTTATAAATTAAAACTAGCATACTTTTGGCCATACAAAATTAATGTTTTGTTTGACGGGCACTTTTTGAGAAAAAAAAGTGAGGGAGGCAGGTTTTTTTTTTTTTTTTTTTTTTTTTTTTTTTTTTTTTTTTTTTTTTTTTGCAAACGTGAAATTTGATCTTTTAACCAAATTTCTAATTCAAGTGTTTTGATGCTGAAAATACATTGAAACTTAGGTATAGTATGAATGCATAAAATGTATGCATAAAAAAGAACACCAATCTCTAACTGTTGCCCTGTGTAAGGTTAAAACTTCAAATGACGTTAACATTTTGTGAACTACTTCTTTTATGTGCAACTAATTGAGTGAAAATCGTAATTGTTGCTCAGTGCTCAGACCGAAAATTTGACCCTTGGCGTCGGCAAAAGAGTAGGAAAAATACAAAGAAACATGTCCAGGGATTGGGAAGGCCCATTCTGATAGAAAATGGCCAATAAAATCGGCAACGTGCTGCGCCCTGGTGCCATTATTCTATGGCGTCCATTTTTGGTTTTTAAATCTAAAAGTTCTGTTCTCGTATTTACGTTGTAACGTAGATCTACACCAGGAGCAGTAATACAGAGATCGCAGCTTTTTGTACATGGCCAGTCAGTAAGAAGCACAAAATTCTTCTGTCCACTGACAATTGAAAGATTCTTTGCTATTGTGATACAATATTGATTTTTCTCCGACAATCTTTTTTATCCTCGTTCTGCGCCTGAGATTTAAATCTCCAACGTCCACTTACGTATCTTATCTACGTTAAGGTACTTGTGTGTGCGTTCGTCCGTAAAATTATCAAGTCGTCAGTCAATGGGTACAAATTCAAGTAAAAAAATGTACTGTTAATTACTCATTGGAAACGGTAAAATTGAGAATCTCGCGACCAAAAAAATGTGCTAACGTCTAATGTATTATACATACATGCATATGCAAAGCTTTTCGAAAATTGATCATTTTTGGAATGGCCCTTTCGTGAGGAAAGATGGCCCATTGTTTTTGAGAATGACCCATTGAAGTCCAAATGGAAGGTGCCATAGTCCCATTGAGCAAGTTTGCCTTCCCGATTACTGCATGTCTGACAATTTAGTTTGAATTTTAACGATTACACAAGGGTACCCTGATCAATACGTCATCCCTTTTCACTGTCGGTCTGAACATTTGAATTTCTATCCCGCGGGAATTTTGAAGTTTCTATGATGTGCTAAGGGTTTAATTGGCCAGTTTATTCGTAACGAAATTAGGATCGCGTAGTATTTCTGCCCCTCCACTCGATCCCGTTACCGGCGTTCCCGGCTGATCAATCTGACGTAAACTGTGAGTTCTAAACAAAAACGTTTTCAAATTTCTAATAAATTAAATAATTTAACTAATAAAGAAGTATACAATGCGCTTGCATATTATCACAACAGAGTCCAGTATCATTTTACGTTACGTTACCTCGTCTGTGATATGGAATATACGCGTGGTCGCGATTACCGTACAACCAACAATTGAATACGGTAGCTTGGGTAAATAATACTATTCTATATAAACAAGTATTGAGTTACAGCTTTACAATTTATATATTTAGTGAAGTAAAGACTATGTAAACAAACAATTTGTATTAGCACGGCGATGTTCAATTGACTACTTTAAAATTATGGTAAAACACGCGATAAAAATCGTAAATGCGGCGGGTTTTTAGGCAATGCGGCGGTGCCCGTCAAACGAAACTTTAATTTTTTTTGGCCTTTGTAGAAGGATATGACGATAATATTGGCACATGTAGCCAAATTCGATCAATTTCGGTTGATCGTTTCTTCAAACGCAGTCGAAAATTTCGGTTAACAATATTTTCTTAAATTTCTGAAACCTGGGTCCTGTAGCATCATATCCCAGCCATCTTGTTATGTCTTACGGTATATTTTGAACATACTTTTCACTAAAATATGGACATTTTTCATTGTTTAGGTCGAGGATCACTGACGAGTCTTAATACCCGAAACGTGCATGTCTGATCCATGCTGCAAATTTATCTGTTCTTAAATGATGCTATTTGATGCTATTGAATTTGAAGACGTTTAACTTTTGTACCACTTTGTCAGTATCAATGCTGGTGGACCAGGAGTCCCCGAGGGCACATGTTGCCAAGTTCGATCAACTTCGGTTGATCGTCTGTCTCTTCAACGCATTCGAAAATTTCTTTATAATTTTTTTGCAATTTCTAGAATGTGGGTCCTGTAGCATCATATCCCACCAATCCTGCTACGTCTTTCGGTACATATAGTAAATAATAATTTTCATAGTCTTTGGCCATATTTCATTGCTTGGATGAGGATCACTGACGAGGGTAGGTCTCCGAAACGTACATGTCTGGTCCATGCTGCAAGTTTATCTTTTCTTACATGATGCTATGATTTTGAAGAGTCTGACGTGTAATAATTGAATACATCATTTGGATCTTGAACCACAGTATTTACTCTACTTCATCAATGGAGAAAATGCTGCCAAACAAACATGTTCTGCACTGAGAGATTACCCACCGAATATACTCATTAGTTATACTTGGATTGAATTTCGTCAAAGTCATCATGTTGATACTTAATCCCTTTTTTGTCTTTTCGCTCAGAAAATTCCATGCGAACCAGTTATGATTACGTCCAGTCTATGGTTATTTCAATGTTGCCTCCATTTTCGTTTAACAAAGTTTTATCTTTATATAATAACACTCCATTTGTTCCCACCATAAGAATCTGTGTATGGAGGATACTTCCAGCTAAACGTAGTTTACGCACGTACTTTTAACGAGATCGTCATATTCGCCAAGGCCATTGGGTAAGTGTAATAAAATTTGTTTCTTGTACAATTTTTTATTTAACTTCGAACAGTACTTTCATTGACGTTTCTACCCAAATAAAAGTGTCTAGACGCTTTAGCATGACCATTTGTATAGATAGCCTATCGTGTTATTTTTGCCAAGGTTTCTGGCGAGTACAGAAGGAGCGCCACACGAAAATGTGATCCGTCTATGGATCTTAGGGAAAGATATTACGCATTCATGACGACAAAGAGTCCCACTTAACAAAGTCATAAGTTAATGTAGAAACAAAGCAGATGAAAACATAATTATTTTTCGAATCTTCTGAAAAATAAAGAAATCTTCCAAGAAAATTACTTTCTTCCACTTTGCCAAAGTCTCGGATATATTTTTTTTTATCGGCTTTTATGAAAAATTGGTACACGTTTTTGCGCATGGATCGATATAAAACTAATATGAGATTGGTATTGAAGGTATTTTGAACAAATTTATTTAAAAAAAAAAACAGATGGCTGTATTTTTTAAAATCGAGAAAATTTTCCTGAAAGGTGCCCCCTTTTCAATGTAGCGCCCCGTGTGTATAGCGCCATCTACAGACAGAGCGAAATCGAAAGTTGACACTGACGTGTGACCACGGACACATGTTGTGGTCGCAATTCCTAACAGATGAGACTTTTCCTTTCATCATTCCCTTAAATCTAAGGTAAGCAATATTACTAGAATTGTCTAAAGTATGCTTCGAAACTTCAAAACCGTTCAAAACTTTGCAAACTAAATATATGATCGAACAGTTTCTGTCGTTCTGATACATGTAATACAACAGGACAAAAATCATATACATTATAAGCCTACAATCTGGCAAATTTTACCTGTAGTCTTTACCCACACTCTTAACATATGTAGCGGGCACCATAAGCTCCTGTCCTACCTTGCCTTGCACCCCCCTTTCTTGTCAGTGTGACAGAAACCAGAAGTAAACATAATATGTGCCCAGCCAGTGTAATTGCCTGACATGAATCTATTGAAAGAAACATGTTGCATTTTTCATCTAAACGTTCTAGACATCACAATGCATGATCTCTGCAGAAACATACCCCGGCTGCTGTTCTTTTGATATTTCACATATAGATTCCTCATGACCAGGGGTGCATTTAGGAACGTAGCCACTCATTGAGTGGCTTACTTTGAGAGGCTTACTCTGCATGAATGCTTCACTAACTTTTTTTCACTAAATTTTTGTTTCCAATAAGTCAAAAAATCAGAAAGAAGGAAAATAATTCACATAAACTTATTCTCACTTGCAAAATTACAAAAAATAAAGATATTCTTATGAAAATTATTATAAAAAATATAGGATTAAAACATTTGTCAACAACATACCACGTAGCGAGAGTAATCATAGAAGTTTTAGGCTTATTAGCCCTACATAGCAGCTCAATGAGCGGTCCATTCAGCTACGTAGATTTAGTAAGCGCTATATTGAGCAGCTATGTTCCTGAACGCACCCCAGATCTTTCATTTGATATCATGACTTGACCAAGTGACTTTGACCTTTGACCTACTATAGGGGGTAGGGCTTTGATATTTCACATTCAAAATCCTCATGACCACAGCTTTTTAGCTCACCTGAGCCAAAAACTTCATGTGAGCTATTGTCATACTGCTTCGTCAGTCGTCCATCCTTAAACTTTTCACATTTCATTTTCAACTTCTCTAGAACCACTGAACAGATTTTGATGAAACTTGGTAGGAATGAAGTACTAATGGTCCCCTACAAGTGTTGTTGTTTTCGCCCGTCAACAGTTGACACCACCATAGGCAAAAGTAGGACATGGTGGTTTCCCCTTCTCTGACAAACTTCTTCAGATTGATGGTGTATTCTATGATGTAACAAAAAAATGTCTTTCATGCCCATTTTCTTACTCACAACAATATCTGAACTTGTTTGATTATAAGTTTGTTCACACATAACCATATTTCCTTCAAATTAGTGAGAGTAGAGATATCTCCCTCTTAGTATTACAACTTTCCGACTTTATCAATCTCTTTTATGTTAAAATTGTTGTATACTTTAATAAATTTTATGTAATAATATATCATATACAAAATTGACCTGTTTATGATTATGTCGTCACCTCTTAACCTAGGCCAATGATGTTGGTTTTTTAAAAGATACATGTAGATGTACCACCTTTTAAAAAGGGCATTCATATTTTACAAACATATTTTGTTTTCATTTCAGTTAAAAACTCACAGAGAAGAGTACCTTATGATATGGTTTATCAATAGAGAAACAGTGCTTCCCATTAGAATTCACTGACAGAGAAGAGTGCCTCCTGATATCTGATTTACTGATAGAGAAGAGTGCCTCCTGAGAAAATTTGATGACACAGACAGTGAAGAATGCCTCCTAAAAGTCCTATACTTTGATAGAATTTTTAAAGAGAGAAGATAGACTCCTGCATGTAGGATGTTAAACGTCTTTAAATTCAATATACTGTGATACAATTGTCAGGAAATTTCAGAGCAGCCTATCAAAAAAGTTAATGATGTAAGGCATTGCTTGATCACACCAGTGTACATATACATGTTATGATTATGTATATAAAGCCAGTCTCTTCTAAAGTGTAAAAAAGTGTGAATTATGTTTGTCATTTGATTCATGCCGTACCACTCATAGTTTTGAACAAAATTCTTACGAAATGTGAAGATGGTGCCTTATAGAAATATGACCAATTACAGTTTTTACACTGGAAAAATGTACTTTATGTTTATGTTTATGTTTAATTTTGCGCTCTATTGTGAGTGCTGTTGAGATTATCGTCAGGATCTTCTTTAACTCATTATAAACGTTTACTGTATGGAGTTATGAACAATGCTGTTGCATCATACTGGTAACTGTGCTTACACTACAAAATATCACAGACACTAGTAAATACTGCTGAAACATTCAATTATTCAACCAACTTACACTGCGCATTGCATACCATGTATTAGTAATAAAGAAATATCAAACTCACTAAAGGGAAAGGAGAAAATTTAGAATTAAAGTAAACTGAATATTCTGAATTTTTAGACAATTTATACAATTCAACCACTGAGTGTCTGGACAATAAAAGCCCCCTCCCTTCCCATTGCATGGATTTGAATGACATTTGACAGAATACTTGCTGTAGATCTAGTGTGTACCATGGACAGGCTATACCTTTTTTATCTGTTTTTCAAACTTGCAGTTTGAATTAGTTGCCTATTACAATACTAAAGGGTGTAACATTACCTTTCAAAGATGTTACCATCTCATAATTGTGCAGCATGATTCACATGTATTTATACATAATCACCATGAATAGAGAGAAATGGTTTTATCTGCATATCAAGGTCATTTCCTAGTAAGCACGAATTCAGTTTCTAACAAAATCATGTCAAAGACTTAAAGCTATTCTCATAATAAATTCCCAGAGAAACCGGAAGAGACTATAGGCTTCCACACGATCTGTTTGAGAAAAAATGGGTTTTCCAAAAATCCTGATACTTGAATGAAACCTACCACGGAGTATCGGATTTATGAGCTGCAATATAACTTCTTCACACTTCCTCATGACAAAATTAATGATCGATTATCTAATCTCATTAAATGGTGTTTTGATCGAGAGCGAAAAACTTACATTTGTACATCTGAATCGAAGGGTTTCTTTTCCTCGACAGACTACAAATCATACAAATCATGGACATGTAGTGACCTGTGTAATGCCTTGTCCTTCCTCTTGGACAATATTTATGTTAGATTTGGTGAGGATCTATACAAGCAGGTTGTAGGAATTCCTATGGGTACTAACTGTGCGCCTCTTGTTGCAGATTTATTTTTATACACTTATGAAAAAGAATTTATCCAAAATCTTCAAAAGCAAAGAAAATTTGATGAGCTGAAATGTTTCAATAGTACTTCTAGGTATCTGGATGATATTCTAACCATTGACAATCCTGCTTTTGAATTATATAAGAATGAAATTTATCCACAAGAATTAACCCTTAACAAGGCAAACCTTTCAAATACAGAAACACCCTTTTTGGACCTAAATATCAGAATTGTAAACGGAAAGATTCATACAAGTGTATATGACAAAAGGGATGATTTTGGATTCAACATAGTAAATTTCCCTTGGCTTGACAGTGATGTTCCAAGATTACCGTCATATGGCATTTACATATCACAGCTCATCCGGTACGCTAGAGCATGTACTGATATTTTGGATTTTCACAGTAGAAATTTACAAATTACCAAAAAACTTTTAGGTCAAGGTTTCCGCTTTCATAAACTAGTTAAGACTTTCTGGAAATTTTACAAGAATTACAGTCAACTTCTTTTAAAATTCGGATCTATACATGCAACGGAGTACATTACTATGGGTATTACACAACCTGTCTTTTATGGTGATATGATAAACAAAATAAAAAGGATCAAAGGTAGGCAGCATAACCATCGAAAATGCGTCAGAATCATCAAACGCCTTTTATATCGTGGATATGATCCTAATGTCACCAGACGGACACTAGGCTTGGTACTTGACCAATCTTCAGTCTTGTACAAGCGCATCCTTGAAACTTGCACTCAGACTGACTGTGACGACGGGACTCCATGACGGGCCCTGTCCAAACCTCTTTAGAGAAGACAGGGCCCCGACCACCTGTCCTCTCTGAATGTCAGTCGGACTCCTCGGGTGATTACATACATGAGCTCGCTACAGCCGGCAGAGAACGGACTGTATTACGCATGCCCTCTTTTTATATCCATTTACATATTCATCTGTGTCTCTGGGGCCTCTGCGTTTCGCGGTCTTGTTTGTGTGATGTCATCTTACAGTGAGGAGGTTGTTTTACACCACAATTGTACGTTCTTCGAGACCTCTGGGTAATTGGAGAAGTGAGAGGGTTGTGCGCACGTAATCCAGGATAACCACACCATCTGCTACTTGCGTGACAGATGGCCGTCCAAAGTCGGCACCGGTTACCCATTGGTCTCGTCGGTTTATGTGTAGTCTTTTGTGTTTGATGTTTACATGTCGTATGTCTCTTTTCCGTCTCATGATGTACTCGTCTTTTGTGTTTTTGCATCGGGTGTTTTGGTGTTTTACTGTTGATGCTGCAAAGGGGTCTTGTTGGAGATCTCCTCCCTTCTTTCTACTTCGGTCGGTGTTGCTCTATTTTTGCAAGTTAATGTCCTTTGAAGAAAATTCCCAGACCGTTTAATAAATTAATTTTTCCGTGTACGAAAAATGGTTTGCAGACTGTTCTCTCACCATTAGACGTATTTGAATGAAAATTGGTACAGAGCTTTAGAATACTGAATTACGGGTCAAGTTTGAACATACATCGTGTCTGTCCTTTTTCTTTAAAAGGAGATATTGCCGTTTGAAGAAAATGAGTTTTCTTGAATTATATATGCAATAGCAACCAGTACAAGTAATACAAGAAGAGCTCCAGAGTAATGATTTAACTAATAATGCCAATAACTTCTTGCCTTCTTTTCCGGACTTTAACGAACATTTAAAGTTATTGTTGTTACTTTTATCTAGAATTGTTGTTACTTTTATCTAGAATTAACCGATTAAAATCAACTGTGAACACCAGATTCGTGTCTATATTTAATGACCCTGATGTTATCACAGAACTTACCTATCTCCAAGAACATTATGTCATCACACCAGCGGACAAAGCCTCAAATAATTACAAATTTACTTGCAAAAAGTACTATTTCGACAGTCTAGTTAAAGAGTTGGGTTTAAATTCGACACCTGGAAATCCCACTTACACCCCAACAAACCTTTCTGCCTCTGAAATAATAGATAACCACAAATCAGCTCTTGCTTCCTTTGACTTCGACACTACCAATTTAGATTTAGATTTACCATACTTATACTGCATACCTAAAATGCATAAGAATCCGTACAAGCAACGTTTCATCGCTGGTTCCTCAAAATGCTCTACCAAATCTGTATCGATCTTACTCACCAAAGTTTTATCTGAAATCAAATCTGGGCTACAAAAATATTGTTCGACAGTATATTCTCGCAGTGGTATCAACCAGATGTGGATTTTAAAGAATTCGAAGGAACTTTTAGAACATCTGAAATCCACTCATTTTAGTAGAGTCCATTCGATCAAAGCCTTTGATTTTTCGACACTTTACACTACAATTCCGCATTCTAAATTCAAAGAAAGACTCGCAAAAATTATAAGTAATGCGTTTACAAGTAAGAACGGTAATCGCAAATACAAATTTATTGTCGTTAACTATGACAAAACCTACTTTGTAAAAGAAAAGTCAGATTCTGAAAATAAGTACACTAAAACAGACATTATTCAGATGTTAAACCTTCTGATCGACAACATTTTTGTGGTGTTTGGAGGAAAGGTCTTCCAGCAAATTGTCGGAATTCCAATGGGGACCAATTGTGCCCCACTCATTGCCGACATTTTCCTTTACTCGTACGATGCTGAATTCATTCAATATTTGGTCTCTGAAGGGAAAAGATACTTAGCTTCTGACTTAAACTTCACTTACAGATACATAGACGATGTGTTGTCCATCAATAATCCAAAATTCGCGGATTACCTGAGCAGTATCTATCCTTCGGAGCTTGAAGTCAAAGAAACTACAGAGACAAATAATTCAGCATCCTATTTGGACATAATGTTGTCCTACGACACTGATGGTCACATGAACACCTCACTCTATGGCAAACGTGACGACTTCAATTTCAGCATTACGAACTTTCTTTTTCTGAGTAGCAACATCCCTTCATCGCCTGCTTATGGCGTGTTCATATCTCAGTTGATACGCTATGCCAGAGCAAGTACCAAATATACGGATTTTGTTCTGAGAGCTAGGTGTCTTTCAGATAAGCTTCTCAGTCAGGGATATGTTTGTGACCGACTAACATCGTCACTGAGGAAGTTCTACGGTCGATATGGGGAACTCGTCATACACTATGATGTCCCAATATCCAGAATGGTGGATGATATTCTGTCATAGACCATTTGAACCATCCAACCAAAGATTGTACTCTATATATTCCAAAATGGAAGTAACCGGATGTGACAGTTCTACCGAATTGAAGTGACGGGTGTTGCATGCAAGCAGGAGATGCTTTCTCTTCCTTGGCACCTGGTCTCACTCTCATATCGGGAGTTCGCTTCTTTTCATATGGTGGAGGTTTTTGTTTTTGTTTTTGTTTGCTTTGGTTCCTGTTTTATCCTGATTTTGTATGCCTTCGGTTTCTGATTTTCTGAATTATCGATTTTGTACAGTAGACAGGGATATGGTCATTATCCATATTTGTCATTTGACTTTTGAGGGAAGCTTTTTGTTAATGAGTTGATCAAGTTTGAACATGGTTGATCGTTAACCTACTTTTACAGCAGATATTGTTCTTTCAATTTCTATACATTTTTATTATCAATATAACAGTTGCATATATAAATTAACCCTTTGTTCTTAGTCTTACTATGGTCAGGTTCAGTTAGAGGCCCTGGGCAGAAAGACTTTGCAAATTTAAAAAAAGTATACCTGACCCCAAAGTGAAATCAAGAAGACTAAATTGTAGTCATGCAACCGTTTTGATTTAAAGAAAATAGATAAATTAGAATAAAAATTCCAACGAAAAGCGCCGCAAAAAAAACCGGCTCTGAAAGGGAGGGGGGAATCCAGTTCGAAAATTATTCCTACACCCTCATCCCAACCGCTATAATAATCAAATTATTGTTCCCTAAAGAAATGTATAAGGTACATCGTCGCATGTTAGTTATTAATGTATGTACGTCCCTGATCATGAACGGAGCTAGGAATGTTCCCAAAGGAAGTGGTCAATCGGCCCGAGAACGATGATTATTAAAATAAAGAACAGATAAATAAGGATTTTGATTTCGCGGGATCGAGACCCCTTTCCATCAACACCCCTGTATATCTGCCCTTGAATATCTTTATTTCAAAGGAAAGTGAAAGTAGAAAAGGGGCGTACATAATTGCGGGTTGTTGGCGCCGAGCTCCTGTGTGTTTGACTGATCGAAAAAAAATATTGCCATAGTAACCAATCATCTTTTTGAAGCACTCGGATATAGTATTTTCTGACATTTTTATTTCAATGAGTTAAAGAAGATCCTGACGAAAATCTCAACAACACTCACAATAGAGCACCAAATTGAGCATCGACAGACCCCTAGCAAGCTAGAGATGGGACCAGGTGCCCGGGAGGAGAAAGCATTCCCTGGCTAGCCGCACCCGCACACTTAAAGTAGGTACATTTTTTTGCGCAAGCTCAGTATTGTATACTTTTTCATTCGGTAATTCGTTATTCGTAAAGATCTGTTGATGTAAAAATCCCAATGGCTGTATATCTAGATTTCGAGAAAATATACCGTAAATAAAAAAGTAAATTAAAAAAAAGATCAAAATCGACGGCGAGACTGCTGTGTTCACACGACAAAAACTTTTGTCTCGTACTGGCAGAAAAAAAAAAAATAATGGGATACAATTATCGGGAAAATCATACTGATTCATACCGTTATTTCGGTTTTTGCAAATATAGTGCCCAATAAGAACAACTTTGAATTTTCAACGTAGAATACGTCACAAAAATGGCGTCGTATCCGCATCGTTAGCGACGTATATCGCTACGCTAACGCGTGGCGCTCCTACTGAGTAGTTTCCATATTCTCGTTTTCTTTTTGGGGGGTTTGCGTCACATTTTCAACGTCTTCATTACACGGCGAAGTAACCAAGGCAGTACTCGTCTTTTCCATTCGGACAGGGTCAGGTAATATGGGAGAACTGGGGGTTTTAATTCCAAGTTTTCACTTTCTTGCGACATGTTCACATACACTTTAAAATCGAACTACTGCCGAGGGGAGATTAATTGATGGCAATTAATTGATCGAAATTAAAAAAAAAACGCAATTGGTCCATATTTGAAAACCGCAAACTTCTAACACCGCGAAATTACAGTGCATATGAAATGCAAATAAATGAATGGCTGTAGATGTACAGCATATTCTTTTCACGGATATAAACAAGAGAGCACAGACGCAGCTTCTGATTAAATTTTCAGGTTTTAATTGTTATACGTCTTCAAATTGAATAGCATCATTTAAGAACAGATAAATTGGAAGCATGGACCATGCGCGTTTCGGGTACTTAACCCTCGTCAGTTCATATATGTTTCATATATAACCTATTCCGAAGGCAATATATTAGGATATTGCCAGTTTATAAAATGGAATTGCGGCTAATACACAAAACCGTAACTTTGTATTCATAAGAGGGTCTTAAAATTGGCAGAACTTGATCGTAAATAACCCCCACACACTCTACCTCCTGTACATTTCCCGATCATTTCTTTTTCACCTTCATGTTATTTTATTTTCATATTTCTTTTAAATAGCAAGATACAAATCCCGAGGTAAAGGGTCTTAACGAGACGAGCTATTGAAACAACATGATCACAGTGCACTCGTGATGTGATTGCAGTTAATGCTGTAAAAAATCAATATCGCTTAGAAAAGATCATATGGAGTTGAATGTTCCAAGGCCAATCATTACTGATAAACCACTGGTAGGAGCGACATTGAAACAAACTCGGGGAGACCAGAAGACATGGAGAGCCTCCGAACGTGGTATGGGGATTTCCAGGAAGCAGTGATTTGCTAGAACTGGTTTATTATGAGGGCGAATGAAAATAACGGTTTTCAAAGTTAATGCTCCTGGAAGACGGTGGTGGAATTGTCTGAAAAAGCGACACCCAGAGTTGACGATTAAAAAGCCAGAAAAATGTGAAGCTCTCGGTAGAGGATGCTGAATCCTGTGACCGTCTACTTGGTGAGTGTCACTGCTGATTGACCACGAGTCCCCGACGGCACATGTAGCCAAGTTCGATCAACTTCGGTTGATCGTCTGTCTCTTCAACGCATTCGAAAATTTATCAAAAATTCTTGAAATTTCTCAAACGTGGGTCATGTAGCATCATATCCCACCCATCCTGCTACGTTTTTCTCTACATTTTTGGAGGTAGATATTTTCACACTCTTTGATGTTACATTGTTTAGATTGAGGATCACTGACGAGGGTTAAGTATCTTAAACGTGCATGTCTGGTCCATGCTGCAAATTTATCTGTTCTTGAGTTGCATTAAGTCTGTTCAAATAGAAAAAACAACGAATTTGCGCACATGTATACATACTGATTAAAAAAATATATATGCATACATGTATTTTCCAAAGGAGGGGATCTCCAACAACACCAGGTTGCAGCACCCACAGCAAAACCCCAAAACACTCAATGCAAAAACACAAAGCAGACAAGCACAGAAAGAGACGCATAAGGGACAAGGGACGTCAACGCACAACACAGAAACATCAAACACTAAGGACTACACATAAACCAACGAGACCAATGGGCAACCGGTGCCGACTTAGGACGGCCATCTGCCACGGAAATAGCAGAAGGTGTGGTTTGCACATCGTGCATAACATAGATTTTATTTGGATATACTACTGAGTTGACCCTTCAGGAAATCTGGAGCCGCGCACTCACTCTCTACATATTGCAGTAATTTAATTAAAACATATAACGAGAGTGCGCTACTAAAATGAATTTTGGTTGTGTCTTAAAGCAATGTGGATGAGGATTTAATATCCGAAACATGTGTCTGAACATAATAAATTGGTTTGAAATTTTCTTCGGGTAGGTAAAGTGTTGGATCACTTCCGTATTATTGTAATTTTTTATTCATTTTATCAATATATATTACATGCTAAATTCTTGCACCTGATCTATTCTAAATGCAGAGCTTGCGTGATATATCCGGGTTGCGCAGGTGTAGCTCGAATATTTTCCTTCGGTTTTTTTTTTTCGGTTGCGCATTTCCCATTGGTCATTCTCAGAGCATGGCCGCTTCGACACCGTGACGTAGACATTATTTTGGTATATGCTCATTTGCATAATTTATGCACAGTTAAAAGGAGCACAGAAAGATCTACGTGTAGTATTCGTTTCAGATTCTTTTTTGCCTCTCTTAGTAACATTTTTGTGTCGCCTGCGAAGCATAGCGACACTTAGGGATCACTTTGTCCGTCTGTCCGTCTGTCCGTCCGTCCGTCCGTCCGTCCGTCTGTCCGTCCGTCTGTCTGTCTGTCTGTCTGTCACACTTTGGGTGTCACAGCCCATAACTTTTGATTGGTAAGTGATAGGGCTTTGATATTTCACATGTGTATTCCTTGTGACAAGACCTTCCTACACATACCATAATTTTTGACCTAGTGACCTTGACCTACATATTTGACCTACTTTTCAAAAAAATTAAGAATGGATATATCTTTTGATTGGTAGGTGATAGGACTTTGATATTTCACATGTGCAATCCTCGTGGCAAGACCTTTCTACACATACCATAATTTTTGACCTTGTGACCTTGACCTAGATATTTGACCTACTTTTGAAAAAAAGAAGATTCGCTATATCTTTTGATTGGTAAGTGATAGGACTTTGATATTTCACATCTGTATTCCTTGTGACAAGACCTTTCTACACATACAATAATTTTTGACCTAGTGACCTTGACCTACATATTTGACCTACTTTTCAAAAAAAAATTAAGAATGGATATATCTTTTTATTGGTGAGTGTTAGGACTTTGATATTTCACATGTGCAATCCTTGTGGCAAGACCTTTCTACGCATACCATAATTTTTGACCTTGTGACCTTGACCTAGATATTTGACCTACTTTTGAAAAAAAGATAAGATTCGCTATATCTTTTGATTGGTAAGTGATAGGGCTTCGATATTTCACATGTGTATTCCTTGTGACAAGACCTTTCTACACAGACCATTAAATTTGACCTTTTGACCTTGATCTGGATATTTGACCTACTTTTCAAGAAAAGTAATATTGGCTATATCTTGTGATTGGTAGGTGATAGGGCTTTGATATTTCACATGTATGTTCCTTGTAACAATGCCATTCTACACATACCATTATTTTTTTACCTTTTGACCTTGACCTACATATTTGACCTACTTTTCAAAAAAAATTAAGAATGGATATATCTTTTGATTGGTAAGTGATAGGGCTTTGCTATTTCACATGTGTATTCCTTGTGACAAGACCTTTCTACACAGACCATAAAATTTGACCTTTTGACCTTGATCTAGATATTTGACCTACACCTACTTTTCAAGAATTTTGATCCACTTTCTAGAATAATAATCAAACCGCTTCGCAGGCGACACAAGCATTCCTTGGATTGCTATTTTTTTTCATTTTCGTCCTACCTTAATATTATTTTTCTGTCAGAATGCGGTGAGAAGTTTTCTCTTTTGATTTTCTTGCTGGTTTGTTCGGGGGGGGGGGTTACTGAAATGATGGTAAAATATACTCTCTATCGAAGCGACATAATCAGGAGATGACAATGCCAGGTTTTCCAAAGTAAGACCAGGCCTACTAGTATCACCTTGTGCGCTAACGACACCTGGATTGCTCTCCGAGTTCAGAACTTCGACCTATGCACTGCTCATTAGAGACAGTAAGATTTTAGGCTCATCCAAGGAAAATGATGAAGTATCTAATTGAAGAGTAAGAATTGCAGTGGGAAGCTGTGAAGTAACTATTTAGATGGCTGATTAATTATCTGGATTCTGTGACAAAAGCTACTTGTGTAGAGGGTATTGTAGCAAAGTTCAATGAACAAATGCAGCCTCTATAACTGGATTTGACAAAGTTAATGTGGCAGTAATCGAAGGCACAGTTTGCTGAGAAGTAAAAGTGGCAGGTTTTTGGCCTGCAGCTGACTGGAGAGAAGTTACTGTGGCAGAAGGCTTTGGAGAAACGGTCGGATGAAAAGTTACTGTGGCAGAAGGCTCTGGAGGAACGGTATGTTGTGCGTTGGTGATCCTTGTCCCTTTTGCTTTCTTTGTGTGTCTGCTCTGTGTTTTTATTTATCATTGGGGTTTTGTGAGAGTGCTGCAGCCGAGTGTTGTTGACTAGTGAAGGTCTATATTTACGAGTGCCGTATATTTTTGTTCATTAGTTTATCATTTTATCGCCGAACTACAAAATCTTAACTTTATTTAAATGAGTCATTCCATTCTACCGTGGAAGAGCCCCTGCCTTTCCACTCTGTTTCACAATTTCTGTTCTTATGAAGAAATGTTTATTGGAGTATTTAATTTTTCTTGGATGATCTAGAAATATTATCATACAACCGGTCACATTTTAAGAAGCATGAATTGACAGAAAATTCAGTGTTGGGTAAAAATATGATACTTTCGTCCTTCGAAAAGAAAGGAGGGGATCTCCAACAACACTAGGTTGCAGCACCCACAGCAAATTCCCAAAACACCCATGCAAAAAACACAGAACAGATACCCACAGAAAGAGACGCAAAATAGACAAGGAACACCAACTCACAACATAGAAACATAAAAGACTACACATAAACCAACGAGACCAATGGGCAACCGGTGCCGACTTAGGACGGCCATCTGCCAAGTAAATAGCAGACGGTGTGGTTATCCTGGATTACGTGCGCACAACCCTCTCACTTCTCCAGTTACCTAGAGGTCTCGAAGAACGTACAAATGTGGTGTAAAACAACCTCCTCACTGTAAGATGACGTCACACAAACAAGACCGCGAAACGCAGAGGCCCCAGAGACACAGATGAATATGTAAATGGATATAAAAAGAGGGCATGCGTAATACAGTCCGTGCTCTGCCGGCTGTAGCGAGCTCATGTATGTAATCACCCGAGGAGTCCGACTGACATTCAGAGAGGACAGGTGGTCGGGGCCCTGTCTTCTCTAAAGAGGTTTGGACAGGGCCCGTCATGGAGTCCCGTCGTCACAGTCAGTCAGAGTGCAAGTCTTAAGAATGCGCTCGTACAAGACTGTATATTGGTCAAGTACCAAGCTTAGTGTCCGTCTGGTGACATTAGGATCATATCCACGGTATAAAAGGCGTTTGATGACTCTGACGCATTTTCGATACATATGCTGTCTACCTTTGATCCTTCTTATTTTGTTAATTATGTCACCATAAAATGCAGGTTGTGAAATACCTAAAGTAATATACTCCGTTGCTTTTATTGGTCCGAATTTCAAAAGAACTTGATCATACTTTTTGTAAAAGGAGAAGGTACGTTATGGGCCAAAATCGGCCCTAACTGAGAAATAAAGCAAACTTTGAACAATGAAAATACAAGATTCACAGAATGTAAATCAGTTTAAATTTTGAGAATCGGATTTTCCGTTGCGATTTTATAGCAATTTGAAAACACGTAGGTGAGCTCTCTGTTTCACTGACTTTGACGTCATGTGACGTTATGATCAATTCGTGATATAACGTTGTCAGATAACAAATTCTTGTATTCTTACATTATTCATAATAATTGTTTTGCTCAAGTTTTTGCCATGAAACGATTTCATGAATCCTCGAAAATCTGCGATTGATAAAGTATTGTACGTCGTCTTTTAGCTTCTGGGTTATTCTTGGAGACTGTCTCATTTTAATGCTATAACTGATTCTAGAATTTAAGGGAATTACGATGTTTTTGAAAATCATATACGTGCATATATTACAGTCATTCAAACGAACGAAAAGACAGAGATGGGGATGTAGTGAATATCAGAAAGTCAAAGAGTCTGGGAGAGCGATTAAGGTCCCTGTCCAAGGGATCCAGGGCGTTCCTGATGGGGGACGGAAAATCATCTCACGGCTATTGACTGTTTTGCTTGATGAAGGCAGTATTAAAATAGCCATTTAAAATCTTTATCATGGTTATTGGATTGTTAAGCTATATTTTTATATGATCGAGAGTTATCTGATGTTATCTGGGGGGAGGGGAGGGGGGGTTTACACACCCCTTGCTGTAAGGGTATGTTGACTTACTTAGTATAATCATCAGAAAAAGCCGGAGTTTCTTTTAGAGCAATTTAATATGCAAACAACAAACAGTTACGTGGCGAGCGGCCGGGAGCCAGAGAAAATAATTTTCTGAAAGTTCGACATCAAAACTCAAGTATAAGCCCACCTTATGCGAATGAACCTTACTTACCGATTTCTTTTCTTTTTTGTTTTTGTTGGTGGCGCCCCAAGCGCCCATCTTAATACGCCTATAAGCATTAATTTAAAATGAACCTTAGTTTGTTTAATATATGTATATTTATATATCTAGCTGCAATTAATGAATTTAGGAATATACGAATAAAACATAAAGTGAAACAAATGAATGGAATAAATTTTGAGTATACAATTATCACAGCCGTTGCAACTGTGATAGATGGCGCCACTGAAGGAATTCGATAAAATCACGTTGAATAACAGGGGCTACATTACACAGGGAGTACAAAATAAATTCCACCCCCCCCCCCTTTTTTTGTTTATGTGTTATAAGTGGGGAATTTATTTTGTACTCTGTGAACTGTAGCCCCTGTTAGTAAATTTCGATTTATTGATGTATTTACGAGAAAGCTACCAAAAGACAGACGCAGACTATATTTTATTTTTCTTATGGCTATACTGTTCAATTACAATAACTGTTTTAATAATTTTATATACATAATAACTAATGTATATCAGGGTGATGTACTTTTCCAAAACAGTGTGTATTTGGTTTGGTTTGGTTTGGTTTTTCTTTCATCTAAACGCCAAAAAAATGCACATGGTTCACTAAATGAACAGTTTGTAACTGTTTAACATTTGTATCGAATCGCTGACATATTTTTTTTATATAAAATCGATATGCTATTTCATAATTTAAACGCGGAAAACGTTGGTGATGTTGGTGGTGGTGGGGTGGGGAGAGAGGGATTCGGAACTCTTTTAGATAATATAGTAAGACAGTCTTTCAATTATACTAACGGTAACACAATTTATTTTCGAAAGATACTGTGCTTTCCTCAAAAGCCCATACATATTTCACTTTGGTCAATAAACAAGGGCACTAAGAGTAATGAAAAAGAAAAAGACACGAATAGAGGACTTGTTCTGAAAAAAAACAAAACAATTCGCTGACTCGCTATCGCTCGACATTTTTTGTATTTACATATCATTAATCAAGTACAATATTGTGAAAATCCAAGATTTTAGTACTATGATGTAAAAATTCAAGAATTTAAGCTTTTTGTTCGTCATATAGCCCGACAGTCATTTGTTTTATTTATACATGTAATGAAAAATAGATCTGACAGTCATTAATCAAGAACTTTATTGTCTGGTGTGTAACCCCCCCCCCCCCCCCCACCTTTTTTTTTTTTGCTATTCAGAAGAATTCGGACTTACGGACCAATCCTGAAATAAAATCCTGGATCTACCCATAATCTTGACCGTCTACAGTGATTTGTCGGGTTGATCATGCCAATAGAATGTGTGGCGAAGCAGAGCCTTCTATTATGGGCTTGATCTCCGTGGGCGTGGGCGGTCAGTGTAAAACCTAAACACTGCAATGCATAGGTTTTTTTTTTGAGGGGGGGGGGGGTTGTTTTGTGTTGCTGAAAATTTCTGTTTCGCGACTCCTTTTATGTACATGCGAATTCATTTATACGGAAATAGCTGAATTGCTTACGGTCTACAGAAATTTATTTTGATGGTGTGCACGTTGGAGGTTCGTTCGAACAATCTGTTCTTCTCGATCAATCAAATTGCAAAAAAAAAAAAATCCAGAGATGGGATAAATATATACGTAGGATTTTTGTTGGTAAAATATACCTTATATCTATATATATTTTTTGGTCTTTGTCTGGTGTAGTGCATTAGTTCTCTCTCTTTCTCTAGTTTTTATTGCCTAAACTAGTATTGAATGCGTTCTATTTTAATTAAGATTTTTTTTTTTTTTTTTTGAGCACTATATATATAGAGCTTAGTTATCTTTTTTCTTCTCAGATTCATTTCTTACTCACTGAACCAACAGGCATATAGAACAAACTATTTTTATAATGGAGTAGGTGTTCATGTGTCGAATTAAAAGTAGTAAATAGTAGTTTTATTGTAAACAATCACATCTAATGTTAGACCGAAGTACAACTATACTTAATTGGGATCGGGGGGATGAAGGAGCAAAGGATATACATATGTAATTTTAATAAACTGACAGACGTTTCTTTAAAAAAGTAAAATTGGAAGAATTATCAAATTCTGGTTAACTTGCTCGCTTTTGTTTTTACTATTTACTCCTAAAAGTTTAAAAGTTACCGGCGGAGATTTCATGCGACATGCTTGGTGAACACCTACCCTCTATGTTAGTAGAATATTTCAATGTTCAGCCTTTTTTGTTTGTTTGTTTGTTTTTACTACAAACGTTTATAATTTAAACCGAATTTCAAGAGAAAACCGATTCCTGATTTGAATATGTCACGCCAGTGCATGCACCTGCGATGTCAAGTAAATGACGTCATTTCAATGACGTCATAACGCCGTGCCGACGTGGTCCATGCCTTTTCCATTTACATTCTACGCAAGACAAATCGTTAATTTTCAGCTAGAGCAAGAGGGTCTGCTATTAATTTTTCACCTTTAATCGACAGATATGGAGGTTATTGATTCATTTTTCTACTTTTATTTTTAGCAGATCGTCTTGCTCTATATGAAATTCTCGAAAATATATGTGAATTTCTAGGGGAAAATCCGGATTTGTTAATCCTTCCTTGGTTTGATGAGCTATAATTTCGTAGGGGTTCATCAAAATGAAAAGCGCTTTTTATGTATATATGTAATTGATCTTGTAGATAAATAAAATAAACACAGTTGATCAATTTTCACGATTTGAATTTCTCAGGAAACAACAGGGCCGATATGGGGTCTTAATGTACCTTCTCCTTTCCAGAAAGTCTTTACTAGTTTGTGAAAGCGAAAACCTTGACCTAAAAGTTTCTTTGTAATTTGCAGATTTCTATTATGAAAATCCAAAACATCAGTACATGCTCTAGCATACCGGATGAGCTGTGAAATATAGATACCGTATGACGGTAATCTAGGGACATCACCGTCAAGCCAGGGGAAATTTACTATGTTGAATCCAAAATCATCTCGTTTGTCATATACACTTGTATGAATTTCTCCATTGACAATTTTGATATTTAGGTCCAAAAATGGTGTTTCAGTGTCTGTAAAGTTTGCCTTGTTTAGAGTCAATTCTTGTGGATAAATAACATCTTTATACTTTTCAAAAACAGGATTATCGATAGTAAGAATATCATCAAGGTACCTTGAAGTACTAATGAAGCATTTCACATCATCATGTTTTCTTTGCTTTTGAAGATTTTGAATAAATTCCTTTTCATATGTGTATAAAAATAAATCTGCAACAAGAGGCGCACAATTTGTACCCATAGGAATCCCTACAACCTGCTTGTAGAGATTCTCACCAAATCTTACATAAATGTTGTCCAAGAGGAAGGACAAGGCACTACACAGGTCGCTACATGTCCATGATTTGTATGATTTGTATTCTGTAGCGGAAAAGAAACCCTTTGATTCAGATGTACAAATATAAAGTTTCCCCTCTCGATTATAGCACCATTTAATGAGTTTGGACAATTGATCATTGATCTTGTCGTGAGGAAGCGTGGTGTACATATTTGAAAAATCGTATGAAGCAATCGTATTGGCTTGAAAATTTCTAGATTTTATCTTGTCAATCACATCCCCGGAATTTTTTATAGACCAAAATAAATTTACATCATTCCTGTTAAGAACAGTTTCACAATATTTTGCAACGTGTTCCTTTACCGCCGTGAGGGCTGACGTCAGATGTCTAGACAAACTTGTAGTTGAGCAGTTGCTAGAATTAGCAATGTATCTAAATTTGTAAGGAGATTTGTGCAGTTTTGGTATGCAGTATATTGTAGGAAGATCCAATTTAGAAATAGGGATGTTGAATGAAGAAATTTCACTGCTATGTTTGCTCAAAATGTTAGGGACACTTTCATTGCTTTTGATATAAGTATTTGTAGACGAAAGTTCCGAAACTAAAGTTGATATATAGTAAAGTTTTCATATGATTATGGTGTTGTTGGCTGCTTTATCTGCAGGAGCGAAGACAAATTTTTCATGTAAATTACGTAATTTTGATTTAAAATATCTTTCAGATCTAGAACTTGGATTTTCAAAAAGATGAGGATTTTTGTGGAAGTTGTCTATTCGAATGTCAGTAATGTCCAAAATGAGGTTTTTCCAGTCATTCAGAGAATGCGATTCGACTCCTTCCGATTTACACCATCGTTTGGTATAGTTATCTAAGGCTTCCTTTAGTACTTCGCGACATTTAATAAAATCTATCTTGGACGGGATTCTATACTTAGGTCCTTTTTTGAGAAGACCACGGAGCTGCCTGTCTTGGATAATTGAAAAGTCACCTGTAATAATATGACCAGCTGGTTTATATAGATATTCAGATGTTGCACATTCTCAAGAAGCAGGACATGATTCAAGTATTTTAGGATCTGATGTAACTTTGTTGTAGTTAAAAACGAAATTTCGAATAGGTCTCTTATATTTGTAACAAATAAGAGGAGGTTCTAAATTTTCAAAATATTGAGGAATAGCACTTTGTACACGATGATCCCGAAAAATATTAGAGATGTTAAGAAGATCGAATCCTTTGTTAATAAATGGAATTTTTAAGAATCGTTTTTTAGATGGGATGTTTTTAACAACTGGATAAAGTTTATTCTGTGCGAATGCAACAATGATATTAAGTCTGAATCAATCCGTATTTCTTAAGAATGCAACCAGTGCTTCATCCAAGATAGATTTCAATTGAACTGCTGGAACTGATGAGAGAGCATGAAGCAGTTCATGTCTGCCGCCGTTGCGAGCAATGATCAGAAGATCGTTGAGGGTACGGTGTAATCTAGATCTTATTCTGAGTTTTCGGTTTCGTCGTCTTCCGTGAGACCTATGCTTCCGTTTAGTGTTTGGGCGGATTGAAAATACATTAATATTAGTTGCCGTCGAGGAAATATTTCCTTGTCCATAAATTTGATCGTTTAGACCAAGGGGGTACGCAGTTTGGAGTTTTGTGATCCAGGCAAGTTCAGCTTGTAGTCGGCGTTTTTTAATTTCCGTTTTACTAAGATTTTTAAGTTTAGAAAAAGACTGAACCGGTGTAATAGTTATATCCGAAATGGAATGATTGTATTTAACGAAGTGATTATAAAGGAAATTTCTTTGTTTTTTGTGATGTGAGTTTCTTATCTGATACGAATGACTTCTAAAACGAGATTTTAAGGCCTGACCTGTTTCTCCAACATATTGGGCGCCACATCCCCTAGCGTTTCATGTTATAACATAAATGACATCTTGGTACGATCAATCGATGTCGTTTTCAATCTCAATTTTAAAAGTCTGCCCGTTAACACTTGATTTAATTGTGGAATTGCAATTGATGAGCGGACACATACCGCATCTCTTCCCTTTGCACGTAGAAACTGCTGAGAACCCTCTATGTTTGTTGTTAAATGTAGAGCCTGCAGATGGAGAAGTAGGTGTAATACGTCTACGGGATTTCAATTTAAGAGGTGAAAGAAGTACTCTGGGTGAGGAAAAAAGTTTATTACTGTTAAAAGTCGATGATGGGAAAGTTACTGTAGTGATAGAGGGTAATCTCAAAGGAGTAAGTTTAATACGAGGCGACCTTAAAAATGCCATAGTGAGATGATCAAAGAAGGGTGAGTAGAGATCCTGCATGGAAGACACTACAACAAAGTCAAGTTAGAGAACGAAATGGAATTAAAACACTTCAAACATCGGGTCACGGGGAATTGTATTACCAACTCCACACTGCAACATGAAATAAGTGTAGATATAAATATGAAATAAGTGTAGATATAAATATGAAATAAGTGTAAACATGAAATAAGTGTAGACTCTCGAAGAAACACAGAGGTCGCAGTTTTCAGTCAAGCCAGGAACCTCCAGGAATTAAAACAGTATGTCGAAACATTCACTGACAGGCTATTTTCGTTATATTGTCTGGAAATAACTTCGGCTTTTTTTCTGAAAACTAACTGAAGTCTTGTTATTATTGTTTAAAGTTGGCACTCCACAGCATTTTGCCGGCATTTTGCTTGAATTACCATCGGAAATATTGCGATTTGTGCTTCGGATATTCACTGTACCAGAGAATCTTTTATGTATTTTACTGCTTTTTTTGTCAAATAAAAACTCTGTTATGAGCGTAACAACTCTCTAAGCTTTTGTAAAAATGCAAGGTTTGTACTTTATATTATACTATAAAAGTGAGGTATTGATTAATTTCATCATATAATCCATTGTTATACCCTTATCAGTATCTCTATATAAAATCTCCATAGGAAAAATGCCTATAAATTCGAATATTTGACCAAGCGGTCAATATTTACATCAATGTTGGCCCTAGGGCAATATTTCAAAAAATATTGACCGATAAACGGTACATCGTTTGTGACGTCACGTCATTGATGACGCTATTTTTCCGCGCTCTTTTTCTTATAGAAGATAATGAACGTAAACATGCCGGGTTAATCGGTTCGTTGCTGCAGTATTGATGTAAGGTATAACAAAACAATTATTGACTGGAAATTCGGGCAATATATGATTTGTTGGACCTTCAGACAAAATATAGCCCTCGGCCTTCGGCCTCGGGCAATATTTTGTCTTCAGGTCCAACAAATCATATATTGCCCTCATTCCCAGTCAATAATTGTATATTGTTAGGGCATAAGGTATCATTGATCCAATATGGCGACTATGCAATTTGCAAAACGTTAATGTTTCTTGCAATGTCAAACTCATTACCTGGAAACCCCCTCTCCCCCCCCCCCCCCCTGTTGAGACTGAAAAAAAACGATGCACGAATAACAGTTGAGCTTTTAGAAGTGATTAGTATTATATGTCTAGCCTATTTTCTAAGGAAATTAATAGCTATTCTCTGTAAGCATTTGCACTTTCATGAAGGACGCATGGCACGGCATGTCTCCGATTTTGATAAGATTTATACATAAGGTTGGGTCTGACCCAAAAGTAAAAAAAAATGCTAAAAATTTTCTTAATATTACATCCGGTTGCCATGGAAACGGCCTTTGAATATTGAAAAAATGCAATTTTTGGCGTTTTTGAAGTCAAATACATCGTTTATGCAGCAATAATCTGAAACAAACACTGATGAAATATCAGTACTCTATCATAAACACTGATGAAATATCAGTACTCTATCATTGCTCTTTCAAGCTAAGTAATAATAATGTTGGGTTTATGGTCTTATCTGTATGTTTCAATAGTAACAACACAGGTATCCTATCAAAATAGTGTTTTGGGCATATTTTTCAAAATTCAATAATAAATTACTTATATTTTTGAGTTGTTTATGCAAATAAAACGTAAGCATTCACTTTGCAACAAAGTTGGTGTTCGTTGCTATGGCAACATGAACTCAAATCGTGAAAATAAAAGCAATTATAGACAATATTTAGAGTCCTTTTATTACTAGATCATTGAATTTTAATTCAAAGTGATCATAATTAATGAATGTATTCAAGTAGATCTTTCATCACATGAAAAAAAAAAATTTGAAAAATATTCAGGAAATAGCCCGTTGCTATGGGAACGTTTGTGTAAAATTGCACATAGGCCAACTTTGAGTTCTTGGATACGGGCATTCAAAATTAGGTAATCTGAAAAGGTTTTAATCTAAAATAAAGCTTAGACTTTGCTTTATCATGTATGTTAAAAAATGTTGTGAAAGCCTGTTTCGTTTCATCAGGAAAAGGCTTCAAAAAACAGCAAAAAAGCTTATTTTTAGATTTTGTGGCCAAATTACTATAGCAACTATTAATTATTCTAAAGTGTTTTCTTGTATTTTGGTGCGGCTAGCCAAACAGGGGATGCTTACTCCTCCCGGGCACCTGATCCCACCTCTAGTTTGCTGGGGGTCCGTCGATGCTCAACTTTGTGATCTATTGTGAGTGCTGTTGAGATTATCGTCAGGTTCTTCTTTAACTAATTGATAGAGGCTTTCGTGATCTTAATTGATATTGAATTTAAATTTCCTGGGATAAAACATTACTGTTTTATAAAAATAATAAAATAATGGTTGCCATGGTGACATATGTTCCCAATAACTTTTTCACGGTTATTGAAAGAGCTCTTTGTGTTGGATATTTTCCAATAATTTTTATCTGTTCATCATCATGCAATTCTTTTTAAATAACTCTGAAGTTGCAAAATAAGTAATATTATAGACCATAGTTACTGTTGAAAAGGTAACTTATGTACATAGCAACGCGTGGGTTTATCTTTGATTTGCTCATAATAAAATAAATTCCATTTCCTTATCATATACCCATCAAGAGAGAAGAAAAATTGGAAAATACAAACAACATTTTTAAATAAATATATTAAAATTAGCTAATAATGTTGTCATGGTAACCAGCCCTTTTTTTCAATATCAGACACTACTAACTAGTGAGCTTATTTAAAATTGCATGTCCTAATCTAAAGGATGCATAAAAAATCTTCAATTAATATCGTATATAGACCAAATGATAGAGCTTCAAAGTAGCTCAATTTTGCCAATTTCTCAACTTTAAAGGCCGTTGCCATGGTAACCAGATGACCTAGAAATAAAATTTTGGACAAATTTACCCTTTTTTTTGGTCCAAACTTATGTGTGACATTTCATGAAAATCGGAGACCATGCGTGCCAAAATTGTTTAAATGGTTATAGAGAATTGCTATTAAAAACAAAAATTTAACAACTCTTTAACAGTCAGCCTCTTTGTTCAATTAAGACAATAACAAAAATAAAGTTTGGCAACTTAAATTTAATTCAAATAGAGATAACACGTAACAATATTGAATAACTGAACTTCATTGAACATGACTAGAGATAATTGGAATGTTTGATAGACTAGAGTTATATGGATTTCTTGACCATACTTTCCGCGAGGGGTTTGACAGTAATGTAAACGTCTTCATATTGAATAGCATCATTTAAGAAAAGATAAATTGGCAACATGGACCAGACATGCACGTTTCGGGTACTTAATCCTCGTCAGTGATCCTCAAATCTAAACAATGTAATATGCCAAAAAGTATGAAAGTTACTATGTCGAAAAAGCGTATCGAAAGACGTAGCAGAATGGGTGGGATATGATGCTACAGGACCCACATTTTAGAAATTTCAATGACAGAAATTTTAGAATGCGTTGAAGAAACGATCAACCGAAATTGATCGAACTTGGCTACATGTGCCCTCGGGGACTCCTGGTCCACCAGCAGTGACACTCACCAAGTGGTATAAATGTAAACGTCTTCATATTGAATAGCATCATTTAAGAAAAGATAAATTGGCAACATGGACCAGACATGCACGTTTCGGGTACTTAACCCTCGTCAGTGATCCTCAAATCTAAACAATGTAATATGCCAAAAAGTATGAAAGTTACTATGTCGAAAAAGCGTATCGAAAGACGTAGCAGAATGGGTGGGATATGATGCTACAGGACCCACATTTTAGAAATTTCAATGACAGAAATTTTAGAATGCGTTGAAGAAACGATCAACCGAAATTGATCGAACTTGGCTACATGTGCCCTCGGGGACTCCTGGTCCACCAGCAGTGACACTCACCAAGTGGTATAAATGTAAACGTCTTCATATTGAATAGCATCATTTAAGAAAAGATAAATTGGCAACATGGACCAGACATGCACGTTTCGGGTACTTAACCCTCGTCAGTGATCCTCAAATCTAAACAATGTAATATGCCAAAAAGTATGAAAGTTACTATGTCGAAAAAGCGTATCGAAAGACGTAGCAGAATGGGTGGGATATGATGCTACAGGACCCACGTTTTAGAAATTTCAAGAAATTTTGATGACAGAAATTTTAGAATGCGTTGAAGAAACGATCAACCGAAATTGATCGAACTTGGCTACATGTGCCCTCGGGGACTCCTGGTCCACCAGCAGTGACACTCACCAAGTGGTATAAATGTAAACGTCTTCATATTGAATAGCATCATTTAAGAAAAGATAAATTGGCAACATGGACCAGACATGCATGTTTCGGATACTTAACCCTCGTCAGTGATCCTCAAATCTAAACAATGTAATATGCCAAAAAGTATGAAAGTTACTATGTCGAAAAAGCGTATCGAAAGACGTAGCAGAATGGGTGGGATATGATGCTACACGACCCACGTTTTAGAAATTTCAAGAAATTTTGATGACAGAAATTTTAGAATGCGTTGAAGAAACGATCAACCGAAATTGATCCAACTTGGCTACATGTGCCCTCGGGGACTCCTGGTCCACCAGCAGTGACACTCACCAAGTGGTATAAATGTAAACGTCTTCATATTGAAGTAAGTGTTTTGAATATACTTCCCTGACATTGTCGCCATAGCACTTTCTAAATAGACAACGTTAGACGGTGCATGAAGTTTTTATATTTTCATTTCCATGCTTCATAAACATCGACGGCGGGTGCGGCTAGCCAACAGGGGATGCTTACTCCTCCCGGGCACCTGGTCCTACCTCTAGCTTGCTAGGGGTCCGTCGATGTTCGATTTTGCGCTCTATTGTGAGTGCTGTTGGGATTATCGTCAGGATCTTCTTTAACTCATTTCAAACACATTCTTTCCTAATGATATTCTGTGAAGCAAATTCGTTCCGTCTTTAAACAAAGATGAACATTGCACTTCAAACATTTGACGCAAGCCAGTTCATCGCAGCACGAAAATTTGCATTGCTGCCGTTACTCGTCCCAAAATTGAAGATGATCAACTCCATCGAGACTTGCATCCATACTAACTCTTCTTGGGGTAGGTATTACTGTCCTGTTCACTAAATCCAGAGCACCCTGTTTGGGCGATTTATTCTGTCGTCAGAAGAATTTTGCTATAAATTATTGTTTCCGAGAATTGACATCCTTTCGTCGTAACTGGAAATTAATTTCAACTTACCCTATCAGCTGCCTTCAAACCGCAATTTGAAAAAATAAAATGTCTACGGGAAATTCCCATGTTAATTTCAAGCCGCCGCCATATTGTTCTCCGTGTCAACAATAGTAAACAGTGACGTCAAAGCCTCCGACGTCACACATTTTCAGCGATTTTACTATAGAAAATCCCCGTAGACTTTTTATTTTCCGTCCTATTTCTAATTTAGCTGACGCACAGACAAAACAATGGTATTTTCTGTTACGACTAAAGGAGTACTATAAAATTGATACCCTTTTGGAAGATGACATTTTCATATTTTAGAGAAAACCGGGAAAACAGGGTGCTCTGGAATAAGTGAACAGGACAGTAGTTTCAAAGTCCTCCTGGACGACCAATCTTTGCCTTGACCTCCATTAGCCCTGACGCTATATCTCGAATGAAATTGCAGTTTCATCGGTTTTTCGTTCAGAAATGAGATAAAGAAGATCCTGACGACAATCCAAACAGCATTAAGCAGGAATTTACACAGTGTCTTTTGTACCACAATCATGCATTCACTGCAGCAATGAGAAGAGTAAGCAAAAATATGTACATGAAAGGATCTCCAACAACATCCGGTTGCAAGACTAACAGCAAAACCCCAAACACCCATTGCAAAAATCATAAAGCAGACACGCACAGAAAGAGACGCAAATGGTACAAGGAAGTTTAATCACATAGAAATATCAAACAAAAATTACTACACATAAACCAACGAGACCAATGGGCAACCGGTGCCGACTTAGGACGGCCATCTGTCCAATTTTTCAAGTGCTTCAGATTTCGATTACATTCAATATCAAAGAAGTAAAATGTATTGTTGTTTGAAATATCAAATAAACATTTCGGTTCCAAAGCATTACATTGAAAATACGGCTACAAAATCACCAAGAATTAAGCAAAATTTGGGTACAAATCGATGAAAATCAGTAGGGCGCGAAACCTCAACCGAAATAATTTCTACACTAAAAGAAAGCTAATATGTAATTTATCTTTCTGTTTATATAAAATGTATTTTGGTTAGGGATGCGCGCCCATTTTAATTTAAAAGATTTTTGCCTAGCATACTGTGGTTTTCCTCCATATTCCGTTATCCAGAGCAAATGATGTTACAACGTGACGTCATATCTTACGCACGTGACTACTTGAAGTATGAACCTTATATATTCGAACATATTCTAAAGAAATATTACAGAAGGAAAACAACTGGTAGGTACATGTACTTATTTGATGTTTATTTCATGGAATTATTTTTCACAAAAAAATACAGGGCTGATTTCAGGGACAAATTGACCTTCACCTTTAGTTATTTGAATATCCAATCAAGAGGTACAAGGGGGCCAAATCGCTCACCTGGGTTGCAAGCAAAAGAATGATAGTGGACATTTCAGTGGATGTCCTTGAGTAATTGCTTCTTTTCATGAAATTATGAGCATCAGTTTTGGAGATGTCGAAAATGCATCAGCAATTCAGAGCCCTCGGCGGCAATGTATGTTGACCGATCGGCACGAAAAAGAAAAACTTGGTAGAAGACCTTAGGTACTTGCTTCCTATAAGGTTTCGTGAAATTCTGTGCAGCTGTTGCAGAGGAGAAGTCGAAATTGCGTCAGCCCTATGCGGCCATATTTGTTGACCGATCGGCATGAAAAACACAAACTTGGTAGAGGAACTTGAATTCTTGCTTCCTGTAATGTGTCGTGAAATTCTGTGTAGCGGTTGATGTCGAAAATGTTGAAAATTTAAGCCGGACGACGGTGGACAGCACACTATGACAATAGCTCACTCGAGCATCGCTCAGGTTAGCTAAAAGAGGCAGAGTTGGAATACTTCTTTTTTTTTCTTTAGAGATGTCGACCCTATATTCCCTAGCAAATGGAATATTTCTTTTGATCTTACTGGACACTTTTTTTTTCAGGTTGACGTACATGTACTTCGGACTTTGCACTTTAGGGGCCATTTGTTGTCAAAGAAATCAGGTGTGCTTAGAAAAGTAAAATCTGAACACAAAATGAACAAAATGACACTGGAATGCTTTCAATCACAGGGATTTATCACGCTAATACCGGTTGCTCTATTTACTTTATATGTTTTATATATAGCACTCTTTTATCACATATATATCACTCCCTACTTTATATATAACACATAATTTATCAGGTCTTAAATGATGCTATTGAATTTGAAGACGTTTAACATATAGTGAATAGAGCAACCGGTATTAGCGCGATAAATCCCTGTGCTTTCAATATGTAATTTGTACACAAAGTATTCTATGGCTAATTTATGTTTATAATAAATATTTGACATTTTTATAGACTACAATATTATGGATATATGAACAAAGTTGAAAATAGGGACAAAATGGTAGGTTACCACACCTACTCCTTTATAATAATGGTACGCTGCATTTAATTCACATCCCATAATCTTATCTTTAACGATAGTTACATACTGACCTGACTTGTAAGACAATTTTAAAGTGTTTTTGCAAATACATGTACTATAACTTGAGATACATGTAATATAAGTTGAAAGTTCTAAAAAGTGGGTCCTGTAGCATCATATCCCATCCGTCCTGCTACGTCTTTCGGTACATTTTTGAACGTAATAATTTTCACATTCTTTGGTCATATTACATTGTTTAGACGAGAATCACAGACGAGGGTTAAGTACCCGAAACGTGCATGTCTGGTCCATGCTGCAAATTCATCTGTTCTTAAATGATGCTATCGATTATGAAGACGGTTAACATTTGAACTCTTTGGTGAGTGTCACTGCTGGTGGACCAGGAATCCCCGAGGGCACATGTAGCCAAGTTCGATCAACTTCGGTTGATCGTCTGTCTCTTTAACGCATTCGAAAATGTATGTTACCCTATTTTTTGAAATTTCTAAAACGTGGGTCCTGTAGCATTATATCCCTACCGTCATGCTACGTCTTTCGGTACATTTTTGAACATAATAATTTCACATTCTTTGGTCATATTACATTGTTTAGACGAGGATCACTGACGAGGGTTAAGTACCCGAAACGTGCATCTCTGGTCCACGCTGCAAATTCATCTGTTCTTAAATGATGCTATCGATTTTGAAAACGTTTAACATTACCATCATATATCAGTTCTGCTGCCTTCTCTTCCAATAAACGATTTTTCATGTTATTTATTCTTGTTATCTTTGTGCTTTAAGTTCCATGAATATGGGTGTTCTTCGGTCCACTCCAGCCCTCTTCTCGTTCGTCTTTCATACGACAAGACTTTTTCAGTTTGTTAAAATCCATGACGATAAATTAGTGGAATCCTATGTTTGATTGAGGATGTACTTCATCATGTTCATCGTCTCCAGCGTTTTGTGATCTTTTCCCATCGTTCTCAGTGAGAGGAAATACGGGTCTTTTGAATTGTTCTTGGACAGTTAGGGATGACAATGCCATCGTCTTCAAGCCCTTCCTTTCCCCACACATTTGCATTTTCCTTTTGGTGGCATTTTAGTGTGGTTCCTTTGCTAGCTTTGATTTAGAAGTGCTGTTTAAATACCAATATTTATGCATCAATAGAAGTCCGTTAATATTAGTCTTAATAATATTAGTAAATAGTACATACTGCGAGACAACTTATTCCAGACATGGAATCAATCAGATGTGGATCATAACAAATTCTAGGGAAATTTTGGAAAATCTAAAAGCCACCAATTTCAATCATATTACCACCATAAAGTTTTTTGACTTCTCCACGCTCTACACTAACTTTCTACACCAAAAACTCAAAAGCAGACATGCAAATATTATTTGCAACACCTTTCTTTTAAAAAAAACGGTACTAGGAAATACAAATACCTCGTCATAGGGCGGGAGGATACTTATTTCGTGAAGGAACACTCTGATTCAAACAAAAAGTATACCGAATACAATATCATCTGGATGCTTGAGTTTTTGATTGACCAAATTTTTCTTGTGTTTGGAGGAACCGTATTCAAGCAGATAGTCGGAATCCCCATGGGTACCAATTGCGCCCTACTGCTTGCGGACTTATATTCTCACACCTATTCCTGTTTGGCTCGCTTGCTCTTGCCTCCCCTTTTGGCCTGATGACAAGATCTCCCTTTCCTTTGGTCGTAATATAAAAAAGCACGCCCTCTGAAAGTGCTTCTGCCATGAAAACCACGTCTATAAGGATGGTAACCTCTAATGCGCCCTTTGCCTGATTTAGATTTGTTCATCACTTTGTTGACGGCCTTATTGGCTTTATCAATCTCGTCTAACTTTTTGCTTATGTCGCCACCAAAGAGCCACTTCTTGACTGGAATGTTTGCAAAGAATAGTTGCAGGTAAGTGTCACTGTCGATGTCGCTTTCAGGCATTCACGGCGACATAGATTTAGTTCAAGGTTTGCATAACTTAGCAAGTCTTTGTCATCAACCATAGTTTTAACAGGGTCTTCCTTCTCGAGTTCAGCATCCGAGATCAGTTTGACAATCAGTCCGACAATTATGGTCATTCCTTCTATTAGGAACCCTTGCACAGTCTGGAAACGTGCATCTAGAATTCTGGTATTGGACTGTAAGCTGTTCTAGATTTAAAGTCTTTGACACGAGTAAAAACGAGGCTTTCGCAATTTTCCGGGCGTTTATACTTATCGCCAGCCTTCTTGAGTTTGTCCTCTGACATTTTATCAAGACTACTAGTGTCCTTCAATACCAGTCCATTTACCAATTCAGCTAGTTTGGCATCTATCGAATCGCCAACTTTGTCCTGTACGGATAGATGTTCGGAAATAATTTTGAGGAGATCAGATTTAGCCTTGACCTTCGCACTCTGTTTTCCATCAGAGTCGCCACCCGTGCCCGATTTTACCTTTTTTGTCAGCAGATCGTCTACTGTTAAATTTTGCTTTTTAACTGGTGTGGGCATCGTGGTCTCATTATCGAAAGGTATCTTCCTCATTATCGTCTGTCTCATAATCGTCGTTGAAATCTTCAACGTAGTCCTCATAATAATCAGATCTAAGGGAATTGAGCCCTTTTTGCATAGTTCGAGACAGTTCAGTTCATGGCAAAATTTGAGTTAATAAATTGGAACAAGGTCACCTGCGATTCAGAGTCACCGCCTCCCTGGTGATTTCTTTGAGGCCTAGAACTCATTTGTACCACTTGGTGAGTGTCACTACTGGTGAACCAAGAGTCTTCGTGGGCACATGTAGCCAAGTTCGATCAATTTCGGTTGGTCGTTTCTTCAAACGCATTTGAAAATTTCTGTTTACAAAATTTTCACAGTTTTCTCAAACCTGGGTCCTGTAGCATCATATCCCAGCCACTTTGCTATGTGTTTCGGTATATTAAGGACATAATTTTCATAGATTATGGTCATATTAAATTGTTTAGATTGAGGATCACTAACGAGGGTTTATTAGCCGAAACGTGCATGTCTGGTCCATGCTGTAAATTTATCTGCTCTAAAATGATGCTAATAAATTTTGAAGACGTTAAGCAATTGTAAGCCCCCGTGTGCTCTATTGTGAGTGCTGTTGAGATGATCGTCAGGATCTTCTTTAACTCATTTGTGTCACACTTATGCCCTTTGCCGCGTGGAGCTCGTAAAAAAAAGTTCCCCGCGAGGGGTTAGACAGTAAGTGTTTTGGATATTTTCCCTGACATGGTCGCCATAGCACTTTCTATATAGATATAACCTCAGACAGTGTAATGCATGTATTTTATATATTGTTTATTTTCGTTCATGAACATCGACGGCGGGTGCGGCTAGCCAACAGGGGATGCTTACTCCTCCCGGGCACCTTGTCCCACCTCTAGCTTGCTAGGGGTCCGTCGATGCTCAGTTTGGTGCTCTATTGTGAGTGCTGTTGAGATTATCGTCAGGATCTTCTTGAACTCATTTGTGCTCGGTCTTGGACTCGGAGAATCTATCATATTTGCCCCAATTTGGGAGAAAATTTCGCCAATTTTCCCAATTTGAATGATTGTATAAATTAAGACCAGATTAATGGGAAGACCTTACCACAAGGGATACACATGTAAATTATAATAGCCATATCGCGTGCAATTCATGTTATGACCAAGGGCAAGGTTAAAGTTATTCAAAAATTGATCAATCTTCAAGGTAAAGGTCACAAGGTCAAACTTTTGGTATTAATGGGAAGACCTTATCATAAGGAATACACATAAGAAATATGAAAGCCCTATCACTTAGCATTACTTTAGAGAAATAATAACCAAGTAGGTCAGTCTCGAAGTTCAAGGTCACAAAGACAACAATTTTGGTATCCATGGAAATTGTCAAGGAACACACATGTCTATATATCACTCAACATTCAAAAGTTATTGCCATGGTTTAAGTTTTTAAAAAGTAGGTCATTCTCCATGGTCAAGGTCACAAGGACAGCAATTTTGGTATGCATGAGAAGGTTTTTCTTTAAAAGAAAACATAATATGAATAATGAAAACCCTATACATGTAACTTACCATTAAAAAGTATTAATGTGAACGTTTTTGCTTTATAACGAGGAATACGGATGTGAAATATGTTATTTGTATTGTACTTGTATTGTACATTGTATTTGTATTGTACAGTCTTGTACAATGTTAAACGTCTTCAAATTGAATAGCATCATTTAAGAACAGATAAATTGGCAGCATGGACCAGACATGCACGTTTCGGGTACTCAAATCTAAACAATGTAACATGCCAAAAAGTATTAAAGTTACTATGCCGAAAAATCGTACCGAAAGACGTAGCAGGATGGTGGGATATGGAAGGAAGCGCATCCTTGAGACTTGCACTCTGACTGACTGTGACGACGGGACTCCATGACGGGCCCTGTCCAAACCTCTTTAGAGAAGACAGGGCCCCGACCACCTGTTTTCTCTGAATGTCAGTCGGTCTCCTCGGGTGATTACATACATGAGCTCGCTACAGCCGGCAGAACACGGACTGTATTACGCATGCCCTCTTTTTACATCCATTTACATCTTCATCTGTGTTTCTGGGGCCTCTACGTTTCGCGGTCTTGTTTGTGTGAGGTCATCTCACAGTGAGGAGGTATTTTACACCACAATTGTACGTTCTTCGAGACCTCTGGGTAATTGGAGAAGTGAGAGGGTTATACGCACGTAATCTAGGATAACCTCACCATTTGCTACTTGCGTGACAAATGGCCGTCCAAAGTCGGCACCGGTTACCCATTGGTCTCGTCGGTTCATGTGTAGTCTTTTGTGTTTGATGTTTACATGTCGTGTGTCTCTTTTCTGTCTCGTGCTGTACTCGTCTTTTGTGTTTTTGCATCGGGTGTTTTGCTGTTGATGCTGCAACGGGGTCTTGTTGGAGATCTCCTCCCTTTTTTTGTACTTGACAGGGTTTGACAGTTAGTGTTTTGAATATTTTCCCTGACATGGTCGCCATAGCACTTTCTATAAAGATATAACTTCAGACAGTGCAATGCATGTATTTTATATCTTGTTTTTATTTTCGTGCATGAACATCGGCGGCGAATGCGGTCAGCCAACAGGTGATGCTTACTCCTCCCGGGCACCTGGTCCCACCTCTAGCTTGCTAGGGGTCCGTCGATGCTCAATTTGGTGCCATTGTGAATGCTGTTGAGATTATCGTCAGGATCTTCTTTAACTTATTTGTATTATTAGATTTACGAATTTTTTATAAAATGTATAATAGTACACAACTTACCTTCCAATGCTATTGTATCAGCATGTTTACTGCAAGAGGCTGTGATACATCTATTCTTCTTTTAACGATGAATTTCTGTACATTATAACACATGTACAAATTCTCATTTTATACTGGATCATTTTATACTGGATCGCAGGTTCACACGGAATATGTTGTTGATGTACATTGAATATGGCTCTTTTGTGTAGAAATATGCACTTGAACAACTTTCTTCATTCTAGTTTCACACGTGAATTATTTTCAAACCATGGTGACCAACATCATTGTACAATTGTAATACATGTATTTACAGATGGTTATTATATTCCACAGTATTTTCATAACTTTACAAGTACGGTAGCACTAAGCATTCTACTATTCTGATGCACTTTCTTTCGTTGGATCTGATACACACATGCACATAAAGACTTTTCTCAGAGTATATTCCTAGTTTTGTCTGGCAGTTATGGTTATGTTACTTAAAAGAATAATTACACGTTCAATTGATTTGAAATTTATCCCCTTTAAATAATTTTTAAATTATTCAATACCTTTTTCACCAATTATATTTGATACTGATTATAACTAACACTGACATCAAATTCATTTAAATTTATGATGTTCTTGAAGATGTACTGAAAAACAGAAATGAATTTAAAGCCCAAATATTTGAGAAATATTCGCTTACACCGATAAATAATCATGAAACTCATTCACACGAAAACATGGAGCATTCCCTGGTCGAATATTTCTGATAATAAGAAGAATCTAAAATGAGTTAAAGAAGATCCTGACGATATGATACATATATGAATTTTAAAACATACCTTAACAAGAGCCACGTGTCTGTATACTTGAACAGTTGGTTTACTTGCATAAAAGAGGCATTTCTGCGTGTTCAAATTTCGAATGGAAGTCTCCGTTTTTTTTACTTTTTTTCTTGGCTGCTGTGCTTGGTGGTGGAACCAATATCTGCCCCAATGATGGAGGTATCAATCCCCGTGCAACACGAGGATTGGTGGGAGCTGGCACAGGAACAACAACCGTGACAAAGAACGCTGTTTGACTCTTCGTTCGCTACAGAGAAAAGGAATAATAGAGGTAACTTTTTATAGTTGTAATTTATAAATTTAGTTTTGTTTACATACAATCTTTTTATTGTTTTTATTTTATTTCTTTTTCAATATTTTATAGTGTTGTTGAACATTTAGTAACTAATAATACTTTGGACTAATATAATATACAGTAAATACATATTTTGCTCTTTACAAACGCACAAACAAGTAACCAAGGCTGTATACCAGCTCATTATTTTTAGAACATGATTATTTCTTCACTGCATTCCAGGGAAACAAAAAAGAGGGGAGGGGGTCATCGCAAGAGGAGGAAGTTTAGATTTTGTTCCCTTCAAAGTTAATCATTTTCCCTTTTGCTTTTTTCCACTGCTGATTCATTTGATCTATTTTCATCATCTGTTATATTACTTGACAGGACCTGGCTTTTGTCTATGGCGTCCATGTCCACAGGGTACATGCAACATTCTTTAAATCCATGTTTGACTCTGGCCTGTGAACAAATCTTGTCATTGGCAGTGCTGGAAAGAGCGATAGTGATGATTAGAATGTATAACTACGTATGATTGCTATGTTTGACAGAGATCTACATGATTATGTTTTTTGGCAATATAGATTCATTCCAATGATTGATTTTTAATTCAATTCTCCTTTTACATATCACAGCTCATCCGGTACGCTAGAGCATGTACTGATATTTTGGATTTTCACAGTAGAAATTTACAAATTACCAAAAACATTTTAGGTCAAGGTTTCCGCTTTCATAACTTTCTGGAAATTTTACAAAAAATTACAGTCAACTTCTTTTTAAATTCGCATCTATACATGCAACAGAGTACATTACTATGGGTATTACACAACCTGTCTTTTATGGTGATATGATAAACAAAATAAAAAGGATCAAAAGTAGGCAGCATAACCATCGAAAATGCGTCAGAATCATCAAACGCCTTTTATACCGTAGATATGATCCAAATGTCACCAGACAGACACTAGGCTTGGTACTTGACCAATCTACAGTCTTGTACAAGCGCATCCTTGAGACTTGCACTCTGACTGACTGTGACGACGGGACTCCATGACGGGCCCTGTCCAAACCTCTTTAGAGAAGACAGGGCCCCGACCACCTGTCCTCTCTGAATGTCAGTCGGACTCCTCGGGTGATAACATACATGAGCTCGCTACAGCCGGCAGAGCATATCCATTTACATATTCATCTGTGTTTCTGGGGCCTCTACGTTTCGCGGTCTTGTTTGTGTGATGTCATCTTACAGTGAGGAGGTTGTTTTACACCACAATTGTACCTCTGGGTAAGTGAGAGGGTAATGCGCACGTAATCCAGGATAACTCAAATGGCGTGACAAATGGCCGTCCAAAGTCAGCACCGGTTGCCCATTGGTCTCGTCGGTAGTCTTTCGTGTTTGATGTTTACATGTCGTGTGTCTCTTTTCCGTCTCGTGCTGTACTCGTCTTTTGTGTTTTTTTCATCGGGTGTTTTGCTGTTGATGCTGCAACGGGGTATTGTTGGAGATCTCCTCCCTTCTGGACGTAAAAGTTTCTTGGAAATTTGTAAATTTCTACTGTGAAAATCCAAAATATTACTACATGCTCTAGATTACTGGATTGCTTTTCGTAAGATACATTGATTCCATGAACCTCATCTAACTTACACTATTTGTAGGTCGCTTCTTAACCTCGTGAATATGCGGTATTTTATAAATCAATTTATTATCCCGATTGGAACAGTTTTCAACGTCAAACTGAGATGTGCCAGATTTTCTTCTTCGCCGTCCTACCTACTGTAGACCTCACATTTTGTACCAACACCCTGTAATTAGTTTTACACCTTTCCCATTTGCTCCGTTTTGCTTAACGACAATTTTTTCTAGCTCCAACATTCTTTTACCTATTCATGCCTCTAGAGTAAATGACTTTCTGCCATTTAAACACATCTTCCCATTGTGTTGAAGTTAGGCCAGCATGCTTTTTTCGTCTCTCGCTTTTCCTGTGATGACATTCTGGGCCCGATGTTGTGGCATAGATCATCCCCTCGCACAGGTCATCTTCCCGCACAGATCATCCCCCGGATTAACTGGCCTAGTATAGAGCATCCCCCTCGTAAAGGGGATATTCTATCCGCACGGTTTATCCCCTTTGGAGTTACAGCATATAACATCCCCCGGGGGGATAAAGTGGCCCGGGTCCAACTTCCCCCCTGTCTAATTCGATTTTTATTCCGGATTTTTCCGGTCTCACTCCCATATCGGGAGTTCGCTTCTTTTCATAGGGTGGAGCTTTTTGTTTGTTTGCTTTGGTTCCTGTTTTATACTGATTTTTGTATGCCTTCGGTTTTTGATTTTCTGAATTATCGATTTTGTGCTGTATACGGGGATATGGTCATTATCCATATTTGTCATTTCATTCTGAAACGGAAACTTCAAACCATAACCTGCCCAAGTCTTATCATGAAATATGAATGACAAATATGGATAATGACCATATCCCTGTCTACAGTACAAAATCGATAATTCAGAAACCGAAGGCATACAAAATCAGGATAAAACAGGAACCAAAGCAAACAAAAACAAAAACCTCCACCATATGAAAAGAAGCGAACTCCCGATATGAGAGTGAGACCAGGTGCCCAGGAAGAGTAAGCATCTCCTGCTTGCATGCAACACCCGTCGCTTCAGTTTGGTAGAACTGTCACATCCGGTTACTTCCATTTTGGAAGATATAGAGTACAATCTTTGGTTGGGTGGTTCAAATGGTCCATGACAGAATATCATCCACCATTCTGGACAGTGGGACATCATAGTGTATGACGAGTTCCCCATATCGACCGTAGAACTTCCTCAGTGACGATGTTAGTCGGTCACAAACAAAATTTCTCAAAAGTTATCAAAATTTCTTGAAATTTCTAAAAAGTGGGTCCTGTAGCATCATATCCCACCCATCCTGCTACGTCTTTCGGTACCCTTTTTCGACATAGTAACTTTCATACTTTTTGGCATATTACATTGTTTAGATTTAGGATTTAGGATCACTGATGAGGGTTGAGTACCCGAAACGTGCATGTCTGGTCCACGTTGCCAATTTATTTGTTCTTAAATGATGCTATTCAATTTGAAGACGTTTACACATATCCCTGACTGAGAAGCTTATCTGAAAGACGCCTAGCTCTCAGAACAAAATCCGTATATTTGGTACTTGCTCTGGCATAGCGTATCAACTGAGATATGAACACGCCATAAGCAGGCGATGAAGGGATGTTGCTACTCATGCTACTTGTTTAATTTGTGCTCTATTGTGAGTGCTGTTGAGATTATCGTCAGGATCTTCTTTAACTCATTTGTGTCACACTTATGCCCTTTGCCGTGTGGAGCTCGTAAAAAAGTTCCCCGCGAGGGGTTTGACAGTAAGTGTTTTGAATATACTTCCCTGACATTGTCGCCATAGCGCTTTCTATATAGACATAACGTCAGACAGTGCATGAATTTTATATATTTTTATTCCCATGCTTCATAAACATCGACGGCGGGTGCGGCTAGCCAACAGGGGATGCTTACTCCTCCCGGGCACCTGGTCCCACCTCTAGCTTGCTAGGGGTTCGTCGATGTTTAATTTGTGCTCTATTGTGAGTGCTGTTGAGATTATCGTCAGGATCTTCTTTAACTCAGAAAAGGAAAGTTCGTAATGCTGAAATTGAAGTCGTCACGTTTGTCATAGAGTGAGGTGTTCATGTGACCATCAGTGTCGTAGGACAACATTATGTCCAAATAGGATGCTGAATTATTTGTCTCTGTAGTTTCTTTGACTTCAAGCTCCGAAGGATAGATACTGCTCAGGTAATCCGCGAATTTTGGATTATTGATGGACAACACATCGTCTATGTATCTGTAAGTGAAGTTGAGGTCAGAAGCTAAGTATCTTTTCCCTTCAGAGACCAAAGATTGAATGAATTCAGCTTCGTACGAGTAAAGGAAAATGTCGGCAAGGAGTGGGGCACAATTGGTCCCCATTGGAATTCCGACAATTTGCTGGAAGACCTTTCCTCCAAACACCACAAAAATGTTGTCGATCAGAAAGTTTAACATCTGAATAATGTCTGTTTCAGTGTACTTATTTTCAGAATCTGACTTTTCTTTTACAAAGTAGGTTTTGTCATAGTTAACAACAATAAATTTGTATTTGCGATTACCGTTCTTACTTGTAAACGCATTACTTATTATTTTTGCGTGTCTTTCTTTCAATTTAGAATGCGGAATTGTAGTGTAAAGTGTCGAAAAATCAAAGGCTTTGATCGAATGGACTCTACTAAAATGAGTGGATTTCAGATGTTCTAAAAGTTCCTTCGAATTCTTTAAAATCCACATCTGGTTGATACCACTGCGAGAATATACTGTCGAACAACATTTTTGTAGCCCAGATTTGATTTCAGATAAAACTTTGGTGAGTAAAATCGATACAGATTTGGTAGAACATTTTGAGGAACCAGCGATGAAACGTTGTTTGTACGGATTCTTATGCATTTTAGGTATGCAGTATAAGTATGGTAAATCAAAATCTAAATTGGTAGTGTCGAAGCCAAAGGAAGCAAGAGCTGATTTGTGGTTATCTATTATTTCAGAGGCAGAAAGGTTTGTTGGGGTGTAAGTGGGATTTCCAGGTGTCGAATTTAAACCCAACTCTTTAACTAGACTGTCGAAATAGTACTTTTTGCAAGTAAATGTGTAATTATTTGAGGCTTTGTCCGCTGGTGTGATGACATAATGTTCTTGGAGGTAGGTAAGTTCTGTGATAACATCAGGGTCTTTAAATATAGACACGAATCTGGTGTTCACAGTTGATTTTAATCGGTTAATTCTAGATAAAAGTAACCCTCTGATTGATTTTATCCATTCGGAAAGGGTGTCGAGCTGTACATCCTCTTTCTTTGCCCAACGTCTTGCATATTCCTCACAAGAGTCCATGATAATTTTGACATTTTGGTTCCATGTAAAGGACATACTTTCTCTGTATTTGGGACCCTTTTTTAACAATTATCTCAACTTGTCGTTCTTGACTATACTAAGGTCACCAGTAATAACGTGACCACAAGGAGAGTAGTTGAAATCCGATGAAGAACATTCGCAGGGAAGTGGATGAAGTGAGGGATTACTTAAATCAATACACTGCAGGAATATCCGATACCAATTAAAGCAGCATGTGGTCTATTCTCCAAATTGGTGGAAAATTCTCAAAAACTAAGTTTATTGAACATATTTTTACAGAACAATTTTTGATAAATGGAACTTCTAATTATGTTATTCAAATCAGAGATCACGTTTATGAAATCGTCAAAATATTGAATTCACCATGCCATTTTAGTTTTCTACTAGAAAGGAGCATCGAGATAGTTTTGTCTAGGATTTCATCAGTTCGAATAGATGTACCTGACTTCTTACTGGAACTCTTTTGGGCAATGATCGATGAACTTAAGGAGTATGAACCCACAGATTTATATATTCCAATGTAAACGTCTTCAAATTGAATAAAAGGTTGTTTTTACATGTCTATACAATTTCCAAAAAAGACATGACCTAAGTTCAATATGTTCGGAGATAGATAGATTCTCTGTTGCCTCCGATACAGAATACAAAAAAAAACATGGACGAGGAGTTAAAGGATCTTAGAAACAAGACTTATCCAAAACTCGCGACAAAAGACAAGAAAAGGTCAATAAGATTAAAAGGTAAACCTTATGAAATGCAACCAAATAAGTTGATCTGGAGGAACAGAGGTAGAGAGACCCGAGAGGTTGTGATTTCGCGTAGGGAAAGAGTGAATATTCTACACAAATGTCACGATAAAACTTCATTTTGGAAAAAAAAGACTGTGGAAAATATCGGAGAGATATAACTGGAAAAACCTGAGTGGAGATGTTGAAGAGTATGTAAAATCTTGCGTAAAATGTTAGGAGAGAGAAAAAAATGGAGCTGCATCCTATACCTGTTATCAAACCTTGGCATCATATTGACATGGACCTTATTTCGATACCTACGTCTTCTTCAGGAAACTTATATATTCACCATCAAGGACTATTTCACAAAATGGCCGGAAGCAGTGGCATTGAAGAACAAAAGATCGGAAACAATAGCACAAGAGCTCCTTCAAATATGCTTACGTATGGTATTCCCAAGCATATACTCGAGCGATCAGGGAAGAGAATTCGTCAATGTGGTATTAGCTGACCTAATATCTCAATTTTCAGGATTTCAAAGGATATCAAGCGCATACCACCCCCAGACAAATGGTTTGGTCGAGAAATTTAACCAAACTTTACAAGAGTCCTTAGTGAAAATTAGTAATGGAAAATATGAATGATTGGGAAAAACACATCAATACCGTGTTATTTGCGTATAGATCAACAAAGGTATGTGTATGCATATGGAACACCAAAACGATATGATAACTAATTCTTTTTAGATTTCTCAGTCTAAGAAAAAAAAAACGCTCATTATTCTTACTTGAATCCAACTGCAAAGCTGCTACATTAATTAGCTCTATCAAATTATCGAAAAAAAAACCCCTTCAATTCATGAAATACATCATAAAAATAAGTTAAATATACATGTACATGTATATTGAATTTATTTATTACATCTATGCAACAATGTAAACGTCTTCAAATTGAATAGCATCATTTAAGAACAAATAAATTGGCAACGTGGACCAGACATGCACGTTTCGGGTACTTAACCCTCATCAGTGATCCTAAATCCTAAATCTAAACAATGTAATATGCCAAAAAGTATGAAAGTTACTATGTCGAAAAAGGGTACCGAAAGACGTAGCAGGATGGGTGGGATATGATGCTACAGGACCCACTTTTTAGAAATTTCAAGAAATTTTGATAACAGAAATTTAGATTGCGTTGAAGAAACGATCAACCGAAATTGATCGAACTTGGCTACATGTGCCCTCGGGGACTCCTGGTCCACCAGCAGTGACACTCACCAAGTGGTATAAATGTAAACGTCTTCAAATTGAATAGCATCATTTAAGAACAAATAAATTGGACTCATTAGCGCGTGACGATATCGAATTGATATGCTATCTAAACCACTATATGTAACGTGCGACTGTGATATAACATTTTTTACGGTAATCGCGACTATTTTCTTCTGGTTTTTGATGGATTATCGGTAATTTAGAGTGTTTCTAGAGTTTTCTCCCCGTTTTAGTTCCTTTATAAGAAATAAGTATCAATATGTGTTTATAATATTAACATCTATAACTCCAAAGCATAAAAGATAAGTAAGCAGTGTATTTTTGCCAGATTTTCCTCTTTATTCCTTTTTGACATTTTTAAACGTTAATCGAACAAATCTTCGATGCTTCAGTCATGTGTATGTTAGGTTTGATAGGATAAAAGAAACATAATAGTTTGAATGTCGTTTGGGTATGCTTTCTGCTAGAAAAATACAAATAACATACATTCAGGCGACACTTTTTTACGGTAATGGCGACACTTTTTTACGGGTATAGCGACTGTTTTCTGTGGTGAGAGAACTGAACCTGCGATTATTTTTTACGGTAACTAGATATTTGTTATACAGGCGAAATATAATTTATCCGACGGAGATCTCATTGGAAGGACAGTTACTTCTGACATGTCCCTATGCACTTTTAAAAACAGTAAAAAATATAAAACATCATACTGCTACAAGGGCATAAAACAAAGGGATAAATTATCTACATAATGATAAGTTGTGTTGTTATACAGATAACCTGCATGGAATCCAAGTTTGAAAATAGAATAATACGAAACCAATTGTCATGAAGAGATGAAATTAACCATCTATATATAAAAGAAAACATGCTCCTGTATCATACCCTTGTCTGTTAGACTTGAGTGTTAATGATATCGTTTTTATAATGCGCATGATATACTAGTGATTTAAGGTTTTCATATTAGCTGCTCGGTAATTTGAAATCAACAAAAACGTATTGCACAATGATAAAAGGTGTGGGAACAGGTTAATTTTCTTGGGGAAGGAAAATGAAAGTCCCGGTTTCGCATAAAAATGACGGAAATGTACAACTATGCTGTAAAATGTGATTTTTACTTAATATTTCATAATACGAAAACAGCCCGAACCGATCCCCGACCGACTACGATTGAACAACGATTTCTACCGACATTACTACAACGTGCGTTGCAAATTCATTTACATTTGTAGATATACGATTCTTTTTAAGTACCAGTAATATTTGCTCAAGTCAGGGCTAAGTCGAGCGGATCGTCTTCATCTGTCGTATATATGCCATTGGACAGTAGTTATGCTGTTATGCCACAGGACAGTAGACAGTAGTAGGGATGCTTACTCCTCCCGGGCACCTGGTCTCACCTTTAGCTTGCTAGGGGTCCGTCGATGTTTAATTTTGTGCTCTATTGTGAGTGCTGTTGAGATAATCGTCAGGATCTTCTTTAACTCATTTGTGTCACACTTATGCCCTTTGCCGTGTGGAGCTCGTAAAAAAGTTCCCTGCGAGGGGTTTGTCAGTAAGTGTTTTGAATATATTTCTCTGATATTGTCGCAATAGCACTTTCTATATAGACATAACGTCAGACGGTGCATCAATTTTATAATTTACATTTCCGTGCTTAAACATCGACGGCGGATGCGGCTAGCCCACAGGGGATGCTTACTCCTCCCGGGAACCTGGTCCCAACTCTAGCTGGCTAGGGGTCCGTCGATGCTAAATTTTGTGCTCTATTGTGAGTGCTGTTGAGATTATCGTCAGGATCTTCTTTAACTCATTAGATCGGTGTCAATAGAGAAGGTGGGGGCGACTCAGGGCTTAGTCTTGGTGAGTCGGGCCTTAGTCGGGGTGAATGATTTTCTGAATTATCGATTTTGTGCTGTTTAGAGGAATATAGTCATTTTCCATATTTGTCACCCTCAGTCATCATCAGTCGCGAAGAAGGTCTGTTCCCGATTATCCCCGACTGAAGTACGATTTACGTCGACGTAGTCCTGACCTTGCTGCAACCTAGCCCCGACCTTAAGAAATAAGTCGGGACTGAGCTCCGACAAAGCACATGTATACATTTGTCGGGGTGTCTCCCCGACCTTCCCGACTTAGCTTTGACCCACTTCGACTCGCCCTGACAAAGCTACGACTCGCCCGACAGAGCCCCGATTCACAGCGACTTTACAAGTCGGGCACTTTGTGACTGGGGATTAATACTTTTTAGGGCTCAACCCTGACTCATTTAAGTCGGAGTAAGGTCGGATCTAAGCAAGGGTAAATCGTAGCTCAGTTGAGGCTCATCGGGAACAGACCTTCGCGACTGAGCTACGAATCACCCCGACTTAGCCCCGATTCACCAAGACTAAGCCCCGACTTTACCATGGGTCGCTTGGACCTTCCCGATTGACGCCGACATAGCTGATGAAGACAGATCTACGATCTGCCCGACTAAGCCTTGACTTGAGCAAGTATTTCATTATGTCTAGTAGTTGACCAGTTCAATTTCACCATGCCATTAAAAAGAGAAAGGAGCTCCAAAACAGGTTCCAAAAAGACAGAATGATTATCGTAAATCAATTTGCAACACAAGTCGTAGTTATGTCGGCGAAAGTCATTGTTTAATCGTGGTAGGTCGTAGTTAAGTCGGTTCTCAGTCTACTCAAGTCGTGGTGAGTCGGGGCAGGTCGTAGCGAAATCGGAAAGGTAGACCTGGGCTAAGTCGACGTGAAGTAGATTGTGGTAGATCGTAGTCAAGTCGTATTGAGATCGGGACAGAGTCGGTGTTACGGTAAATAAGGATATTACAGTGCCAACTTCCCCAGCGTCATCAAAATTTTAAGTCGGGGCTTATCGGGGAGCTAAGTCTGCTGCACAACTGCTTCAATACCTGGATATATTAATAGCATGCGTGTCTCTGCCTATCAACGTATCTCATATTCGTATACGATGTATTTCAAGTGCTTAATAAAAAAGTTTACACGTTTTATGGACGATATTATATGAACAGAAAGTAATATATTACCTTAAAAAACAGTCGCCTATACCGTAAAAAACTATCGCGATTACAATAGAAAAGTGTCGCCTTATACGGTTCTTTACCGTTAAAAAGTGTCGCAACACTGGACAAGTAAACTTATTCTTAAGAAGACTTATAGAGGAAATAAATAGTTTTATATATTTTATTATGGTATATTTCTTACATGAAAACGTATCTTTGACTGATAATCAGTATTTTCATTTTGATACTGAATTTTGGGGACATAAACACTAAACATCGCTAAAAATTTATGTTTCTGGCGGTTTTTGTCGTCAGAAACGCGATTTAAATTGCTTAATTTCCCAAATATGTAAGCATTTGATAGTCATTACAGAAAATTCGAAATTATTTCCGAAATAAACACAGTGCATGAATTCTATATATTTTCATTTCCATGCTTCATAAACATCGACGGCGGGTGCGGCTAGCCAACAGGGGATGCTTACTCCTCCCGGGCACCTGGTCCCACCTATAGCTTGCTAGGGGTCCGTCGATGTTTAATTTTGTGCTCTATTGTGAGTGCTGTTGAGATTATCGTCAGGATCTTCTTTAACTCATTTAAAAAAGGTCGGAATCTGTATTTTATCACCCGATTTCTCAATAAAATGAAAGATCTACCGTAAAATAAATGTCGCAATTACCGTAGAAAATGAATTCCCGCAGTCGCACGTTACATAGAGTGTAAACGCTTTGAAGAATTTCTATGTTTGTTATATACCAAAATCACAAAGCAGACAAGCACAGAAGGAGACGCATATGGGACAAGGAACGTCAACGCACAACACAGAAACATCAAACACAAATGACTACACAGAAACCAACGAGACCAATGGGCAACCGGTGCCGACTTAGGACGGCCATCTGCCACGGAAATAGCAGAAAGTGTGGTTATCCTGAATTACGTGCGCACAACCCTCCCACTTTTCCGATTACCCAGAGGTCTCGAAGAACGTACAATTGTGGTGTAAAACACAAACAAGACATCAAAACGCAGGGGCCCAAACAACACAGATGAATATGTAAATGGATAGTCTTTTTATCATTCGAATATAATCATAAAGGTTTTCTGACACTACACAATACTGTAAACGTGGTTGTTTTCGCGGAGGGGGGATTTCGCGATTATAACATCAAGACGTTTTGCATGGGGGAAATTTTCGCGAAAAAAATGTATTTCTCATTGTAAGAATGCAACGGGAATATTTACGTACGTTCAAAACAAGTATAAATATAGAGGTTTGTCATATTTCAATGGATAACATTTACAATAAGAAGTCTCTTAGATTAAGTTGTTTTGCACATTTGTGGTAATATTGCAATGACAAATATGGATAATGACCATAACCCTGTATACAGCACAAAATCGATAATTCAAAAAATCAGAAACCGAAGGCATACAAAATCAGGATAAAACAGGAACAAAAGCAAACACACAAAGAAACCTCCACCATATGAAAAGAAGCGAACTCATGATATGGGAGAGAGACCAGGCGCCCGGGAAGAGTAAACATCTCCTGCTTGCATGCAACACCCGCCGCTTCAATTCGGTAGAATATGTCACATCTGGTTACTTCCAATAGTACTTATCAAATATTCATGGATTTGAGAACATATTCAAGTGATACCCATTCATTTCATAATAACACTATTTCGAGCTTACTGATAGCTAAAAAGAAGGATGAAACAAGATACCGTTAATAAAGATAACTATACATTGTCACATATAAATCAGTAGACTAAATATCTTAACACTTAAATTATCAAAGATTGTATCTATGAGCAAAACTTTTCCCAAGTATGAAAAATAGAAATATTAGTTTATCTTATCAGTTAAAGAAGATCCCCACGATAATCTCAACAGCACACACAATAGAGCACAAAATAAAGCATCGACGAACCCCTAGCAAGCTAGAGGTGGGACCAGGTGCCCGGGAGGAGTAAGCATCCCCTGTTGACTTGCCGCACCCGCCGTCGATGTTAAAGCACGAAAATGTCAACAATATATACAATTCATGCACTATCTGACGTTATGTCTATAATATAGAAAGTGCTATGGTGACAATTTCAGGGAAATATATATTCAAAACGCTTACTGTCAATCAGGTACAAAACAACTATGTATTATATGTATTACATATAGTTTCATAACAAGCAAGTTGTTAACCTACTGGTCATCATTTAACTCACAGTAAAACAGCAAGACTATTTCAAGGCGAGTATTGAAATCTAGATATAAGCTAATCGTTATACTTCAGATTAAACTGATTAATACTTCCTCGATACAAGTTTGGCAACTAAATGATGATAATGAAAGAAAAAACTATTAGTCTGAAAAACCATGCACACAATACAATTATACACAAAATCAACAATAAACTTAGTTTATCTAATCACGTACTAAAGTGAAGTGCTTGAATTATGCATGAATTGAATTTCATAAATCTTCACAACCATGAACACTCATATCCTTGGACCATAATGTAAATAATATAATATAATCAGATAATGACTAGATTAATGGTGATGTGACTAGAGATTCTACTACATGTAGACTTAACGCCAATCTTGACGGTAGAAGCTGTCATACCAGCTATTTCTTCGAATTTTGTCCCAGTTCCAATTGCTTTTCTGTGCATCATTTTATCATGTAAAAGAGTATGGGTTTTCTTAACTTCTCATAAAACAATTCCTTTGCTTTGGTCCCACTTGCTTTTTTAAAAGAATTTAGCAGGAATTTATTGGGGCACTCCTCGTATGTTTTGGTTAGAGATAAGTCATACAGAGCAAATTCGGGATAATGTGCACATTCTTCATTTTCGTTTGCTATGGGAGATTGGTGAAAATAATTCGCGCTGCATACTTTTGAAGTTTGTGTATTCTCAGAAGATTATAAAAAGTTGTATTGCTCCAAATTACAATGCAATAGTCTATCAATGGGAGAATGTATCCATTATAAAATATTTTACGATAGTGAACTGTTAAGTGTAACTTTATTCTTTTAAGAAGAGAAAGTTTGGATGCTATGTTTTTGCAAAGTTCATCTTTGTGGTTATCATAGTCAAGGTGTTGATCAATTTCTACTCCTAGCAGTTTATGATTTTTGATTTTATGACATTTGTAAGATTAATTGAATTCATTGTAAGATTTAGCAAAGAGTTTTAAAGTCTTTGATTGGTACCATGAAGCATACAGTTTGTTTTGTTTTCATTTATTATCATTTTGTTTTCCTCGCATCATTTATATATCATTTCTAGGTCATCTTGCATTTGATCTTCAATTGTTTTACGTACCTAAGAGGATTGATGAATACTTGTATCATCTGCGAACTATGCAATTTGAAAATATTTAACATGTAATGGGAGATCGTTTATGTATATCAAAAATAAAACAGGGCCCTATAACAAATCCTTGTGGTACTCCTGATTTAATTCGATTTATTTCAGACTTGTGACTACCTATACGTACACTTTATTGACGATTTCCTAAGTATGATTTGAACCTAGGGTGTTATGATCAAAGTTATAACATTTTAAAAAGCTTATCGATAAGAATTTCATGGTAAACATGATCAAAGGCTTTACGAAAATCAAGAAATGTTACAACAGTAAGGACACCATTATCGATATTACTTAACCATTCTTCGGTAAGCTGTGTAAGTGTGGATTGGCACGAGTGAAAATTACGGAAACCATATTCAAATGGACAAAGTAAATCGAATTATCTTAGAAAACCATTGAGTTGAATCGCAATATGTTGTTCAAAATTTTTGAGATCATCGAATGAACTGATATTGGCCGATAGCTGCCAGTTTCAGACTTATCGCCATTTTTATGAATTGGGGTGATTTAAGCTATTTTTAGATATCCGGGAAAAATATTTTTTCCGATGCTTACATTAATGTTATGTGATATTTGCCTGCTTATTATTGAGTCTTTGCGGAATACAGAGTTTTGGATGGCGGATTGATGGAAATTTGATTAATGCGGTAACGTTATTTCTCCATCATTTATAATTAAAATTGTCTTTTTATTTTTTTAGATCTATCTCTTTTGTGTCTTGCTTCATTAATTTCTTGGTTTAACCAAAGAGGTTTAAATTGATGTCTTACTCGTTTTGTTTTTAGCGTGTTTGTTTAAAATATCTAGACAATGTGTGTAGAATTCTTGTAAAGCCTCGTTTGGGTTCTCCATATGTTCTACTTTCCACATTTCAGACGTAGCAAGATCATGCAAGAAGCAGTTTTCATCAAAATTTTTAAAGTCTCTGTATTTTATTTCTAATGGTTTTGCCGACGGGAATTTTGTGGTATTTTACGCGTCGCACATATTCGGGAAAGTGATCTGAAATGGCGATATTTTGGACATTATTTTCACAAAGATAATATGGGTTATTGGAGTAGATATGATCTATTAATGTTGAATTTGAACTTGTTATCCTTATGGCGCTTGTTATTCTTTGCTTTAAATAATATTGTTCGAGTTCACTAGTCCAATAAGTTAAAGAAGGTCCTGACGATAATCTCAACAGCACTCACAATAGAGCACCAAATTGAGCATCGACGGACCCCTAGAAAGCTAGATGTGGGACCAGGTGTCCAGCAGGAGTAAGCATCCCCTGTTGGCTAGCTGCACCCGCCGTCGATTTTCATGCACGAAAATAAAAACACTACATAAAACACATGCAGTACACTGTCTGAGGTTATATCTATATAAAAAGTGCTATGGCGACCATGTCAGGGAAAATATTCAGAACACTTACAGTCAAAATCCTCGCGGGGAACTTTTTTACGAGCTCCACACGGCAAAGGCATAAGTGTGACACAAATGAGTTAAAGGTTCCTTGAGATAATCAATATCAAAATCTCCCATTATAATAATTCCATCGTCATTTGCAGAAAATGCTCTTTTAATTTCATCTCTTTTGGACGATGGAGGTCTGTACGCTGAACATATCAAAATTGTTTGGAGTTTGTTTCTAAATGTTACTTCAACCCAAACTAATTCAATGTCTTCTAATTCGAGATCATATCTCCTCTTATATGTTTTAAATTCATTAGATAGATACGAGAAAATGTCATCGCCTTTTCTTTAAGATCACGTCTTCCTATATTAAATCCTTTTATGTTCGGATGCCGACCTACATGACCTTTAAGTATTTTAGTTCGATAAATAAATCTTTGTACAATTTAACTCTCAACAAGAACACACTGTCATGTTGCATTCATTACCAACGATAGATAACGGCTAAAATTTGTTAAATATGTATACTGTAAATTGGTTTTTATTCGTCAGGTACCAATTTTCGTCAGTGCCTCTCTTGACGAAATTACGTACCGACGAATATAAATACTCCTGACAAAATATTGTGTAGAAAGGAAGAGTCAATACGACAGGCAAATGATAAATTATTGAAAAATGAATACGCACGCAAAGTCGCATATTGTACTTCTAGTTACCAAATAATATGTTTTCACAACAATCTAGGTGGTATACATGTCTCTAATAGTTTGTTTACCAATAATTGTTAAACAAACAATGAAAACAAACGCATACGGTCTATACCTGAATGTTAAGTTGGCATTTGAACAGACGAATTAATGTTTAATGGACCCTTAGACGACGAATTTACGTACTGACGAAATGGTCATTTTGAACGAATTGACGAAAATTGGTACTGTCGAAAATAACGCAATTTACAGTAATTTTTATATTCAGAATGACGAATTTTGTCGGCTTCCCGATCCTTGCCCGCTTCCTTGTAGTTTCTGCAATGTCTCATTTTATGCTCTGTTTGTCCACATTCCCAGCATTGGATTTTCCCGTAATGTCTGCAGTTTTTGTTACATGGCCCCTTTCTCCACAGTTGTAGCAAAGATTTGCTGGTCGTTTTTTAGCGTTCTTTAAAACATTCAAGTGATCATTGCAAGCGAAGAGAAGATCAATAAATAAATGTGAAAACTAAGTACATACATACATACCTACGTAGGGACATACCACGCGTATACCAATACATTCGACTAAATCACGAGATAATTTTGAGAAACATGGGTAACTAAACCCAAATTAGCTGTCTAAGTATAATAAACAAAGTTTTAAAAAGAAATATACATGTAAACTTCTCAAACAGACGCCGATATATAGACTAGATATTAAACGTATTTGGCAGCACACAAATAAAACAATAAAAAAAAAAAACAAAATAATCACGAGTTTCGTACCAGCTTTGCCTCTGTAGGACCACTGTGAACTTCGTTGATGAGATTTGGCAAAAGAAACTTCCGTAGCTGCTTGCGGGCAAATTCCTTCGTCCATGCCCAATTCTCTGTGCACATACATCAGCACCAAACTTGACATGCGGTCCTGTCCCATGGTTTCGCAGAAATGCATTTTAAGAAACTTGAGGATAAAAGAAGGGAGAAAAAAAAAGTTTAAATGAGTTAAAGAAGATCCTGACGATAATCTCAACAGCACTCGCAATAGAGTACAAAATTAAGCATCGACGGTCCCCTAGCAAGCTAGAGGTGGGACCAGGTGCCCGGGAGGAGTAAGCATCCCCTGTTGGCTAGCCGCACCCGCCGTCGATGTTTAAGCACGAAAATGAAAACAATATATAAACTTCATGCACTGTCTGACGTTATTTCTATATAGAAAGTGCTATGGCGACAATGTCAGGGAAATATATTCAAAACACTTACCGTCAAACCCCTCGCGGGGAACTTTTTTACGAGCTCCACACGGCAAAGGGCATAAGTGTGACACAAATGAGTTAAAGAAGATCCTGACGATAATCTCAACAGCACTCAATAGAGTACAAAATTAAGCATCGACGGACCCCCAGCAAGCTAGAGGTGGGACCAGGTGCCCGGGAGGAGTAAGCATCCCTGTTGGCTAGCCGCACCCGCCGTCGATGTTTAAGCACGAAAATGAAAACAATATATAAACTTCATGCACTGTCTGACGTTATTTCTATATAGAAAGTGCTATGGCGACAATGTCAGGGAAATATATTCAAAACACTTACTGTCAAACCCCTCGCGGGGAACTTTTTTACGAGCTCCACACGGCAAAGGGCATAAGTGTGACACAAATGAGTTAAAGAAAATCCTGACGATAATCTCAACAGCACTCACAATAGAGTACGAAATTAAACATCGACGGACCCCTAGCAAGCTACATCTGGAATGGTGCAGGCCTGGACAAAGCATCTGTTTAGTTGATGTGCAACACACCAGAATGGCAACGCCTGAGGAATCTGTGCCTGAATTCGCGCACCCACTCATTTAGTTTTTCCTAGGATATTCCCTGCTCTATCATAGCACTGCCACATCATTTTTGTTGGGTCTTGGTCCGGCTCCGTCACAAGTTTCATGAGTGCCTCTGAAAGCAGTGCCCCCATTGTACCCTCACTTACATCCAGAAATCCAATAAATTCCTCTCGGATGTTGTTGGAAATGCCCATGAATCTGAGAGTAGCAGACAGCTGATCGTTGTTGGAAACATCTTGCACCTCGTCCGCGAAGAGGGTGAAATATCCCCCTACCGCGTAAATGTCACTCACAATCCTATTTCGGATCTGCTCTCCGATGATACAGATGACTTCACTTTGAACTCTCTTGGACTTATAAGTAGCATTCTTTGGTGCATTTCCAACGTGTTCTTTCAGCTCACTGTCATCGCCATTGATCCGATACTAAAGGAATGCACAAAAGTTTTCTGTGTTGCCATCACCTGCAATCTCGTGTTTTTCATCGTCTCTATGGCCGCACAACGCACAATTTTGCTGATCGCACAACAGAACAGTTTCCACAATCGTCTGTATGACACGCATACTCTTTTCTTTATGACGTTTTAAGTGACTGTCCATCTGGATGTTGACGGGCTCTTGGATTTGTTCCGTAACACATAAGAAGTCATTCGCGATTGCGGCACATAATTGATGGTGCTGGTGACCAGTTGCAGGCTTCTTGTGAGACGGTGCAGTTGAATCTCCAGAGTTGTGTCGTTTATTCTTGAAATGTTCATCGAACCGTTCGGTGACCTTTCCGGTTTACAAATGGTTCACTCACAAGCTGACTCCGATTGTCGTCACTTGAGAAAAGGACACAATAAAGACAGTGCGTTCCATCTTCTGCATGGGAGTTGACAAGTCTATCGTACTGGGCTAACCAACGATGTTGGAAGGTCCTCATATATGCGCCAGCCTTCGTCCTCAGGAAAGTCGAAGACAATTCTGGGACGTACATATTCTTCAGGACTGAAAACTTGACCCCTTCTGACAGGCGCTGACCAACGTATTTGCTGATGTCATGGTTTAATCTTTATGAGTTGAATACGACGGAATAGTTGGTAGTGATATTCTCAGGTTGGCGGCTGTCCTTGCTGCATGGTCTCTTGGCGTTTGGCGTATTGGTGACGTCTTCTGCTTGTCTGAAATGGTAAAAAAACCATTAATATTCTAATCAATTAATTTTTGTTCACTTTGTAAAATGTCTGGCGAAGACCAATTTTGGTTGTGTGTACTGATACCTTGAGATAAAGGCAGGGTACAACCTTTGGTCATGGACAGCATAACAATTTTGCAAGTCGGACTTAATTTGAACAAACGAGCAAAGAGACATGGCTATATTCTTATATTCCCCAAATGATTTTTCGTGTGACCCTGACCTTGTGTCAAGATTAGGACACATCCTTGATTCAAAGACAACAATTGTGAATAATTTACAACTAAAGATAAATTATGTGAGCAAATATTAAAATGTTCTCACATTCCATTCTCGCTGAGCACTTTAACACGTGGAAATTTCGCGCATGACTACTCCGGTAGTTTACCTCCGTCAAAGTTTGAAATCAGAGCGGGAGACGAGTTGTTTACCTTCTTGAAGTGTGTTAAGGGATGTAGAGTAAAACGCCGGGACCACCTCGGGTTACATTATTGACTGACAGAGATTATCTGAACAAATTAAACTGGAATTTTAAAAATAAACCACGTCCACGAGCACCTGTGATGGAGAGCTGTTGGAATCTTATATCTACCCGGGATGACGTCATCCGTCATCCTAGGTACGTATAACGTTTGAGCTTTTCATCGAGCGGCAGTTTTAGCCAATCAGAAAAGGGATTATTGTTGCGCACTCTGGATTTGGTTTCTGAATTTTCTTTTCAGGGAGTACGCGTCCCCAAATTTCCTGTAAGGCCGATTCAGTAGCATATTCAAATAAAATCTAAGTTCATAATAGTATTGGAGGAATGGTGATGTTGACTTCCTTTAATTTCGATGATACTTTTAGATGAAATGACAAGTTTCCGAAAAATCTGAATAATATATATGATTATATATAAATCCAATAGAATTGAGAATATCACATTTTGATAAGTTTTCTTTATTCCGTAAGCGCTTTCGCCTTGCGGCTCTTCAGACAGAATATTGTAGCTAGGTTATTGTCTATTGTGACGTCACGCTATTGTATATTGCGTGACGCTTTGCTTATCATAATATAATGATGCTTGCGTTTACATTATTTTCTGTTAAGGGGTGGTTTAAAAAGTTCAATAAAGTAATCTTCTTTCGCACGACGAAAATTTTCGTCATCGTTTTTCATTTTATAGAAGGGAAATATTTTAAATCTCCCTTTACCGCATTCGTCGAAATGTTTTGAGCACGGGGTGTTCCTGATGGACGGATCCTTAATTTGCTGTTTGTGTACTCGGACTCGATCTATTAATCTACCAGTTTGTCCAATGTAAAAGTCATTGCACGTAGGACATGTTGCTTAGTAGATTAAGTTTTGTGATTTGCAGTTCATGCGGTCATTTGGTCTTAGAGTATGGCCGGATTTTAATATTTTTTCAATATTTTTTTAATATGATTTCATATGTCTAAGCAGTTTAACAGTGTGTTAAAAAGAGTTTTCAAAAGTTTCCCCTTCAGTTCTGTGAAATTTCTCCAGTTTAACTCTCCGCCATGTCTGAATTATGTTGAACAAAAGTCACGAATTTTAACGATTCAATTTTCTTCAGTTTTAATTGAAATGTTCAAAATACAGCAAGAGGACAAAATTCAGTTTCTCATTTGTCAACAACGTTTCCGTACAGAAGGTACTACTTCGAATCAAGCGAAAAACGTCGAACATTCGTTTGCTCTTACGTCAAATGGCGTTCTCCCTCCGCAATGATATTTCAAATGTAAAGAAACTGGCTGAAAAATTGGCAGAAATAACTTAGTTAACACGTAAAATGTAAATATAAGGATTGTTTTTCAGCTTTTGCGCTTTATCGGTGTGTATTGGCAGTAGGGAATGGAAACAAAATTCATGAAAAGCACTTCGTGCTTTACATATTTTGTTTCCATTCCCTACTGCCAATACACACCGATAAAGCGCAAAAGCTGAAAAACAATCCTTAAATAATGTAAACGCAAGCATCATTATATTATGATAAGCAAAGCGTCACGCAATATACAATAGCGTGACGTCACAATAGACAATAACCTAGCTACAATATTCTGTCTGAAGAGCCGCAAGGCGAAAGCGCTTACGGAATAAAGAAAACTGATCAAAATGTGATATTCGAGGAATCATGGAAATAATGCTAAAAGGAGCCGGAATCATTGGTTCCATGAAACTTATCTTACTTACACTCACTGTTGGTCGCTTCTTAACCTCGTGAATATGTGGTAATTCATACATCAATTTATAATCCCGATTTGAACAGTTTTCAACGTCAAACTGAGATAGGCCAAATTTCTTCTTCGCCATTTTACCTATACTGTAGACCTCACAGATTTGTACCAAATATCCTTTAATTGCTTTACACTTTTCCCGTTTATTCCGCTTTGTCCGACCACAATTTGTTTTTAGCTCCAACATTCTTATACCTATCCATGCCTCTAGAGTAAGTGACAGCATTGATTTTCAGTCATTGAAACATATCTCCCTATTGTGTTGAAGTTGGGCTGGCAAGTTTTTTCGTCTCGCTTTTCCTGTGACGACATTCTGGTCTTCTTTATGTGACCAATCGCTGATTCCAAGAAGTAGACGACAAATAACTTTCATGATCCCGATTTATCGTTGAAGAAATAGAGGAGTATGGAGATCTAGTCCTTGACTCTACAGCTTCTTCTTGAGCTGCTTCAATAGACGATTTTCACATTACCGCAGTTGACTTGCATTTTACACATCCTAAGACCCGACATCACAAGATTTGACGTAACCTTTAACTGTGACGTCGTACGGGTATTTGATTTATGAAGTCACAATTAGAAATAACGTCAAAAGTAGGGATCTCGGGTCTTGGCATGTCTAAACTACAAGTCTACCGGTAATATGAAGAAGGTCTATTACATATTCATTTTCAGGCTCGGGTGGAGGATGTGCTACTTCTTTTTGGGATAACACAGCTTTCCCTCTACCTCTTCGTGTTTTCATCAGGATCTTCTTTAACTCATTCATGATAAAAATCTATAGTAGCAAAAACAAGTTTTGAACTGATTAAAGGAACTTTACCTAACATTTACAAGATTCCATCTGATCAACCTAGCAGATTAGACTAGATTACGAATTAAGAGAGTATACGCTACAAACTTTAATAATAGCTAGAATACACGGAGTCTAAACAGAGTACACGCTAAGCTTTTAAAGGGTGCTCTGACAGCAATTTAATGGTCACCCTTATTTTATTATATTAGTTTAAGTGGCATTATAGAAGAAAGTTTTTCATAGTAACGAGAGCGCCATGGTTATACGAAGCAATACATGAAGAATACAGGTACTTAATCCCAACGCCGGAGTTACGCTGCAAAAAACGTACTGAACGCCACATGTACATGCGGAACGCCACGCGTACGTGTTGGTACATGTAGGACGCATCGTCACGTCGCTCATCATTTTGATTAGCCTCGATTTTTTTTTGCTTTTTATGCCGTAACAAATAAAGGGCGATCGAGGTGATCCGAATGGTCGCTGTGATAGTTCTAAGCGCCTGCTACGCCATAGACGCCCTGGCGTTCTGAATTAGACGAAATGCGCGGCCTTCTCGTTTCTCTGACGTAAAGATTTAGGCAAAAATACGCTCAAAGAAAAACCTAAATGCAAATATCGTTTGTGTGGTGATCAGATACTCCAAATCCTAAACACATAAAACAAACTGCGAGGTGCTTTACAATGTTGAATTTAGAGAATGTTTGAGGGACGCACCCCACCCCCTCTTAAATCGTCGAAGTGAAGTATTTGTTGGGCTATAACTTTTATTTTTGTATGGTTTGAAGTTGAATTTTATAAAAAGATATTCGCTGGTTTGCTATCGCTAAGCAATTATAGTTTTATTAAATTTTGCATATCATATATGCTCAATAGGCGGGTTGAAGAAGTAATGGATACCCTTCCATAATCCGAGTTCTCTGACCTTTTATCCCACTTTTCTATACCGATATAAAAAAGTGGGATTAAAGGCCAGTGGACTCGGATTCACCCTTCCACACCTAAATTTAAATCTTGATTGGTCTTTTTATACACCCGTCTTAAATTTAGACGGGATTGGCGATCAAGATAGAGACCAAACCGTTTGAGGTAGGAACTTCAAATTTGTCATGTAGATTGGGTTTAAAGCGAACAAGGTCATGGGTCAAAGGACAATGTCATTTTGGACTGAAAGATATATTGGGGGCGGGGGGCAAATATTTTAAAAATTCATATAAAGGAATTTTCGGTCAAAGTGGTTTTGAGTATTTGTATACGTATTGGAGAAGTCATGATATCTCACATATGTGACGGATTTTTTTTTTCTCATATTTGAGAAATTATTCTGAAAGGGGAGGTGGGATAACATGCTCACATCTGCTAATGCTGTAGATAGAGATCAAACCGTTTGAGCTAAGAACTTCAAATATGCCATGGTGATTGACCTTAACAAATTAAAATGCACTATAGGTTTTCGAGGTCAGGGGAAATGTCAAGGTCATTTTGGGGCTAAAATAGATTTGTTTAGGGAAATATTTCAAAGATTAATTAAAAATCTATTTGTGGTTAAAATGTTTTGAAACTTGTTTTGAATGAGTACTCTGTTTCTTTACGGATATTACACGACATCAACGAATATACTAAGGATCGACCTCACATTTACCGATAAATATTCCCCAGAATACAGCCTGCAGAGTGCCATCTTGTACATTTTTTTCTTTTCGTTTATTTCAAGCAGTAAGGTAAGATAAATCAGAGGAGAAAGCAAATCGCCTTTTCATTGAAGTAAGATTTGCAAACAAAGGAATTGATCAATCAAATCTTGGTCAAATTTTGAATCACAAAACTGTCACAGAGAAGATCCCACCATATTTCAGAAGAAAAGAAACTGCTTGTATTTTCTACAGCTACACACCAACACTTGCATCTAAAATTTACAACTACAAACGATTCCTGCAGTGTATTTATTTAAATAATTCCTCACTACATCAATTGTCAAGTACTCTCCTTGCGGACATGTTGTTACTTGATGCTTACTCCTCCCGGGCACCTGGTCCCACCTCTAGCTTGCTTAGGGGTCCGTCGATGCTCAATTTGGTGCTCTATTGTGAGTGCTATTGAGATTATCGTCAGGATCTTCTTTAACTCATCTGTGACCTTAGAATAGTCAAGAACGACAAGTTGAGAGAATTGTTAAAAAAGGGTCCCAAATACAGAGAAAGGAAATCATTTACATGGAACCAACATTTCAAAATTATCATGGACTCGTGTAAAGAATATGCAAGACGTTGGTTAAAGAAAGAGGATACACAGCTCGACACCCTTTCCGAGTGGATAAAATGCATAAGATGGTTACTTTTATCTAGAATTTACAACTTACAAGCAACTGTGAACAAAATGCATAAGATGGTTACTTTTATCTAGAATTTACAACTTACAAGCAACTGTGAACACCAGATTCGAGCCTATCTTCAAAGATCTTGATGTTATCACAGAGCTGACCTACGTCCAAGAGCATCACGTCATCACATCAGCAGACAAAGCCTCAAACAACTACACATTTACTTAAAAAAAGCACTATTTCGACAGCCTTGTTAAAAAAGTTGAGTTTGAATTCGACACCTTGAAATCCTACCTGCACTCCAATTAACCTTTCTGCCTCGGAAATAATAGATAACCGCAAATCAGCTCTCGCTTCCTTTGGCTTTGACACAAACAATTTAGGTTTAGATTTACCATACCTATATTGCATACCTAAAATGCATAACAATCCGCACAAACAACGTTTCATCGCTGGATCCTCAAAATGTTCAATCAAATCTGTATCGATTTTACTCACCAAAGTTTTTACTGAAATCAAATCTGGACTTCAAAAATATTGTTCGACAGTGTATTCTCGAAACGGGATTAACCAGATGCGGATTTTAACGAATTCAAAGGAACTTTTAGAACATCTGAAATCCACTCTTTTCAATAGAGTCCATTCGATTAAAGCCTTTGTTTTTTTTACACTTTACACAACAATTCCACATAATCTAAATTGAAAGAAAGACTAGAAAAATATCAGTTATGCGTTTACAAGCAAGAACGGCAATCGCAAATATAAATTTATTGTTAATTATGACAAAACTTACCTAAAAACCTTTAAAAAAAAGTCCGATTCTAAAAATAAGTACATTGAAGCAGATATTATTCAGATGTTTTAACTTCTTGATAGATAACATTTTTGTGGTGTTTGGAGGAAAGTTTTCCAACAAATTCCAACGGAATTCCAATGGGAACCAAATGTGCCCCACTCCTTGCCGACATTTTTCCTTTCTCATACGAAGCCGAATTCATTCAATCTTTGGTCCCCAAATGGAACAGATACGTAGCTTCTAACTTTAACTTCATTTAAAGGCGATGTGCTGTCCATCAATAATCCAAAATTCGCGGATTTCCTAAGCATAATCTATCCTTCGGAGTTTGAAGTTCGAGAAACTACAGAGACAAATAATTCAGCATCCTATTTAGACATAATGTTGTCCTACGACACTGATGGTCACATTAACACCTCACTCTATGACAAACGTGGCGACTTCAATTTCAACACCACAAACTTTCCTTTTCTGAGTAGAAACATCCCTTCATCGCCTGCTTAATTATGGCATGATCATATCTCAGTTGATACGCTATGCCAGAGCAAGTACCAAATATACAGATTTTGTTATGAGAGCTGTGCGTCTTTCAGATAAGCTTCTCAGTCAGGGATATGTTTGTGACCGACTAACATCGTCACTGAGGAAGTTCTAAGGTCGATATGGGTAACTCGTCATACACTCTCCAGAACGGTGGATTATATTCCGTCTTAGACCACATGAACCATCCAACCACTACTTCTTGTATCTTCCGAAATGGAAGTAACCGGATATAACAATTCTACCTAATTGAAGCGACCGGTGTTGCATGATAGCAGTAGATGCTGATTCTTCCTGGGCACCTGGTCTCACTCCCATATTGGGAGTTCGCTTCTTTTCGTGTCGTGGAGGTTTTTCTTTGTTTACTTTGGTTCCAGTTTTATCGTGATTACGTGTGCCTTCGGTTTATGATTTTCTGAATTATCGATTTTGTACTGTGCATTGGAATATGGTCATTATCCATATTTGTCTTTTGTATACTTGTACTTTCACATATGCCACGGGTTTACATATCTTTTGTCGCATATTTGAAAAATTATGTGTGAGGGGAGGGGGGTTACATGCTTACATCTATTAATGCTGTAAGGTCTTATAAACAAGATAGAGACCACAATATTTAAGCGAGGAACTTCAAAGCCATGTAAATTGGATGTAGTATGCAAAATATGTCTATTGATTTTCAGGGTCAGGGGTCAAAGGTCGAGGTCAACTGTGGACTTAAAATGGACTATTTGGTGAAAATATCTTAAAGATTTATTAAAAAAAATCTTCTTTGTTTTAGCAAAATATTTTGAAAATTTGCATACTTATAAGAGAACGCATGATCTTTCACATATGTAACAGGTTTTGATATTTTTACTCTCAAATTCGAGAATGTTAAACGTCTTTAAATTGAATAGCATCATTTAAGAGGAGATAAATTTGCAGCATAGACCAGACGAACTATGCGTGGGGGGAGGGTGTTATATGCCCAAATGTGTTAACGCTGCAGGTACAGATAGAGACCAAACAGTTTGAGCAAGGAACTTTAAATGCCTTTTTGTTTTCAAACAATTTGGAAAAATCGATTCTGCCTATTTTTGCGTCAAAGTCAGGGCTCAACGGCCATGCAAGGTCAGTTTGTGGTTTTAAATATAGGATTTTTGGTGAAAATATTTTAAAAATCGATTATATCTCCATTTAAAGAAGAAAGCATATTCTTTCACACATATATTACGGATTTTCACTATGCAATATTATTTAGAAATAAATATCTATATACTTGTATAGGCTGAACTTTGGCTTTTATGTCCTGTATTTTTCGTGATAAATAATTTTATGAAAATTAGGATTTTTCTGTCTTTAATATTTGATTAAATTATGATCGAATATATTAGATTCATATTTTGAAAGTTTTAAAGTAAAGTTGTGACGTCATTTACTCTGGATAACGGAGAATGTAGGAAAACCACTAAATGCTTAGCAATTTTTTTTTTAAATTTACATGGGCGCGAACCCTAAACCAAAATAAAGATTTAGGTTTCGCGCCCTATTTATTTCCATTGGATTGTACCGAAAATTGGCTCCTTTCTTGACATTTTTCATCCTTTTACAAATTTTTTGGTGTTTTTGTAGCCGTATATATTTCAGTGCAATGTTTTAAAATCGAAATGTTTATTTGATATTTCAAACAACTTCTTTGACATTGAATATAATTGAAATCCGATTTTCCAGGTAACCGAACTTCTCTCAACTGCACCAAGCCGTAGAACCTTTTTTTATTTTCAAGGTCAGTGATCAAAGGGCTCAAAGTCAATATACTATTACAGCATTGCGGACGGGATCTGTGTTGTGTGACACTTCCCCACGAAATATCTTCAAAAATATCACCGGCTGGCTTCGCTCATCGAGACATTTCTATCATATGATTAACGATATAGTTTTTCATGGCAATTAATCCGGGCCATTTCCAAGCAAGATTTCAGATGGCTGAAATTACATTTCAGCACTGTCTTCATCATTATAATGGTCATTCACTATGAGGGGGCCCTTGAACCCCCCCCCCCCCCCTACCAGAACGTTGCTCGGACCCACTGGGCTTCTTATCCTGCATCCCGACCCTGCTTTCATATTTTTTTCTCTAAATTTACCTCAACATACATATAACATACGCTAGTTGCGGTCTGTAACAGTTATAGGGGATGAATAGACGTGGGATTGACATACACTAATAGCGAAACAGCGCGGGACAATCGCATGATCTCTGGATTTATCATTGGTAGAAGGAAAAGGACATAACTTTGTGATAATTTCTACTTTCGTTTTGTGTGAGGATTTCCAAAAAAATCCTGTCATCGTCTTCAAGAATTATTAGTGGAAAACAGGTAAAATAGTATTATCAGTATACTGAATATGCTTTGTTAACTTTATCAGAATTTTTTTTATTTACTGGGAAGGGTAATTTCAATGGAAACTGAGGAGCTTCTTTAATTTTTGTCTAGCGCTAGACAAAAATTAAAGAAGCTCCTCAGTTTCCATTGAAATTATGGGAAGGGAAGACTGTTCTAGTTCTAGAACATTTCAAGTTCGAATGACTTGGTGTACATAATTTCTTCCTGGTTCTCCCCCATAGTTGCCCTAAACCACAAGCAACTCCTAAGGTTCACTCTCACGGCACCAAATTAATATGAACTCATGGCAAAGCCATCAAGAGGACGAAGTCAAAACCCTATTATTTGCATTTATTCTGTACATACACAGCTCGCTTCGCTCGCTCGCTAATCAAATAAATCTAACAATATCACTGAGATATCCCAATCATGGCATTAAAGATTTTAAAAAAGCTTGGTCGACGGTCTATTTTATAGATGCATTGACAGATGGACTGATTTTTTTTCAACATCAATGACTAGTGATCATGGTGATGAACCAATTAATTGTCACCACGTGATCGATCGCCAAAAGTCTTCCTGCTATTTTGATTATCCATTTCTATTTAGTGTTACTGAAAGGATGATGTTTGGAGTTTAAATTTGATATATAATATATATATAAATTTGTTGTTTTTCCAAAATGTCTTCTGATGTACATGTATGAATAAGTGTCAATGACTTAAATGTAAATATTTTTCAGCTTCCCATATAATTTTCCTATAAATGCTCCGAAAGTCTAATTAATAGAATATTATCATCAAATAAATTCCGATTTTATGAGAGGAGGGTTTCTCAACCTTGAAACTTATTATCCATATGTAAGCCAGTGAGAAATAATAATTTGTCTTTTTTTTCTTCTTTTGCTTAATAATGTTTACTGATTGACTGTTGATTATATTGATCATTGAGTTATATGTATTATTCATGTCATAACCTCATGGAAATAGAAAAAATAACTTGAATGAATGAATGAATGAATGAATGAATGAATGAATGAATGAATAGGTTAAAGACCATTACATTAATCCTTGATTAAAAACCAAAAAGTACTGTCCTTTCAAAAATTCATGGGGAACACAGTTTTTTGAAACTATGATGTTTGTTGCTTGGTCATGAGTGTCTGAAAAATACACCAGAGTGTCAGTGGCCTTTGCATTAAATTATCATGAGGAAGCAGTTGTAACCCCGGTCGAGGGAGGAGGGGGGGGGTTCCAGTGCAAAAAAGTAATAGACCAGCTTGAAATATCTCGCCAAAGAAGAAAAACAAAATTTATCAACAAAGTATTGTTGAAGTAGGTTGCTGGTTCCTGACCCCCCCCCCCCTCGATCCCTTCCAAAATAATGATGAAAATAATATATATCCACCTGAAATTTATAATTATACTAATGTTTTTAATCAATATTTCGAGATAAAGATATGTACATGTACATAATAGAGCCAGAAAAAATTTCATTAAAACCATCTCATATTAGTGTAGCAGAACAGGTCTATGTAATCAATAATAATCTATTTTTATCCTTACTTTTTACCTATACGCTATTTATAGATACATAGATAAGAACGGTTATCTTTAGCCAATTAGATTAATCGTTATATCCCACAGTTCGGTAACTACCATGTGATCGAGCAGTATATAAAGCGAGCGTTCAGCGAACTCAATGCAGTGTTCTGCCAGACTTTCTGGCTTGTAAAGCCTCTACAGTCGGCTCCCGACTTGAAATAAGTAATTGAACACTTAGTTTCTTTTGATTAGTTTTGGTTTGATTTGATTTCTGACATAAGTATTTTTGCAAGTTATTTTGTATACGATTTATCTGGTGATTTGAAGCTATTTTGAATTTGAAAAGGAATTAAATTAGATTGTACTTGGTTTGAATAGATAAGCTTTGGTATATTTGATTTCACGACGACTTTTGTTTTTGTTTATTGGTTTTGTTTAATAAAGAAGATACTTGGTAATAAATATAGAAAATTATATTTGTTTTGTCTGATTTGCACGCACCACCACTCGTCCACTACTACATTGGCGTCGCCGGTAGGATAGTTGCACGATTCGGTAGGACAGTTGTTCGATTTCGGTAGGATATTTGTTGGATTTTTGTAGTAAAGTTACAAGAGTGTATTTGGAATTTAGGTATTGATTGGTTCGATTGATTTAATAGATTTTCTATAAATCTATTTCGTTGGATACAATTTATTTTCGGAGTTTGATTTTCTTGACTTTGGTTTGAGATTTTGTCATTTATTTTGGTTGTTGTCTTTTTAGGAATAGTTTATTCGAGTTTCTTAGCAGTACGGCTCATTTGTCTTTTAGAGACAGTGATTGGTTAATTGTATTTAGTTTTGAACTTAATTTTTGGTATTGACATTTTGGAACTTCGTCTCTGTAAACGAGTACTGTCAATGTTTATGATGACAGTTAGTGTTACCGGACTAAGTTATAGTCCGATTGCAGAGGTCTGTTTTGACCACGAGATGACCGGACCCAGTTACCGGATTGATGTGACCCATATGTGACGTGCTCCAGACGTAATGGGACCCTGACGTTGGCGAATTCCGATGACTATTTTTCGTAAACACGTCCAATGAGGACCGAAGATGTACCCTTCGAATCAACATACTTCCGTTTCCAGTGAATGATCCTGTCGCCATGAAGATTACTCAACCTACATGAACATCTTTCGTGTCCGTAAGTGTAGCAGTGATGAACATTCGAACATTCGCGTCCGTTACAGTGTGAAATAATGAACTTTTTCGCGTCCGAATTGTCTAGTCCTTCCACAGTGCTATATTAACTACTGACATTAGCTTTCTTGTCTTTTTCAGGAAATGACTTTTTCGTTTATATGACTTGTTTTATGATTTTGTTTATTATATTTTTCTTGTTTATCACATGGCATGCTCATTTTCACTTGCTGCAATTTAAACTTCAATCAATATCTGTTCCTATAACTACATGTGTTTCAGTTTCAGATACAAACGTTTTGACACTTTATCTTGTACATGAAGTATGTCCGATTATCTTTGATATTGTTTTGTATAGAATGCTTGAGAGTTTGATTCTTTAGTTGTAGGAATGATACACCATAAAAAGTCGATATGTACTACGTTTTCCAATCATATAATTTGTTTATTTGTCATGAAGAGTGTCACTTTGATTGTTAAGAAATGTAAACATTTTCTTTATAAGGGGGGAGGAATGTAGCAGAACAGGTCTATGTACTCAATAATAATCTATTTTTATCCTTACTTTTTACCTATACGCTATTTATAGATACATAGATAAGAACGGTTATCTTTAGCCAATTAGATTAATCGTTATATCCCACAGTTCGGTAACTACCATGTGATCGAGCAGTATATAAAGCGAGCGTTCAGCGAACTCAATGCAGTGTTCTGCCAGACTTTCTGGCTTGTAAAGCCTCTACAGTCGGCTCCCGACTTGAAATAAGTAATTGAACACTTAGTTTCTTTTGATTAGTTTTGGTTTGATTTGATTTCTGACATAAGTATTTTTGCAAGTTATTTTGTATACGATTTATCTGGTGATTTGAAGCTATTTTGAATTTGAAAAGGAATTAAATTAGATTGTACTTGGTTTGAATAGATAAGCTTTGGTATATTTGATTTCACGACGACTTTTGTTTTTGTTTATTGGTTTTGTTTAATAAAGAAGATACTTGGTAATAAATATAGAAAATTATATTTGTTTTGTCTGATTTGCACGCACCACCACTCGTCCACTACTACATTAGTAAAATAATAAATCGTGTTCCCCCCCCCTCCCAACCCAACCTCCACATTTCCTCTATAGATCCATGCTTTCCTTTGAAAAAAAAGATTATAGACCCAACAAAAAATATAAAAATTATCAATTTGAACATTATTTTTTTCTGACTTCATTTTTTTATGACTGGCGATTCCCCATTGCTCCCTGTAGATGCACATGTGTACTATATATAGACGACCTAGTACAGGTGTGCAGTGCTGTGCGATTTACAATGTGACGTAGTCAATGACGCAGCATACCAGACGAAATTCGAGGACTGACTGCATGCTGCAGTGCGCTTGTGGGTTTTCACCCTCAACCATTATTAACTGTTTGGGATGTACGATTTCGGGTATTAGTGGATCAGACTTATTCAGAATTAAGGTTGAAGGTTTGATCTACTTTTGTCATTCATCTTCACCATGCAATCTGATGGTGTTTGTGTTGAGTTAGGTTTTCCATCTTGTAATTTCGCTTTAAATCGATTTGTTACGCACTGTGTACCTGTGTAGCACTACGGACTTTGTGTCGATTCAGCAATTGCAATGTCATTATGATCTTACGATGATGAAATATTTCATCTAATGTTTTAATCTCCGTTAAAAGAAGCATTTTCCTCCGGTTTTTCGTTTGGTTGAAGAGCAGTACACAAAACTTCTCGCGCACTTACGTTACACATTACGTCATTCGAATATTTGAATGAAAATTTTTCTTTACAAATAAATAATTCTAGATATATATACTGAAATAAAATTAGTGTGTTCAATCGGTCAATTTTTATGGATAAATTATTTTAATTTCATTTAAAAATGTGTAAATCTCCAAGGAAAATCGCACGTGAGTCCTTCGATACAAGATGGCGACTTCCATAAAACTTTGCAAAATAATCACAATTTTCGAATATTTCTATGCTTATTTCCCTTTTAAAGTATCTGGGAAGATACGGACAACTTCGTAACTTTGTTCTCTTACGACGAAAACCACAAAAGTTCATTTTGATGGGAGGAATCGATCAATATGCGTATATTTCAGCACATTCTAATTTTGACAGACAAAAATCGAGTCCATTAGTGTACAGAGGGAAAATCTATTTATATGCGCGCCAGCGCGCGCGCGAAGCGCGCGTGCGAAAGCGCTATTACGATCAGGTCCTATACGTATACAGAGTTATGTTCCTTTGCTATAGACCCTTTCACATTATCTGCGGTACTAAATTTGAATGCCAGTTCCGGGGGACAACGAATAGATTGCGCATGCTCCAGAGACGTCATTTGATTGTTCTAGCACGTTTAGCGCGGAATCATGTTTCGTTTGTTCCGCGGAAAACATCTTGGAACAATCGAATTACGTCACTGGTGCATGCGCAATCTATTGTTTGTCCCCCGGAACTGGCCTTCAAATTCAGTACCGCAGATAATGTGAAAGGGTCTATAGCCTAAACGTTTCAGTTTGCGGACGCCATTTTGATTCATGGGGAACATAAGAGGAAAAAATTACCAACATTTAAAAATCAAATACTGTAATTATTATTCTAACTCATAAAGATGCTTCACTATACTCGTTAAAATGAAAATTAAATAAAGTTTGTCTTTCATTTTGGAATCATTATCAAAGTCTGCAAAATGTTTGCATGGTTTTTTTATTCTTTTTTTCATCACAGTAGACACGATAGAAAGACTTCAATGATTTCTGGAGCTTATGAGCCGCGACTGCCAAACAATCCAAACATTTGTCGATCAGTAAGAGCTCACATAAAAAAACAAAAGCTTACCATTTACTTCGTCAGTCCGTGTCAATGCAATGTAAACGGAAAGTCGTTGTTACTTCTGATACCAGTAGATTAACATTGTGTATGCAGTGATTACGAATATAAAATCTACTGGTACAGAGAAAGCTTAAAAAGAGGTAAATCCCAACACAACAAATACATGCACATGTTCGGCTGCAGACTCTACAAAAATGCGTCATCAATCACAGGGCCAATGTTAACTTATCAAGAAATAGAAACTAAAACTGAAAGTTGTGTTACTTTCATTTTCCATGCACTTCACATAGTGACTCGGATTTTTACTAACTCGGTGCTTCGAGACCATGTGCATCGATTACTAATTACGTCACAAGAAGTTCCAAGAAAGGTATTTTTAAAAATCACAGGTCAGAGTTCTAAAGAAAGGGGGGGGGGAGGTCAAATTGAGGTAATTTGTACAGGCAAAATCATTAATCATAGGGGGGGGGGGGGGGGCAACTTTCAAACAAGTTACACAGTCATAGGCGGCAAAGGTTTGCAATATAATTCAATGAATAAAAGCCGATAAGTCTGATGATAAGTAGGAGATCGGGGGGGGGGGGGGGGGGGGGTTGGTTACTGGCCACCAAATCTTAGTCTATAATCCTCTAAGCGTATGCATGGACCGGGGGGGAGGGGGGGGAGTTCAGGATAAGCTACCTGGATGACTCATATAGGTATTTCAAATATTTATTGATATCACCAAACATGTTGGCATACATCAAAATAAAAGTAACAAAGTGACCAAGACAAAACAAATTTAAAACTAACTACATGATTATACACGTGGAAAATGGACTAGCAAAGAGTGATCAAAAACTCAATCATATGAATGGGTGCGGCAGGGTGCCAGCATATAACATTGGGTCATTAATTCAGTCTTTACTGAATCTGATATAATCGAAAATTGCATGAGATTTTTTTTTCTAATATATAGTCTGCATTAGAAAGAACCACCATAGTACGTAAAGTTTTCTGTCTTCTTTGCCATGTTTACTGATGGAAATAGGAACAGAAAATTAAGATTGAAGTGTAAATCATATAATCATCATCATCCAAAAGCAGAATACACACTGATAAATTTTGTTAAAAGAGTCGAGGAATAAGACTTGAAGAAACCACTGAAATAACAAATTAAGACCTTTTAGTTTAATCATCCTTTATTTAAAACAATTCAGTGAAAACGGATTGGGCAAAAGTTTTCATAACATGATTAATATATGATGCCCTCTCCTAAGCTTCTTAATGAATCATGTGAATATTTAAGTTTTTGTCAGACAGTCAATCCCTTAATCTGCTTGACTTCAATTCAACAACATACTGAACTGAGCAGGACTCTCAGACTCTGTAAGGAGACATTGAGGCAACAGTAGCTTCAATATTTCGTCCATCTCACACGTTATTTCTATTCGGTTATACCGAATAGAAATAACGTGTGAGATGGGCAAAATATTGAAGCTAAGGCAACAGGTATGGCGGCAGATGTAGAAAACTTGATTTGTCCATGGTGGTCCAGTCGTCAGTCATGTCTTTCCAGCTTATCACTTTGAAAAGAATCATACATAAAAAATTAACCTGGAAAATTCGGATTTTTAGCAAAATCCAGGGGGGGGAGGGGTTCCTCTGTGGGATCTAGCTTGGTTTGAGTGAGTAGGAATGAAATATGCATGGCCAACACTGTTATGTGTTGATGTCTTTGAAAAGTAGTGCATTGATAATTATATAATATATATATACATACTTTACAAAATCACGCAAATTGTAAATGTACAAACTAAAAATATCTATAAGCTCTTTAACAATATTTATTCAAAAAAGCTCATCATGACATTTACACACAAAACACATCTCTTTAGAATGGAAAACATTAAGTGAAAAACCACTTATACTAATTCCTCTCTCACACTTCTTGCATAGTTTACAAATCTGCCACTTACCAGGGGCAGCATATATGTACATCAAGTTGTGGTCTCTTGTATGTACCTTTTTGTGATGTTTCAGTATTGTATACATGTATATAAATTTTTTCTTAAGTTTTTTTTTTCAAGTGATGTTCATTGAATTTGATCAAAGGCGAATGTGTCACTTGAAAAAAAGAAAAAAAAAAAAAAAAACAGTGAACCTGGTTGTTTTTACCTTTTCACGGTGCTGTTTATATTGGAGTCATGTATATATATTTTTTTCTTATTATAATATATATTTTTTTTAAACTATACAATCAATTATAAATTTACTTATCAGCTACAGTAGTATTCATCTAGAATTTATTGTTTAACTTGTAGCTGGCGCGCTTTGATGGCTTTGCTTGACTTCAGTTCAACAACATACTGAACTGAGCAGGACTCTCAGACTCTGTAAGGAGACATTGAGGCAACAGTAGCTTCAATATTTCGTCCATCTCACACGTTATTTCTATTCGGTTATACCGAATAGAAATAACGTGTGAGATGGGCAAAATATTGAAGCTAAGGCAACAGGTATGGCGGCAGATGTAGAAAACTTGATTTGTCCATGGTGGTCCAGTCGTCGGTCATGTGTTTCCAGCTTATCAATTTGAAAAGAATCATACATAAAAAAAATTAACCCGGAAAATTCGGATTTTTAGCAAAATCCAGGGGGGGGGGGGGAGGGGTTCCTCTGTGACTGTGAAAAGATCAGGATCTAGCTAGGTTTGAGTGAGTAGGAATGAAATATGCATGGCCAACACTGTTATGTGTTGATGTCTTTGAAAAGTAGTGCATTGATAATTATATAATATATATATACTTTACAAAATCACGCAAATTGTAAATGTACAAACTAATAATATCTTTAAGCTCTTTAACAATATTTATTCAAAAAAGCTCATCATGACATTTACACACAAAACACATCTCTTTAGATTGGAAAACATTAAGTGAAAAACCACTTATACTAATTCCTCTCTCACACTTCTTGCATAGTTTGCAAATCTGCCATTTACCAGGGGCAGCATACATGTACATCAAGTTGTAGTCTCTTGTATGTACCTTTTTGTGATGTTTCAGTATTGTATATATAAATTTTTTCTTAAGTTTTTTTTTTCAAGTGATGTTCATTGAATTTGATCAAAGGCGAATGTGTCACTTGAAAAAAAGAAAAAAAACAGTGAACGTGGTTGTTTTTACCTTTTCACGGTGCTGTTTATATTGGAGTCATGTATATATATATTTTTCTTATTATAATTTATATTTTTTTAAAACTATACAATCAATTATAAATTTACTTATCAGCTAGTATTCATCTAGAATTTATTGTTTAACTTACTATAGTAGCTGGCGCGCTTTGATGGCTTTGCCATGTTTCATATTAGTAAATTTTACGGACTTTTCTTATCTTATAGAGGACTTCGTCCTCTAATACTGTGACAGGTGGAATGGAAAATGTGGCCGGTCCGGGAATCGAACCCAGAACTTCTGCTTACAGGGCAGATGGTCATACGGACTGAGGTAACCGGGCATGATACCCAAACCGTCACATCTGAATTGAGCATTGAATAAATCTTTTCATATCAAGATTTATTACTATGTTGTTGTAGGGAAAAGACTATGCATTTTTCTAAAAATTAGAAATGTCTGTGAGGCTCACTTCGGAAACTGGATAAACGTGATTTTGATTACTTTATGTTATGCAAAAATTAAAATAAAATCTATATCATTGAATAGATCTCACTTAGTCGTAAATTTTGGTATATGTGATATGGTTGTGGGTTTATACAATCAGATGAAATAAATTTTAGATGGGGTGTTTTCAATGTTAATTAGTCCCCTACCGGCAACGCCGAAGGGGACTCTTAATTTTTAAATTTTAGTGTGACGTCTCCGAATTTAACATTGAGCCTATGGGTCATGTCATGACATTACAGGAAAAAATAGCATTGGAAATGGCTTGTGACGGTTCAGGAGTCGTGCCCGGTTAGCACAGTCGGTAAGAGCGTCTGCCCTGTAAGCAGAAGGTCTCGGGTTCGATTCCCGGACCGGCCACATTTTCCATTCCGCCTGTCACAGTATTTGGTGCCGTGAGAGTGAACCTCATGAGTTGCTTGTGGTTTAGGGCAACTGTGGGGAAGAACCAGGGATTTATTTGTCTTTCTTTGTGAGGTTTCCGGTAAACAACTTTGGGAAACCTCAAAATTTGGCGGGGTGGAGTGTGACGGTTCAGGAATCGTGCCCGGTTAGCTCAGTCGGTAAGAGCGTCTGCCCTGTAAGCAGAAGGTCTCGGGTTCGATTCCCGGACCGGTCACATTTTCCATTCCGCCTGTCACAGGCTCATCTAAAACTCGTTTTGTTTATAAAATTTGGTTGTGTGCACTGACCATAACCATGATAACTTATACCAAAATTTACGACTAAAGGAAGGGGGAAAAAGGGGAGGGAGGGGATATCACGAGGAAGGGGGAGGGAGGGAAGGGGGTGGGAGGGGGGAGAAAGGTAAATTTCCACTTGTAAAGTTCCTTTCCCCTTTAGATGAATTGTTTTGAATACCTGTTGCAGGATGCCATTTTCTGGCAACTTTATAGGTTTTCAAAATATCTATGGTTGCATGGAAAATGGGATTTGGACAGAGAATTTAATTTACCAAAATGATTTTCATTATAATAGCAGAAAGCTAAGTTGATTTAATTGACAATGATCAAATACAGTTGTTGGCTAATTGGTCAATTATTTTAACACTACACAGAAATTCCAATGGGTGATTTTTAAGACATGTCATGTAGAGAATAACAACAAGAGAGCTTTAAGTTTTTTTTTTTGATTGAGTGAATTAAAGATAGACCTTTCTTCCCTGTTTTAGGTGCAGTCTATTTACCATCAAAGTATTGACGAAGGTAATGGCTCAGAAATGTCCAGTTTGTGGAGAAGAGGCTGTAGTGAATGACCATGATGGTGATGTCAAGGTTTGTGTGGAATGTGGGTCAGTAGTGGACGACCTTGTACTGACCAATGACCCCTCCAAAGTTCTTGAAACTTTGACATATGCCCCGTTAGGCACATTGGCGTCCAAAGTCAAGTCCAGTGCAACAGAAAGGGAGTATCGTGGAAGACAACAAGCATTACTGGAGATCAGATCCATATGTACACAAAACCAACTAAGTGCCGAAATGGAGACCGCAGTCAGGGACATGTTCATCAAAATGTACGAAGAGGAGCATGTCAAGCGCAGTCTGGCTGATACTAAAAGATTGTTAGGATCAGCTTGTGTTTATGTTGTGTTACGGCAATTTGATTTCCCTATCACACTGAAAGAGTTCTGCATCAAAAATCGCATACTACTCCATAATGTTTCTTCTCTGTACAAAATGATCATGAAGAAATTAGACATACAGCTACCGAACCAGAGTGTGGCTTCGTTAGCGAGAGGTCTTCTCCAGCAATTCAATTTCAGCAGCTCTGTCATATCTGATGCTCTACAAGTCATTGATATCTGCCGTCAAGCATGGCTGACAACAGGTCATCACCGTGACGGAATAATTTACGTGGCTGGATACTATGCATACGCAATCAGCAAACCTGAGAATATCTCTCTGACTTTCAAAGATTTCTGCAACAGGTACAAACTTAGAGGTCACCATATTATTTTCACAAAAATCAAGAATGTTTTGCATGAATTTACTGACAAACTTCCATGGAGTCAAGGAAGAGGAAAGAAAAACTACATCGTTATGAACCTCCGAGATGTTTTGAAGTACCAGAGGACCCTATACAAAACAGTATTACACACGGAACCTACAGAATCTATGAAATCTGTAGACCAGACTACTTCTAGTGAAAGCAGTGTAGATATAGAACAAAAAATTGTAACTGACGCATCTTCATCAGATACAACTGGCAGCAAGAGAAAATTTGTCATGGCGACGGGATCAAACTCGCTATTACCTCCGAGTTTTGTCAGAGTAAAGGGAGTGTATAAGAACAAAAAACGCAGACGGACGGATGATCTCTATGAGGAGAACGAGGAATGGGATGGAGAAAATCTTACTGAAGAACAGGACAGGAAACTTGATGAATACATCAGAGATCCCAAAGAAATAGAAATATTACAAAAAGTTAACAATTTGAATTAAAAACCATTTGGATCTTCATTAAAAAACTTCATGATAGAATGTTTTTAATTTAAAGTAACTTATTGAAAACTTAGGATGTATATTTAATGATGAAATAAATTATCAGCTCAAGATATCTGACCCATATAAAATTTTTAAAAATGAAATATTTGAACAGAATTGATTCTTACTTCAGAGATTTATTCCATGACTATTTACCGGTATTAATTAGTTTTTCAAGGTCATATGATAGCATTATGAATTAAGTTGAAAAGGATCTTGCATTTGTTAAGTGATTAAATAAATTTACTTGAATTGACTGTTTTGTTTTTTTGTTTTTTTGCTGTGTTTTCTGAAAGAAACCATTTCAAAAATGTCAAGTCAATATATTAGTTTGACAAGGATATCTCTGGTCATATATGATAAGAAAATTACACCTGTGAGATGATACATGTATAACTACAGTAATGATAAATACTTTCAAAGTCATCTTCAAGGTCAGATTGGTAGTGCTGATGAGAAATAATGTATTTGTTAGTGAAGCATTCAGATTTGGGTCAATTTCATATCTTTTAAAAAGGTCAGCTGATTTTCAATGTTCAGTCTTAATTGGCTGGATTACTAAGCAAAGTCCGGAATGATAATGTCTTAGGGTTGTCTGCCTGTCTGTCACTCTGCATCAACAATTTGGTTAAGCTGTTGCGTTTAATCTGTTTGTCTAAGAACTATTATGGGTATTATGTTGGTACCGAGTATGTTCTGAACACAGGTATCGTCCTTCACCTTGAGATTGAGGTTTGACCTTGACCTTAAATGTAATTTACTCCAAGGCTTTATTGTACAAATACGACAATCTATTGTATCAATACTAATTACTATACCAAATATCACACTTCAACCTAGCATAGAGATGGAACATGAGTCAACCTGATTTCATTTATTTACCTTGACCATGAAAAAATAATTTTGATAAATGTAAGAAATTTTATTTATTCATTGAACTTGACCTTAGAATTAAATTTTTAATGTTTTATCAAACCATCCACAAATCTTGGCCATGGAAAGAGAATAAATCCTATTGATTTGAATGACAAGGTCACAGCAGACTGATGAAAAGTCCAGCCAACAACTCGGCAATTATTCATCCCTGAACTGAAGTGACAAGTGATCTTGAATCCAGTATGTTTTATCTTGGTATTAATAGGTGATACACTCAAAGTACATCACAGGTGCAGTGTGTGGAGTTGTAAAACATTCTGTTATGATATAAACACCAAGTTTTATTACCTTGGTATTAGACCTGTTGACCTTAGAATAAGTAGGGCACATCCTTGACTCATTGGAGAAATTTCTGGAAAGTTACATCTTAGTAGATAAATGACGCACACATTAATGACCTTGAAGCCATGTTTAATTATCAAAGTCCTATGACCTTGACCTTTAACCCCAAAATCAAGAGTATTTCCTGACTCACATGAAACAATTCTGGCAAGTTTCATGCCACTAGGTGCAATACACTCAGTTATGAACAGGAAACTATTTTCTGTAAGGGAAAGAACTCTGTATTCCGCAAAGACTCAAAAAGACAATATCATTGAATAGATCTTGCTTAATTTAGTCGTAATTCACTCGGTTATGAACAGGAAACTATTTTAAATCAAAGTAATGTGGCCTTGTCCTTTGATCTTTTTACCCCTAAATCAATAGGGACTGGGAACATTCTTAACAAGTTTCATGTTGATAGGTGCAATACACCCTAAGTTTTTGATCTGGAAATCAATTTCAATAATCAAAGTCCTATGACCTTGACCTTCTGACCCCAAAATTAATAGGGGGGCATCCTTGAACCATGGAGTACACTCCTGGCAAGTGTTATGTTAAAAGATGCGATATACACTCAATTATGATCCGGAAAACAAATTTTCAATAACCAAGGTCCTATAACCATAACCTTTTGTTCCAAAAATCAATAGGGGGAATCCTTGACCCACCGTGAACGCTAATGGCAAGTTTCATGTTGATAGGTTTAATATAAAGTTATAATCCGTAAACCATTTTCAATAATCAAATTCCTATGACCTTGATCTCTGACCTTTTGACCCCAAATCCTTGACTCATGAGGAACATACAATTTATATGTATCTGGCAAGTTTCCTATTGCTTACTGTTATTATCTGGAAACCATTTTCAATACTCAAAGTCCTGTCACCTTGACCTTTGGACCCCAAAATCAATAGGGGCATCCTTGACAATCGGGATGAATAAGTGTATGAAGTTTTATTTAAATTTAGCACTTTACGTATACATATTGGGAGTTATGGTCCAGAAACCAATTGTTAATACTGTCTGCCCATCTTACATCATATTAAGAGCCAAGTATTGCAACTTGGCCACAAATGATGCTTTTAAGGGCTACATCTCTTGTCAACAAAAAATATCATGTGTCTTTGCCATTGACCTTGAGCCTGACCTTCTCAGTCAATAGGAGTGATGTCATTCTCTTGTCATATATATATATATAATGCTTTGTGGCAAGTAAGTGGTTCCTATAGCTAAAGCAATTTGTTAACTGCATCTCGATCTTGATCCGAGAAATACATCAATTTACAATTTTTCAAGGTCATTACTGTGTGTGTCTTTTTCATGGTAAAAGTCTTTTAGATGAAGACCTTAAAATTCAAATGAGTGTAACATAATGAAAAGTTACAACTGCTTCCAAAATTGAAAAAGACATGGCCTGTTACAGGAGATTGCCAGATCTTTAGTAACATGAAAGTATCACAACACAGTTTTGATGAGATAGAAAAGAAAGAGTAAATTTATACTATCACAGCTTTATTTTCTGAATCACAACTTGGAGTTGTCTCACATAAATCATATATCACATTGATCTAAATACCTCATACATAACAATAACCACTCAAAATGATTGCACTTCAAAACTCATGTACAAAATGAGTTTAACTGTTCATAAACTGATTATTTGGGCATTCAAACCAAGTAAAACATAATTGTACACAAAAAACATAACACAATTTACAGACACATTACACACATAGTTTTTGGAATCGACAGACATTCAATTCTTTCTATCAATGGCGTTAGTATCCTTTGTATGATTCAAAGTCTTTATCATTTCCAAATAAAGCCTGTGTTTGTGAAACACGAATGCCCCCGGTGGCATCTTTGTTAGTATGAACACTATTTTCTGTTAAGTACATGTATGTGAGGTCACTGGGTTAAAAGGTCAAAGGTCAAGGTCACGAGCTCATAAATTTTGGTATCAATGGAAAGGTCTTGTCACAAGGAATACACATATGAAATATGAAAGCCCTATCACTTACCATTCAAAAGTTATGCCCAATGTTAAAGTTATTGAAAAGTAGGTCAAAGGTAAAGGTCAAGGTCATGAGGTAAAAAATTTTGGTATTAATGGAAAGGTCTTGTCACAAGGAATACACATGTGAAATATGAAAGCCCTATCACTTCCCATTCAAAAGTTATGCCCAATGTTAAAGTTTTTGAAAAGTAGGTCAAAGGTCAAGGTCAAGGTCACAAGGTCAAAAATTTTGGTATCAATGGAAAGGTCTTGTCACAAGGAATACACATGTGAAATATGAAAGCCCTATCACTTCCCATTCAAAAGTTATGCCCAATGTTAAAGTTTTTGAAAAGTAGGTCAAAGGTCAAGGTCACGAGGTCAAAAATTTTGGTATCAATGGAAAGGTCTTGTGACAAGGAATACACATGTGAAATATGAAAGCCCCATCACTCCCATTCAAAAGTTATGCCCAATGTTAAAGTTTTTGAAAAGTAGGTCAAAGGTCAAGGTCAAGGTCACGAGGTCAAAAATTTTGGTATCAATGGAAAGGTCTTGTCACAAGGAATACACATGTGAAATATGAAAGCCCTATCACTTCCCATTCAAAAGTTATGCCCAATGTTAAAGTTTTTGAAAAGTAGGTCAAAGGTCAAGGTCAAGGTCACGAGGTCAAAAATTTTGGTATCAATGGAAAGGTCTTGTGACAAGGAATACACATGTGAAATATGAAAGCCCTATCACTTCCCATTCAAAAGTTATGCCCAATGTTAAAGTTTTTGAAAAGTAGGTCAAAGGTCAAGGTCAAGGTCACGAGGTCAAGAATTTTGGTATCAATGGAAAGGTCTTGTCACAAGGAATACACATGTGAAATATGAAAGCCCTATCACTTCCCATTCAAAAGTTATGCCCAATGTTAAAGTTTTTGAAAAGTAGGTCAAAGGTCAAGGTCAAGGTCACGAGGTCAAAAATTTTGGTATCAATGGAAAGGTCTTGTCACAAGGAATACACATGTGAAATATGAAAGCCCTATCACTTCCCATTCAAAAGTTATGCCCAATGTTAAAGTTTTTGAAAAGTAGGTCAAAGGTCAAGGTCAAGGTCACGAGGTCAAAAATTTTGGTATCAATGGAAAGGTCTTGTCACAAGGAATACACATGTGAAATATGAAAGCCCTATCACTTCCCATTCAAAAGTTATGCCCAATGTTAAAGTTTTTGAAAGCCCTATCACTTCCCATTCAAAAGTTATGTCCAATGTTAAAGTTTTTCGGACAAACAGACAGACAAACAGACAAACAGATTAACAGACAAACAGACAAACAGACGGACAGGCCAAAAACTATATGCCCCCGAATCTTTGATTCCGGGGGCATAAAAAGTTCATATGATCTACATGTATGTAGTTCTGTATGAAAAGAAGTTCATGCAAATTGTCATTCTATTGAGATGCAAAGTTTTAGGGGTTTTAAACCTCTTAATCATCCTTTCATGTACTTGCCATTTTGAATATGGGACTTTGAAAAAGATACATAACACAATAGTTGCTTTAATAATATGAAAAAACACTTTTTAGATATTGTACTTTACAACCAGTCAACCACCCATTAACATCTGATCAGAAATCAAATGTCTTTAAAGGCTGGGTTTCTAAACCAGGTTGACGTGTCATTAACATGCATACCTGAGTGGCTTAGGCTTTGTAGGCATTACGTAATTGCTTTGATGATAGCGGCGTTCCCTCAATTGATATTCCTAGGGTCATGAGTGCTATGCGCATCAAAGACATAGCAAGTCAGGTAAACTTGATTATGTTAAGGAGATACCCCAATATCATCCGTTTTAAGCTGTCAGTCAATAATTTAGAAGGGGTTTAAGGAATTAAACGGGCCAATCAGATCGTGACAAGAGATGTTAACCCTATAGCGTCAGAGAGGAAATGACAGAAAATTTACCTGTCTTCTTTTATAGTCCCCACCCGGCCTTTAACTATGATCTCAAACTCAGTGCATATAGCTCAAAATTTCATTTCTTTCCTTAAAAACCTTTATCTTAAGTTGAGAAGTGAAAAGACTGGATTAAATTATATCTAGAATTGGATTTTTATAAGAAACAAGAAATTTTAAATTCCATTTTAAACTGAACAAATAATAAATATAAGAAATAATTATAATAAATATTATTCTTAACAATGTACTTTAATAGAATGGTTGTACACTATTGGTGGAAGTGAATATTTAGCATTCAGCATGTGAAAAAGACTCCATATACATTACTCAATACTTTAGGATAACGTGTTCTGTTTAAAGCTACAAAGACATGTTCAAGAGCCATTAATGATAAATCATAGACTCATAAGAATTGATGATAAAACCTCGTTCAATTCACCCATAATTAATATTCATTCCATTTCAACAATCATCAGTCATTTTCTCACCAATCATCCCATAATTAGAGTATGCATGCATATTGATTAAATGGAATGACAATTCTATGAATGTGGTCCCCTTTATTAGTATGACACTGACTGTTCCCACGAACATCTAATGGCTGTCCCCAAAAATTCATAATTTTGTGCAATTCTAAATTCTAGAACTTGGTACAGTAAGTACATGTATAATGTGACACAATTTTTTATTCACCCGTCTTTAGACAGGACGTATTATTACAAGTGAAATGTGATGGCACTGAGATTCGAAACATAAATCATTTCAACTACTACGTGACTAAAAAAATTCTACAAATCTAACTTCCCAAATGATTACTTTTGTTTGCTATTTCATGAATATTGACATAACATATTCAATTATACATGTGATAAATTCAGTCAGATACCGGCATATGATATGTATACTAATCAATTATACATGTAAATGTGCACTGGTCAAGTTAACAATACATTTCAGGTCATCAACCAAGCCTTTTTGAGGGAAAATGAAACTAGAACTGCCCTAAGTGACGAATTATACCCCCCGCGGGACTTTATCTGTACACAGATTCATGTTTGACATAGGAATCTATATATTTATATACAAGGTCAAAGTTCAAGTCAAGGTCACTAGGTCATATGTCTTGGTATCAAAATCTTAAGGTTGTCCTTATCACTGACAACTGGATGGACATATTTATCAACCATGCAAAAAGTATTTGTGGTATTCCATTGAAAAAAACCCCTCAAAAATCAATTTGAAGTATTTAAATTTTGCCTTAATTTCTTGTTTTTCAAATGCAAAAATCACATCTTTTCATGCGTACAAAAAAAGCAACAGACCTTTAATTGTTGAAATTACATTACAAACATGAAACGGCTTTCTATTACACATTGCCCTCATAAATTACACACAATTACCTTTTTTTGCATTCAAGTCAAAGCTAAAGCATATTCACTGTCATAAACCTGCTCAAGGGAAGGTCAACATTAGAGTTTTTTCCTATCATATTGTAATGACTTCAAAAAGAATTTCTTCCTCACATACTGAGTCAATATAGAGTTACATCCCCCTACATTGAGTCACTTTTCGGGATAATTTCTTTCCTGGTATATGAAGTCAACAAAAGAAATTTCCTTCTAATTAGTCAATTATAAATAGGCATTGGATGGCTATCGTCTTGGTTTCTTCTCTCGTAGTTGTAATTGCATCTCTCGATTTTCCTGAGACAGGCGGCTGATCTCGCCTCCTAAAGTGTCTAAGCTCTCCTGAAAGACGTAAAATGGTAGTCACATAAAATGGTAGTCACATAAAATGGTAGTCACATAGAATGGTAGTCAAAGTAAATATGTTATTACATCTATTTGCACTCAAATAATCTTGATGGTGAAGTTTTCAGTATATGTCCCATAAAATCTTGCATTCTGCAGTGATTCTGGAGCTGATTATCAATCAAATGTATATCAGATGACAAAAATCCTGTCTACATAAACTGACTATAATATAAATTTATTCATTGTGAAAATGTTCATGAAAAGTCTTAGAAAAAGTGCAAGGATGCATATGAAACCCTGAAGTTAGGTTAGAGCAATGACTGTATTAAATTTAGTGACTGTCATTTCTACAAGAAAAGTATACTGACTCCCAAAAGAAACGTTACATATAAATAAATTGAAATAAATCTACTTCATTCAAACACACATTTATAAATTTTCTCATGATTCAAATTCAGATCATGAACACAACATTTCATGAAAGAAATGGTCATTTCATCACATGACCATTACGCAATACCTTTGCTAAAAGCAGAGAGTGCGTTATAAAAATCCCAAATTTACGCAATTGTGGTAAATTCGATTCCTTTGGAGGGACACAATGTCTTGATTCCATTTTCTTCAGGTCTCCTACCGACACCGCTCACATTTACACTTTTGTCGGTGCGTTTACGCTACTGTTGAGTGAGCCGTAGAGAGATTGCGTAGATGCGACGTCACATTGGGAAGTGGTGCTTATACATGGTCTTACAGACTGATGATTGATCCCATTATCATGTGACGGCTAACTAAACGCAAAGTAATGATTTGCGTTTCTCGGAATTACGCGGCAACATCAGAATGCCGTAGACATGCTTCTAACATTTCAAGTGTTTGACGTTGCTCTTCTTTGATTCATTTTGACACTTTGTGGGGCGAGAAATTTTGAATTTTTTTGTGATTTTTTGTTTTGTGAGATATTATTCTATCGAAAACGTTCTTCAATTCAACTGGATCAAACCAAGATATCTTCGTACTGCATAGCTCGTGCAAATCATGAAAACGTCAATATTGACGTTCTGGATGAGTGAACAGCTAAAAAAGTGTGTTTATTGAAGTAATTAAAAATACTAAACAATTTTATCATAAAAATCTACATATTTCAAATATTGATTGAAAATTGTTTGGAATACAACCACTTATCGTTTCTTTTGGGAGTCAGTATATTACATAATGTGATGTTTTTGAGCAAGCATAATAGTATTACCTTTAACGTGATGTTTTTGAGTAAGGTATCTTCCAGGACTGCCTGTAATTTACGGTTAATTTCCAGGGAGAGGTCAAGAGTCATAGCACTATCTGTCTGATGGGAACTGTACACAGATCCCATGATGCTGTGTTTCCGTGACAACTGTAGCTAAAAATAGAAATGAAAACATCAATGACGTAGACGTACCGTAGAAAATGTAGAATCATCTCCTTCATACATGAAAGTCCTCGTAATTCGTTCTTTTTGAAATAGAGAGTTACTACCCATTTGTGCAGGTAATTGTGGCGTCATCAAATTCTATGGAAACCATGAAACAGGGTTACATATATAACGTATTCAAAGGAATTTAATGATGTTACAATGCTTTTAAGTCAGATACCTGCACAAATGGAACGTCGTAGGACTGTAAAATCCAAAAGATGGAATTGTATTTTAGTACAATAAGTGGATACCATAGTATGAATTATCTTGTAATACATCATGTACATGATTAAACAAATTTTGTTTTAAATATTTCTGATGCAATGAGCTGTTGTAGCAGAGAATTTATATGGAACTTAAAAGTACACTTAATGACATGCATGCCTTGATCCCTGACAATTCATCTAATTCTACTAGGACTTATAACCAATCATAGACAACATTACATGCCATTGCATCTATACATGTAAATGTAGGTGCTGTACTTTTGCATTACAAGTGCAAAAATTTCCATGCTGCCTGAAAAATGAAAAACAACTCACATTTGTACACAGCATGCAACTAAATGTATTAACAAAATATAACATTGAAAAAATGTTGACTATCCATTCAATAGTAAAACCTAGGAGCCGCCGATCCCAAAGAAAATTTGAAAAGTTTGCAAAAAAACAGACTGTCAAATGAAGACATTTTGTTTATATGAAGAATTGTTGCTTTATATCTTAAATCAATTTAATCTAAAGTTGTTTTAAAACAAAGGTAATCTCCTTCCAAATGTTCTCTTTGGTCGTCATCTTTTGCAACTTTTGTTTTCTGTTTGTTTTTGTTTTTCTCATAATGCATTGTGGTGTTCAAATTGTTGTCACATTGCATGGAATGCTGTATGCAGCTTTTAAATTCAGCAAGTCTTATTTTTGCCCCACTGAGAATTAAAACAAAATCCCTTGATTTTGATATTGGCGATTTACAAATCTTGTTTAACAATCCTTTGATCATCTTTTTTTATTCACCCAGTCTTGAATTCACCCTCTGATTATAGGGCGAAAAGGGAGGAAAAAACAATGTTATGATCGCTGAGCGATATAAGTCCCCTACCGGCAGCATATATTTATGTCCTGCAACTCGGCCTATGAATTACTCTTCAATTAAGCATGAGCTTTAATTAAACTAACTATCTGTGCAGCTCAGTTCTGAGGTTTTATCTGCTTTATCGATTCGAAAAAGAGGCCAAGCGTGACGAAAGTGAACTTGCTTTGTAACTATCAAAGACTAAGCTGAGTATCAAATTTTACCTGAATATCTATTTGTTGCAGAAAAAAAGTCTGGAAAACTGACTCCAGGAAAAATAGGTCAAAATTGGCAAAAGTCAAAGTTGCTCTATAACTATCAAAGACTAAGCTGAGTATCAAATTTTACCTGAATATCTCTATTTGTTGCAGTAAAAAGTCTTGAAAACTGACAAAAACTGAATTTTGCAAGTCATGAAAGGGCATAACTCCTCAAAAAATGGGTCAAGCGTGACAAAATTTCAAACTTGCTCTGTAACTGTCTAAGACCAAGCTGAGTATCAAATTTCATCTGAATATCTCCATCCATTGCAGAAAAAAGTCCGGAAAACTGACAAAAATTGAATTTTCCAAGTCATCAAGGGGCATAACTCCTCGAAAAATAGGTCAAACATAACGAAAGTCAAACTTGCTCTGTAACTATCAAAGACTAAGCTGTGTATCAAATTTCATCTGAATATCTCCATCCATGGCAGAAAAATATCCGGAAAACTTACAAAAACTGAATTTTCCAAGTCATCAAGGAGCATAACTCCTCGAAAAATAGGTCAAGCGTGACGAAATTTGAACTTGCTCTGTAACTATCTAAGACCAAGCTGTGTATCAAATTTCATTTGAATATCTCCATTCGTTGCAGAAACAAATCCGGAAAACTGACAAAAACTGAATTTTCCAAGTCAACAATGGGCAGAACTCCTCGAAAAATAGGTCAAGCGTGACGAAATTTGAACTTGCTCTGTAACTATCCAAGACCAAGCTGTGTATCAAATTTCATCTGAATATCTCCATTCGTTGCAGAAAAAAAGTCCGGAAAACTGATATTCAGACAGACGGACAGACGGAGGGACAGACGGACCGAGAGGAAACTAAGAGTCCCCTTCGGCGTTGCCGGTAGGGGACTAACAAAGGCAAAAGTTTTCCTGACTGCAGTAGATTGCAATGATGCTTTAACATATACCACAGATTTAGTAGGTGGACTACAAGCATGGGAGTGTTACATTTTGTCTAGGGCCATCACCTTGCTTAGTTTATAAGACTAGAGCACCAAAGACGAGTCAAATATTGAAAATATTAAAGAGCACAGTGTGGTAACAAATGTCCCAGTATCAAATGATCCTAAAGATTGAGTCCATTTTTGCAAATTAGAGTAGTAGTAATAGTCTTTAAAGCAAGAAAGAAGTCTAAGATATGCCAAACTGCATGATATACCGTACGTATGGTGACCAAAACCAGAGATTTTTAAAAGAATGAAAATCACATCGCATTGTTTTGTAGGCAGTAAATGTAAATACTATGGATACTGTACATTAACCACCCTCCTCTCAACACTATTGTATTAATAAATTGTCGTCTTGAAATCCTATATCAAACCTCATGCAATAAGACTAGTCTCGGTTATCATTTGAAAGAAATCCGGTAGGACATTTTCGGTTTTTAAAAATACATGTATCAATTTTTTTTAAAATATCTAAGACAATTTTACTCAAAGATGCAAAATCTAGTACTTTCCTCCTTAAAAAATATCCCTATGTCTAATTTCATGAACTTGTTATTGTAACTATATATAATTGATAACAGATATGAATCTTAGATTATTACAGATTTGTGTGCTCTTCTAATTATGGGATTTAGCTTTGGCCCTTACATTCAGAATTGACATATTTGTAAAGCTGGTCTTTGAAATAAGAATTTCCACTTAATTCTTAAAACTTTTCTCCTGACCAAGAGCAACATAAAGTGTATTGCTGTCCTTCAATGCAAATAAACTTAATCAAAAATTTCAATTTACAAAATAAGGTACGATGCTACAGTAGAGTCAATGGCAAGGAAGATGGGTACTTTACCTGGGATGTGTTCCCGGATTTTGGCTGGAGAATAATCAGAATAGAGACATATCAAAGGCAAAGCAGAAGCAGAAATATTGCAGGTACATGTATCACTTGATCATTCCAAAGTAAGCAAGAAAATATTTTGTGTGATAGGGAAAATATGTACATGTATGACACTAAAGACAACTTATCATAAGGTATTCAGAATTTTCCCCCTTAGTTCATTAAAATTCTTCCTTCCACAATAATTTCTTGGAGGGTGATCTAAGAAAAGTCCTTTTTTTTTTTAAATTTTCTTCTGAACACTTCTAGAAACCTTAATTACCAATACTGATGGAATCTAAGTGAAATATTTAAGTTTTTTTTTTATTCAAAGCTTTAAGATCTTAGAAAGGAATTTATTTACCTTAGGTAAATATAAATGAACAAAATAGTGATCAAAACTGCTTATAAAAAAGTATTGATATAAGGCAAACATGCATATCTGAAAATGGAATCTCACTGTAGCAAAAGCATATTGAATGAACATTTCTTTTACATGAGTAGTTCAAAAGTCGGAAGCAAGATCTGTTGTTAAGTAACCATTGTTTCCATCTACATGTAGTAGCAAAGCATAACATCTATCGAAAACTTATAAAAGTATTTTTAAAGTCCATAAGCCCCAACTACTGTTATTTAATTTTTTAACAGCATTCCTCTTCTCATGCACATTTATAGGTTGATATCATTGTACAAAATTTCATTAAAATCCAATGAAGGGTTAAGAGAATGTGTGAAGACAAAATAAAACTAACATACATTTAAAAGTATTCAAATCCAGAGACCCTAAATTCTAATAATTTTGAATAGAATTCTGTTGCAAATGAGTTGCAAAGATAAGATTTCGGGGCAACTGAAGGATGGAAGAATCAAATAATAGATTAAGTAACACAATGTGTCCAAGTAGGGGCAACAACTGTTACAACAAAATCATACTGCAGAAGAATGAATACTTGGAATCTTAATTTCAAAGAGTTTGAAAGTGTTCGTGTGATGAATGATAAGAGATGGAGTTCAATTCCTATACACCCTAAATAAATAGTTTAAGTATCAGTATTGTTTCAAGAGTTTGAATGAAGCATCCTGATTCAAGGAAAATAGACATCACCCAATAAAAACATTTTTCTCAAGCTGATGCAACTGGTACAAAAATTCTCAACTCAACACAAAAGAAACAACTTAAGTGAATAAGCATATTGGTTAATGCTGAAGCAATGTGTGTTAATCTACGAGCCTTCTACATTGATCTGGTATGTAGAAGTTTGACTTCAATACATGTACGTCCAACTTGATCAATAACTCCACGGGAAAACAAAAACCCTTTTCCAACTCATCACATTTTTCATTTCCCTTTTATTTTCTCTGAAAATGTGATGAGCTGGGAAATTGTGACCTTCATCTTTGACCTTAAAAATTAATATCTACCAAAGCGCATATGGTAACATATACTCTTTGATTTTACAATTGCCAATTTTTACATGACTATTGTGTACTATTGTGTACTGAAAAATTTAGAAAAAACGTAGCATAGCTAAAGCAACGTACTTGACTTTTATCTTGCTATCCTTACATACAATTAGAAAGAAAGAGTATCAAAAACATCTTTTTTAGTGACTGACACATAAAGAAAGGAAATGCGATGACAAAAGCTTACACAAGCATTTCTGAAGTAATCTAAAATATACCAGACAGAACTGACTGATAAAATGCAACAAAAGTGCCGAGCTGAATAAGAAAATAAATGAATTAAAGTAAAATACACAATGCAAGCCGAGCAAAAGATAAGTTTTCATGAGAACATGTGTACCTTATTAAAGTCCGCCTCTTCTGGGGTCAGCATCCCAGCTTCCTCTCTCATTGCATAGGTCTGAATGATTCTGGGGAGAAGAATTGTACATTAATGGGTCTCCTGACCAAATGAATTCTCAATGATCATTGCAAACTTTCATTCTACACATAGAAGTGTGCAAGAGTAAGTTTACACATATTTTATTTCCATAAGTAAAATGGGATCCAGCAAAGATTTTACATCACAAATGCCCTCTCTTTGCCTGATTACATTTTACTTACGGAAGTAAAATATGTTTAAACTTACTCTTGCACATTTCTATGACCGAATGAATCCTCAATGATCATTGCAAATTTTCATTCTACACATAGAAATGTATGAGTGTACGTTTAAACATATTTTATTTCTGTAAGTAAAATGGGATCCGGCAAAAATTTTACATTACAAATGCCCTCTCTTTGCCTGATTACATTTTACTTAAGGAAGTAAAATATGTTTAAACTTACTCTTGCACATTTCTATGACCGAATGAATCCTCAATGATCATTGCAAATTTTCATTCTACACATAGAAATGTATGAGTGTACGTTTAAACATATTTTATTTCTGTAAGTAAAATGGGATCCGGCAAAAATTTTACATTACAAATGCCCTCTCTTTGCCTGATTACATTTTACTTACGGAAGTAAAATATGTTTAAACTTACTCTTGCACATTTCTATGACCGAATGAATCCTCAATGATCATTGCAAATTTTCATTCTACACATAGAAATGTATGAGTGTACGTTTAAACATATTTTATTTCTGTAAGTAAAATGGGATCCGGCAAAAATTTTACATTACAAATGCCCTCTCTTTGCCTGATTACATTTTACTTAAGGAAGTAAAATATGTTTAAACTTACTCTTGCACATTTCTATGACCGAATGAATCCTCAATGATCATTGCAAATTTTCATTCTACACATAGAAATGTATGAGTGTACGTTTAAACATATTTTATTTCTGTAAGTAAAATGGGATCCGGCAAAAATTTTACATTACAAATGCCCTCTCCTACAGGTACATGTACAATGTATCTTACCAACACCTAAAATCCTAAAAGACCATTGGATAATCCATACCACATGAACACTGTGTATATCTTACATCTTGCAGCTAAAATTTATTCGGTAACGCTACTATGACGTCATGAATGCCCATTGTTTCTTGACGTCATAGCGAGAATTTCCCTTCAAAATTTAAATGTCAATAGCGTTTTATTGCCCTTTATTTCCTTTATTCAGAATATCCATCTGAAACGAATTCAGTATTCAGTTCATTCATTTTGAATAAACCATTTTTACGTACGATCTTTTTAATGGAGAAAACAATTTTTAAATCCAGCCACGAATAAAAAGGCTTCGCTCTCCTCCCATATGAAATTTACTAACCCCATACTGTATAACCTACAGTATATCAGGTAAACTACACACTATGTAACTTACAGTATTACTGTAGACTACTGATACTACTCTGTCAATATTTTAATACAATAAATATCAAGTCACCTTCAAGAGGAAATTTGTAATCAAAGAAAAGAAAACAAAAATTCCACACACATGTACTTACTACTGTAAACGACTTTTTATTAGCGAGGACTTTATTTTCGTGAGCTTGACCAAACGCGAAACTAAAGTCCTTGCTAATAACAAGTCTGTCCAAGAGATAAAATGTGTATCAAATTTGACAAAATTCAAAAGCCTCTTACTTTTCCTTTCAATTACAATTAACTGCCCTAATTAGAAAACAGAGGGTCATACGCTTGGATATTAGGGATGTTTGATTTACAAACATTGCAATTTATCAATTAGCCTTAATTACCCAGACAAACAATATACTAAAGAACTGTAAAATCTTGTAGAAGAAATAATCATGGCGCACTTCTATAGATTTTTAATCATCCTGTTTTCAATAAATTTCAATAAGAGACGAAAAGTAAACAAATGATGTGTTTACAAGATTAGTACGCAAAGATATGAAAAATACGAAACGTCTAATTTTAGCATTTCAGCAATTAAAAGAGGGTGATAAAGAAATGAAATATACTAAATATACAGAAAAATGAACTAATAAAAAATAATCAGATGGTGGGCTCACGAAATTAAAGTCATGCGAATTAATCTGTTGTCGAGTTGTTGAGAAAATAAGATCATGCAAATATAAAGTCGTTTAGAGTATTTCAATGGTGAATTTGGGCCAAGTATTTGCCCAAAATCAACAAAAATAGGTGGCCATGTCATTTCTGTAGCTAATATGAATAAATAGAAATTAAGTACATCGCCTAATAGATGACCTACTTGTTTTTCTTCTGTATTTCATCCACAAGCTGCTGGATATGGTCCTCTACAAACTCTATTTTCTCATTTTTCCTCGCCAGCGATCTCTGTAATTTGACGATTCTCTCGATCAAAACCTGACGGTCTGGTTCGACCTGCTCTGTGATCACAGGGTACTCCTGAAATATATGTATACATATGTAAAATGTTGTAAAGACAGATAAGATAAGCTCTATCTAAAGTTGACATGTCATAATAACAAGTGAACATAAGCTCTGTTGACATTTTAGACCGACATGCTAGACAGGCTTCACTAAAGTATTTTTTCTTTGATCAATGTTATCTCAAAATGAAAATCAATTGAATCCAAAACTACATGTACACGTATCTTTTCAACATATTTTTTCAGGCAATTTACATCAACAAAAGAAATTTAAAATATTTGTTAGATGTACATGTAAATGCAGATTTTGGTTTGTCAAGGTTTCTGCCTAACTTTCATAAGAGATACTGAAAAGTATATTTTCATCAATAACCATGAGTCACTGGTAACTTGTGATGATAATATAAGACAGGTACCTTAATACAGTAAGGGAAACATTTTTAAGAACCAGTATGCAAAAAACAGAACTTTACTAAGTCTCCAAATAAGGCTAATCATAATTACATGTAGTGCTTATTGATTGGTTACATAAAAGCATATAACAAGACTACATGTATTTGTTCTGGTGGTGAGGATTGCCACCATGTGAGTTATTATTATGGTGGTTGTTTGGTGGTGCATTTACACCGCCCTCTGACATTCCTATAGTGTTACCTGTATTTGTTCTGGTGGTGAGGATTGCCGTACATGTGAGTTATTATTATGGTGGTTGTTGGGTGGTACATTAACACCGCCCTCTGACATTCCTATAGTGTTACCTGTATTTGTTCTGGTGGTGAGGATTGCCGTACATGTGAGTTATTATTATGGTGGTTGTTGGGTGGTACATTAACACCGCCCTCTGACATCCCTATAGTGTTACCTGTATTTGTTCTGGTGGTGAGGATTGCCATACTGTGAGTTATTATTATGGTGGTTGTTGGGTGGTACGTTAACACCGCCCTCTGATATTCCTATAGTGTTACCTGTATTTGTTCTGGTGGTGAGGATTGCCATACATGTGAGTTATTATTATGGTGGTTGTTGGGTGGTACATTAACACCGCCCTCTGACATCCCTATAGTGTTACCTGTATTTGTTCTGGTGGTGAGGATTGCCATACATGTGAGTTATTATTATGGTGGTTGTTGGGTGGTACATTAACACCGCCCTCTGACATCCCTATAGTGTTACCTGTATTTGTTCTGGTGGTGAGGATTGCCACCATGTGAGTTATTATTATGGTGGTTGTTTGGTGGTGCATTTACACCGCCCTCTGATATTCCTATAGTGTTACCTGTATTTGTTCTGGTGGTGAGGATTGCCGTACATGTGAGTTATTATTATGGTGGTTGTTGGGTGGTACATTAACACCGCCCTCTGACATCCCTATAGTGTTACCTGTATTTGTTCTGGTGGTGAGGATTGCCGTACATGTGAGTTATTATTATGGTGGTTGTTGGGTGGTACGTTAACACCGCCCTCTGACATTCCTATTGTATTAAGAGAGCCGCTAGAACTTGTACGAGATCCCATACTCGTGGAATCCTTTTGAGATTCTCCGTTCACTTCATATACCTCCAACTTTCTACGAACTTGCTGAAGCTGCCGTGTGAGATCCTGAAAAGCACAGATAAACCTAAAATCTCAGGGTTTCAAAAATATACCATTGGTGAAACAAACATTTATAAAATGTACCAATATCTTTATATGTAAGTATTTTCAGAAAGGTGAGCCAACCTTATAATTTACATGAAAAACAATACTGTCATTTAATATACATGTAAATATACATGACATATACATGTACATGAAAGCCTCATGATGCTTGGAGGCACATGAACCAATTTTGGCTCTTTTGAATACGCCTACTTTCCATCTTTTACATTAAATTCTACTTCTTTTGTCCTTGGGTACCATAGGAAAAGGGCAGACTAAAAGTGGACAAAAAACTTCATATTGTACATTATATCAGGACAGAAAAATGTGTGAAAAGTACCTATACATGTACAATCTCGTCCGATGTACCACCTGCTACTTTTAAAGGCGATTTGCTTTAATTTTTTAATGCAGTCAATACACTGGACCTTTTTTCCTGATTGGAGAATATGTCAAAAGATAAATTCTGTAAGTATATTTGACTTAAAAGTATGTTCAGATTCTTTCCATACAGCCAGATTTTCAGTTGTTGGGTGTATTGTAGGTCAAAGTTCCAAAATTTATTCACCATTAAACATTTTATGGTGGACTTTTTAAATTAATAAATTTGGTGCTTGGAATCAAAATATTTCCATTACACTCTTTCAAAAATCTAGAGTATACTTATTCCATAATTGACTGGATGAAAAAATTGAAGAATACTCTAAGAATAGATATAAAGAAATATCACTGGTTTGATCTTCAACAGGAGGTAACTTTGGCTTTGTGACATCCTAAACAATAAAACCTTTTTCAGTCATACCTTAATATTGTTAACATGTTTCCTCTTCAGGGTTTTAACTTCATCTTTACCATCTTCAAGTTTCACAGTCAGCTGTTCGACTGAAATAGGAGGTTGTGAAATATACACGAGGTAAGAAATAACAAAAATTAAAATCCAAAAGAATCGATCAAAGGTATATGAAACTGTTTATTACAGAGAGAAAATTATTTTAAAAAAAAAATATATATATACAAAACGCACTAATGCCCATATAGAGTAAACTTCGTATATAACGAAGCCCAGGGGACCATTGGTCCAAATTCATTATAGCCATATATTGTTACATGCATTTTGATGCTAAATATGTTTCCTTGGTGTTGCTGTTCTGAATGAATGAAAAGTTAAGACCAGTATTCAGTAGCTATGTTGTGATTTATTAAGTAAGCATTCTTCATAATTGACATGCCAATGATTGGCAATCATTACCTCATGTGTATACAACACGTCTCCTAATAGGTAATTAGTGCAGGGACAACAGACGGGGAGAGCAATTATTTGATAATTAATAATTATCTGTCCACCAGGTGTGTTAATTGGGAATACCTGGAGGGCATTTCGTTACATCAGGTGAAAAAAGTGAAGAAACTATGACCCCGGGACCATAAAATGGCATCGTAAAAGCCGATTATTTGTTATATACAAATTTGTTACAGGCGTACAAAAATCAATAGAGGGTAATAGGACTTCTGCAGGGACTTTCTTTTTACTTCGTTACAAGCAGAATTTCGCTATAAACCTGTTCGTTACAGGTGAAGTTTACTGTATATCATTTTCAAAAGATGCAAGTATTTTTCATGAAATATTAGGAAAAAGTTTAAGTTTAACATGTACATATTTTCCTCTATTTTGGATGTTACAATTTCAAAATTTTATCCATCTATATGTAATGTAGATGAAATTCTCTAAATGACATTTGAAGTTTACAAGTTTAGAGTCGCAGTATTAAATTTTCCTCAAAGGCTCTTCAGATGTTTAATTTGGACCCCTTACCTGCTTTACTTTTCTCCTCTAGTTTTTGTGACAGTCTTTGGACTTCTGCTTTGTTATGAGATAATTCATCTTCCAATTTGTCACTCTAAAATATCAAAATAATTCCTAAATTTATGATGTTCAGTTACATGTAAATCTAGCAAAAGTAACACATACCAATTTTACTAAGTCTTTTATGAGGTTATACTATAGTTGTGATACTTCTCACTCATTATCAATGTTGAATTTGATTATTAAAACACAAAACATTATTTGTATGATAGTTTTGTACAAGACTTTGATTAAAATGTGAATCATCTGTAAATCTGTCATTTTCAATGTGTTTTTATGACATACATGTACATGTACATGTATAGATCTTTATATTAATCATAACTACATGTATGGAACTTTAAGATAATTCCATAATGTCATAAGTAAGCTATTGTGGTAGATATACTATTTAAACAAGTTAAAAGTCATGTTTGTAAAACATTAATGCCCCCCTACCCCTTCTGTGATTAAAGTCTGGCACAACTTTATACTTGCATTGATACAACCTATGGGGGTATAAAGTAACAGTGTAATAAAAAAAGTCAAAGAAGTATAACTGTCAGGAGGACCTGTATGTACAGCATTTATGCTTTGTTAAAGCTCTTCTTCTAATAAACTTCTACAAGGTAATTAATATGAACTTGACCTAGATTTTCATTTGATATGTCTGTACACAAAATTTCATTCCAATATGTGAATCCACTCCAGAGGTATTGAACGGAAACTGATGTCGTGGGCGACCGACAGACAGAAAGTCAGACAGCGGCAAAGCAATATGTCCCCTCTTCTTCAAAGGGGGGCATAAACATTTTTGATTGAACCCAAATATGAACTTGACCTAGATTTTTGTTTGATGTGTCTGAAACAAAATTTCATTTCAATATGAAACTCGACTCAAGAGATATTGAACGGAAACCCTGAAATTTTGGTATTTTTCGAAATGCAAGGGGCATAACTCTGTCAAAATTTTGTTCATCGGACCTAAATATGAACTTGACCTAGTAGATTTTCATTTGATGTGTCCGTATACAAAATTTCATTTCAATATGTAACTCCACTCAAGAGATATTGAACAGAAACCCTGAAGTTTTGGTATTTTTCAAAGTGCAAGGGGCATTACTCTGTCCAAATTTTTTTGATCGGACCTAAATATGAACTTGACCTAGATTTTCATTTGATGTGTCTGTATACAAAATTTCATTTCTATATGTAACTCAAATCAAGAGATATTGAACGGAAACCCTGAAATTTTGGTATTTTTTGAAATGCAAGGGGCATTTCTCTGTCAAAATTTTGTTGATTGGACCCAAATATGAACTTGACCTAGATTGTCATTTGATGTATCCGTATACAAAATTTCATTTCAATATGTAACTCCACTCAAGAGATATTGAACAGAAACCCTGAAATTTTGGTATTTTTCGAAATGCAAGGGGCATAACTCTGTCAAAATTTTTTTGATCGGACCCAAATATGAACTTGACCTAGATTTTTGTTTGATGTGTCTGTATACAAAATTTCATTTCAATATGTAACTCCATTCAAGAGATATTGAACGGAAACCCTGAAATTTTGGTATTTTTCGAAATGCAAGGGGCATAACTCTGTCAAAATTTTGTTCATCGGACCTAAATATGAACTTGACCTAGTAGATTTTCATTTGATGTGTCCGTATACAAAATTTCATTTCAATATGTAACTCCACTCAAGAGATATTGAACAGAAACCCTGAAGTTTTGGTATTTTTCAAAGTGCAAGGGGCATTACTCTGTCCAAATTTTTTTGATCGGACCTAAATATGAACTTGACCTAGATTTTCATTTGATGTGTCTGTATACAAAATTTCATTTCTATATGTAACTCAAATCAAGAGATATTGAACGGAAACCCTGAAATTTTGGTATTTTTTGAAATGCAAGGGGCATTTCTCTGTCAAAATTTTGTTGATTGGACCCAAATATGAACTTGACCTAGATTGTCATTTGATGTATCCGTATACAAAATTTCATTTCAATATGTAACTCCACTCAAGAGATATTGAACAGAAACCCTGAAATTTTGGTATTTTTCGAAATGCAAGGGGCATAACTCTGTCAAAATTTTTTTGATCGGACCCAAATATGAACTTGACCTAGATTTTTGTTTGATGTGTCTGTATACAAAATTTCATTTCAATATGTAACTCCATTCAAGAGATATTGAACAGAAACCCCGAAATTTTGGTATTTTTCGAAATGCAAGGGGCATAACTCTGTCAAAATTTTTTTGATCGGACCCAAATATGAACTTGACCTAGATTTTTGTTTGATGTGTCTGTATACAAAATTTCATTTCAATATGTAACTCCATTCAAGAAATATTGAACGGAAACCCTGAAATTTTGGTATTTTTCGAAATGCAAGGGGCATTACTCTGTCAACATTTTTTTGATCGGACCCAAATATGAACTTGACCTACATTTTTATTTGATGTGTCTGTATACAAAATTTCATTTCAATATGTAACTCCATTCAAGAGATATTGAACGGAAACCCTGAAATTTTGGTATTTTTCGAAATGCAAGGGGCATAACTCTGTCAAAATTTTTTTGATCGGACCCAAATATGAACTTGACCTAGATTTTTGTTTGATGTGTCTGTATACAAAATTTCATTTCAATATGTGAATCCATTCCAGAGATATTGAACGGAAACTGATGTCGCGGACCGACCGACAGACCGACGGACCGACAGACCGACCGACAGCGGCAAACCTCTATGTCCCCTCTTCTTCGAAGGGGGGCATAACTACATTGTCAATAAACATGCATATAGTGTACTTACAACATTTTTAGACTGAGTCTCCAGAGATTGGTGTTCCATTTTCAGAGTTTGTAACTCCCCATTCAGAGACATGCACTGAAATAAATACATGTATGTTGATTTAACTAATAAACAAAATATTCAAAAATATTTTAGAAAAAAAAATTGCATATTGTATAGAGTCCCATTATAACGTATTCATTTATGGGTAAAAATGTACATGTATTAATTTAGTATCTAGTAATCTAATCAATCTTATTACAGTCTAAATAGCTGTACATAAACAAACAAAATTTAATGGTCAATGGTTCATTCATAAAACCATCTAATGATGTACATGTAAGTAAACAATACCTGATGTCTGAGATTAGAGTTCTCCGACAGAAGTTCGGCATTTTTGGCACTTAGTTTCTCCGTCAGTTCCAGTTTTTCACTTTCTCTTTTCTTACAAGCTTCCATCTCGATCATGAGATCTTTGTTGGTAATCTTCAGCTCTGATATTTCAGCATCCAAGGACTTTATTGTGCTCTGAGCCCTGGAAAAAAATTGAAGACAAATGGCATAGTTTCATATTAAAATCCTTGTGAAATATTTTTCACATTAAAATACAATTTTGAAGAATTAAACCGACTCTCTTTGTTAGTCCATTTTCAAGAGTAAATATAACCCTGATCTACATTATATTGAGTACAAATATCCTCCTTCACTTCTTAAATTGCAAAACATGATTATCTTTATTCAATAGTATGCCTCCTCTTCTAATCCCCCCCCCCAATCTCCACCCCAAATAAAGTTTGTTTTGATCCAGATAAGAATTGTGTTGTCTTGTAAAAATTGTAAATGAATCAACGATTCCTTTTATTCCTAAGGCCTTTTTTTTAATAAAACGTTTTGCAGGACCGCCGACTCGAATTTTCTGATGAAAATGAATAAAATTAGAAGTACTGACTCAGCGTTTTATTTTCAAGAAAATTACCATGGTAATCACAGTTTTGACTGCTGACTTCACATCAAAAATATAGAACTGACCAACTTGCATGTACAGTATATATCAGTCGTCAGTCAATAATAGCATTACAAAAACATACATGTACATGTACATGTACGATAAAATTCTATATACATTTTACCTTTTAAAGTCTGTTTTCACTTGGACTAACTCCTCTACTTTGGTTTGCAGATCTCTATTTTCTTTTTTCTGTTTCTGTAGCATCTCTTTAAATTTGTTTAATGTTTGCTCAGTCTGAATTCTCTCCGTTTCCAAACACTGAGATTTGTCACGTAAGGTTTCTAGTTCGGTAAGTGCTTCTCTGTGTTTGATTTTCAACTGTTCAAGCTCCCTGACTGTGGCCTGATGTAGCTGAAATAATGAATACATACATGTAAATACATTTGAATTTTGATGTCGAAATTGTACCAATCTTGTTATAAACTACTAGATTGTCACATGTTTGACACTAAGTAAGTTACATGTACCTTGACCCTCAGTTTCATCATGCTGGATCACCTCTGCAAGTTTGATGGATGTATAATGTACATGTATATCAATCATGTCAAGTTTGACTATCGGACGGACAAACTGAGTAATCGTGGACAAAGTCATTCGTTTTTGTCGCATTTCATTGCAAGTGACATAATGCTTAATAGCCATTCTCTGTAAGGACCAAAATCGTTCGGCACGGCATGTCATGGATTTTGATGATTTTCGGTATAATGGGTATATATTAAGTACTGACAATGAAAAAAACACTTTTCGGCCAATGTGACCTCTGGTTGCCATGGTAACGAGGTCATTCTAATTATAGCACTTTTGGGACCATGAAATAAGCCAGCTCCGGAGACTTCGTTGCCATGGATACCACTGTAACAGCTTGTTCATCTTTATATAATCTATTCTTCCTTACTTCCATTCTTACTTAGTACACTTAGATATGTGATATTAATCACAGGAAGCTTATTGTATTAAGCCAAAATAAGTCAAAATGAAGCGAAAAATAGAGGTGAAAATAAGGGCCAATTTAGAGTGTTTTTTACCATTTTCAATCTTAAATATCACAAAAGGCACCAATAGGAGACTAGTGATTTTCATCAATGGAAATGTATGTTTATTGACAAATAAAATGAACGAAAAATTGGAGTGGGTATTTAAGAGTTTTACCTAAATTCTGTCGTCAAAGACCGTTGCCATGGCATCATTAGACCTTTTTGCTTATTTCATACTATCTTTGAAATTGATTTTATTCCTCTTTAGAGTTACATAAGATTGTCAAAATGTATGCATGTATAGATATGACTTATATCTTTTACATAAGAACAATTAAAATGTTCAAGGTCATTGGCTTGATGTTCAAGGTCATTTATATTTTGAGACTCAAATTTTGCATAAAATATTGATTTTTTAATTTTTTTGTTACCGATTTTAGTGATTTTTTTATTTAAATATTTTCATAGGTTATATATATTATGAAAGCACATGATAAGAAAGACAAATCTTAGAATTTATTGAATTGTAGCAATTCAATAGGAAAATATTTTTCCGTCAAAAAGCAAGAAAAATACAGATTTCGTCCCTTTTTTATCAAAATATTCACAATGAATTTAGATATTCGATGATGTGAAGAAACGTAATCAATAGTTCTAAGAAATAAGTGATACATTTATTATTTTATGGCAAATAACTGTTAAGTTCAATATTTCAAGGTTTCTAAAATATTGACACCTTCATTTTATGAAAAATCAGGATTTTTCGTCAAATCTGGTCACTTAAAGTTTAATGACCTTGAAAATTCAGTGGGTGACCTTGAAATATTTTCAAGGTCATTTTTATATCAAAACGCCTCTGATAGATGTATACATGAACTTCTGTTCCAATATCATGCGTAGATCGTTTGATAGAGGTTCTGTTTAAATTCATCATATGATAACCTTTCAGCGGATTGTTGCCATAGCAACTAAATTTGATGCTGCTTTGCAATAAAAGGTCAAATAAGCCCAATTAATTTTTTGTATTCATGTACAGTTCAAAGATGATACTAATTGGATAACTAGAATTTGGACTTCAAAAATTGGTGCTTTTATGAAATTTTCAACCTTGCAAAACAGTAAAAACATGCAAAAAAGGGCCTTTAAGACCCCAAAACAGAGCCATTTGATACCCTGTTTTGGCCCAATTTTTCATCTTGTATACACAAAGCATCTGAGATGAATGTAGAAAACTTTACAAATATGCATAATGATAAGGATTAAAAGAAAGTAATCAAAGCAATTTCAGATTAAAGAAAGTACCTGTTTCCAGGTAACGAAGCCTACAAATATGCCTGGTCCTATGGATATTCCCGATTTTTGAAACTTCAGACACGGTTACCATGGCAACGACAACCTTTTTGAAAAAACTGGGGTTGATTTACATACTAGTGCTTCATATTGAACTTCCATACCAAAAATCTCAAAAATCCATGACATGCCGTGCCAACATGTCTTGAAATTCTTTGGTTCTTACAGAGAATTGCTGTTAAGATCTGCAAATCAAAATGTTACTGTACCCTGTGACATATTCACAGCCATTTTCATGTTTTTTCCAATGGGCAAAAAGAAAACTTAGTAAATAAAATACATACTTGTTTATACATGTACATGTATAAAGGGATTACAATAATGAAATTTGAAAATGATGTGCTATCAAAATCTGACTAATAGTAAAACAAACCTCTTCTGTGTCTGTCTTCTCTTGCTGTTGTTGTAGGAGTTCAGATTCCTTGACCTTTAACTGACTGTCAAGGGCATTAGACTTTATCTCCTCTGACTCCTAAAATGGTAGATCACTACATGAATATCACTGTCAACAGCAGAAATACATGTACGATATAATTTATAAAATTTCATTGTTATTTGAATTTGATTGCATTTGGGCTGATCCGAGGCAGTGGACCCTGTCCTTTATCAACCAGCGGACTCCCAAATAGGTGCAGATGTTATATATAAAGTCGGTAAACTCCGTACGGCGGCTTCGCCTAGCATACAAAGCAGACCGCTCATACCGCTACGCCACGGTGACAACCCTAAAAAGAGTTGTTCCTATGACGTCCATATGAATACGGCCCACTCAGGAGTTTACCGACTTTATATATAACATCTGCACCTATTTGGGAGTCCGCTGGTTGATAAAGGACAGGGTCCACTGCCTCGGATCAGCCCAAGTGCAATCAAATTCAAATAACAACGAATTCTTCACTTCCGGTGTGTGCTGAGTGGGCCGTATTCATATGGACATCATAGGAACAACTTTTTTTAGGGTTGTCACCGTGGCGTAGCGGTATGAGCGGTCTGCTTTGTATGCTAGGCGAAGCCGCCGTACGGAGTTTACCGACTTTATATATAAAATTTCAAATTCTACTTCTTTAAGGAGGTCCAGGACAGCCAGACTAAATAAAGATCCTATCATTTAATTTTCCTAAAAATTATAAATGTTAATAATTGAAACACACTTTTTCGACATGCAAAGTTTCATCAATTTTTTACTGTTAGTTTTGAAGCTACGAACGTACATATATACCCATTGAAAGCCCCAAAATGGGCCGTAAATGTGACGTTAAAATTAACGCACTTTAGGTAATGAAAAACAGTTACAAATCTTCTGTAGAGGTAGAATATTAACAAGTTCTGTATTTTTCATTTAGATATGATGTGGACAATCGAATATGTATAAAATTATAAATGATTACTAAGACTTTTAAAAGAAATTGTCGAAAGGAGATGAATTTATGTCTATTTTCAGAACATCTTTGAGTTGTTAATTTTCAATAAAAAAGTCCGTTTATCTGAAACCCTATCATTTATTTTTCGTAAAAACTTGATATTATGTTCCTCAAATGTCAAGTGAAATACCGATAAGTTCCTATTGAAATTTGACAGTCAGTTTTTAAGTTATGGTGATTTTGTTACCCCCTCCCCCTTATTTTTACGTTACCTAATGCTGACGTTCTTGCGATAAACGCGCCAACGTCGCCGTTTCTATTATGACGTCATAATTGATCTAGAGCTTTCCGATGGGGTTCTTTCGGATACTGTTCTGGACCCCCTTAAACAGTCCCCTTCTATTTCAAAGTTCAAATTTCTTCTTTTTCACATGAAATGGGTTAAAAGCATAGGACTGCATTCCTTTTACTTAGTAGGTTTTACTTGCAATTTATTACCTTTGTTTTAACTTGGGCGACCAACACAATCAAATTTTCTGCTATAATGCTTATTCAGCAATTGCAAATTTCCATGTGAGTTGAAATGGCACATTGCGACATTTGTTTCCTTTTCAACGTTCAAATTTCCTCATGAAAAGACGTTTAAATTGGACAAGATCTCAATAGTATAAAAGATACATGTAGATCTGTACCTGATATGTTTTAACGATAGCCTGACAATCTTTCCGGATCTGTTCTGTTTCCTCTTTGGCATCCTTCAGTTTTAATTTGGTTTTCTCATGTTCTGCTTTTGTTTCCTATTAGTCAATTCACATCAGCAATAAACATAGTGAAAGGAGATACAAATGAACTAAAGACTTGAGTTGAACTGTTGTAGCAGTTTCAGAACCCTCAAGGCTTAAAATATTAGAGGAAAGTTAATTCATTTTGTATGCAGAGATGAAGGTCATGCAGAACCTCAATAAAACAGAGAAAAAAATGAAATAACAAAATTCTGATTGTTCTTGCATATAATACTGCACAATAATATAACTTGTGCAACATGTACAAGTACGTTCAAACCTTATGAGCCTCTAGTTCAGCCCTGAGTTTATTCTGAGCCCACTTCACTCGTACATCTACCGATGATATTACATCTCTCTGCTTCTCTATCTCTTTGTTTAATTTCTGGATCTCTGAAGACTGAAAAATAACAAAGAAACAGTAGGATGTGAATGAGTTTGAATAAAATTCCATTTCTTTATCGATTGCAATTAATTTATACCAAATCTGATTGAATCAATTATGTCTAGGGCAAATTTTAAGAGTACATTATATGTACATTGAAATGTATATTGGCTATAAAATGTGTTCTCCAAGACTTTGTTGACTTAAAAAATGCCATAAGAGAATTCAAGCAATCTTCAAAGAGAACAAAACAGAATCTGAAATGAAAAGTTTTCATATACAATATACATGTATATGTACATGTGTCTGCATTAGTTTCATTTTCAACTGCCCTCTTACCTTTTCATCAATATCTGCTGCTACTTTCTTTTTCTCTGCCTTCATCTCTTTCAGCTTGTTCATCAATCCCTCCTTCTCCTTGGTGTTATCTCTAAGCCTGGCCTCCGTTCTCTCCATGCTCTTCTGCATCTCTAGGTAGTTCTTCTCGGCCTGGGCATACTTCACAACCATAGTGTCCTTCTCCCGGTTTGCTTCCTCGTACATCTTGGTTACCTGCATAGAATGGTGCTTTGAATATACATGTATTATACTTGTACATTTTCAAACATTTTCACATTTTGTGTTAGTTGTTAAGGCGGTCATTCATGAAATGATTTTCTCCATATGTTTACTGGAAATTAAGCTATGGGCATGATGGGTTTTTACATGTCAGGTACTACACCAAGAAAGCTTAACAGCCATAGTATCATCTTGGTTACCTGAATGAGGATAGTGTTCTAGAGTATTCAAATACATGTATCTAAAAACATTTTTGAGGAGTCTTCTTACATTATAGTCTTCTTAATTCCAATACGACATGAGATTATTTTTTCCTTCTATTTTTACTATATATTGAGCTTAATTATTGAAAACTGGTCATTTTCTGTAGCAACAATACCTATCGTCTGCTATACATGTATTTAGAATTAAAATATCTACCACCTACTGTCTGTACGTCTCATTTCGGAAACTGAATAAACGCAATTTTGACTACTTCATCATGCAAAAATTTAAATGAAATTGATACCATATAAAAGATCTTGCTTAGTTGTAAATTTTGGTTTACATGTATGTTATTGGATAGTCAGAGTAGGCAATAAAACTTTATAGACAAAACAAGTTTTAGATGGGCCATTTCCCATGCAAATTTTTCCATGACATTGTGACGCTCTCCATAGGCTCAATGTTAAACTCGGCGACATCACGTTGAAATTTAACATTGAAAATGCCCCATCTAAAATTTATTTTGCCTGTATGATATAATTGCATAAACCCTCGACCATGTAACATATACCAAAATTTACGAATAAGCGCGATCTATTCAATGATATGGATTTTATTTTAATTTTTGGCATGACAAAGTTATCAAAATTGTGTTGATCCAGTTTCCAAAGTGAGTAGCGGTGGTTTATTGTCAAGTTATTACCCTTGTCCCATGTTTGGTGATAATTTAAAGTTCATAGCAACTTAGGAAACAAGTTAAAAGTCATGTTTGTAAAACATTAATGCCCCCCTACCCCTTCTGTGATTAAAGTCCGTCACAACTTTATACTTGATTTTCATTTGATGTGTCTGTACACAAAATTTCATTTCAATATGTGAATCCACTCAAGAGGTATTGAACGGAAACTGATGTCGTGGACCGATAGACAGAAAGTCAGACAGCGGCAAAGCAATATGTCCCCTCTTCTTCAAAGGGGGCATAAAAATTTTTGATTGAACCCAAATATGAACTTGACTTAGATTTTTATTTGATGTGTCTGAAAACAAAATTTCATTTCAATATGTAACTCCACTCAAGAGATATTGAACAGAAACCCTGAAATTTTGGTATTTTTCGAAGTGCAAGGGGCATAACTCTGTCAAAATTTTGTTCATCGGACCTAAATATGAACTTGACCTAGTAGATTTTCATTTGATGTGTCTGTATGCAAAATTTCATTTCAATATGTAACTCCACTCAAGAGATATTGAACAGAAACCCTGAAGTTTTGGTATTTTTCACATGGCAAGGGTCATAACTCTGTCCAAATTTTTTTGATCGGACCTAAATATGAACTTGACCTAGATTTTCATACGATGTGTCTGTATACAAAATTTCATTTCTATATGTAACTCCACTCAAGAGATATTGAACGGAAACCCTGAAATTTTGGTATTTTTCGAAGTGCAAGGGTCATTACTCTGTCAAAATTTTGTTGATTGGACCCAAATAAAAACTTGACCTAGATTGTCATTTGATGTATCCGTATACAAAATTTCATTTCAATATGTAACTCCACTCAAGAGATATTGAACGGAAACCCTGAAATTTTGGGGTTTTTTTTCGAAGTGCAAGGGGCATAACTCTGTCAAAATTTTGTTGATTGGACCCAAATATACACTTGACCTAGATTTTCATTTGATGTGTCTGTATACAAAATTTCATTTCAATATGTAACTCCACTCAAGAGATATTGAACAGAAACCCTGAAATTTTGGTATTTTTTCGAAGTGCAGGGGGCATAACTCTGTCAAATTTTTTTCGATCGGACCTTAATACGAACTTGACCTGGATTTTCATTTGATGTGTCTGTATACAAAATTTCATTTCAATATGTAACTCCATTCAAGAGATATTGAACGGAAACCCTGAAATTTTGGTATTTTTTGAAATGCAAGGGGCATAACTCTGTCAAAAAAATTTTTGATCGGACCTAAATATGAACTTGACCTAGATTTTTGTTTGATGTGTCTGTATACAAAATTTCATTTCAATATGTAACTCCACTCAAGAGATATTGAACAGAAACCCTGAAATTTTGGTATTTTTCGAAGTGAAGGGGGCATAACTCTGTCAATTTTTTTTTCGATCGGACCCTAATACAAACTTGACCTGGATTTTCATTTGATGTGTCTGTATACAAAATTTCATTTCAATATGTAACTCCATTCAAGAGATATTGAACGAAAACCCTGAAATTTTGGCATTTTTTGAAATGCAAGGGGCATAACTCTATCAAAATTTTTTTGATCGGACCCAAACAAATATGAACTTGACCTAGATTTTTGTTTGATGTGTCTGTATACAAAATTTCATTTCAATATGTAACTCCATTCAAGAGATATTGAACGGAAACCCTGAAATTTTGGTATTTTTCGAAATGCAAGGGGCATAACTCTGTCAAAATTTTGTTGATTGGACCCAAATATGAACTTGACCTAGATTTTTGTTTGATGTGTCTGTATACAAAATTTCATTTCAATATGTGAATCCATTCTAGAGATATTGAACGGAAACCCTGAAATTTTGGTATTTTTCGAAATGCAAGGGGCATAACTCTATCAAAATTTTTTTGATCGGACCCAAATATGGACTTGACCTAGATTTTTGTTTGATGTGTCTGTATACAAAATTTCATTTCAATATGTAACTCCATTCAAGAGATATTGAACGGAAACCCTGAAATTTTGGTATTTTTCGAAATGAAAGGGGCATAACTCTGTCAAAATTTTTTTGATCGGACCCAAATATGAACTTGACCTAGATTTTTGTTTGATGTGTCTGTATACAAAATTTCATTTCAATATGTAACTCCATTCAAGAGATATTGAACGGAAACCCTGAAATTTTGGTATTTTTCGAAATGCAAGGGGCATAACTCTGTCAAAATGTTTTTGATCGGACCCAAATATGAACTTGACCTAGATTTTTGTTTGATGTGTCTGTATACAAAATTTCATTTCAATATATGAATCCATTCCAGAGATATTGAACGGAAACTGATGTCGCGGACCGACCGACATACCGACAGACCGACAGACCGACCGACCGACCGACCGACCGACCGACCGACAGCGGCAAACCTATATGTCCCCTCTTCTTCGAAGGGGGGCATAACTACTGGACAATAAATCGTGGCTAGCTAGTTTTTTTTCTGAAGTACAGATGTAGTACCTTACCTGGTCAACCCTGACTTTGAGTTCATTCTGTAAGGCGGCTACGGCACGTTTTGCTGCTGTATCATGGCTCTGTAGCTTCTCTTTAGTCAGACGAATCTCATTTTGCTGCTGTGATATTGTATACTCAAGCTGCAACACATTGAAAATTACAATAAATGTAATGTATATCAAGTAATCATTAGGTTTAAGACTCATTTACCTCTTCTTTCTAAATACTTACTACTAAGTGTACTTAATGGATAATGATATACATGTACATGTATGCAATAAGATGATGTTTCTGAAACTGCTTCATATGTGTATTATACATTGTTTACACATGAAGGTTCTCTTGGTCTAAATTTGTTCAATGTAGTTCACTGAAGGGTACCATTAAAATATACATGCACAATTAATTTAATTTCCTGGGATGAAACTATGGGATTTCTGCATGAAAATGCAGTCTTTCCTAAAAACTTTCAGCTCGCAAAGGTCATTCGCACCGATGTATTAAAGAAACACATAGGTCCGAAACAAAAACTGTCTGTCTGAAAAAAAAAACCCCAAAAAAACGGTAGCAGCCCTGGCCCAAACAACCTCTGACTACTTGTCAATCACGTTCTCGTAAACACTTTAAAACAAAGGTAAATAATTAAAATTAAAATCATGAAACATTTATAGGAGCGTGATCGATATATTCTCACGAGGGACCAAACATTTTTTAAAAAATTTGAATACATTACGAACATAGACTGGCAAAAACACATCGATCATTTGGACCGGCTATCGAAAGGAAAGCACCGGTCTGAATGTAATTTTGCCTGTCAGGACCAGCGGACCGATGTTATTGGGAAAAACTGAAAATGTGACGTCACAAATACGTGAGGTCACTATGAAAGAACCTGCAGTGACCTAAATTTCAAAGTTTCTTTTTAACCGTAAAAATGTGATTTCAGAAAACAAGAGTGAAACCAACAGTTGTGGTGCATATATACAGAATAATTGTTATAATTTGTGTATTGTTTATATGGGTATGCAAAACACAGCAAGTGTATCTATCGTATGAAATGGGCTAACATGCAATACATGTATGATAAATGCACTTGCTGTGTGTTGCACATCTGTAACAACACACAAATTAAGACACTTATTCTGACTTTCTTCATGTGGACAGCTAACCTAACAGAATTATACAGTATATTAATGAATTGTGAATGAATGCTATACAGTATAAGACTATACCTCTTTAATCTGTGGCAGGTACAGATCGTCCACATTATGTGATTTTAGTTTTTGATTTTCCTGGATGTAGAAGTCCCGTACTTTGATGGTTTTCTCCAACAACAACTTGTCTTCCTCTTTATCATGCTGCAGCCTGAAAAATATACAGTTACACATTTTTTTACATGTTATTCTGACAGGTTTTTATTTGACATGCATTCTGTATGCAAGAATATTTTTTATTCTGTGTTCATGTATTTTTTTATGTGTATACATGTATTTTTTTTTACATGTATTCTAACAGTTTTTCATTGTTGAGTTTCATTCTATTTGAGCTTATTTCATATACGTATATCCATCCTTGAATCGTAACGTTCTTTCTATGGCCGAACAAACATTCTTACAACTTACATCCTAGTAATCTCCATATCTTTTTTACTTACGTCTATTGTGCACACATGCAAAGTTATTTCTGTTTTATGATTAATGGAACTATATCACTGAATATAAAATTCAATCAATATCATTACAATCACAGACATTTGTGTAGTGTTAAAATTAATAGTTTTACCTTTGTATTTGTTCCTCCTGCTGTTGTACCTGACTTTGCAGATCATGTAGCTTCCTCCACAGTACTGAGTCTATGTCCGTCACTCCGTTCAGAGCTTTGATTTCACTAACGCCTCCGACCTCAACTTCCCTTTCACAACTCTTAGTGGATTTCACTCGAGAGCTTGTATCACCCTCTTGAGTATGAGTTTGAGTTTTTACAACACTCTCTGTATTTTTTAGCACATTTTCTTGAATTTTCATGGTGTTTTGAGTTTCTGACGGACCCAATTCTGACTCGAGTTCTAGCAAGAGATCATCGTCTGATAAGTTGTTCCCTGACGCACCGTTAACATGACGTGGCGATGATTCATTTGATGTCTGATCCTCGTTTGAGGAGGTCACAACACAAGAGTTTTGAATAGTTGGTTCTGATGGACTAGTATTACAAGTATTTACAACACTGCTCACACTATGAACACATGAATCACTTTTTGAGTTATCGACTGGCGCTATAATGATTATTTCACTCTCTTCCACAAAGTTCTTTTCACTCGCACACTCTGTAGATGCATCGTTCCCTGAAGTCCCACTATCACTAGTATGTTGAATTTCTCCTTTCACATGTATCCCTGGTGGTTCCTCAACACTTGGATGACTAGGTGATTGACTTGTTGCGGCAGGGGAACCATTTTCAGCAGTTTCTACACTAGCGTCCTCTTGGTCACACTCAGGTTCATACGACTCCACACTCTCAGTATGTGCTAACTTACTACTGGCAGTAACCTTTTTTAAACTCTTGGACTCTGCCACACAGCCTATTTCGTCCTCCAATAATTCTTCCTCAGTAGCCGATGCTGTTACTTTGTCAGTACTTTCCTTTTCACCTCCTTTCAAAACTTCTGTGTAAGAAACCTCCCTCCCCTGCAGAGCTCCTTCAGAACACGATGCTTCTGCATTGTTTTGCACATCGATAGTGTCTGTATCTCTTCCACACTGATGCTCATTTTCTGGCTCTTCCAATTCTACCTCAACGTTATCTACTGTCTCTTTGTCTTGTTGAACAAGAACACTGTGACTAGGACTACTAACAGCAAAGCTAGCATCCACCTCTGTCTCCTCCAGTATCTCTTGCTTGGTATCAATCTGCTCGTCGCACGACTCCGTCACCTGACCTTCCCTTATACACTCCTGTTCTATCTCATCTTCAGTTTTATCATCCATAGAAATATCTAAACTCATGGCATCCTGTTCAGCTAATTCGTTGTTGCCATCACTGCTTTTACAGGCCACTGAATGTGATTCTTCTGTTTCACTTGAATCTTCATTTGATCTTCTGATGGCCTCATCTTCGTAAGCTTCTTCTTGCTGTACCGGATGCAGGTCACTAATGATATCCTCCTCTGCCTGTTCATTAGAATCTATTCCATGATGATTGATGTCATCACCTTCAGTCCCCTCCTCCTCCCCATCTTGTAATACAGCATTGTCTGATTCAGGCTCAGGATTTTCCATCATCAGTTCCAAGTCTCTCTATACCCTATCACTGCCATCTGTGAATAAGAATTTCAAAGTTTGAGCGAATGTGTTGACATTGTGCATTTTGCATTGTATTGCACTGAAACAAAAGTATTTGCCTATGCATGTTCTACATCATTCATGTATCCAGTACTATCTATACAACCAGAGTTACTTCCCATTATGTATATATAACAGTATCTGACATGGACATACATGTACATGTAACTTCCTTCAACTGTGGGAAATAAGTGTCAAAATAATTCTTACCATATCATTTGTACGACATCTTGATGATGTCCATCTGATCCCTCTCAATAAGAAATAATTCTGCCTTCTGAAAGGTGGAGGTTTTTTTAAGTAAAAACCCTTTTATGAGATCTCTATACTTACCTGCGATCATGCAGGTACGTATAGATTTTGATCATATGTTGATATCAGCAGACTCTATAAAAAGATTGCAATACTTTCTTTACAAATCTAATTTACCCAATAATTCCCCCCCCCCACTTTTTACATACAAATACATGTAGAATTGTTGGGTTAGTTGCAAATTTGAGGAAATCTTGCGGTTTATAGATCAACATAAACTAATAAGAGGCAGGAGATTTTCAATTCAATCTGCAAATAGGAAGTTGATGTCTGATGGCGATGAAGAAAACAATGTAATCAAGAGGGTATGTTATCTATGTAAAAGAAGCTGTAGCATCTATCTGCTGGTGTTATTGTAAGTAATGTTTGTTGATTTTATAACATGATATATCATTTTTAAAAGTGTTGGAAGTTGCAATTCGTCCGTAGTATCCCATGTATATTGGTGGGTTTATGTTGGGAAAATCGATGTCGAGAATTTATTGATTTTGTTTCATTCCTAGAGAAAATGGTAATATGAAGACAGAGGCATGAGGTAGTGAACAATAATTCATTTTCTCTATTAAAATGACAGGTTCCTGTAATTTTTCCCAAGTTTCATGTCTCAATTTACACTGTAACAAAACAACAAAGTTATCACAAATAAACCTTCAAATCATTCGGTTACTGCTTTGACACAAGTACAATTAATTTTATTCACAAAAAACCTTCAAAATTAGGCGGCCACTGGTACTCGACCAGTATGCTGTTGTTCACTACTTGTAAAGCTCACAAGACGCATGTATGAATTAAGGCAGTGGCTCCGGATATGATAATTCGTATCTGTAGAGCTGGGTCTCCGTGTAGGAACGTGAATTGTACATGACTTTGTAGTTAGCTTCTGCATATATATTTGGTTAGGGTTTTTCAAGGCATCTTCAATCTTGTGATCAAATTGTATCTTTTTTGTGACATATTCTGATATGTGAATAAGTAAAAAAAAAACCAGTTGCATCTACATGTACGTATTTACTTTCAAAAACTTCAACTTCTGCTTTAAAGAGCGACGGAGCGCCATTACTCACAGTAGCTTACAAGTGCGTGTCTATATATTATTGATCAGTGATCACTATAATTATTGAGAGCATAGAAAAAAGGCTTTTGTCCCGGTTGCTAAATTACTGAGTATGAAGAATAAACTCGTATACCCTGATAAAATTACAAAAAACAACTTATTTCTCTGTTATGGACACATGACCCGAGTCACATGACAATTACAGACAAACCAGAAACATGTTTGTATGTCGAGACATAGGTCTAAAGATCCGATCGTTCGTATCCGGAGCCACTGCCATGAATTATTCTCCCACTTGAGACCGAGAACTCTCAAATTTCCCTGGGTGAGATAAATCCATCTCACCCTCTGACGTCATCGATCTCACCCTCTGACGTCATCGCTACCAAAGCGACGTTATGGAGGTAAGGCAAACTGGCGATTATAACAGACACTCTAGATAGTCGATAACGTGGGAGAAAAACAATCAAACACCACCATGAGGGAGGGATGGCTAATTCTCAACCCTCGTGTAAAAATTTTGCTTGTCCATGACTCGGCAAGCCTCGTCATGGACTTGCAAAATTTGTACACTCGGGTTGAGAAATCGCCATCCCTCCCTCATGGTGGTGTAAGATTATATTATTCTTGAGATTCTAGCACATGGTCAATATCTTTGTTACTTTATCAGTTCGAGACTCCCATTTATGTTCTACTGAGTATACCCTACCAAACTATGAAAATAACACTGACTCGAATTGCCTCTGATCATTCAATTTTAGCCGGACATTTATCTGTTACACGATGTTGTGTACCTTACATTCCATGTTATCACCACATTAATTTGAGTTTGCAAGCAGGTATATACTTCTGCGATGTTCACCATAAGAGTATACCGAATATTTACAACTGAATCAATCTGTCATCGATTTGCCAGCAGAAAGAAAATGGAGCAGGTCACATGACCAACTGCGGAGAAGTATAAGAGGCGCAAGTGGGTCCGAACAAAAATGAGCAAGAGGTCAGTCTAGGTGCAAGCGCGGATCTAGAGGGGGGGTCGTGGGGTCCGGACCCCCCCCCCCCCCCCCCCCTGGAATTTTCGAAGCATAGCATAATTTTGTTATTAATATACATATTTCATAAGATTGAGTCCCAATTCCCCTTCTGTTGTCATAACATTTGATAAATATATCATGAATTTATATTAGAAATCTTTCATTTTGACAAGATTCTGACGACAGCATTTCAAAAATTTTTCTCTGGATCGCCCGAATTTATTACATACATGTACATTATTTTCAAATACTGCTGCACATATACAAAACACATATACAATACATCTAAATCAATAAACAAGGGCACTAAGAAGACGAAAAGAAACTGAAAAAGACATGAATAGTGTATTTTATTCCAATTCTTGGAAAAATTTTCGCTGGCTCGCTATCGCTCGCCCTTTGTTGTACATGTATTTACGAATAAGAACAAGAATTCAAGATTTTAAGCTTCTTGCACACCATTGCTCTCCAGTCGCCCGTTTTATTAATAATTGGAAACAGAACTGACAATCATCAATCAATTACTTACTTTACTAGCGTTTTTTTTTTTTTTTTTTTTGCTCTTCAAAAAATTCGGACTTTAGGACCCCCCCCCCCCCCTGAAAAAGAATTCAGGATCCGCCCATGAGGTGGTATCTAGGATCTTAGAGTTTGAAAAATATGCGTACGGTATAGAAAATTATTTCTTATATGTATTTTCGTTGTTTTCCCTTTATCTTTAAGTAATTGTTAAAGGCCGCGATTCGGGAGAGGAGTGAAGACGCGGGGCTCTCACACCCATTTTTGGGACTGAGGCCCGGGTACTTTGAAATTGGGAAAAATAAATGAGGAAAACTTCTATGGTGCCTTTCCACTCGAAAATGACAATTTTAAACTAATTTTGTTGAATTTACCATGGTGTAACAATTGGGGAAAATGGTCTATAAATTGGTCAAAAGATACTACTTTATCAAGCGTGGATCCAGAGGGGGGGGGGGGGTCGGGGTCTGGAACCCCCCGCCCCCCTGGAATTTTCGAAACCTAGTTAAATTTATTTTATAAATATACATATCTTTCATTTTGATAATATTTTGCCGTCACTCTCAGCATTTCAAAAATGTTCTCTGGCTCGCCTCCGCTTGCCATAATATTTTCATATGATGCACTTTCCTATATACAACCCATATATATTACACCTTGTCAATAAACAAGGGCACTAGGAGTAATGAAACTGAAAAATACACAAATAGAGGATTTTACTCCGAAAAAAAAAATCGCTGGCTCGTTTATTACGCTCGCCATTTGTTGTATTTACATACAAAAATCCTTGATCCGCCCATGTTTGCATTGGGACTGGGACCGAATATGGCCCCGAAATTAGGCTGATCGAGAGCCCTACTGTATGATGGTTCTTCAAGGAATTGGTTCTCTCTAGATAGGGTATATACATTGTTCATGAGTCCTTGGGTGTTCATTTTTTTTTTTCTGTTTTGAAACCTACATATAAAAATAATACACATTGATCTGTGTAAGTATAATCTCTTTGTGAATAACTTTATTATAATTTTAAAAGTCTATCTTTTCTATCGAGTGAGGGCAACATAGCTAAGTAGCTGCACTCTCCTACAGGCAACGCCTTGATTCATATTAAAATTTGAAATTCACTTTGCATCTACGGCATGCTATGATCCGTTCTGCATGCAGATATAAAATTTATACGATCTATTTATTAAAAAAGATCGTAAAAGAAATAATAATTGAAATGGATTTTTTCTTTCTTCAATATTGTTTATTGAAAATGTTGAAAAAGAATATCGCGGACGTAAAGTTTGAACTATAGTCCAAACTCTTAGTACATTCTAGCAAAGATTCTATGGTTTGTCGTATCCTCCATCAAGCATTTCAGGCTTTGAATTATTTCTTGACAGTCTAAAGAGAGGAAGGGGTACCAACGTACGTGTGTATCTTCCGGTACAGGGCTCTCACGCCCATTTTGGGGGCTGGGGCCCCGTGTCCTTTGAAATTGGGAAAAATATCGGCATTTTCTCATAAATTGGGAAAAATATATAAAATAAGTTCAAGGATGCCTTTTCACTTGAAAATGAAAATGTTTAACTAATTTTGTTGAATTTTCCACGAGATGGAAACTTGGGGAAAATGTTCTATAAATTGGGAAAAAGGATACTATTTTGCATTAATTGGGACTGGGGCCGAATATTGGGCCCCAAATTAAGCTGATAGAGAGCCCTGTTTAGATTAATGTTTTAACGGAAATCATTTGAAGATGGCTTTGGATAGAATTTAAGATATCATAGCGAAATCTATTCGAAGTTTCAAGACCATATTAAGACTATATCTTTGTAATTTCAAATAATTTAAGAAATAGTTCTTTGCATTATCAAAACGTGGAATCCTTTTGTTCATTTTTTCCTTGTATATGTAATATTTAAAGTTGCATATAATAATATTTAAACTATAATATTTCTTTTCTGTAAAGCCCAATAAAATTGAAGCATTATCTATATTTATGTCAAATTCATAGAAATCTTTAATCCAATTTTCGAATCTTTGCCATAATTGAGAAGAATATTCGCAATAGTATAATTAACAGATGTGTAATTGTTTCTACAGAATTATCACAAAAGGTACATAAATTAGTATTACTATAACCAATTTTATTCAAAAAAGCATTTGTGCCTAAAATCCTATGAATTATTCTGAATTGAAACCATTTCAGTTTACAATCTTTGTAATTCTTATGTTAGATTGTAGTATGATCTGAATACATCTTTCCAAAAAGAGTTATCTATCTTTGATTCTAAATTCTTCAAAAAATCATTTCCAAAAATTAAAAAATTCATAAGATTTTCACACAGGTTGTCGTTTAAAAGGTTTATCCAGGCAATATCGTTACTAATTTGGTTATTAAAAATTCCTCTTAACCAGGTCACTTTTAAACTATTCATGAATGATCTGATTGAAATCATTTGAAGGCCACCTTTCCTGAAATCTTGAATTATGTTTTTTCTGGCAATTTTTTCATTTTTATTATTCCAAATATATGAAAAAAAGATTTTTTCTATTTCTCTTATTAAGTTTTCATTTGGGTTTGGTAATGCCATGATAATGTGAGTAAATAATGGAAGAACAATAGACTTAATCACTGTGATTCTGCCTAATGTACTTATTTGACGTCGAGACCAGGATTTAACAAGATTTTTAGCTTTACAAATTACTTTTGAATAATTAATTTCAATCATTTCTGACAGATCAACTGAAAAGTGTATACCTAAAAATTTAAAATGTTCTTGACTCCAATGTAAGCCATATTCTTCACAGAAAGTAATGCTACTAAACCTTAATGGACCAATTTTTATGCATACTGTTTTATTGTAATTTGGCTTAAGGCCAGAAAATTTCGATAATTGTCCTATCAATGATAATGCATTTTTAAGAGAATGTTGTGTTCCATCTAAAAGCAGCGCCGTGTCATCTGCATATTGAAGAACTGTATAATCATGTTTTAATATAGTAATACCTTTAATGTTTTTGTCATTTCTTATCATTATTCCCATAATTTCTACACATAAAAGAAATATATATGAAGAAACCGGGTCCCCCTGCCTGCATCCCCTGCCAATTTTGAAAAATTTTGAGAAAAAACCATTTTGTATAACACATAATTGAAAATTAGTACAAAATATATTTATCCATTTTATCAGATTATCGCCAAAATTAAAAAATCTGAGAAAGAAACAAACAACATATTCCGAAATATTGGTACGACTATCTTGTACAGATACAGAATCTTTATTTTGTGTTAAATATTTCAACTACAAACATAAGCTCAGAATAGCTTGTATTTCGACAAATAAATAAATAAAACTGTACAAAGAAACAATTAACAAACTAAATTAAAACGCATGCACACAACACAAAGCAGACCCATAGAAGATAATCGCCCAGAAAAAAAAGCGAAAAAAAGAGCATGAATTAAGTTCTAACCAAAAGGCATGCACCAATAAGCAAACTAAAATATAGACTACATCTAAAGCATGCAGCAACATAAATGAAACAAGCAAAAAGACAAAGCATAGAAATACAAGCAAAAAGCAGAATAAAGAAGACTAACCCAAGTATATGATATCACAATGAGCACATTGTCTATAAGCAGCATATAGCACTAAGATGAGCGATCTCAAACTTGCATTTTTTAATGCAAGTTTTGATATCGATTTAGCAACAGTATCAGGATTTACGTGCTGAAAGTGGAAGGATTCTGATGAAACAAGCAGGTGTATTATCAACAGAACTTAAGAGAAATATCTGAAATTGATAAATCTAAATCACGTGAGAACAAAAATCCACAAAATTATTTCTCTTTCTTTCATAAAATCGTTTCTGCAGATCTGTAATAAAAACATTTCTTCGAAATTTTCCAACATACTTCTTTAAAACATTGAATGATATCAAGATAATTATGATTTTACAGCAAATGATACCAATTAAGAAAAGCGCTGATGAAAATGTTGAGCCACATTTGAATGCACTATTTCGTCACAATGTGCATGTTAGAAATGTTTTTCGGATCGTTGTAAATTGCTTCATCAAAATACCATGAAAAAAAGTTTTGAAGATATAAACGACACATAATAATATAAAAATAGATCTACTTTTCAATGATATGCAGGACTGGTGGTGTTGTGGTTATCGCGGTGGACTCCGGACCCATAGGTCGTGGATTCGAATATCACCGTCGCCGATCATTGCAAAACCATTAATCCTGAGGTGGGTGCACGGGCCTAGCTGGCAGTTTTTGGAAATAAATATTCTGACCCAGAAAATGTTGAAAATAGATATTCTGACCGTCATTGTTGCAGAAATAAATATTCTGGCCAACATTTCAAAATCCCAAATCTTTTGGCTTGTTTCGCTTGCCATTCACTGTTAAGACAAATGAATCAGTGTCAGCTTGCTTCACTGGCAACAAGGTCAAAATTTCTAGGCTCGCTTCGCTCGCCTTACACTAAATGAGTTAAAGAAGATCCTGACGATAATCTCAACAGCACTCACAATACAGCACAAAATTAAGCATTGACGGACCCCTAGCAAGCTAGAGGTGGGACAAGGTGTCCGGGAGAAGTAAGCATCCCCTGTTGGCTAGCCGCACCCGCCGTCGATGGTTAAGCACGAAAATGAAAACAATGTATAAACTTCATGCACTGTCAGACGTTATGTCTATATAGAAAGTGCTATGGCGACAATGTCAGGGAAATATATTCAAAACACTTACTGTCAAACCCCTCGCGGGGACATTTTTTACGAGCTCCACACGGCAAAGGGCGTGAGTGTGACACAAATGAGTTAAAGAAAACACTTTCAGGCTCGCTAACCGCTCGCCCTTCCACAATATTTTATATCAAAAGCAATTTAGACATTTGCACAGTAAATATTACAAATGCAAGTATAAAACAAAAATGCATGTCTATTTTAACAAATATGATAAGGTTCAAGTTTTATAGGAATGCAAATAGTACATTAAACATCAACTACCTACTTTTGTACTCGACATGGCAAAAAACTTTCTTGGCATACCCCTCTGCAAATGTGTTGTAAAAACTCAATTTTAGAATACGCAGGTGATACATGTATATACTAGGGCTGGGACGATACATCGATATATCGATAAATTGCGATACGGTGTTCCACGATACGCGTATCGATACGTTGGAGCTATATCGCGATATCCGGACCCATTTTTAACTCCGTTCAAAGGCATGAACACGCTCGTTAACTTTGTCGATTGAAAGCTTCGGGCTAACTGAAATGTGTGACTTACTGACAGGTCCGGGATTACTCTAGAAATGGCTTTTATAGTTAAATATGGCTATAATAGCTATAAATGGCTATATTGGAAAAATAATTTTAAGTACTAAAAAATAATTTTTTTGAATTTTAATCTTTCAAACTCAAAATCGCAAATCTTCATGACCATCTGATCAAAGTTTACAAAAGAAGTTGGTATGCAAAACGTGCAATTTTCAAGTTTTGAACAGGATAAGTAATCAAAATTTTGACTCATTCAATCTCAAAGATGGTACATTTTACATGTCAACTTCTTTAGTAAACATTGTTCAGACGGTCATAAACATTTGCGATTTTGAGTATTAGATCAAAATTCCAAAATTTACTTTTTTAGTATTTCTCCAATTTAGCCATTTATAGCTATTATAGCCATATTTAGCTATTATAGCCATTTCTGGAGTAATCCCGGACCTGACCGACTTAAAAGGGTAAAGATGTTTTTCTTGACTAATCTTCCTATATGTTATGTTTGCTCCGGATAGTATGCAGTTCGCACAATGCATTACAGTATAATTGTCAATTTTACATGCATATAGTTTGCGGTACAGGCGGAAAGATCGCCTGGATATACGTATGCGCTTCTAAAATTTTTTTTTAGAAATGCATATGCATATCCAGTCTGTGCTTTGTGGGAATCTAGCCGCAGAAACGACCAATGGCACTTGGATATTTTGTTGATCCGTGTCGTTGTCCGTTTCCGCGGCTAGCGGGAATCCTACATATATTTTGTCTACTCAAACTCATGTTCGTTTAAAAAATTTAAAGCGGCGAAAGTAAAGTTTTCAGATTCCGTATCGCGATCTTAATATTTACAATTTTGTAAGATACTATTGTCCAGAGAAAGTACCTGATTTCTGGATCAAAGAATGAGTGAGAGTGAGAGCGACGTGAAAACGGCATGAAATAACTTATGTCCAGTAGCTGTGCATGCGTGCATGATCCATTCATTTATCAATAATCATCGATTTTTGAGATACTGGCGTTCGACCTAAATCTCTTCCATTTAAGATGATTTCATCTATTTATCGGAAAGAAAGAGTTCTGAAATCGTATGTAATGCTAGTTACTTAACTTCGTAAATTTTTAATATAATACCGACTCGTGTCAATCCTTGATTGAACGTCGGAAACATGCAGCCTTTTAAAGAAGAAAGAAAAAACCGTCTGTCTAAGACTACGATCTTTATATATATATTATATTTTCTATTCACGTCAGCGACAACTTTAACTCCAGTATAAAATCATTAAAGATTAGTAGATTACGTCCACGTGGTTAACGCACATGCTCTCTCTCTCTCATAATTTTGCTAATACATGTACATAAAATAAAACGTACAGAGACGGAAAACCGTTTGTCCTAAAAAAAATCAAAGTGCAGGATGTATCCATCGAATAAAATCAAACACGTTTAAAGAACAATTATGCTGTAATCCTTTCAGTATTGTAGAGAAAGGAGCGTTTGTTATGATTGTTATGGTTGTTTTTAATAATATTTCCTCATGAAAAAAAAAAATCAGTCTAGGATTATTCAAATATAAAGGGGAACCGAAAAGAGAGATATAAAATGTAATTCCATGTATTGAAAAAAGGAAAGGGGGGAGGGATTCACATAAATTCATGATTTTTTCATTTTCAAACTGAGAGCACGAGGCCCTCAGACTCTTATTTACCAATTCATGGCTTGTCTTGTTGATGCAGTTACTGAGAAAATGAACAGACAAAAAAGAGTATAAATACATCTTAAGGTGAAAAGTTGAAAGCATAATTGCAAAGGGATTTGTTCTTGTAGCTTTACTTGTAGCTAACTAGCATCTGTCTATCAGTAATAACTTGTGATGTTATTGTCCAAAGTTTAAAAAGTTTATTTAATTGCTTGGGATTTTTTAAATCTTGATTATTCCAGAATCTAGAAAAATAAAGTCTTTATCAAAATATTTTAATGTTATACTTGAGTTTCATTCTATACAGCCTGGATCTTCGTTATAGCAATATACATCAGAAATATCGTGATACATATCGTATCGTAGGCACTATATCGTGATACGTATCGATACACTCGAGACCCGTATCGTCCCAACCCTAGTATATACATTCATATACATTCATATATATGTATATAGACTTATTGAAGTGCCAAGAAAGTCTTGTTGCACATTTCAAATAATTATGATGGAATATTTAGTTGACATAACCAGGGAGTGGGTGTGTGCATTTTTTTTTTGTCAGGATTGTTACAGGTTGAAAATAACTATTCTGACCTTGAGTAAAAAAAAAAGAAAGGGATTAGGATACAATCTTCTCTCGTGAGATATGGGCAGTGCCCGTCATGGAATCCCGTCGTCACATTAATTGATGTGCAATTCTGGAAAAGATCCTGGTACAAAGATGTAGATGCGTCCAGTATCACGCTTCTAATCTTGACCACGTTCCTTTGATGACTTCAGAATCATATCCTCGACTGTAAAGTTTTAATTTTTGATCCGTCTAATATTTTGTTTAACTCACCATAAAATGAATGCAAAGAAATTCAAAATGCTACATACTCTGAAGCTGGAAATGTCCAAAATTTCTAAAGTATAGTGTATAAAAATTCTTGTAAAAATCTGGGCTTGTAAATGATGTATCCTTCCTCGTATTTGGTTTTGACGCCTTTTGGCAGTGAGTATTTCACTGCAAGGGCGTAGGAGAAGGGGGCAGTGGGGGGGGGGGGGGGGGGGGGGGGCACAACCATGTTTGTGCCCCCCCCCTTTTCAATCACAAAATTTTATGATGCATTAACAATATTTAAGATAGCATCATTTTTTAATCTCTTCCTCTCTCCCCACCTAGAAACAGTGTTTTGCGGCGATTTTTTTCTTTACTAGTGAATTTTGTCCGTCCCTATAAGTTCAGAATGAACTTGCTTTCAGCTTGCCAAAGGGTTTTATGTTTCAGACTCTCAGGCGTGGTAAAAATAATCAAATAAGTAACAACTTTTAAGGCTAATTAATAAGGGTTTCGATATTAAAAAGTTGTGTAAACCTTCTGGAATTTTTACAAGAATTTTTATACACTATACTTTAGAAATTTTGGACATTTCCAGCTTCAGAGTATGTAGCATTTTGAATTTCAAGTCATATTAGAATACGCATGCTATCATTAGAATAGAAATAAAAAATGACAAGCCGGGCTCTATTGTCTCATAATGCCCTCGCGTCCTCGGCCAATCACATTTATCACCTCGCCGCTGACACGGCTCGGTAATAAATGTGATTGGTCGAGGACGCGAGGGCATTATGAGACAATAGAGTCCGGCTTGTTATTTTTTATCTCATAAACAAAAATAACGGATTGAAGTACCTAAGGGACGACATGTCTCCGTTCGAAATCAGTATCACGTCAACGTATTGTAGATCTTCGAAGCGTTTTGAAGAACTGATGGAGTGCATGTGCTCATGAAAAAAACATTGAAGAAAATCAAAAAGTATCTTTCTTGCATTTATCTTTTACGCTTTAAAGCATGCAGTTAGACTTTTCAAGTACTTTTACTGTATAATACGTTTGAAAAATATAGTTTAGCTGCAAGCGCTATAAAAGTTTAAAGAGAAAGGCAAAGTGAAGTATGGCGGGAAAAAAGTTCCTCGTCACTGTAATCTTTCACGCTGTTTATAAACCCGTATCAGACAGAGGTGCATAAACATCATAATTTACCCACCGGATTTCCGAATGTTGTTTATTGAAAACCTCTCGAAGGAAGATGAATCCCTGCCCTGTGTTCTCCCATGCTGTAACTTTGCCCTAAATCACTCACAGACGGGTATGAAAATGTGACTGGTTTGACAAATTTAACAGGTTTGATGCTATTAACTGACTTCGCTAACTGGGTACTCCATACTAGTGATGAGACAATAGTCGCAGACTTTCAATGGTGGTTCGCTGAAACCCCCTCTATTTTCAATTATCAATAGCAAACAAGACGACCGATTGTCCCTAAGTAACTACAATCAAAATTGTTTAAGTGAAAAGCAATCAAAATGACATCGAGCTAAGTAGGCAAAATATCAATCAACCTTTCACGCTAATGTCCTTTTTCACTTTTTGTCTCTTTGTATAGGACGATTTGTGTATGGATTTTGATAATACAGTAGATGAGAACTGGAATATTTTTAGAGATATTTTTATGAAGGTAGTAGACAAATTAGCACCTGTCAAAGAAATAAGGGTAAAACAAAGGACAGAGCCATGGATGAACCAGGAGATTTTAGATCTTATTAAAGAAAGAGACAATCTTTTATATAGTTTTAATAAACACAAAAGGGAGGAAGATTATAGTAGATTTTGTAAAGTTAGGAACTTAGTGCAACGAAAAGTGAAAAATGCTAAAGCTAATCATATATCTGAAAAAATTGAAGAGAATAGGGATGAGCCGAAGAGATTATGGTCTCAACTAAAAAATCTAGGGTACAAAAACAAGAAGGAAGGTCAAAAGATTGTTTTAAATATTGACGGCGAGACTTGTCATGATACAAAAAGAATAGCTGATCATTTTAACAATTTTTTCACGACTGTGGCTGCAAATCTTGTATCAGCATTACCAACTGCAAAAGGTACTTTTAATGTAATGTCTTTATGTTTTAAAAATTTTTATAGTGAAAGAAATGCCTGTGGCAATACTTTAAGTTTGAAAACAGTGTCAGAAGAAATTGTTTACAAAGAGTTGTGTAGTATCAATGCTTCTAAAAGTACAGGTTTGGATGGAATACCAGGGATGTTCATTAAAGATGGCGCTTCAGTTCTTAAGAAACCTATCACTTCAATAATTAATCAGTCGATTATGTCAGGCATTGTACCTATTAGTATGAAGCAAGCTAGGGTGAAACCTCTGTATAAAAAGAACAGTACACTCGATGTCAGCAATTATCGTCCCGTTAGCATATTAAGTATTGTCTCAAAAATATTGGAGAGATGTGTATACAATCAGTTGTTAGATTTTTTGCAGGAAAATAACATGTTATATGAATTGCAGTCTGGATTTAGGGGAAAACATTCTACTGATACCTGTCTTATACATTTGTTTGATTATATTAGAAACAATAACTCCAAAGGCTTGTATACTGGGATGGTATTATTAGATTTACAAAAGGCCTTTGACACGGTCGATCATGGTATATTATGTCAAAAATTAGAGGTCATGGGGGTTGAAGTTCAGTGGTTTCTTTCATATTTAGGGGGGAGGTCTCAAGTAGTTGGTTATGATGATGTTTTATCTGATTCAGAGACTGTGATGTGTGGTGTACCTCAGGGGAGCATACTGGGACCCCTTTTATTCTTATGCTATGTGAATGATATGAAGATTAGCATAGACAGCGATTGTAAGCTGATACTTTACGCTGATGATAGCGCCATTCTTTTTGCCCACCGTGATCCTGATTTTATTGCACGGAAGCTAAGTGTAGTGTTAGAAAGTTGTTCTGATTGGTTGGTGGATAATAAACTATCCCTCCACCTGGGGAAGACAGAATGTTTACTTTTTGGGCCACGTAGAAAATTAAGAAATGTTGAAGAATTTGTAATCAAATGTCATGATCATTTAATCAAATCATCTTCTTCAGTGAAGTATCTTGGTGTGTATATAGATAGATTTTTAAGTTACGAATCAATTGTTCAACATATCATTCACAAAGTCAATGCTAGACTTAAATTTTTATATAGAAATGCTGGATGGCTAAATACAAGGTCAAGGTTAACTCTAGCAACTGCTTTAATCCAGTGTTATTTTGATTATTCTTGTTCATCCTGGTACAGTGGGCTTTCAAAAACACTACAAAAGAAACTGCAAATTATGCAAAATAAAGTAGTCAGATTTATCCTTGACCTTGGCCCACGGTCTAGAATTTCATGTGAACAGTTAGAGTCAGTGAATATGCTATGTGTTTCTGACAGAACAAGCCAGTTGAGGCTGAATCATGTTTTTAACATTATGCATGGCCATGCACCAACCTATTTAGGTGAACATTTTGTCTTAAATAACAATGTCACAAGAGGGGGCCAAAATATGAGTTTTCAGCTGCCAAGTGTGAATACCTATACAAAATCTAGTTTTTTAGCTCTACTGGTCTCAGACCAGTCGAGCTTATGCGATCACCCTTCGTCCGGCGTCTGTCCGTCTGTCCGTCTGTCCGTCTGTCCGTCTGTCCGTCTGTCCGTCTGTCTGTCTGTCCGTCTGTCCGTAAACAATTCTTGTCCGAACAACTCCTCTGAAACTGTTAGAGATAGAAACTTAATTCTTTTTGTATTTTACTTGGTCCATGGTCTAGTTGTGCACCTGACATTCAGTTTCAGTCCTTGACTCCCAGGGTCTTAGAAAATGGGCGTGGTCATTAAATTCTATGTAATTTTGTCCGGATAGCTCTTCTTTCACTATTAATGATAGAGACATAATTCTTTTTGCAATATGATGGGTCTGTAGTCTAGTTGTGCACCTGATATTTTGTTTGAGCCAATGACCCCCAGGGTCTTGGAAAAGGGTGTAGCCATTTTCTTTTATATTATTCCATATAATCTTATGCTTACAGCGCTGACACTATAAATAATGGAGACTAAATTCTTTATGCAATATGATGGGTCTGTAATCTCGTTGTTCACCTCATATTTTGTTTGAGTTTCTGACCCCAAGGGTCTTAAAAAATGGGTGTGGTTGTTTTCTCTCTATTAAAATACATGTGATCTGATCATGATAGCTAATTTCCCAGAATTTATGGATAATAGTTAATTGATTTATTCCAAAATATTATCGGTTTGCAGTTTAGATGTCATTACAGTATTTTACTTCAGTCCCTGTTCCCTAGGATTCTGGAAAATGGGCATATGGCTATTTTCTCTTACCCTATCTACATGCATTTAGAGTACATAAGTGACAAAAACTATAAATAAACAAAGATATTGCAATTTTACAATATTATCATAGATGAGTCTGTAATTTAGTTTTTCTCATATTTTATTTGGGACCTGACCCAGGATTTTATCTTCAATTCTATAGAAACGCTAGGGGATAGTTTCGGAATTTCCTCTGATCAATCAATCAACATGAAAATCTTTTCTATAGTGTTTATACAGTGCAAGAAAGATATCAAATAGTCAAAATGCATGTATTTCTCTCTTATTTTTTATTTGTTTAACATGTTTAAGGTGTAAGATATTTGGGGAGAGTAGTGAGAATTTTTGTTGCAAGAGTGCTAGAATGTCAGAAGTGATCACAGACTTGAGCTGTGCTTTCTGTTAAATGGGAACACCAGAATCACAAAGATTGATCATTTTATCAAATAAAATAGCAATAATGCATCCTTCACATTGCCAAATGAAAGGAATATTGTGCTTGTGTAAGTTTTTTTTTGAGGGGGGGAGAGGGGGGAGGTAACTAGAATGTCCTAAGTGATCACACTTTCTGTTAAATGGGAACACCAGAATCACAAAGATTGATCATTTTATCAAATAAAATAGCAATAATGCATCCTTCACATTGCCAAATGAAAGGAATATTGTGCTTGTGTAAGTTTTTTTTGAGGGGGGGAGAGGGGGGAGGTAACTAGAATGTCCTAAGTGATCACACTTTCTGTTAAATGGGAACACCAGAATCACAAAGATTGATCATTTTATCAAATAAAATAGCAATAATGCATCCATCACATTGCCAAATGAAAGGAATATTGTGCTTGTGTAAGCTTTTTTTTGTGTGGGGGGGGGGGGGGGGGAGAGGGGGGAGGTAACTAGAATGTCCTAAGTGATCACAGACTTGAGCTGTGCTTCCTGTTAAATGGGAACACCAGAATCACAAAGATTGATCATTTTATCAAATAAAATAGCAATAATGCATCCTTCACATTGCCAAATGAAAGGGATATTGTGCTTGTGTAAGCTTTTTTTTTTGGGGGGGGGGAGAGGGGGGAGGTAACTCTTACATCTTTCTTTCTTCTTATAAATTCCTCCACTGCTTGGAGTACCACCCCCAATGGGTTGTAAAACTGTGTGGTTTGATAAAATTTTTCATAATGTTTACATTAAAGCAAGTGACACGTTTTAAAAGAAGATAATATAACATGAGATGCCTTATTGGCATATCTACTATGTGTTAATCAAATTTTAAAAAAATTAAAATAAAATACTAAAAAAATCATTTGTAAAAGCCGACTCATACAAAAATATTTCAACCCAGGAAAACTTCTACCAAAATTTTCCTTTATTGCCATTTGACAATATTATCATAGATGAGTCTGAAATTTAGTTTTTCTCATATTTTATTTGGGGCCTGACCCATGATTTTATCTTCAATTCTATAGAAACGCTAGGGGATAGTTTCGGAATTTCCTCTGATCAATCAATCAACTTCAAAATCTTTTCTATTATGTTTATACAGTGTAAGAAAGATAACAAACAATCAAAATGCATGTATTTCTTACTTATTTTTTAATTGTTTAAGGTGTAAGATTTTTAGAGAGAGTAGTGAGACTTTTTGTTGCAAGAGTAGAATGTCCTAAGTGATCACGGACTTGAGCTGTGCTTTCTGATAAATGGAAACACCAGAATCACAAAGATTGATCATTTTATCAAATAAAATAGCAATAATGCATCCTTCACATTGCCAAATGAAAGGTGCTTGTGTAAGTTATAGAAGTTGAATTTGTAACAGGAGAGGGAGAGATGTGACTGTACCGGGAATCGAACCCGAGATCTTCTGCTATCAAGGCAGACGCTCTTACCAACTGAGCTATCTGGGCACGATGCCTGTTCCTTCCACACTCCTCTCTACCAATTTTTCAGGTTTCCATGCACTGGAAACCTCACACTAAACTCAGCTTCACCTTGAGTCATTTAGTTTGGTGCCAATTCTGTAACAGGAGAGGAAAAGATGTGACCGAACCGTGAATTGAACCTGAGACCTTCTGCTATCTGGGCAGACGCTCTTACCAACTGAGCTATCTGGGTACGATACCTGTAACTGCCATAAATTAATGGTAATAAACTAATGTTTCAGGCCTTTTTGTCAATTGGACCTCGAGTCATTTTGTCCTTTTAAAATTTGATCAATCAAAAACATCATTTCAACCTCATGCAGATTTTGAAATATTTTTCTGAACTGGGATATATGGTAGAAATGTTTTCTATAGAGGATCAAATATTTCATACCGGTATGTAAAAATATTTTGTATTATATTTTAATAATTAGCTTCTGTCTACATTTATACCACATTCGCCCTAGAAGTTCATGTTCTTCGTTCAATATTCTATTTACATTGTTTTACATTTACTAAATAAATAGCCTAAAACCTTTTTAGGTTTTAGAACAAAATGGCCGATACTTTTAAAATTTCACTCGGTAGGCCACATGTCCTATTATGTTTAATTTCAATCTGAAACTGCCTGATTACTTGATCTAAGTATTTTCACTGGTCAGTATAAGAAAGAAGGAAATATCTCTTAATATAATAGAGTATCTTATGCAATACTATTTCAGCTCAAATGAGAGGTTATTTATGCCTTTAGTCTTAATTTTATAAAAGGGCATATAGTGGTAGGTCTGTCTGTTCATCTGTTTGTCTATCCATCCGACTGTCAGTATATCATTCCATTCAACTAAATTCTGATGAAAGGGTATAAGATAATAGAGCTGTCATATATTGCATGTCTATGAACCTTGAGATTTAGGCTCATCTTTTGGAGCCAAATTTTTAACCTTTGACCCCATCACTGACCTTTGACCCACATTTTTTGAAAAATAAAAACATCTGTTATTTTAGTTTTGATACATATGGTATGTTATACATGTTGTACATGTATATACACGTTTTAAGTAATTCTCTCACATTCTAGAGAAATCTAAGGCAAGGTCCATTTGATATTCTTGGGGGGGGGACTCCGTTTTTTTTCAAAAAAAAAAAATTTTGCTCTGAATTTTGATGAAAAAAATTAATTAGGAATTGATGGATATGCATTGGCATGTGGTTGTTGGTTCTAATAAAAAAAAACTGATACACATTTATCCCGCCTCTGGCAAATTTCTTGCAATCTGATTGGTCGAGAAGAACCAAATATTATGTTGTATTATTTTACTAACAGAATATTATTTTGATATCCTGCTTCTACTAAGATGCTTTATGCTTTTGAAGTCACCAAAATGCTTTAGAATATGTTGACGTAACATACACAAACCAAAAGCGATTCAGCGGGATAAATTCGTTATAGAGTGTTTTACAGGGGGGATACAGAAATATATTGGGTCGATGAAAAAAGTGGTATTAGGCAAGGTGAAGTCCAGCATTCATTCTCTTGAGTGTATATGTACAAATCTACCAGGAGAGCTTCAGTCTCATCAGAGACTTCTGGTATTTTAATGCTATAAAGGAATGGAATTCTATGCCCTTGGAAATTAAAGAAATCAGAAATAGAACTTCTTTCAAAGCTGCAGTCAAGGCACATTTAACCGAAAATGCTAGAAACAGAGAGCTAAATGAATTTATACATGTATATGATCTTTAAATGAAATGTGTATAGAAATATAATTTCTAATGTATGATTTAGTTTTAAAATCAATTTAATTATTAATCAGGCATTGTGAAATGTTACATGTTTTTATTATAGTCCGTCCGGGTTGTCGTTGCCAAAGTCCCTATATTTATTTAATTTAAGTTTAAACTAACCCTATTTATTTACTTATACTTATTAATATGTCAGGACCCCATTGGAAATAAGCACACTATGAATTGCTTTAATGGGTTATCCTAGGCAATATCTATGCAATGCACCTATAATGTGATAGTTACTTCAGTGATATCTTTGATTTATAATTTAAAATCAGTTATTCTACTAAAGATACATGTACTAGATCAACTGTGATATTTTTACTAGATCAACTGTGATACTTTAGCCAAATTTAAGTGTGATAAGCAAAATTCTGTGATATATTAAATATGACTTTGTTGACATTGATTATGCATTATAACCTGTGCTATTGTATGATATACATTGCCTGAATAAAATTGAATTGAATTGAATTGAATTGATTTTGCCCACCAGAGCAATTAAATGACGACACTCCGCTCCAAATAGTAGCTACATCGTCATTGATGAGATCATTTAATTGTTCTGTTGGGAAAAATCGCCTACAAAGAGACAAAAGTGAACTGGATTTGAACTTGACACTCGTCCAAGACAAGTATTTTTTCTTCTGGGCGACCAAAAATTACATGCACTCGTGGCGAATGTATTGCATTTCTCCTCTCGTGGCGAATGTATTGCACTTCTCCCCTAAACGTAAGTATCAGTAATGCCATAAACATACACCGTCGGTATAATGTTAATGAAATATTTAAATGGTCAAAATACACGAATAATCTTTAAAAAAAAGGATGTTAAATTTGTTGGGTCATTTGGACACACTTTGCTAAAAGAATGAGGCATTTTCATTGTCATTGCGTGTATGTTGCATGGCGCACATCCTTCCTAAACACTGGTCACCACACTAATCTATGAATTCCGTTGAACATGTACTGAGATGATTTCTTTTTTCCAAAAAGACTACTATATAGGGAGACTTCCTTATTTTAAAAACTTTTTAGCTCACCGAAGTAGGCTTGAGTATTGACAGGTAACTTTGTATCTTGCTATTTATTAAATGTACATGTTACTGGGTTTGCAATACAGTAAATACTGCAAAGTTAGACTGAATAATCCAGTCTCTTGTTACGGCAGCCAAGAGACTGCAGATTATTCAGTCTACTGCAAAGTATTATTTTAACATTTCTCATTGTAGTAACCTCTGAATCTGATGTAAGATCTCTATTAGTTAGTCTCAAAGTCTATTCAGAATCAGTCATTTGAAGTACTTCATAAGATTAGAAGTCGTAGAATTTTATGTTAATTTCTGTGCAAACCATATACATGTACCCTTTGATTAACACTTAAAATTGCAAAATGCAACAGTCAGATTTCCATTTCCTAAAACATTTTGCTAAAGCCTTCTCTGTTTGTTTGTTTCAGATGGCAACTGGGTAAGATACACATTTCAATTTTCTTTTTTGGACAGTATAATATATACGAGGGCTGATTGATACACTGTATGTTGTGAGCCTCAGTTTTTGGGATGCAGAAGGAATTCTGCTGATGAATGATCTCCAAAAAGGAAGAAAAAACAATAAAACATGTTATGTTTCACTTCTGACACAGTTACGGGAAAATATTAAACTTAAGCGCACTGGACAGCTCACTAATTAAAGGTGTGTTGTTCCATCAGGACAATGCTCCTGTTCACAAGTCTGTCACTGCCATGGCTGACATTCATGATTGTAGCTTTTAATTTGATTTAGCATCCGCCTTATTCACCTGATCTTGCTCCATCAGATTTTCATCTACATGTATTCCCAAAACTGAAAGCAGCTATTTCTGGCACCGACTTTCAGTCTGATGATGACGTCATACTTGCAGTGGATGGCTTTCTGACCAGTCAAGATATGGAGTACTTTAAAAGTGTGATTGAGGCCCTTTAACACTGGTGGCAAAAGTGTTTGTTATACCCTTGTCAGTATCTCTATATAAAATCCTCATAGGAAAAATGCCTATAAATTCGAATATTTGACCAAGCGGTCAATATTTACAACAATATTTGCCCTAGGGCAATATTTCAAAAAATATTGACCGATAAACGGTACATCGTTTGTGACGTCACGTCATTGATGACGCTATTAGCTCTACCTATTTTACCGCGCTCTTTCTCTTATAGAAGAAAATGAACGTAAACATGCCGGGCTAATCGATTCGTTGCTGCAGTATTAATGTTAGGTATAACAAAACAATTATTGACTGGGAATTCGGGCAATATATGATTTGTTGGACCTTCAGACAAAATATAGCCCTCGGCCTTCGGCCTCGGGCAATATTTTATCTTCAGGTCCAACAAATCATATATTGCCCTCATTCCCAGTCAATAATTGTATAATATTACTTTATTAGTACCATACCAGTACATTGTACAGACTTGAAATTGTGCTGTTGGTGATTCTCTTGTTACATGTCCTAGAATATAGATATGAGGAGGAATTACTGATTCTAACAGTAAAAACTAAAATATAATGTCAAATTATCTGTAACCATGTTCATGATCATTATATTAATGTCAATATGTTCAACACTGTAAATTCAAATATTTTTATTTTCATATGCTCAATTTTAAAATTGCTTGGGATGAAAGGCCCAAACAAAGGCAAGAATGAAACTGGAGAAAATAGAATTCTGATCAAGAATAATATTGATAATCTTTGACATTCTTTGACCAAAACTCAAAAGAGGGAGGAAAATTGACTTACACAATTGTTCAAAGTACTTTGAACTCTACATGTGCATCTATTTCTTTAATTATGAGGTAGTACGTACTGGATAAAATTTGTGACAAAATTTAAAGATATTATAATTTAAATGGAAATTTGTTAATGATTTATCATAACAGGAGAGATGAGCTAGCTAGTTGGAATCCCATGGATGAGGATTATAGAGATGAAACATTTAATTCGTACGACAGAGGTCCTGGAAAAAATCTCCCAAGAAACAGTCAGAGGAGGACGTAAGATTGATGTTATGTTTAGGAATGAATTATCCCATTGTGCAAATACACAGGACTTGTATGCTTGATCTATTTAAGAAGTAACAACTAGCTAGCCGTGGTTTGTTGTTCAGTAATTCCCCGAGTCGCATGAACCAATGAAATTACAAACTGTATCACTGAGCCAGGAAGCGGCGAGGTGATAATTTGATTGGTTCATGTGACAAGGGAAATTACTGGACAACAAATTACAGCTAGCTAGTTGTTATTTCTTTTCTAATATTGTTCTGCACGAGCTCTATAGCACTTGCATAGGCGGAGCTTAGCGAACTGGAAGTTTGTTGGAGATTTTACACCGGGCGAGTTCTGTAGTACATATAGGGAGAAAATCTCAAGTCATATGTTAGAATAGGTGGTATACTTGATTGGTCAGAAGGGGTGTTTGAACAGGAGAAATAAAGTGCTCTCAGTTAAAAAGTAACAAAATGAACATAAAAAAGAATTTAAATGCAAAAGCAGATCAGCTTTGAGTTTGAAACACCATTGAGCATGGTACAAAAAAAATCACTGTACACATGTATTTAGATGCATGTGTACATGTATTTTTTTGGTAAACAATGATCAACCTTCAAGTTACATGACCAAACAAGATGACCAATTCCTAGAATATGGTGAATTTTATTTCAAATACCAAGATAGTACATGTATACATACAAAATTCTGTACAAATTTCATTTGGCAAAATGACAACAAAATCAAATGTAAACAGTATTCAGCATTATCTTATCGACTGTTTAGTTTGATGCATATTCATGTAACACTGTATTTTTTCGTTTCAGTGGAGTCAATCTATATGTTACAAATATTCCTAATAGTGTGACAAGTGTAAGTTTATATTTTTCTCATTGAAATTGTTAAATGAATACAAGAACAAAGGAAACAATATCACTCATGAGGCAGATTTTGCACGATTTAATTTTCACTTGTATTTTTCAACTTTACAAACATACACTTTTTAGATGTCTGTATCTCAGGCCAAGAATAATCCAAGAAAACAAACTTTGCATGGTCGTTGTTGAGATATCACTATTATTTGTATAAAACAAAAACAAGTTGCCAGTACTGCAAGATACTAATGTTGTTTTCTTCTTACCAGGAAGGACTAAAAAACCTGTTTGGGAGATGTGGACTTGTAAAGGATGCCAGAGTATGTGTCAGTAAATTTACTACACAATACAACACAACTTTTGGGTAAGATGAAATATTGTTTGTACTGTGCATGATGTAAAAGAAAATTTTGTTGCCCTCAACTATCATGATTATAGACAGTAATAATATTTGTGTTAGTGTTTAGAGAGTAACCTGATCAGGTATTCGAAAAGAGAGGAAGTAAAGGGGTTACTTGCATTATTAATGTTGGGTAGTGTAGACTTATACTACACTAACTTGTGTTATATGGAAATCAAAATATACAGTTGCTACATCTAAAAACAACATCTAATCATCACAGACAATGGTAGAAACTAATCCTACATTTAAAGAAGTAACATATGATTTATTTTCCGTTACAGGTTTGTTGTGATGGAGAACACAAGTGGAGGAACGGAGGCTCTTAGGTTGATGAATGGATTTAAAATCGGAAATGTTCAACTTACTGTAAAAATAGCCAAGACAGATGAGGAGAAACAAAAGGAAAAAGAAGAGAGAGAAGTTTGAATTTTTGAATTTCTAATCTAATCCTGTGACGTAATACATGTAGCACGATATGATAAGATACGTAACATCTGCTAAGAGTGGGTGTCATAAAGTACAAAATACAAGAATATTATTTACACATGTATGTCGCCTTCATTGCAAGGACGACCATATGGCTGTAACGTATACATCAGGGCTCTCGATTAGCCTGCTTTGGGGCCCATTTTCGGCCCCAGTCCCAATGTAAAATATCATTTTTTCCCAATTTGATGACTAATTTTTCCCAATTTGAAACCTCATAGAAAATTGGTGAAAAAAAAAGAAAACAGTTTAAAAAAGCTTAATTTCAAGTGAAAAGGCACCCAATGCTATTTATATTTTTGAGAAAACGTTACTATTTTTAGCTCACCTCGACGAAGTTGAGTGAGCTTATGCTATAACCCCACGCGTCCGCGTCCGCATCCGGTTAAGAAGTTTGGGGTAGCTCAGTATCAGACAAAGTACTAATGCTACAGTAACCAAACTTGCACAAGTGATTCATCTTTGGATGCTGAGGTGAACCCATGCATCGGATGCAGCATCTGACCTACATTTTCCGCTTGAGTGACTTGGTTAAGAAGTTTGGGGTAGCTCAGTATCTGACAAAGTACTAATGCTACAGTAACCAAACTGGCACAAGTGATTCATCTTTGGATGCTGAGGTGAACCCATGCATCGTATGCAGCATCTGACCTACATTTTCCGCTTGAGTGACTTGGTTAAGAAGTTTGGGGTAGCTCAGTATCTGACAAAGTACTGATGCTACAGTAACCAAACTGGCACAAGTGATTCATCTTTGGATGCCGAGATGGACCCATGCATTGGATGCAGCATCTGACCTACTTTTTCCACTTGAGTGATTTCGCTTTTAAAAGCCAATATTGAGCAAAGTATAAGTGCTACATGTACCAAACTTGCATATTGGATGTATCTTTGATCAAACTTTCATAAAATGACCTTGACCTACTTTTTCTGCTTGAGTGGTTTTGCCTTTAAAATCCAATATTGAGCAAAGTATAAGTGCTAGATGTTCCAAACTTGCATATTAGATGTATCTTTGATCAAACTTTCATAAAATGACCTCGACCTACTTTTTCCGCTTGAGTGATTTTGCCTTTAAAAGCCAATATTGAGCAAAGTATAAGTGATACATGTACCAAAATTTGCATATTGGATGTATCTTTGATCAATCTTTCATAAAATGACCTTGACCTACTTTTTCCGCTTGAGTGATTTTGCTCTATAAAGCCAATATTGAGCAAAGTATAACTGCTACATGTACCAAACTTGCATATTGGATGTATCTTTGATCAAACTTTCATAAAATGACCTCGACCTACTTTTTCCGCTTGAGTGATTTTGCCTTTAAAAGCCAATATTGAGCAAAGTATAAGTGATACATGTACCAAACTTGCATATTGGATGTATCTTTGATCAATCTTTCATAAAATGACCTTGACCTACTTTTTCTGCTTGAGTGATTTTGCTCTATAAAGCCAATATTGAGCAAAGTATAACTGCTACATGTACCAAACTTGCATATTGGATGTATCTTTGATCAAACTTTCATAAAATGACCTTGACCTACTTTTTCTGCTTGAGTGGTTTTGCCTTTACAAGCCAATATACATGTACTAAAAAAATATGTTTGAATTGAATTTTGCTGTCACGAGGTGAGCTTTGTAATCTGTGATTACCTATGTTTCCTAATTTCAAAGACCCTGGCCCCAATCCCCAAAAATAGGTATGAGAGCCCTGTACATGTACATGATTTCATATTGTACAGTAGTATTTTGCTCGCTGAATTCTTGCTGTTCTGGACTACTACTTTGTTTTCAAATTTCAGGCCAATGAAGAATTCCTTAACAGTTTACCTAGTATGGGACAGCATAGGGCTGGAAGTTATCAAGGAAGTTATGCTACAGGCTCTAACCCTAATGACAATTTCATATTCTCCAAGGTACATGCTAAGACTACTCAAAAGTATGGTAAACACTTTCAGAAGCATTTCATTACAATTTGTTAATTGTTGAAATGAGTTTTTGTTTGCACAGATAACGGGTTCAAAATTATTAAAATTTTGGCCAACGCACATGTACTGAAGTTATATTCTGAAGAATCCATATAATAAAAATTTTATGTTGTAGAGTGGAGAGAAAATTCACTTTGGAAATAAACCTGGCCTTACCAATGGAATCCATAAGTCTCCAGGGTATGTATCTCTTGGAAGTCCATGACATTTGTTTTCTTTCTAACCTACATGTAGATCGTAGATTGATCAGTATTCCATATTTAGATAACAAAAATTTGTTACAAGTGTATCAAAGAAAATAGACCCTTTCAAGATAAGGTTCATTCGGATCACTTTTGTCTCATTGTATGATACTTCTTCTACTCAAGACAATGAAATGACATCAAGGCACTGCTCATGCCACGGTTTAGTGCGGTACATGTACATGTATGACCTCATTCCATTGTTTAGAATGGAAAAAGTACCATACGCGGAGACAAAAGTGATACGAGCGAACCTTACCATGAAAGGGTCTATAGAGTAAAAGTTAATTTCCTTTTAGCAGAGTCCATCACTTTGATGACCTGCAAAGATCAATTTTCAGGACTTTTGTATATGCGACATACAGGGATCACTTTGTCCGGCGTCCGTCTGTCTGTTAGTCATTCTTTCACATACAAATGTATTTGGCTATAACTTACATGTACTTGATCAGACATCTTTCAAACTTTAGCTCGGCACCTAATGTAGGTCAAGGTCACTTTCAAGTCCAAGGTCACATATTTAAGGTCAAACAGGTGACATAACTGAACAATGCTATTTTTGGTAACTTAAAACTTGATTGTTTTTTTGTTTGATTGAATATTACACTTTGTGTGGATTTGTGGATGCCTCTAGCTTTAGAATTATGACTAAAAGATTATATTTGAGCACTTAAATAAAGAGATTGTACAAGGAGTTGTTATTATTTTCAGAGAATACAGCTCGCCGGTTTCACCAGGAGGGGCTTCAGGTAAGGAGAATGATGTACATTTATATTAACGTAGTCATGATAATAGTAATGAAAAAAATTCAAGGTTTATAAAAGATTTAGTGCAGCTTGTAGATACATGTACTTTTAAAAGAAGCGAAAATAAAAAAATCCCTGTTAAAGATTCTGTTAACAAGAACAGGACTTTCTTTAGATGTTGGTTCTTCAATAATTGTTGATTACCATTTTATTGAATGAATTATATTTAATCAATTTTGGACTCTTAAAATTTTTGAAATTTAATTTCCAATATGCTATTTATCAGTAGCTGTATTGCTTGAGAATGAATATGTATTGTATTCCATAAGAATTTACATTATTTCCCTAATTATGGTGTTGGTTATTCAGGAAAGATAATAGACCTACATGTATAAAAAGTAACTTTTTTTACACGTGAATTCTTGCACATGTAAAAATGATGCAAATTTTCTTTCTTTCTTTTTTAAGTTTTGTTCAGTGATATCAAAAAGAAAAATTCCTAAAATCTGACTTTCGAATTTAAATTTAAAGGCAGCGCACTTAGTTCTGTTAATGTGGATCCAACAATTTTTCATACCCCAGTGTCATCACATATGTCAAAGACTCCGATGAAGCTGAGCGACAGATTTGAGAATTTAAAAATAACTCCCTCGGACAGAGGCCGTAAAATTGATGTGCTAGAAGACAATATCCCCCTCGTGGTACACACAAACGATGACGAAAACAACTTAGATGAGATGGGCAGTGAATATGGAGGTGGATATAGGGATTATGACTTACAGAGGAGGGACTACATGCCATTTAACCAATACGGTAGAGGAGGCTATGGAAGGGGGCGTGGCCAATCATTTGGATATGTGAATCATATGAACAAGCCAGGATATGGGCGTGGTTACGGAGGCTATGGAAACTATCGGGGGAACTACAACAGACCAATGGGTAGGGGTGGCGTACCCTACCATCAGCATCAGTACAGACCTCCATATTATCAACAGCAAGGAAGACCCATGGGGAGGGGCATGGGTAACTTCCAGCAGCAGTACAGACCTCATTACCACGGACAGCAGTTTCAGAATGCCCCGTACGGTCATCAGGGATCTAGACCAGCCACCAACTCCATCAACTATAAACCAGGTATAGGAGTGAAAATACACTTTATGATGTCTTACTTGATAAACAACTTCTTTCTAATTTAAAAAAATATTGAAAAAATTAAAATACTTTACTGAAGGTTGAATAAGAATTGCTGAAAGTTTTGAAACAAGTCTTGAAGTTTGTAACATGTGTAACTTTGATGTACATGTATAATAATAAAATGGTACATACATATACATGTATTAATGAAAACATTTATATGAAGACATGTTGAACTTTTATTCACTGCATTTGGTTAAGAGGTTTCTTCATTTTATTAGAAACACACATGAATATGATGTTTAATGTAGAATATCACATTTGGCAGCACCTCAGAAGCCGAGTAAAGTAGAAGTCAGACCCTGTAATGTTTGTCAGAAGGAAGGTATGGAAGATCTGTTGATTTTTCAATAATGTACATTGTACATGTATTTGATATTCTTACATTCATGAATGTGTAAATCTAAGGATGAAAAACCGTAAATTTGAAACCTTCATTGTAATTTGTATGTGTGGGAACAAATTAAATGACTTTCATATCATTGCATTGTTCAATGGACCATTTTTGAAAGATTATTGAATTTCATAAATTTGACTATACCAAGTCCTTAATTTTGTGTTCTTGTATGAATTTTCCTTTACATAGTAATTCATGCATGAACATTGAACATGTATATCAACAATTTTCTCTCCATAAACGTTTACATGTAGCATAAGTGCAATGATATATTTTCAGGTACTTTCCAGTGTGGTAAGTGTAGGACTCCATACTGTTGTAGAGACTGCCAAACTAAAGATTGGCCTACACATAAAACAGTCTGTAACCAATTAAGGTTAGTATTTTCTGCATTTACAGCAAAGGTACATGTCAGCAAAGTGCTTTTTTTGGGATAATGTTTTTCATCTGTTTACATAAGGACTTTTAGACCTTTTCTGCCAGTTTTTTTTTCAGTATTACCCTTCTTATAGTTTATATCATCAATACCTAACCTTTTGACCTCAAACATGCGGTAGGTTGAAGGTGAAATTTCATGTTTAGATTCTATGTAACATTTGGATAGGTGAAATTTCACGCATAGATTTTATGTAACATCTTGAGGGATGGCATTTTCGTGGTGTCTAAATGTACTTTCTTTATTTTAGGAGTGAGAGGGAACAAGAAGACATGATAGAAAGTCAGTTTGAGATATCAGTAGGAGATGACATTGTGGAGGTATGTACAGTACATGTATTGAGGTAAAAACTTAGGGTAGCAGAGCTCTTTATCGACCTGATTTGTTGCCTATATTTGGCCCCATTCCGAATGCAAAATCGTATCTTTTTAGCCGAGTTGCAAAACTCGGCTCTTGATTTGATGTGAGAAGGGCGGGTGGGCATCAACAATTGATTTCGGGACCATAAGTCAAGTATGATATATGCTAGTGCAATGAAACTTCATACACTTCCTCACCATGAGTCAAGGATGACCCCTAATGATTTTGGGGTCCAAAGGTCAAGGTCAGACGACTCTGATTATTGAAAACTGTTTCTGGATCATATTAGAGCCTGTATTGCACCTATGATCATGAAACTTGCTGGAAATGTTTCCCATGAACCAAGGATGACCCCTATTGATTCTGAGGTCAAAGTCATAGGACTCAGATGATTGAAAACAGTTTCTGGACCATATTGGAGCCCGTATTGCACCTATGATCATTAAACTTGCCAAAAATGTTTCTCATGAATCAAGGATGACCCCTATTGATTTTGGGGTCAAAAGGTCAAGGTTACAGAACTCTGATGATTGAAAATGGTTTCCAGACCGTATTAGAGCCTGTATAGCACCTATAATCATGAAACTTGCCAGAAATGTTTCGCATGAATCAAGGATGACCCCTATTGATTTTGAGGTCAAAAGGTCATAGGTCAAGGTCATAGGACTCTGATTGTTGAAAATGGTTTCGGGACTACATTTAAGCATGTATTGCACCTATAATCATGATAACTTGCCAGAAATTTCATGAATCAAGGATGACCCCTATTGATTTTGAGGTCAAAAGGTCATAGGTAAAGGTCATAGGACTCGGATGATTGAAAATGGTTTCCTGACAATATTTGAGCATATATTGCGCCTATGATCATGAAACATGAAATGTTTTCCATAAATCAAGTTTTGCAACTCGGCACTTTGCATCTTTATTTTAATAGTTTAAGCTTATTTCCCATTTAATATGTCAATTTTTTTCCCAATTTGATATCTCATGGGAAATTTGAAAAATATAGGTTAGAAATGGTAAATTTCAAGAAAAAAGGCTACCAAATCTATCTATATTTTCCCCAATTTCTGAGAAAATGTCTATTTTTCCCAATTTCGAAGGCCCTGGCCCCAGTCCCAAAAGTGGGTTTGAGAGCCCTGGTAGAGTAGTAAGTGTGATTAATATCGACACTGACAGGGGAGAAGGGGTTGGTCTGAGAGTAGAGTCACTGTATATCGACACTGACAGGGGAGAAGGGGTTGGTTTGAGAGTAGAGTCACTGTATATCGACACTGACAGGGGAGAAGGGGTTGGTTTGAGAGTAGAGTCACTGTATATCCGATTGTACAATGTATTTCATATCCAGAACTGCAAAAAATATATCATTGGATTAAGCACTGCTGTACATGTTAATATACAAATAATACGTATGTGTGTATGGACATACGTTTGATGAATATTAGGATTACTTTCTATCTACAATGTACATGTAATTTAGTAAAGTATCAGTCTTTTTTGTCACATTCATATCACATATGAAGCAAATACATTTACAAATAGGAACATGAAAATTAAAAAATTAGATAACTTTGATAAAAATTTGTTACTCTAAATAATCCCATAGATTGCAACTTTGTCTTTAGCTTTTACTTTGAAAGAACTTGAGTATTTTATTTTCATTAACAGAAAATGGTGAAAACTGTAGAACAGCACACTGGGAATAAAGTAGAAGTTGGCAAGAAGGTTCCTCCACAGCAGAAATCTAAAGGTAATATAGATATCATATACATGCTATAGCTTAATTGATATACTATATGTCATTATGGTTTCAGACAGATTTTGTGGTCTGATATACCTTGTCCGAAGGCGAGGGGAATATAAAAGATCGGGTCTCGATGGGAAGCGAGAGAAAATTTCAAAACGTTTCAACGTTTTTACGGGAAAATCTCACTTTGACGCCAAGAAACGAAAGGTATCGTGACGTCAAAAAGGTCCATATTTACGGCTGCAGATGGGTAACATAGTCTCATAATTATGGCTAAACAACCAATGAGATTCCTAGAAATTTATTTGCAGCGTGACAAATGTACATAAAACTTGTACTATCAGACTTACAGGGTTGGTCAAGCACAATGAAATTCAGCACCCAAAATGAGGATCAAAGTCACACACACAAGGTCAAGGTCATATATTAAGGGTCAAATTTGCAATTGGCAATTCCTGTTCTTGATCATTCTTGTGTTAATCAACCAATATAAACCTTTTATGTATTTTAAAAAGCTCTTAAACAAATATTTAAAGAAATCATTGTATTTCAGATTTTTCAAGATCAATTCAGCAAAAGTCACCAAGGGCAATAGGCAATCAGAAATCACCTCAAGGCATTAGTCAGAAGTCGCCAGGGGCACAAAGCAGTCAGAAATCGCCTCAGAGCATTAGTCAAAAGTCACCAAAACCAAATCAGCAAAATACTGGGCATGTGTCGCAGAAAAAGTCACCTGTAGGTGGCACTTCACAAAGGTCACCAGCAGGTGCTACTATTGGTCAGAAAACGCCGCAGAAGTCACCCAGGATGGCTGCCGAACAGAAACTTTCTATTCCTTCGACTAATCTTCCCATTGGTTCTGAAGTAGATGTAAGTTTCAGAAATACGTGTACGTTTTATTTACATGTACATGTAATAACCTCATAAACTACATACATGTATTTATGAGTACAATGTATTTAATTTACATGTATATCTCTACTTCTTAACTACTTGACACAATCTTTTCCTTGACAAGAACGTCTCTATTGACTTTAAATGTCTTAATGAAGTCTGTAGAAGAAAACCCCAGTGAAACTTGCATTGAATAACACTGTAATCACAAATTAAACAGTCAACTGTTTGTGTAGCCCTACGTGTATAATTAGCCTTGCTTATGATTATTATTTTTTTTTGCTTTAAATTATCGTTAAAAGAGTTTGTACTTCATTAAAGCATTTTGGTTCATTTGATACTCTTGATTGATACTATTTATAGGTGATAGTATTGGCTGTAACAAGTCCAGGGAGTATAGCAGTACAGGTGTTTGACCACAAGATGGTGCAAGCCGCTGTAGAACAGGACGCTAAAATGACGGAGGTGAGTGAAAAGAATCAATCACCAGATCTGATCAGGGACACGAAAATCCAACCCAAATGTCCAGGATTTGCTTTTACCGTGGCGAGGCTTGTTGAGTCATGGACAAAAGCAAATCTTGGACATGAGGTTTGGATTTCCATGTACCTGATCACATCTGGTGATTGATTATTTTTCTCCCACTGTCTAAAAGTGCTCAAAAATGAGATTTTATGTATTCATTTTCATAATTTGATGGGCTAACGTAGCAATCTTGTATGATGTCACAATATGATGTTACAGTCAAAGGGCACGTGAATATGTTATCTTATCCTATAGGGGTAAGACAAGGATATCTTTCCCAACATTACCATGGATGTCGAAGTCCAAAGTTGGAGATAATTCAATGTTTGGCAGTTTGGTCTTTCCAGTTATGTGGCATGTTTCTATAGAGCTAATGTCAAGTTATCATGTTGAAATTCTACACATACTACTTCATTAGTTTTATCTCAAGAAAATACATTGATTGTGCATATGTTATGATTCTTTCATGGAAGGGGTGAGGTATTCTGTGCTACAGAATGAAGCTGCTTCTGTAAATTTGATCGGAAAAGTTCTGTCTCTCATAAAATCTCATGAAAATAGGACATTTCAGAAGACGGAATTACATGTTGATCAATAGATTTGTTGATCAATCATTTGTACATGTTTGTTCAAGAAGAACTTCACGAAAGATGTGCTACATCAATATTTTTCATACCCACTGCAAGTGTGACCTTGTTACCCACTTTCGTAAGGAAAGCTTCATTGCACAAGCACCTATTATTTTCTTCTAGTTAAGCATTACAATATCCATGTGCTATGACATGGTCATGTTTTTTCTAAGTGTGGTTCTTTTGTTTAGATATACAATCAGGATCATACACAAGTATCCTGCCCGGCTGTAGGAGATTTCCTGGTGGGTAACTATATGGGAAACTGGTATCGTCTCCAGGTCAATCAAGTCATCTCCACGGACAAGTTCCAGGTTACCTATGTAGATTACGGCAATAAAGAAACGGTCAGCTTGGCCGAGCTGAGATACCTCAAACCAGAAATGGTCAACATACCTGCTCAGGTAATTCTATTTTTCTTCACTTCCAATCACAACATCAAATACAAAGCATTTAATTGTTCCACCTAGAACTAAGAGTCCTCTTTGGCATTAAAGGAAGACCAGACCGACTTTGACTTTTTGAAAATTTGATATTGCAGGAAATAGTACATGTATGTGCTACTTCTGTTTTTCAGGCCATAGAATGTTGTTTGGAGTGTGTAGGAGATGTAAATTCTAGTAACAACTGGAGTCCAGCTAGCATATCTCGTGTACAAGAATTAGTACCCCCAACTGTAACTTCTAGTGTCTTGTATAAAGTAAAAGCCATCAAAGCTGATGGAGGAGTTACACATATCAAACTTATAAATGGAAATGGTGAGTAATAATGAATAATTACTTATTTTGGACTGCATGTTATGTTCCACTAGGATGTATCATTTAGAATTATAGAAAAAAACAACAACATGTTTATGCATGTGCTTTGTCGTGTACATGTAGCTAGTATTGAAAGACATTCAAGCTACGTGTATCAACAGTGTAGTATTGGTAACTACATTGTATTTGTTTTGTCACTACATGTATTTTATTCATATTTATGTGAAACATATTCTCATTTAATTTTCAGGGGTTGATGTAGGAGATAAATTGCTGAGTGAAGGACTTGTTGGAAGAAGGTAGGCTACATGTAAACGCTGGAACAAAAGTCTAGATAGCTAATGTCACAATCTTGTTTCAGAATTATTGGCTATGTCTGTAGAAAAAAACCCACCGCAGTTGTCTTAATGTCATGTGAGAAATTTTACATTTCTAGGAAGCTGTTACGTTTGTACGTGTATTTATTTGAGATAAAAATTTAAGTAGAAATACTATCAATTTTAGTTTCACATACAATGTACAGGTACATGTATATGTTGTTCATGTACTTGAATGTTGAATGCGCTTTGAAATGTTTCCTTAATATCTTTTATACACAGTGTCCAAACCCAGCAGGTGCCGTCCTTGAGGTCACCTACAGGAGGCGCCTCACAAAGGTCACCAGCTGGTGCTACTGGAAGTCAGAAAACACCACAAAAGTCACCCAGGATGGCAGCTGAACAAAAACTGTCTATACCTCCCACAAAATTACCTGTGGGAAATGAAGTTGATGTAAGTTGTAAATAAAGCGTTTGTATGTAGATGTACAATAGAATAATGTGTGTACATGTATTTTAGCAATTTAGGGATCGCTGAAGCTCAAAACATTGCAACTGTTGGCAGAGTTGTACATTATGGCATGAAAATCAATAGCTCTTTAAAGCATTACTTAATAAGCCATTGATTGTGACTAGGGCTGGCATGATACTCCCATTCATCGATGCATCGCGATATTTTTTTTTCGATCTAAGTATCGATACACCCAGACAATACCTAGGTTAGAATTTACAAAAAACATGTGTTTGAATTTAAGACCAACTTTTTTCTGTTAACATATAGATATAACATGACAAAATGATAAGAACGATAGATTTTTAATACGAATTTTCCATGACTTCTTTAATATTGTTATTATAAATGATTTTGTTTCTCATTTTTTCTTGTCAAATAATAAACCATATACATGTACATGTACATGTTGTTTTTTTTTCATCTTTATTCTAGACAGAAATCTAGTTATGAATAAATACACAGCCAATTGTGCCTCATATGAAATTCATATGAAATGAGCATCATGTAAATTTCACATGAAAGTTCATGTAAAATTCATATAGATTTCACATAAGATTTATGTGAAAAATATTTCACATGAATTTCATATAAATTTCCTTCACATGAATTTCACCTGAATTTTTCTAAGTGACCTTCACAGGAAACTGAATTCACATAACATCCATGTAAAAATCTTCACATGGATTTCATGTGAAAAAATTCATGTAAATTTCATGTTTGTGCTCGTTTCACATAAATTTCATGTGAACTTTCATGTAATGTTCATGTAAATTTCACATGAATTTTATATGAGGCACATTTGGCTGTGTATCACATATTGAATAAAAAAAAGCTACTAATATGATGGATATAAATACTATCAAATAGCTTTTTGAGAAGGTTTTATCAATAAACTTAGTTTCACGATTTGTATCGTATCGGATATCATGTATCGTGATTCGTATCGGATCGGCCAGGTGCAGTATCGTCTCAGCCCTAATTGTGACGTCATAACATAAAAGTCTGTCAGCAGGTGCTGTGTTGGACATTTGGTGATCCCTCGATTGAACTCGTACCTTAATGTTAAAGGTAGATTACAGTTTCTGTGAAATAGATTCATGTTTGGAGTTAGTAAACAATAGTTTGAAATTTGTTTAGAGGGAAGATTGGTATAATTTAGGGTTATGTACGCAACATAGATTTATGTGCATTTCAAAAACATGTAGGGACTTACGAAAAAATGTTAATTGAATATTGTTTTGTTTTCTAACTGACTGGATTTTGAAGATACTAGGAAATGGCTTATTTTATTGCTAATAATTAGCTTTATTGCATACCAATTCATAGCAATATGTTTATTTATAGGTGATAGTGTTGGCTGTAACAAGTCCAGGGAGTATAGTAGTACAGGTGTTTGATCACGAGATGGTACAGACTGCTGTAGATCAGGACGCTAGAATGACGGAGGTAAGTAGACAGCATTCAAATGCAGGAAATAATCTTTGACTGTTATGATTTGAATGCTGTCATATCAGGAAGCTGGCTGCACATTGTTTTTGTAGCACCCACGAAGCATAGCGATATATTTCCACACACAGTCAGTCTGTTACACTTAAGATGCCAATCCATAGCTGTCAACTGACCCGATTTCGGCGGGTCAGTCCCGCTTTTTCACCCTTTGACCCGATTATTTTTTATCACCCGCTCGGGTCACGTCTTTCACCCGATTTTTCGTTGCTGACCCAGGAATCGCCGATTCCGATTTGGTTCCGTCTATTACTTGGGACTCTAAATTTCCAGCTGTGTTTTTTTTCGATTAAAACACCTGCAATTACAGGTAAATTGGGTTGTTTGTTTAGTGATTTGGGAAGTAATTAGCCACTTTTAAGTTGTTGCAAAAAAATGTACTTTAGTTACCTTTATTTTTTTTGGGGGGGGGGTAAATTTTATTGTGTCGCCTGCGAAGCATAGCGACACTTAGGGATCACTTTGTCCGTTGTCCGTCTGTCCGTCTGTCCGTCCGTCCGTCCGTCCGTCCGTCTGTCTGTCTGTCTGTCTGTCTGTCACACTTTGGGTGTCACAGCCCATAACTTTTGATTGGTAAGTGATAGGGCTTTGATATTTCACATGTGTATTCCTTGTGACAAGACCTTGCTACACATACCATAAATTTTGACCTAGTGACCTTGACCTACATATTTGACCTACTTTTCAAAAAAATTATGAATGGATATATCTTTTGATTGGTAGGTGATAGGGCTTTGATATTTCACATGTGCAATCCTTGTGGCAAGACCTTTCTACACATACCATTATTTTTGACCTTGTGACCTTGACCTAGATATTTGACCTACTTTTGAAAAAAAAGATAAGATTCGCTATATCTTTTGATTGGTTAGTGATAGGGCTTTGATATTTCACATATGTATTCCTTGTGACAAGACCTTCCTACACATACAATAATTTTTGACCTAGTGACCTTGACCTACATATTTGACCTACTTTTCAAAAAAAATTAATAATGGATATATCTTTTTATTGGTAAGTGTTAGGACTTTGATATTTCACATGTGCAATCCTTGTGGCAAGACCTTTCTACACATACCATAATTTTTGACCTTGTGACCTTGACCTAGATATTTGACCTACGTTTGAAAAAAGATAAGATTCGCTATATCTTTTGATTGGTAAGTGATAGGGCTTCGATATTTCACATGTGTATTCCTTCTGAAGAGACCTTTCTACACAGACCATTAAATTTGACCTTTTGACCTTGATCTAGATATTTGACCTACTTTTCAAGAAAAGTAATATTGGCTATATCTTTTGATTGGTAGGTGATAGGGCTTTGATATTTCATATGTATTTTCTTTGTAACAATGCCATTCTACACATACCATTATTTTTTTACCTTTTGACCTTGACCTACATATTTGACCTACTTTTCAAAAAAATTAAGAATGGATATATCTTTTGATTGGTAAGTGATAGGGCTTTGGTATTTCACATGTCTATTCCTTGTGACAAGACCTTTCTACACAGACCATAAAATTTGACCTTTTGACCTTGATCTAGATATTTGACCTAGACCAACTTTTCAAGAATTTTGATCCACTTTCTAGAATAATAATCAAACTGCTTCGCAGGCGACACAAGCATTCCTTGGATTGCTATTTTTCATAATGACACAAGCAAAAGGTCGCGATTTTGTTTCACGCGCTATGACCCTCTTTTTAATTTCCCAAAGAGGGTCATTGACCCTCTTTTGTCTAAAAAAAGTTGACAGGTATGTGCCAATCCCCTCAACAATCTTGGAAGTATTGTTATGATTCACAGATGATATTTGCATTGCTTTGAATGCTACAGATCTATTTGTTATCCATACTTTTCATGTTGCATGTATTTTTTTGTAATCAATAGGAGAGTTTAAATATTTTCTATGTACGTAATAAGATATTTGTACATGTATGTACATGTATGACTTGAATTCTTAACTTTATTTATTTTGAATGCAGTTTGCTGATAACGACTTTCACAGGACTGTAAAGATTGTAAATTTTATTGTATGTAAATATTGTAATTTTATTGTTTGTAAAGACTGTAATTTTATTTTCTCTATGTAGATATACAATCAGGACCATACACAAGTGTCCTGTCCGGCTGTAGGAGATTTCCTGGTTGGTAACTATATGGGAAACTGGTATCGTCTCCAGGTCAATCAAGTTATCTCCACGGACAAGTTCCAGGTTACCTACGTAGATTACGGCAATAAAGAAACTGTCAGCTTGGCTGAGATGAGATACCTCAAATCTGACTTGTGCACGATACCTGCACAGGTAAATTAAGACTAGTAAAGTGATGAAAAATATTAGTAAATAATAGAAATTTTTGGTACAAATTGATAAAATTAGTAAAATTTTTGCTGTCTTATTTTTTGTCAAATGCAAAGCAATGACGACATTTAAGGATCACTCTGTCAGGTAGATCTTACAATGGAGTCAGATTGTTGATTGTCATTGTAGTTAGTAAATGAAAATAATTTGTGATACTTGTGCATTCTTCAGGCTATAGAATGTTGCCTTGATGGTATAAATGATCCTAACTGGAGCCCTGCCAGCATAGAGCGTGTGAAAGAGTTGGTACCCCCGACTGTCACTGCCGGTGTCCTATATAAGGCAAAAGCTGTGAAAGATGATGGAAACATTACAAGTATTAAACTAACAGATGGAAACGGTGAGTGTTGGCTATATTCTTACGTCTTTGTCAATACATTTGATAATCGCGCATGATGACTTCGTAATAGTATTTTGAGATAGAATTTTTGCAAGATTATCATAGACACACATGGTTGTAGCAGAAGATTACGTGTACATTGTATCTTGCTTGCAACTGAGTTTCTGCTGACATCTGTTTGCAAAGTTTCCATACTTCTTTTCTGTATCACAATTGAAATGGAAGAAAAGTTGAATGCCATCAGCTTTGGTGTTTTTAATGAATTTACTTCAAAGCCAGGATACATTTATTAAAGCCATGTGTAAATAAAAAAAAAGTCCTACTTGCTGATTGTCTGCAGTGTCGCACTAATTGACTGTTGATGAAGAATGTTAATTTTCCTTTTTCAGGGGATGATGTAGGCAATAAATTACTGAGTGAGGGACTTGTAGGAAGAAGGTATGCTATGCATGTAAAAATAGTATTGATGAAGCAGAATCTTTTAACTTCTTGCTGTTATATCCAGTAGGCCTGATGCATGTGCTTACGAAATTTGACCAGGAATGTTCAATTTAAACTGATATATGTACATGTATATACATGTATGATATATACATGTAGTTCATGACTTTATACATGTACATGTATTTTTTTGGTCTTTTACTTACTTCATATTATTTCTGTTTTTTATGTTTCTATGCAGTGTCCAAACTCAGCAGGTGCCATCCCTGAAGTCACCAGTAGTTGGCGCCTCACAAAGGTCACCAGCAAGTGCTACTGGAGGTCAGAGGTTATCACAGGGGTCAATTACAACTGTGGCAGAACAGAAATCACTTATACCATCAACAATTCTACCCATAGGGTCTGAAGTAGATGTAAGTTTGTAACAAAATTGTTACATATTCAGTAAATCTATGATTTACAGATATATTGTAGTGTTTTGAGTTTTGAGAATTATTCTAGGTATTAGCACATGTCGTATGAATTTACTGAATTGTTTACATTTTTACATGTGAATTGCCTAGCGCTACATTTATGCTCATTTCTCACAGGTGATAGTGTTGGCTGTAACAAGTCCAGGGAGTATAGTAGTACAGGTATTTGATCACGAGATGGTACAGGCTGCTGTAGATCAGGACGCTAGAATGACGGAGGTAAATTAGGCTTTGAAAAACAACAGTAAAATCTAGATATGGTAACAGGTGGTAGTGTTGTGGTGTATTGTGAACCTATAGATTGTGGGTTCGGGTTTCACAGTCGCAGGACATTGTGAAACCATTGTGACTATGGACAAGATGCTTAATTCTGCATTGCACTCTCCCAGCCCAGGAGTAATTGGGTAACTGGCAAATGAGAAGAGCTGGCTATCTTAATGATTAGCATTAGCGCTTAAACGGCAGCTTTGCATTATACTCCCATATGAGTTGAGAAGGCATATGACTGAACAGGTCTTGCCAGGGAGTTAATTTACAAGTCGCTTGAGGCTTGGGCGATACGAGGCTATAAACCTACATATACATGTATACCTTTACCGTTAAATATCAGATCATTGGCACAGTCGCCATATCTCACCCTGTGAGACAAAAACTCAATAATTTTTGTCAAACTTTTAATCTGGCTCCATGAGCTCCTTTTCTCATAGGGAAATGGGATAAATCTCCCATATTCCTTTTGAATACCCTGCCAAAATATTGTTCGTGTACATTGAGGTTTTGTCTAGATGAACTATGGTCACTGCCTTTTATACTTTAGTATAATCTCAGTAACAAATGAGTAGCTTGTATGTAAGAATATTTCTCTATTTCTGTGTAGATATACAATCAGGATCATACACAAGTATCCTGCCCAGCTGTAGGAGATTTCCTGGTGGGTAACTATATGGGAAACTGGTATCGTCTCCAGGTCAATCAAGTTATCTCCCCTGACAAGTTCCAGGTTACCTACGTAGATTACGGCAATAAAGAAACGGTCAGCTTGGCTGAGATGAGATACCTTAAACCAGACATGCTCAACATACCCGCTCAGGTAGTATTCAATTGTTGAACATGTATAACTCAGTTTTGCTACAAAATGTTTTCTGTAAGTTGCCAGTAAAATAATGCCACAAATACTCATCTGTTTGGTATTAACAATGGCTCTTACTACACATATCACATAGGACAAAAGGTCAGTTAAGCTATGAGTGGATAACTAGTGGAGGTCAAGGATTTTTCAAGGTCATATTACAGCAGGCAGCATTTTTATGGTTGGAACAGTTTCCTCTGAATAAGTCATCCATTTATTTTTTTAGCTCACCTGAGCCAAAGGCTCAAGTGAGCTATTGTCATAGTGTGGCGTCCGGCGTCCGGCGTCCGTCGTCCGTCCGTCCGTCCGTCGTAAACTTTTAACATTTTCAACTTCTTCTCAAGAACGGCTGAAGGGATTTTGATGAAACTTGGTATGCATGAAGTACTAAAGGTCCTCTACCAAGTTTGTTCATTTCGGCTCGATCCCTTCAGGGGTGGATCCAGGGCGGGGTCAAATAGGCCCCGGAGGGTACCCCTCTTCAAAAATCTTCTTCTCCAGTTCCACTGAATGGATTGAAAAACTAATTGTATCTATGTGATCTAGAAGGATGTATGATTCAAGTTTGTTCATTTCGTTAAAATCCGACAACTAATTTTTGACGCGTTTTTGACGTCTTTTCGGACTTAGTCAGAAATGCACATTTTTGCACTTTTTCTTTAAATAACTCAATAAGTGTATGATTTTACACACTCATTTACTACATATTTATCATATTTAACTTACTTAATGCTTTGATATGTATTTTATGCTTAAATTTTATTTTTTTGATTTTTTATGAATTTTTTTCTTATGTAAAAAGGAAGGGGGGGGGGGGTGATTTTCATACATTTTCTGCTTCTTTTCTATAACCACTCTTCAGATTGTCATGACAATTTGTAGGTATGAGGTACTCATGCATGGTACCCTACAAGTGAAAGAATTTTGTCCAGATATCCACTTTTGGATTTTTAAGGAATATTTTTTAAGATTGTACATAGGTATAATGTATGTTTTCCATGCCCAATGGACCCATGGGGAGTGGCTTCAAACCCCGGCGGGACCCCAACAAAATTTTTTCCCCTTTTTATTAGCTCACCTGAGCCATAGGCTCAAGTGAGCTATTGTCATAGTGTGGCGTCCGGCGTCCGTCGTCCGTCGTCCGTCCGTCCGTCGTAAACTTTTAACATTTTCAACTTCTTCTCAAGAACGGCTGAAGGGATTTTGATGAAACTTGGTATGCATGAAGTACTAAAGGTCCTCTACCAAGTTTGTTCATTTCGGCTCGATCCCTTCAGGGGTGGATCCAGGGCGGGGTCAAATAGGCCCCGGAGGGTACCCCTCTTCAAAAATCTTCTTCTCCAGTTCCACTGAATGGATTGAAAAACTAATTGTATCTATGTGATCTAGAAGGATGTATGATTCAAGTTTGTTCATTTCGTTAAAATCCAACAACTAATTTTTGACGCGTTTTTGACGTCTTTTCGGACTTAGTCAGAAATGCACATTTTTGCACTTTTTCTTTAAATAACTCAATAAGTGTATGATTTTACACACTCATTTACTACATATTTATCATATTTAACTTACTTAATGCTTTGATATGTATTTTATGCTTAAATTTTATTTTTTTGATTTTTTATGAATTTTTTTCTTATGTAAAAAGGAAGGGGGGGGGGTGATTTTCATACATTTTCTGCTTCTTTTCTATAACCACTCTTCAGATTGTCATGACAATTTGTAGGTATGAGGTACTCATGCATGGTACCCTACAAGTGAAAGAATTTTGTCCAGATATCCACTTTTGGATTTTTAAGGAATATTTTTTAAGATTGTACATAGGTATAATGTATGTTTTCCATGCCCAATGGACCCATGGGGAGTGGCTTCAAACCCCGGCGGGACCCCAACAAAATTTTTTCCCCTTTTTATTAGCTCACCTGAGCCAAAGGCTCAAGTGAGCTATTGTCATAGTGTGGCGTCCGGCGTCCGTCGTCCGTCGTCCGTCCGTCCGTCCGTCGTAAACTTTTAACATTTTCAACTTCTTCTCAAGAACGGCTGAAGGGATTTTGATGAAACTTGGTATGCATGAAGTACTAAAGGTCCTCTACCAAGTTTGTTCATTTCGGCTCGATCCCTTCAGGGGTGGATCCAGGGCGGGGTCAAATAGGCCCCGGAGGGTACCCCTCTTCAAAAATCTTCTTCTCCAGTTCCACTGAATGGATTGAAAAACTAATTGTATCTATGTGATCTAGAAGGATGTATGATTCAAGTTTGTTCATTTCGTTAAAATCCAACAACTAATTTTTGACGCGTTTTTGACGTCTTTTCGGACTTAGTCAGAAATGCACATTTTTGCACTTTTTCTTTAAATAACTCAATAAGTGTATGATTTTACACACTCATTTACTACATATTTATCATATTTAACTTACTTAATGCTTTGATATGTATTTTATGCTTAAATTTTATTTTTTTGATTTTTTATGAATTTTTTTCTTATGTAAAAAGGAAGGGGGGGGGGGGGGTGATTTTCATACATTTTCTGCTTCTTTTCTATAACCACTCTTCAGATTGTCATGACAATTTGTAGGTATGAGGTACTCATGCATGGTACCCTACAAGTGAAAGAATTTTGTCCAGATATCCACTTTTGGATTTTTAAGGAATATTTTTTAAGATTGTACATAGGTATAATGTATGTTTTCCATGCCCAATGGACCCATGGGGAGTGGCTTCAAACCCCGGCGGGACCCCAACAAAATTTTTTCCCCTTTTTATTAGCTCACCTGAGCCAAAGGCTCAAGTGAGCTATTGTCATAGTGTGGCGTCCGGCGTCCGTCGTCCGTCCGTCCGTCCGTCGTAAACTTTTAACATTTTCAACTTCTTCTCAAGAATGGCTGAAGGGATTTTGATGAAACTTGGTATGCATGAAGTACTAAAGGTCCTCTACCAAGTTTGTTCATTTCGGCTCGATCCCTTCAGGGGTGGATCCAGGGCGGGGTCAAATAGGCCCCGGAGGGTACCCCCTTTCAAAAATCTTCTTCTCCAGTTCCACTGAATGGATTGAAAAACTAATTGTATCTATGTGATCTAGAAGGATGTATGATTCAAGTTTGTTCATTTCGTTAAAATCCGACAACTAATTTTTGACGCGTTTTTGACGTCTTTTCGGACTTAGTCAGAAATGCACATTTTTGCACTTTTTCTTTAAATAACTCAATAAGTGTATGATTTTACACACTCATTTACTACATATTTATCATATTTAACTTACTTAATGCTTTGATATGTATTTTATGCTTAAATTTTATTTTTTTGATTTTTTATGAATTTTTTTCTTATGTAAAAAGGAAGGGGGGGGGGTGATTTTCATACATTTTCTGCTTCTTTTCTTTAACCACTCTTCAGATTGTCATGACAATTTGTAGGTATGAGGTACTCATGCATGGTACCCTACAAGTGAAAGAATTTTGTCCAGATATCCACTTTTGGATTTTTAAGGAATATTTTTTAAGATTGTACATAGGTATAATGTATGTTTTCCATGCCCAATGGACCCATGGGGAGTGGCTTCAAACCCCGGCGGGACCCCAACAAAATTTTTTCCCCTTTTTATTAGCTCACCTGAGCCAAAGGCTCAAGTGAGCTATTGTCATAGTGTGGCGTCCGTCGTCCGTCGTCCGTCGTCCGTCCGTCCGTCCGTCGTAAACTTTTAACATTTTCAACTTCTTCTCAAGAACGGCTGAAGGGATTTTGATGAAACTTGGTATGCATGAAGTACTAAAGGTCCTCTACCAAGTTTGTTCATTTCGGCTCGATCCCTTCAGGGGTGGATCCAGGGCGGGGTCAAATAGGCCCCGGAGGGTACCCCTCTCCAAAAATCTTCTTCTCCAGTTCCACTGAATGGATTGAAAAACTAATTGTATCTATGTGATCTAGAAGGATGTATGATTCAAGTTTGTTCATTTCGTTAAAATCCGACAACTAATTTTTGACGCGTTTTTGACGTCTTTTCGGACTTAGTCAGAAATGCACATTTTTGCACTTTTTCTTTAAATAACTCAATAAGTGTATGATTTTACACACTCATTTACTACATATTTATCATATTTAACTTACTTAATGCTTTGATATGTATTTTATGCTTAAATTTTATTTTTTTGATTTTTTATGAATTTTTTTCTTACGTAAAAAGGAAGGGGGGGGGGGGGGGTGATTTTCATACATTTTCTGCTTCTTTTCTATAACCACTCTTCAGATTGTCATGACAATTTGTAGGTATGAGGTACTCATGCATGGTACCCTACAAGTGAAAGAATTTTGTCCAGATATCCACTTTTGGATTTTTAAGGAATATTTTTTAAGATTGTACATAGGTATAATGTATGTTTTCTTACCAAAAAAGAAAAGAAATTCTCAAATCGCACCGGGTTATACACATTGATACTACTTTTGAATGAAGAAATTTTATTTGAATCACAAAAAAAAAATGCCGTAAAGATTAAAAGTACACAACTTTTTTAATATTTTTTCAAAGCCATGCACCTGGTTCCGGAATGGAATTATTCGAATTTTATGATCTGAGGACCCATTTTCACACGTATTCTTCCACACATGTAGATGTCTCACACACTTTAAAACTATATTCAAAATTTTATTTCATCTATCTAGTAAACAATCACGGGAAGACAATTGAAGATAAACATTGTGTGTATTTTCCACCAATTGTTGAAAAATAATAAGAAAATAATCGGAACTATTTGAAAGGACAATGACCTAGATATGCATTAATTCATCTTCGTCCCCTGGAGGCGCATCGTATTCCGCTAGGCGCTTCATTGCAATACAAACCGCAAAGCAGTACTGCGATATATTTCAGGAGATACAGTGCAAACGGAATAGATTTTTATACTTGGAACACTTTCATAATCTGTATCTGTATCTGTATGGGTACGTTGAATTACCAATACTGGCTTGTGATCAACGGAATGAGAGAGCGCATAAACTTACTTAATCGCGCTTCAGGCTGAATCTAAAGCCTTCCACAGTCCTTGACAGCACTTGATGGTTATCCAGTTCGTTCCACTCTGTGACTGTACGTATGAAGAATGAGTTCTTCCTGATGACGGAATTACATGTAGGTATGTTAAAGCAGCGAGTATGGTTTGAGCTATGAACAACGTTCATAATGGTTATCATTCATGTACTTGGAACACTTGCATATACTTGTTATCATGTATAAAGTTTGCTCGAATTTCCTCTGTCTTAGACTCTCTTAGATGAAGTAATTTACGGACTGATTTCTTGAAGAAACGTCTAATGAGTAATCTCTTCCTCTGGATTTTGAGAATGCATAGGACATTTAATATCTGAAATTCTTGAAAATAAATAATTCCGTTCAGAGTTCCTGAAATCTTCCAATGAAATGTTGGACCACAGAAGCTGTTGTTTTAATAGAGAAAATAAATTATTATTCACAACCTTAAGCCACTGTGTTCGTCATCTTGTATGTATAATATTTCTAAGAGGAACACAGAGGCCTGAGGTTGTGAATAATAAAACATTTTCTCTCATAAAACGACAGGATCCTGTGTTAAGACATTTGGGAATTTTTATCTGTTCAAATAATAGATACATAATGAGTTTTTATCAGACCAAATAGCTTCTTGTCGGCAAATCCAATGCAACCGATACATTTCATGAACTCTCTCTGCTAACAACTTGCCCGTGTAACAGACCTATGATGAGGTAAAACAATTAGTTAACAGTAAATAACGATGTCTTAGGTCTGCTAGTTGGACAAGCTTAACAATTTCATGGGCCTTTTAATTTGTTTCAAACTGCGAAACCTTAGAGAAACCACTTGAGTTGTTGAACAGCGTATGCTGAAATGCGACGCTCCTTCTCGCCTGTTGAAATATGCATAGGCAAGAAGCGTCGCAATTCAGCATATTTACTTAAAATTATTTGTTCAAGTGGCTTCACTGGGTCATGAGGTTTGATACAACATACACTGCTTTTTTGGAAAACAAACAAACTGGCACAATTTCTGCACAACTCACTTGAATTGATGAATATTGGATCAAAACGATTTTAACTGTACGTTTCATGTATTTGAGATGAAATCAATACTATTCAAAAGCATAATTCATAGATTTCAGTGAATAAAGGCAAACCCGAAAAATCTTAGTTTTTTATGCCCCTGGAATAAAAGATTCGGGAGCATAAAGTTTTTGGCCTGTCCGTCTGTCTGTTTGTCTGTCTGTTTTCCAAAAAACTTTAACATTGGGCATAACTTTTGAATGGAAGCTGGTGATAGAGGTTTCATATTTCACATGTGTATTTACCAAAATTTTTGACCTCATGACCATAACCTTGACCTTTCACGTACTTCTCAAAAACTTTAACATTGGGCATAACTATTGAATGGTTATAGTGATAGGGCTTTCATATTGTACATGTGTATTCCTTGTGACAAGATCTTTCCATTGATACCAATATTACGCTGACCCTGACCTCTCACATACTTAACAGAAAATGGTGTTTATACTAACAAAGATGCCGCCGGGGGCATTCTCGTTTCACAAACACAGGCTTTATAATTTCTGGCATGCTAGCTATCAATAATGAAAGGTTTTGTGTTCAATTTTAAATAAACTTAATTTGTGAAATCATTTCATTGTTTTATTCTTTTTCTGCTGCACATTTATGTGGAATTTTACAATATGATTTTATTTTTGATGTTGCATAATTGAACTATACTAGCTGGGCATATGACGTTGGACCACTTTATCCGTTTTTTTTTTCAAATCAGTAAAAAAGTTATTGTTTTGAAATGTGACTATTTTTTTCTTTTTTGTACCTTTAAAGGTTGTCTGAAAAAAAAACACTTCTCTGCATCCGGCAAAAATCTTTTTAGAAAGGTTGTGGGCTAAAATCCTGGTACTGGCACTATCAGTATTCAATGTCAGTATGTCAGTTAGAGCGTGCATGGGTATCAGGTGAGCGTTGTGCCCCCTGGGGCTCTTGTTTTATACCCAAATTGCCAGGTATAAATATTTTAAGCATCAATAGAGCACCTAACAAAGGTATGATAGAATGAAATAAATGTTGTATTGGTAATTAGTTGTCAGAAAAAGGTGTGTATCCCAATGCATTATACACTACCATATGGAAATGTCTTGTCCGTTTTGTGATTTAATTACATGTAGTACATAGGATCATTTGGGGTTTAGCAAAAAATTCAGTCTTGCCAATAAAGTAGTTATTCATACATGTAGGTCAATAAATACTTCTTTTGGAATTTGTAGGCCATAGAATGTTGCCTGGAGGGAATAGGTGATCCTAACTGGAGCCCTGCCAGTATAGAGCGTATCAAGGAATTGGTACCACCGACCCTCACAGCTGGAGTATTATACAAGGCAAAGGCTGTAAGAATGGAGGGAAACCGTTCATGCATAAAACTACAAGATGGAAATGGTGAGTGAATGCTCAATGACATTTCACATGTATTTTGTTACGTCAAATGTTGGGAGTTAAACTACTGTTTATCTATCATATGGAAAGGTTTCTTACTTGTATAATATTTTGTTTGCATTTTGATATTTTAAGAAAGTTTATGAACATAATTAAAAGCATAGATTCCTTCTAGTTGAAAGAGGGAATCTGTGATTTTAATCATGTTCATAGACTGTATTGAAATTTAAAAATATTGTCAAAATGTACTACAAATGTTACTAACAGTGAGCTGGACATTCAAAGTTGGTGACTTGCTAGTAAATCTTAGTGTAAATTTGTGACTTATATGTAAATCTCTTGTGTAAAAAAATGTGACTTATATGTAAATCTCTTCTGTAAAAAAATGTGACTTACATGTAAATCTCTTGTGTAAAAATGTGATTTGCATGTAAATCTCTTGTGTGAAAAAATGTGACTTACATGTAAATCTCTTGTGTAAATATGTGATTTGCATGTAAACCTCTTGTGTAATTATGTGACTTTCATGTAAATCTCTTGCTTAAAGATATTACTTACATATAAATCTCTGTGTAAAATGTGACTTACATGTAAATCTTTGTGTAAATGTGACTTACATGTTAATCATTGTGTAAATATATGACTTGCATGTAAATTGTTTGTGTTTAAATATGGTATGATATTATCATAAAGAAATTTATAAACTTTCACAGGAGTGGATATAGGAGATACATTGTTGAGTGAGGGACTTGTATCAACGGCAGGGAAGAAAAGGTGAGGTGTTTGTGTGTGATACACAACTACTTTGTATAATTCATATGGAAATATTCTTCTATGCAATACATTTCTGATTGACCATATTCTAATAAACAATTTTCTAAATATTATAAATAACAGACTATGGATATGAAATTATCTGAGGATGTTATTTCAATTGAATCATTAGGAAATGAAGAAATTTCTAGTAATTCAGACACAGCACTTCAAAAACTTTCCAAGTTCTTCTGTATTGACCATAATCATTTATTAGAGATATATTCAATGTCTTTTTAGTGAAGTTTTCATGGCCAAGTCCCTGGGTAATATATCTGACTTGATGACTGAGGGACGGGAGTTTGACCTGTTTGTGATTGACAAAAAGCCGCCAAACAGACTGGTATGCCAGGTCTTGCACAGGGACTATGTAGAAATGTTCACACAGTTTCAGCAGGCGTTCCTCGAATTGATGGAAAAAGATACTTCAACTGAATACAAGTATGTACATTTACATGTAATTGTACTATGCTTCGAGTAAAATTTAGCTTACAATATATTTTTCATTGTATTCTTTTCCTCTTGTATCTCATCATGAAATTGCCATTGTTAATAGATACATTTCTATGACAAATAATGATAATACATGTGTAATATAATGGTATTACAGAAACTTACCTTGCATGTACATGTAGTTGTATAATGCAAATATTGTGAAAAATTTAAAAGCCCAAAACTATCACAAGTGTCGACAATTCCAGCAAGATGAAATAAATTTAGATGCAGCAATTACATGAAAATGCAATTTCTTACATTTGCTCTTATAATGGTGTTCACATATCGTTTATTTGTGTGCAGGCCTCAGTGTGTAGGAGAGTTGGTAGTGGGTAGATTCTCAGGTGATCAGATGTGGTACAGGGCTGAAGTCTTAGCTCTAACTGACACCAACGCCACACTGTGTTATGTCGACTTTGGCAACAAAGAACAAGTGCCGTTTACAAGTATAAGACATGCCGTTGAAATCTGTACTAGACTGCCCATACAGAGTTTTGTTTGTGTTCCTGTTAATCAGTGTTCATTAGAGCAGGCTGTGAAAATTAGTGCTGTGGTCAAGAAAAAAGAAAATTCAGAAGTACTGATACAGATACAAGATGCCATGGGATTGACGTCAGAAAACACGGAAGAAACTGTACAAAAAGTAGAGAATGCAACACCTAGAAAAATATTGTACTCTGATATTCAGAAAATACAGCTACCTGTGAATGGCAGTAAGGTTGCCATGACATTTTCAGACGCCAGCAGTTTGTATTCGTTTCACCTTAGAAAGTGTGATTCTGAGAGTCAGGCCGAGTTGGACAAGGTCATGAAAGACGTGCATGAATACTGTACAAAGAACGTGGATCCATATAAACCGGAGGTGAACGAGATGGTATGTGTTCAGTTTTCTGCAGATGGTGCATGGTATCGTGGTCGAGTCACCAACATAGAGGGTGATGCGTATTCTGTTCAGTACGTGGATCATGGAAATTCGGAGAATGTTTCAATAAAAGCCATACGGAAGATTGATCCTAGCCTACTTGTAACGCCTCTACAATCCGTTCACTGTCGAGTAGCGGGTATGATGCCAGAATTACAGACTAACGACATGGTTGGAGTGTTTGCGACAGCCATGCAAAGTCCGATTATACATGTTCAAGCTAAGCATGTGGGTGCTGACGTCACTGATGTTGTTATATTCTTAACAGATGGTACAAATTTGAACGAAGTTATGCTAGGAGCAGATAATAATAATGAAGTTAAGGTATCACCTGCAGCGTCTTCAAAACCAGCTGCAGTTTCTCCCAAACCGAGTGCCCCACCAGCCGTCCAAAATTTAAACAAATCCTTTACAGTTCCACAGCTGCAAGTGCCACTAGATGGATCAAGAATTAACGTTACAGTTACTGATCTTTTAGGTCTTTGTTCTTTCGCGGCTCAGTCTTTAGAAAACATGCAGGAATTTGCACAGATGTCAAGTCATATGGGAGAATTTTGTGAAAGCTTAAAGGAAAAACATACACCAGCAATTGATGAAATAGTGTTTGCAAAATTTTCAGCTGACAATCAGTGGTATCGAGCTAAAGTAGTAGAATGCATTGCCACAGAGAACTTTCATCTTACGTTTATCGATTATGGAAATTCGGACATAGTGCAATCATCTTGTATCAGAAAGATGACTACCGAGTTTACGGCACTTCCGGCTCAGTCGTTCCAGTGTAAGCTTTCCGGTGTAATGGAAGAAGGACAGCCTGAAGATGCTCTTATGACGTTTGCCGGTAAAGTTTTGAACAATCAGCTCCATCTACAGGCAATAAGGAAAAGGAATGATGTCTATGAAGTCGAATTGTTTTCAAGCGATGGTGTTAGTATTAACAATATGTTCAAAGTGATAGCAGCCCCTGTTACTGCTTCTGTCCCATCTCCCATTACAAATGGTGTAGGCAGCTTGGGAGGAACGAAACTAGCTGATATCGAGAAGGTCCAACCAAAGGAGCAGTGTAGTTTACTGATTACCCATGTTAATAGCCCAAAAGATTTTTACTGCCAGATAGCTGATGAAGATAGTAAGTAGAAATTACAGAATTTCAATCTGTTATGCATGGTATGTTCTAATTTTATATTTCCTTATTCATTTTATACTTGCCTCATTTTTACCTCGTTGCCCAATCAAATACTTTGAGGACAGCCTGATGCTTGCCAATCATATACTGTTGTATTTTAAAAATTCATACACATATATGTAAAGTAGAGCATTACATTTTATATGTGGCTTAATGGTGAAAAATACATAAAGAAGATACATAAGGCCATGTTAAATAAAATCTATGTTTCTCAGACACTGCCGCACGCTATAATTTGCCACCGACGAGACGTTTTTATTGCAACTTCAGAAAAAAATATACGCCGTGTCTCATCCTCGATCGTCCATTAAAAACGAGATATCCATTTATATGATTTATTTCATTGAACATGTTGATTGTCCTTTAAAATCCTCAAAACTGTATCCGATGAATAAATACTTTTAAAAGCCCGTCTAAATCATGGCGCGTTCCGTATTTACTTTACGGGTAAAGACTTTATCCACGCATTGTTTAAAAGGAATTGTATAGGATATACTAACAATGTGCCGCAGACACTTGGACAGCTGGCTATTTGCGTGTTTAATACATCAATATAAGATGTATTAAAACGTTTGTATAGTTTTCTTTTTTGATCTCCATAGCATATGTAAATACCTATGCCGAACAATAGCAAGTGTCCATTGTAATACTTTCGAATCTATTAATGATGACATTCAAGTTGTAAAAAGTATAAGCAAGGACCGCCAACAGCATAAGATTTTTTATTTGTTGCCTTACATGAATAATGGGGGGGGGGGGGGACAGGACAGACGACCTCTTTGCCTTACATGAATAATAAGAACACTCTTGATGATTAAAAAAAAAACAAAAAATAAAAACCCTACCTACCTTGCCCCTTATTTAGACCCAATTATCTGAGAAACATAGAATTTATTTTACATGGCCTAAGTTACTAACTTCAAAATGTTTGTAGATTACCCTTTCAGTATTGCATGTAACATGGAGAAACATTTATGAAAACTATTGTTATGGATCTGTTCACATAGACATACAGCTATTAGGGGTCCTCATGAACAACCTGGCATTAGAATGTGCTGTAGATACTCCCAATGACAACTTTAAACCAGTGGAAGGAGATTTGTGCTGTGCTAAATATGAAGGTGAATACTTCAAATTTATGTATTTTTTGTCCCTTTGTCTTGTTTAAATGTATATGAGAAAGTAAACTGTACATGAATTTGTGACAAACTTGAACATTTTCTCACAAAATGGAAATTTCCCAAACTGGACCTTTCATGTATATATTATGTTCAAACGAATATGATGTAATGCTATCTGTCTTGCTGTAAACATGAAATTTTTGGTTGGGATAATTTTTTTGCGCTCTTTCGCAATTGTATTATTACCGAGAAAGTAACCACCCACATGAAAATTACTATCAGTACTACTCCCGATTTTGCCAAAATTACCCCAATATTTACTATTGGAAATATAATTTCGCTAAAATTTCCCCCAGCGAAAATAACCACGTTTACAGTAGTTTATTGTAACGGCCACATTACAATTTCTGTATGTCTGAAGTTAGCAGTTCATATACTCATGTAACATCACATTTTGCATGATTCAAAACAATTTTAAAAAGCAGAAAGATGTGTTTGTGAAGTTTGAATGCACCTGGCAGTAATTTTGAAATTTTAAGGACTAACAATGAGAAAACTTCCAGCCACATTGTTTCCAAAAAATACTGCCCGATGTGTAATGAATTGTGGAGTCAATTCTACGCGTTAAAAAACTGAGATTTAAATCATGACGTCTTTGATTCTGCTTGATCCAAAGACAATGAAATGTTCATATTGCCTTAACTTCATCACGTTTTATGACAGTGGACGATGGCTGGTACAGATCTTTTATTAAGGCAGTACTTGACGACGGGCGATACAGAGTGCACTATCTGGACTTTGGAAACGAGGGTGTAGTATCCGGTACTGGGGTTCATCCTCCATCTGAGGAGTTCTTCAAACTACCGGTGATGGCATTCCAGTGCTCTTTAATAGGTATTGAAACCTTGAGCTCCATGGTTACATATGAAAGCTTTTCTTGATACCTTTGTTTAAAGATAAACAATGCACTCATAGGCTGCTTTAGTAATTAGAAGTTTTAATTTGAAATCGTACATTGCTGGACAGAAAAGGGAAACCTTGTCACAATTTTGAATTTTGATCGTGACCCATGACCTTGAAGTTGAGAATTATATTGTATCCTTATTTTTAAAAGAATCATATCTTAAAAGTGACATACAGTGCTTCTGATTCCTGACTGCACTATCTGTATGTCCCCATTTTGCCACTAAAATATGAGTACATTTACATAATTACATTGTACAGTAATTGATCAATAGTTTTTTTAAACTTGCACATGAATAATTGCAATTAACAAAAAAAAAATTGAATCATTCATCTAAATGTTACATGTAATTACAGGCATTGACCCAAGTGGGTCATCATGGACCCCAGCTTCAGTAGCCAAGATGAATGAATTCCAAATGCGAGAGCTGTCAGCCATCATAAAGTCCAAGGAGAAGGATGTGCTACAGGTCCAGGTATCCTGGGAGGGGACTGACCTGGCTGATTGTCTCGTACAGGCGGGGTTAGCCAGAAAGGCTACCGTAGGACCAGCTGGTGATGCAGCTGCCATGTCTGGTAGGAAACTTGTGGAAAAATATTTGTTGTTATAAAACTTTCTTCAAATGGTTTATAAAGTAGTGTTCTAAAGAAAGGGCCATAGTAAAAAAAAAGAATTGAAAATTTACAAATTTAATGTGCATACTCGTGTTTGTTTCTATAGAAATTACGCTCTATACCCATGACCTGTTCATGCAGTAAGTCGTTATAACCTTTAGTAAGATTAGACCAAATCAATTCACAAGACAAACACATGTACATGTACTTACAGATGAACATGGATGTATTTGCAGGACTAACAAAATTCTTCAAAATGTAGTTTCTTATACTGGACTTAAATTTGATTAGCACCTTATAAACATGGAGTCAGTCTTTTGAATTACATACATGTACATGTATATGAACAGCAAAAATGAATATTAGTCTTCATCTGGCAAGTAATGTAAGAGCATTTCTACTCCTTTCATCTGTTCAGTGAGTTTCTTTTGTATTACAGAAGAGGAGAAGGAGGCCATACAAAGACAGATTGCTCAGTTACAAGCTATGATTGGTAAGAAGTAATACTCCATACACCCAGGTACAAAGAAGTTGTACCGGCAGGCAGAAATAGACGATGCATGTAGGTAGGCAGGCAGAAGTAGGCCTTACGAGGAGGTTCATTATAGAGCATGACCGTTGTCGACTTGTCTGAACTAGTGTTGGTGCTATTGTACAAAGCTTAATCTCCAGGAATGAAGGATCCATTGAAACTCTTTTAAAAGAAATGAGATAATGTCCTTTGTTACTGATTATGAAGTGTTTGTATAAATTTTGTTATATCGTTTCTTGTTTTTGAAAGGAGATATTACTTTCTAAGAGTTTACTCTTTCTTGTGATTTTTGTCAAAGATTTGTCGTACAATATTAATGTACATGTATGTTAATGTACTTCTAGTCTTGTTTTATTACTTGTATAGGAAAAGAAATTTTCTATGTTTTTAGCATTTGTATTTGTTATCAAAAGTTTGTAGAGGTGTACTCATTTTCCTGTTAATCTTTGTACTACATATACATGTACTCTTCCTATATTAATGCTCTATTTTGCATAAAGCTGTCACTGTCTGCGCAGTTCACTTCAGAAATCAAAAAATTGAAGTTTTGTCTACTTTGTCAGCATACATGTATATCACAATTAAGATTTATATAGGGGGATAGATCTCGAACTCTTGTAACTAACAGTGTAAATTATATGTCTGTACGACCAATACTATTCTCATTGTGAAAGAGAATATATTAAGATGTTGAGTTTTCTATGTTAATTTTAGCTTGTCGTTGTTGATGTTCTTCATAGACTCGGTTGTTAAACATTGGCAATGTCTGGCTATAATTAACATAGAAAACTCCCCATCTAACACTATTTTCTGTCACTGAACGTAGTATTAGTCGTATGTACATATAAATCACACCGTTAGTCATGAGAATTCAAGATCAATCCCTCTATGTAAATTTTAATCGTAAAATTTGCTGACAAAGCAGACAAAGCTTCAATTTTCCCATTTCTGAAGTGAGCTGCCTGGACAGTAAGTCCTTTCTTGATGCAGAGATATTAAACTGTATGGACTTAAAAAAAATATTGGTGAGAAAATAATTTTTAACACATTTTACACTGGTCTCCTTAGAATTCAATGCTGTCTTATACAATAGGGTTTCTTCTGGTATTATCTGAAATAGGACTTGCATTACATACATGTAACATACACTTATTGCCAAAATTACGTGTAGCTCAATAATGATAAGGAAAAAATTAAATAGAAATTGTGTTAACTGTCAGATTGCAGTCCAGTACTTATGTATTAATATTGAGAACTTTATTTTTGAGGTTCATGTATATTTATATAAAGTTTATAAGAGTGCATGTATATTTTTTTTTATTAAAATAGAAGCTGGTTCTGAGTACTGAAAAAAAATGTGACGAAAGATCTTAATTTTCCTGCTCTCAGAATCATTAAAATTTTATCTTGGAGTCATCAAACTGAAATTTTTACTGCGGAGTTTGAATCCCCCCCTCCTCTTTTTATTTATGCCCAGATATACATGTAATGAATCTTGTTCTTGTAAACAATTATAACTTAAATACAAGTTCTTTTGAAACTTTTCTCATAGAGGTGCAACTCCATGAAATTACATGTATAATAAATATTGGAACATACATGTATTCAATGAACCAGTATTTGAATTAATAGAACTTAAGTTTAAGAATCGTTTTAATCTCATTCCTTTTGACTAGAAATGGAAAGTAAGATACATGTATGTTGCTTCTAGTGCTTATTTTTAAAACAGAAAGGCATAGTTATAGTGTTCTTCTATAGATCTTTCCATTTTTTTCCGAAAAAGAAACCCTGAATTTTGTAGAAAAAACTTTTCTACCGTTGGCAGTTCTGATGTCAATTTTGAAAGTTGATGTCTTGAAATTTTAATTGGGTTTATGTACTTTTTATTTCATAAAGACATAAAAAAGGAGAAAAAATAAAAAAGACAAAATATTGTTGATTTTATAACAAATATTAATATGCATTTTGTATTTTATATCTTGTACATAACATTTTAAAAGAAATATTCCTGAGTTTGAAAAATGTTATCAAGGTATGATTTTGATTAAGGTACTTGTATATGTTAAGTCCATATGTATTTTGAATCTTGTTGCATTAATTGACTTTTTATCTGGGTTTTGAATCTTTAAAAGGAGATACTATTATTCCTTTACAATGGCTACACTAACATGTATGGTCCAATTTTTTTTGGACACAACTCAGCAGTTTTAAACTCTATTAACAGTCATTTTGATGGTTGCTTGGTCAAATAGAGAGAAACTGAGAAAAATCCAGTGAGAATTATTTTGGAAGTATTTCCCAGGCGTTTCTGCCTTTAATCTTTGATTATGATACAATATTAATATTACTGAAGTACATGTATATCTGAAGAAAATAATCTCACAAGAATAATTATTTCTACATAGAATTTTGATGAAAAGTTTTTGAAGTGATGAATATAAATAACATAAAGGTATGAATAAACACTGGTTGTAAGTGTATATATGAAAATGAATTGTATAATTTTGTTTGTAAAGATTCTTGAATTTTCATATCATGATACATGTATATCAAAACCACTTTCCTGAATGTGTTGGAGACGCCAAGATATTTTGTTATTTTGATGCGCCTAAACTCTCCCCATTTTTGATGTGAAGCAGGACTTTTCTTTTCTTTAAAACTCAAATAGAGAGAAATTCTGAATCCTGCATTGTGGCGTCCGGATGTAGTCTTTGCAAGTTTTAGAGGCTACTACTTTATTTCCTGTTTTCGTAGGCTGACATAAAAAAAAATTAATGGCAGACTAGCATGAATTTTAAGATATGAGCAATCAACATTTTTAAAATCACTCATGAACCTGCATTGTAACCAAATGTTAAGTGAAAAATCCAAGTACATGTATACCAGTTAAGTTTTTCAAATTGGCATAGTTCTTTCTGAATATGGAAATATCATAATGAAATATACATATTCATGTAGAACTTTGTCTTATGCTACAAGGAGCTTTTACAGAAGTTATTTTCAGATTTAGTACTTACTGACTGATTTGAAATGCAGTTTTTGGTCAGATTGCAAAGCACTCCAATCTATAGAGTAAGTGTCAGTGGCGGAATTAGGGGGTTGCAGAGGGGGTGTCTGCCCCCTTACCCCCCCCCCCCCCCCCGGCACTGACCCATATTTTCCCAAAACAGGCATATTTTCGCCCATTTTCACTTAAAATCGCCAAAATTTGCCCTTTTACCTCCTGGCAAAGGGGGCGCTGGATCCGCCATTGAGTGTATCTGTCTGTCTTTTCCTCATTCAGTATCAAATAGGTGAAGAAACAAGGTTTTCAATAAGATTTATTTGCAGCTCTGATTTAGAAATTTGAGGCAGTTCTTTTGAGCAGTTTATTCAAGCAGGTACAGGATCAGAGGAAAGTGGAGCTGGTGATTTCTGTCGTTAGAGATGGTGATATTTTGCTGGTAGCCACCTCTTATGGAAATCCTGGTTCAAACAAAAACGCTTTGCACAAAGGTTGTTCATGACAAGTATAACGTCTACCCATTGACCTCTGACCAAACTTTCATAATTTCTTGCATTATTATTTCGTCCATATACTAGGTGATTAACTAGTATATTTCATATTGGCCGAGTTACTGCATGGAGGTCTGTTGTATCATCCTGACCTGAGGAGCAGCCAGGGATCGATGCAACAGGCTAAGACACAATAACAGTGTGAATTTGAAACTTACCGATTAATCAATTTATTTTTATTAAAAATAAGTGATAGATCTCAAGCATAATTATTTTTCAACGTTAAAATGAATTAAGAATTTAAAGCTCAATTTTGTTTGTTTTCTATTAGAGTAAACATAAACTATCTTGCAAAAATAGTTACACTTATTCTGCAACTTTTGCATGTTTTGTTAAATCATGATCCTAATTCATATCACCAAAAAATAAAAAAAAAAAAATCTGAAATCAATATTAGATATCATCCAACATCTTTCTTATAAATTCTGATCATTTAAGATGTCTGCCATGTTTGTTTCCTTGCTCACAGACTAAGAGCTCTGTTGTTTCCATGTTAGCTGTGTTTCCTTTGTAAAGGCCCTATTTTTTTCTTTATGATGTAGACAGTTTTCAGTATATTGCTTCAATATAACATTACATTTAGTTTAAATGTAGTGGTGGATATTACGACTTAAACTTTCACAAATCTCCACAAACACAGTTTTCATTTGGTACCTTGACTTTATACTTACTCCTAATGATCTTGTTTTCTGATATTGTTGTTTCTGAGACTGCTTTGCAATCCGGCCGTCTGCCTTTATCGGTGTCTCGTGACTTTATGAATAATCATATTTTGAAATATATTATAAAACTTTAGTTCATTTCGTTCTAACTTTTTCAGATTCCATTGAACGTAAAATAATAACATTCAATATAATGGCTGATATTTTACAGCACAGACTGATTAATTCGTGATTTAAGCAATTACTAAAACTTGTCCATAGTATGAATATTTCAATGCGACAAAATTAAACTGGTTCTCCAATACTCCCTGAGCCATGTTCATAAAAATGATAAAGGAAAGAGTTGAAGCTACATACATTAAAAAAAACCCCCGATTTTCATACTTAAAGAATCACACCAGATGCCTGATTACAAATTTCTGACATCACAGGAAAAGTTGAAATGGCATGTCCTAGGCATCTAAAAATTCTCTGAGGGAGTCTGAACCTCAAATCTTGATATACATGTACATGCAGGTGCCTTTGACCAAAATAACTTGATATGGCCCAAATAAGGATTTTTTTCTTGGTTAAGATCAAGTTGCTGTAGATAATAAAAAAAAAAGACTTCCATAAAGGGTCTAGAAGAGCAAAAAGTCCATTCTTTTCATCTAGAGATAAAAAAGGCTAATACCAAGTGAATATATTGACTTTCCATATTAACAATAATTTAAAACAAAATACATTGTACAATAAAAATATTTTGGAAATGTGGTTTGTTTTTTTCATTGAATTAGATAAAAGATATATTCTATATTAAAGTGTTATTCTCCACAGAAAATTGTCAAAGGAAAAACTTTTTGAAGTCATTATGTAATTTGCAGTATTTTTTGTACAATGTATTATTTTTGTACTATTTGGCATTCAGATTTTGATATTTGTTCTCAAAGCTTTAGTTAAAATTGCTACAATGACATAAAGCTTTGTTCATTTGTATGTAGTCCTGAATAAATGGAATAAAAACTATATGAAAACTTTCTTTTTTATGATGACTGCCAGGCATGTTGCATTTTGTTCACCTTGTTCCTCCATCACAATGTAAGGAAGCGTCAGCATTTGGTGTCTTGACCATAAGTCCACTTGCTATTTTAATGAAACTCCTTACACTTGCTCACCATTAGGGTCCAAAGGTCAAGGTCACAGAACTTTGATGATTGAAAATGATTCCTGGACCATAACACAGTGTATAATGCATCTACCATCCTGAAACTGAATAGAAATGTTCCCCACGAGTCAAGGATGTAACCTACTGTATTTGGAGTCCAAAAGTCAAGGTCATAAGATTTATCAATATTTTTCACAACGACCATTTGAACTTTGTACACCGAACTGCGCAGCTACAGCTCTGCAGAATTCATGATTAGTACTAAAACCTACCTTAAAACGTTACTATGATCATATCTCTACAAACATTTGTCCTCCAATTTTGATCAAACTTTCTCAAAATGCCAGCTATATTCATTTTACACGTGTGGGGCTTGTGGACATATCAACATAGAGAGGAATCCAGAGACGGATCCTCGGAATGTTTCACATTTGTAATTTGTCACCAATAATTCACAAGACTATCTCATTTTTCTAAGATACATCATGTAAATAATCAATAAATTAATCACAAACATTCGAAATTCTAGTGAATTACCCAAGGATGTTTTTTCTACCCATGTTGGGGCGGATCGGCACGTGAAAATGGCTACCTGTAAAAATTCGTGTTCGAAAGGACCCCATATTATGTAAACATGGGATTTATAAGATATTGAGATCGTGTACTCAAACTTGAAGGACAAATGGTTGTAGACATAAAATCAATGTAATGTTTAAGGTAAGATACAGTTATATTGATGAATTCTTCTGATGTGCAGCTGTGCAGTTCGATGCATTTTAAAAAGTATTCTAGTGTTAAATATTAAGTGTAATTTTTCGTAGGAAAGATGGGAAAATGTAGTTATTGAGGTAGAGAATACTTGGGGTGAAAATAGTGAAAGTTGGAGTTTTACTCAATGTGAGGAAAGATTTTCAATAATACACTACATAAAATCCAATAAGGCGAATGACGTTTTGTCCATACCCCTTAAATATGCATTTTCTGAAAAGATGGGGAAAAATGCAATTATTTCTGATTGACAAACAGAATTTGGGTCAATAAATGAAATACTCTACTTCCCTTTTCTATTTTGTTTTTGTGTGGTAGCATTTTTTTGGGTTCTCAGTAGCCTACTAGGACAGATTTTCAAATTCAAAACTGTGTAATCTTTGATTACTTACTGTTTGCTGCCATGATGAAATGCTGCCATGAGGTGAGCTTTGTAATCTTTGATTACACTATGTTTTTATATGATGAAAAAGTAATACAGAATATTGATTGTACACATTTTCTATGCAAGTGTTTCCTAGTCGAACTGTCAGCTGTATTATGGAATGCAGTTGACAATTCAATTGTCAGTTGTCAACTGCATTCTAAAATATGTTATTTACCAGAGAATGACGATGCCACGTACATGAACATCAACTTAATAACGTAGAGAATTTGACGCCAGATACATTCCAAAACTAGAAGATAATACAGCAGAAAAATATTTTGACTCTACCATTTGTGAGATTTAAATCTATAGAGTCACGAATTTTTTTCCGATAAGGCAATATAAATTGTAAAGAAGCAGCACGACTCTCCAAAAGTTCATATAAATCAGCATTAGGGGGATAAGGAAGCGACATCTCGCCAATCGTCACATTGTGTCCGGTTTTATTGCTCCCCTATAGCTAATTTTATTTGTTGATCTCACGGCAAATCAGGAGAGGCTTATTCACTGGCACCGACTGACTGTCATGGACCTTAATTATACGATGATAATAAGTGGCAAAAATAATTATCCTCTTATATTTCCCAATTCAGAAATTATAGGAACAAATCTAATGATGCTCAGATGTTTTTTCTTCGTACATACTAGAAGATGAATAGAATCAAGGTAGAGACCCGATATGGTTTCAGGACTAAGTGTCATTGCTCTCGAGGTACGGCAATAAATTGAGCTGAAAACAATTTATATGTATTTGACGTATACATTTTACACATGCCTGGTTAAGGCAATTGTATTCTGGTCGGCTATTGTGACGTCATCATTTATTGCGTTTGACGTCATTTGCTTTACAAGTTACACGTCGCCAGTGAACGTGTAAAGTGCGAGATACACATAGGTCTTTACTTCAAGATATTTCATCCCCTTAATTCTATCAAATAATATAAAAAGTACGGCATTTAATTCATAATGATTTCAAGTTTCTATTTCAATATAGATTTAACCGAACTTAACATTACTATGGGTATTACACAACCTGTCTTTTATGGTGATATCATAAACAAAATAAAAAGGATCAAAGGTAGGCAGCATAACCATCGAAAATGCGTCAAAATCATCAAACGCCTTTTATACCGTGGATATGATCCTAATGTCACCAGACGGACACTAGGCTTGGTACTTGACCAATCTACAGTCTTGTACAAGCGCATCATTGAGACTTGCACTCTAACTGACTGTGACGACGGGACTCCATGACGGGCCCTGTCCAAACCTCTTTAGAGAAGACAGGGCCCCGACCAACTGTCCTCTCTGAATGTCAGTCGGACTCCTCGGGTGATTACATACATGAGCTCGCTACAGCCGGCAGAGCACGGACTGTATTACGCATGCCCTCTTTTTATATCCATTTACATATTAATCTGTGTCTCTGGGGCCTCTGTGTTTCGCGGTCTTGTTTGTGTGATGTCATCTTACAGCGAGGAGGTTGTTTTACACCACAATTGTACGTTCTTCGAGACCTCTGGGTAATTGGAGAAGTGAGAGGGTTGTGCGCACGTAATCCAGGATAACCACACCATTTGCTACTTGCGTGACAGATGGCCGTCCAAAGTCGGCACCTGTTACCCATTGGTCTCGTCGGTTTATGTGTAGTCTTTTGTGTTTGACGTTTAAATGTCGTGTGTCTCTTTTCCGTCTCGTGCTGTACTCGTCTTTTGTGTTTTTGCATCGGGTGTTTTGATGTTTTACTGTTGATGCTGCAACGGGGTCTTGTTGGAGATCTCCTCCCTTCTTTTTAATGTTCCTCTTGATCTCCTCCCTTCTTTTTTGAATTTATACTGTCCAAAAATTAACCATTTCACTAAGATTTTACTAGTACGGGTAGTTGTCTTTGAAAAGAGATATCTGAACGAAAATACAAAATGTACAACATACGTGGGTAAAAGTCCGGAAAATCTTGCCAAAATCAAGCCAACTGACATTTACCCACGAATACGTGTACATAAGAGCTAGTAACTACCCGAGGAGGCACGAAGTCTTTCTGAATAATTTAGCTATTCTGATCCATCCTTTATACATACTACTTTATCAATGTATATGAAGACATTTAAATCAAACTATATAAAATATTATTACATGTACTTGTTAATGATAGAGGATATCATGGGTATAGAAAGTACTTTCTGATAAGTCAATATTTTTCGAAAAAAAAAATTCCCTGGGATGTTGTGCCCCTCCAGTTTTTCAGGCAGAGCTACGCTGTTATGTCTGGTACACTGCATTTAGTTATTTTCTTTAAGAAGGCTACTTTCTGCCAGCAGTGCTTCGTTCTGAAATCTAAATGTTCTTGAACGTAAAGACGGCGAACTTTAATAATAACATTGAAATCTTCGGCTCAAGCAAAGTCCCCTACATGATGTAATTGAATGCGAGAAAAGCCTGTCTACACGTACGCTAGATGGAGCACAGGAATAATTGATGTATGAAAACGGATAATTTCCTTTCATTACTTTCACTGAAACTCATACATTATTTAAAACAGCAGCATGCTAATCTTTGATGTTCTGTTCAAGGTTAAAACAATATTCACGTACTTTTCTCCCCCTGAGAAGTAAACATGCATCCTTGCTTGTCTGGTATTGTGCTAACCTGTCATCTTGGTGCGTATACATTATATTCCATGGTCTTATCAATTGTGGCAGAAAGTCGGCTTATGAAGACCTATATAAAACCTAATGCTTAATGCACCGAGAATAATCGGGTTTATGAAAGGTTTCCTTACTTGGCTCTTGGAAGACAAAGATATGATATACTCACATAGTAAATGTAATACAGTCAACGGCGTAGCTCTGCCTGAAAAAGTGGAGGGGCACAACATCCCAAAATTTCTAACAAGCAAAATAATAATAAAAAAAGGGGCGGGGGGGGGAAGGAGGAGAGGAAGAGATTAAAAAAACAATATGGGGGTTTCATGTTCTGTATGCATAAATTTTAACATTTCTGGTGCAATTCTAAATCTAAAGTACATGAATAAATTTTTTTAGCAAAATATATTGACTTATCAGAAAATACTTTCTTTACCCTCTATCATTAAATACATTCTATACCCTCTATCATTAACAAGTACATGTAATAATATTCTATATAGTTTGAGTTAAATGTCTTCATGTACATTGATAAAGTAATATGTATAAAGGATGGATCAGAATAGCTAAATTATTCAGAAAGTCTATAAAGAATTGGCGAGCGGCAGCGAGCCAAAGAAAAATTGTGAAAATTGACCGAAAAATTGTAGATTTATGGTACAAAATGTTGCTATTTTAAACAATGTAAATGCATCATAAAATTTGGTGATTGAAAAGTGTGGGGGGCACACAAACATGGTTGTGCCCCCCCCTTTTAAAAGTGGAAGAGCATGTGCCCCCCCCCCCCCCCCGTTCTCCTACGCCCTTGACAGTAAATATAGTCTTCCAATGTATTTGTCTGAACTTAGGGGTGGGGGCAAATTAAGTTCCGTGCACGCATGATAATGAAGGTACATTAAGCACTTATTGCCCAAACCCTAAGGCGAAGGTCCTACATTTGCTAATTTCAATAGGTTTATTCGAATGAAATTTGTCCTTCGGGAAATTTATTCTAAGCAACCGGCAGTGTATATAATCGTAAACCTGTTTTTGACACCGAAGGCTACATGTAAATTTTAGTTTATGTCGATACTAAACGCCGAGCATCAAATGGACGATGGACGGATGAAAAGCTCCGTTTTGAAAATCAAGGACAACTGCAAGATTTTTGATAGTCCACCTAAATCACAGAGCTATAATCATGCAAATCATCCATTGATAGAGGGAAAACCCGTTTCCCAATTAAGCGATCAATATTTTTAAGGATTTACCAAAGTCAAATTATATGTTTTTCAGAAGTTTGAAAATGAATATGCTGATTTCGGTTGAAGTTTAAATAAACTCATTAATTAGGAATAATGGAGATGTTTTCGTTTTTTCCCCTGATTATTGAGTTGACACTCTAATACACGTAAATACTCCATTATAAGTGCCTAACGGAATTCCAATATCCGGCTCAAACTCGAAGGAATCAAATGAAGGTCTTAACAACACTACTACACTAATCAGAATTTCCGAATGCGTGAAAAGTCAAATGAGATTTCCGAAAAGGCTCTTGGATTATGTTGCGAACATTATATCTGATCACAGTCCCCGCTTTGTTTCGGTTTGGATTATCATCTACGCTTAGACAGTCAGGGGATTAGAAAAATAGATAGCATCGTAGATGTCTTATTTTCAAGGCTACATACATAGGCCTAATACTTTGTTGATATTTCCCCTGCCTGTTAGGCTTATTCCTCTCAAGGAAAGCCAAGAGACGAATCCTATTAAAGAATTTCATTGCAACTTTTAAGAAGGTCGGCGGGCATGTTGTTTCATCTATATTAACATATTCTTTGTATAAATTTATCCTTAATATCGAGGTCTAAAAAGATTAAAGCAAGTCCATCTTCTGGAGACAAGTGTACATAATACCTTAAATTACCTTAGGCATTACGTACACTTGTCTTGAGAAGATGAGCAAGACCAGCTGTAAGCTTCTTTTTTTTAAGATTTTAATTCTGGCGAGCAAATAAGATTTTTGTAATGAATTTTTGATTCAGAACACTTCGTTTAAATTTTGTATGAAGTCTTTGATTGTGTTTCCTATTTGTGTAAGGTTTTTGAATATACAGACTGAAATAAACCCATTTGGCGTGAGTCTTGGATTTACAAAGTGTTGATGCTTTCGGATTTAGACTGCTTCAATTGAAGTTTCATGTGAGACGTTTGGATGTACAAATCATGTTTACATGTTGTGTTTCCCTTCGGTGTTAGGCGCTTTTATAAGAGTGTGATTAGACCGTTGCCCTTATACATGTTATATTTATTTAAGTTTCATGTGAGACATTTGGATTTACAGGTTATGTTAGGCTCTTTGATTTACAGAATGTGTTTCGCTTTTATAAGAGTACTAGTTAACGTTTTTTTTTTATTTACAAAATGTGCTTCCAAGTGTTAAGAATCCCAAGACTATGCTTCTTTTTTACATGTTTTATCTGCGAGTGAAATACATTTGGCAGTGTTAGCTTGTAGCAGCGCATTCTTAAGAATTGCACTCTGACTGACTGTGACGACGGGACTCCATGACGGGCCCTGTCCAAACCTCTTAGAGAAGACAAGGCCCCGACACCTGTCCTCTCTGAATGTCAATTGGACTCCTCGGGTGATAATATGCATGAGCTCGCTACAGCCGGCAGAGCACGGACTGTTTTACGTACGCCTTCTTTTCATATTCAAATACATTTTCATCTGTGTTGCCTCGGCCCCTGCGTTTTGCAGTCATGTTTGTGTGTGGTCATCTTACACTGAGGAGGTTATTTTACACCACAATTGTACGTTCTTCGAGACCTCTGGGTAATCGGAATAGTGGGAGAGCTGTGCGCTTGTAATCCAGGATAACCACACCATTTGTTACTTGCGTAGCAGCTGGCCGTCCTAAGTCGGCACCGATTGCCCATTGGTCTCGTTGGTTTATGTGTAGTCTTTTGTGTTTATTGTTTCCATGTCGTGTGTCCCATTTTCAACTCCTTCTGTACTCGTCTTCTCTGTGTTTTGGCTTCGGGTGTTTTGGTGTTTTGTTGTTGGTACTGCAACCAGGTCTGCTTGGAGATCCCCACCCTTTTTCGGCATTTAATAAGGTACCAATGATCAATGAGCTCGATGATTTACTTTCTGACACACGTGTCTTGTGCATTAAAATTGGTTTGAAGGTTTTGAAAAGACTTTGTTTTCCTTTGTTCTTGGATTGTTTGGATTTGAAAGTAACGTTTCTCTTTTTGTTTGGAGTTTTAGGTCTGAAAACTGTCATTTTCTTTTTGAGGTTATGCAGTTGTATAAGTGCAGGACTTTCTTCTCAGATAGATAATAGAATACATGGATTCATTTTTGTCTGAAATAATCCAACAAATTCATTTGCTTGAAGTCATTGGATTTTAGTACATTCTCCTCTCCGAAAAATCTCCTTTCTCTATTGTCGCAGATGACTCCTCGTTAGATCTTTAAAAGGCGTAGTAAATTTCCCCTGTAAGGGATCATTGAAGATCTGGGTCTCCTTCCTTCTTGTCTTCGATTCTTGCTCAACATGATTTTCATTCGATCGATATAATAAGGCAGAGTGAATTATATATAGTCACGAAACGTCTGGAAGAAAATCTTTGAAGTATACGTTAGAATAATATTTCAAAGTATTTCTTTCAAATTTAGTTCGTAAGGTAATTTAGCACCACAGCTTTTCCCTAGATGTATTGGATGTACCGCAGTAGACTACAGTCCAATTTTAAACCAAGTAAAGAAGATTGGAAGTAAATAACCTACAAACATATATTTTAGTGTAATATGTTTTGCAATTGTGAATGTATACGCGAGATAATGACTCTCCTGGCTTTTGCTTCTTTGTATTATTTTGTCTCTGACTGAGTACGACTGATGAGTATTCGTTATCCGAAACATGCGTTTATGGTGTATCGAATTTGTCATTTTCATGTCCATTAGGCTGCGCTCTGACAGCAGAATTTGAGCACTTTTTGTTTCTTTATTATTTACACTTATGTTCTTATCTTTTGCATTATGGAGCTGGTAACATAGTTTCCTACGAAAAGCGTTTTCATTGTTTTTATTACTTACCTTCCATCGCTGATACAAGAGAGAAGTTTTTCTTTGAGTTAGTCACAAGTTTAGAATTATTGATATTTAAACACTGTCACAAAAATTCTAAAGTTAAAATATAGGATGTAAACTACTTGGCATCGACACTCCAATAGTTTTTTTATATCATATTTTGCATTTGAATACTAGTACGACTCTGAATAAACCCTACACAAATTTTGAGTTGCTCACTTTTGACGAAAAATCTTTCTGAAACCTTGAAATATAATACGAAGAGGCGCCACGATCTCTGTATCATTTTAGCTTGGTCTACCACTGATGAGGACTTATTATCCAGAACATGTATTTTTGATGCACTAAATTTGACCATTTTATATCTAGAATGAACTGTTCTCTGGTAGCAGAGTTGGAACACTTTTTTTTCTGATTCTATAGGTAGTCGAACCATAGCTAAAGAATGCATAGTGCGCTAGTACCCATTAAATTATTATTTGTTACATCGAAAATTTCAATTAAGTTTGTAATTTGCTACACAAATCAATTTTAAAGTGGTAAGACGTGTATGTGTTTAGTGCGATTAAGATCTTCTACATTCTGACAAAGGCCACTCAAGGTAATCACTAAAACGACTATATCACCCCGTAAAGAATAACTTCGATTTAGAAATATTTGTCGAGGGGGCTGCTCTTTGACAGCAAAGATAGGAAACTTTTCTTTTTTTAGAAGAACAAATAACATTTAAAAATTATCTTTAATACATATAGCATTTCAAATATTTACAAAAAGCATTTCAAATCTTAGAAGAAGGGAGGAGATCTCCAACAAGACCCCGTTGCAGCATCAACAGCAAAACACCAAAAACACCCGATGCAAAAACACAAAAGAAGAGTACAGAACGAGACGGAAAAGAGACACACGACATGTATAAACCGACGAGACCAGTGGGCAACCGGTGCCGACTTTGGACGGCCATTAGAAATAGCATTTCACATCTTTACAAATTTAAATTTGAAATAGCATTTAAAATCTTTATAAATAGCATTTAAAATCTTAACAATAATGCGGAAGGGTTCCAACTCTTTACTATTTGAAGAAAATTTCAAACCAATTTTCATGCATCAGACATGTATTTCGAATATTAAATTCTCATCAGTGATGCTTCCTTCCAAAGTGCTTTTCATGAGGAGTCCAACTTAATTTCACTAGCGCCCTCTTGCGTTATTTTTAGAATTTAAATTTCTGCATTTATTTTACAAAGAGTGCGCGGCTCTAAAATTATTGTAGGGTCGATTCATTAGCATATCCAAATAAAATCTATGTTCAAAATAGCATTGGAGGGATGGTGCTAAGATGTTAACCTCCTTGAATTTCGATATTTTTCGATGAAATGGCAAGTTTCCGTATTATAAGATATAATGTCACAATGATAAAAGGCCCAAAACAAAGCATACCTAAAATGCATAAGAATCCGTACAAACAACGTTTCATCGCTGGTTCCTCAAAATGTTCTACCAAATCTGTATCGATCTTACTCACCAAAGTTTTATCTGAAATCAAATATGGGCTTCAAAAATATTGTTCGACAGTATATTCTCGCAGTGGTATCAACCAGATGTGGATTTTAAAGAATTCGAAGGAACTTTTAGAACATCTGAAATCCACTCATTTTAGTAAAGTCCATTCGATCAAAGCCTTTGATTTTTCGACACTTTACACTACAATTCCACATTCTAAACTGAAAGAAAGACTCGCAAAAATTATAAGTAATGCGTTTACAAGTAAGAACGGTAATCGCAAATACAAATTTATTGTTGTGAACTATGACAAAACCTACTTTGTAAAAGAAAAATCCGATTCTGAAAATAAGTACACTGAAACAGATATAATTCAGATGTTAAACTTTTTGATCGACAACATTTTTGTGGTGTTTGGAGGAAAGGTCTTCCAGCAAATTGTCGGAATTCCAATGGGGACCAATTGTGCCCCACTCCTTGCCGACATTTTCCTTTATTCGTACGAAGCTGAATTCATTCAATCTTTGGTCTCTGAAGGAAAAAGATACTTAGCTTCTGACTTCAACTTCACTTACAGATACATAGACGATGTGTTGTCCATCAATAATCCAAAATTCGCGGATTATCTGAGCAGTATCTATCCTTCAGAGCTTGAAGTCAAAGAAACTACAGAGACAAATAATTCAGCATCCTATTTGGACATAATGTTGTCCTACGACACTGATGGTTACATGAACACCTCACTCTATGACAAACGTGACGACTTCAATTTCACCATTACAAACTTTCCCTTTCTGAGTAGCAACATCCCTTCATCGCCAGCTTATGGTGTGTTCATATCTCAGTTGATACGCTATGCTAGAGCAAGTACCAAATATACGGATTTTGTTCTGAGAGCTAGGCGTCTTTCAGATAAGCTTCTCAATCAGGGATATGTTTGTGACCGACTAACATCGTAACTGAGGAAGTTCTACGGTCGATATGGGGAACTCGTCATACACTATGATGTCCCACTCTCCAGAATGGTGGATGATATTCTGTCATAGACCATTTTAACCATCCAACCAAAGATTGTACTCTATGTCTTCCGAAATGGAAGTAACCGGATGTGACATTTCTACCGAATCGAAGCGGCGGGTGTTGCATGCAAGCAGGAGATGCTTACTCTTCCTGGGCACCTGGTCTCACTCCCATATCGGGAGTTCGCTTCTTTTCATATGGTGGAGGTTTTTGTTTGTTTGCTTTGGTTCCTGTTTTATCCTGATTTTGTATGCCTTCGGTTTCTGATTTTCTGAATTATCGATTTTGTGCTGTGTACGGGAATATGGTCATTATCCATATTTGACACTCTTTCAGGTGACAGAACTGGAAAGAAGTAATTAAAACAATTGACAAACATCAGGTCACGGGGGACGATTTTAACTGCTCCACATCGAAACATGAAATAAGTGTTTATATTAATAATGCGGAAGGGTTCCAACTCTATACCTTCTTGAAGAAAATTTCAAACCAATTTTCATGCACCAGACATGTGTTTCGAATATTAAATTCTCATCAGTGATGCTTCCATCCAAAGTGCTTTTCATAAGGAGTCCAAATTAATTTCACTAGCGCCCTCTTGCGTTATTTTTAGAATTTAAATTTCTGCATTTACTTTACAGAGAGTGCGCGGCTCCAAAATTATTGTAGGGTCGATTCAGTAGCATATCCAAATAAAATCTATGTTCAAAATAGCATTGGAGGGATGGTGCTTAGATGTTAACCTCCTTGAATTTCGATATTTCTCGATGAAATGGCAAGTTTCCGAAATAGCAAACAATAAAGATATAATGTCACAATGATAAAAGGCCCAAAACAAAGCTTCTTTCAGGTGACAGAATTGGAAAGAAGTAATTAAAACACTTGACAAACATCAGGTCACGGGGGACGATTTTAACTGCTCAACACCGAAACATGAAATAAGTGTTTATATTAATAATGCGGATGGGTTCCAACTCTTCTTGAAGAAAATTTCAAACCAATTTTCATGCACCAGACATGTGTTTCGAATATTAAATTCTCATCAGTGATGCTTCCAGCCAAAGTTTTTAAAATCTCTACAAATTTGAATTTGAGGTAGCATTTAAAATCTTTACAAACAGCATTTAAAATCTATAAAATCTTTAAAAGAAAATCTTGTCTTGTCCTGGGCAAAATGCATTTTCAGGTCGTGAACTTAAATACCTGAACAACCTATCACAGAAAGGAGGGAGTCTCCAACAACATTCTGTCAACTATGACTTACATACCAAACGTATAAACATATCATCTGGTCAAGGTCTTAAGTGTTAAACGTCAAATATAATGTTAAGGACAAATATATATTCATCAAAATATACGTATGGAATATGAAAGTCCTATCATTTATGTATATATGTAAAGAATTACAGTTTCGGACAGACAGAGGAACAGACAGACAGAAATAGACAAAAACACAATATGCCCCAAGATCTTTGACAACACGCAGCTTTAGATATGAAGATATAAAAAAAAATGAGAGTATCAAGAAGTTCAATTTCACAAGCTTCACAATGTTCATATTGCTTCTCCTAGACGGAAACCTTACAAATCTGTATAAATATGATTTCCTATCTCCATAAAACACCTTCTGATAAAGTTGGACCAGTGCCTGTCTGATTTGATTATACGGGAGTGTAAAGTAGATATGGGAGAAGTCTAACGAAAGAATTCCTATCAAATGTCTACATTGACAAAAAGTCTCCTATACTATCATCGACTGTAGAAAGATTGGAAAATATCAGCGTTATTTGTCACAGAAAGAAGTTCGCTCGAGGAATGTATAAATCTTAACTGTGGAGATGAAGGAAGCTATAAGTCTCGATATAAAATCTAGAATTTGTATATTTTTTTGTTATTTAAGTTATTTTTTGATTCCAAGCATTATCATAAAAACCAAAATTGCTGAGAGAAAAATATAATTTTGTTTCTTCCACTCAGAAAGTGATATAGGCTTGAGTCAGTCAAAAGAGTAGATTCTGTTGGTGTGATTGTTATGAGTTGTTTTGAGTTGAGTCTCTTGCGGTTTTGTGAGTGTGGGTTTTTTTTTCTTGTTGGATATATTTTCTTTAGCGTGCATTGATGCAAAAATATCCTGTCAGAGGAGATTTTGACATCTGTATTATGCATTGATGATAAACCTCTCCGCCCTCAGGCGATGCTGACATCTTTATCATGCATTGATGCTAATTCTCTCCTGTCAGAGGAGATGCTGACATCTTTATCATGCATTGATGCTTAACCTCTCCCGTCAGAGGTGTTGTTGAGATATGCATCATGCATTGATGCTAAATCTCTCTACTCTCAGGCGATGCCGATACTTTATCATGCATTAATGCTAAACCTCTCCTGTCAGAGGCGATGCTGACATCTTTATCATGCATTGATGCTAAACCTATCCCTTCAGAGGTGTTGTTGACATCTTTATCATGCATTGATGCTAAACCTCTCTTGTCAGAGGAGATGCCGACATCTTTATCATGCATTGATGCTAAGTCTCTCCGCCCTCAGGCGATGCTGACATCTTTATCATGCATTGATGCTGAACCAAAAACCCGTCAGTGGTGATGTTGACATCTTTATAATGCATTCTGAATTTATTTCTGAAACCTGGGTCCTGTAGCTTCATATCCCAGTCATCTTGCTACGTCTTTCGGTATATTTTTGATATAATTTTCACAGATTTTGGCCATATTTCATTGTTTGGATTGACGATCACTGACGAGGGTTAAATACCAAAACCGTGCATGTCTGGTCCACGCTGTTAATTTATCTGCTTTTAAATGATGCTAATGAATTTGAAAACGTTTAACATTGATGCTAAATCTCTCCCTTCAAAGATGATGTTTGCATCTGGTGCTTACTCCCTCCGCCCAGAGGCGATGCTGACATCTTTATCATGAATGTATGCTAAACCCCTCCCTTCAGATGTGATGTTTGCATCTTTATCATGCTTTGATGCTAAACCTCTCCACCTTGAGGCGATGTTGACACCTTTATCATGCATTGATGCTAAATTTCTCCGCCTAGAGGCAATGTTGATACGTTTATCATGCATTGATGCTAAATCTCTCCGCCCAGAGGCGATATTGCGCCTTTATCATGCACTGGTGCTAAATCCCTCCGTCCAGAGGCAATGCTGATATCTTTATCATGTATTGATGCTAAACCTCCCCCTACAGAGGTGTTGCTGACATGAATATTTAACAAAAATAAACTTTCCCCTATAAACCCTTGTCGTTACCATCGATAATCCTTTTTGACTTTCAGCTACCTCTTTCCGCTTTTGAACGGAAATTTTCAAATAAAGAAAACCAGAAACTAGATTTTACCAGTAACGATGACTGCATTTTTTTAAAGACTAGCGTCTTTTTAGTAAAACTTGGCCACTGGATAGAAACCTGCTAACTCCTTAGGCTGTCAGGTGTCGTCTGCATTTGATAGATGAGAATCGGGAACGATATTGAGCATTAACAGTCTCCATCTGTAATTGGATTCCTGTGATTGACTTTTTTCCTCCCAGAAACGTTGAACTGTAGACCTAGCTTATTACCATGATAATTTGTGATGTTCAGTTCTGCGACATAGATAAAAGCTTCTGTTTTGTACGAAATGACATCTACGTACTCAAGAAAATTAAAGAGGAAGTTCGGACAGAAACTAAACGCATGATATTCATTTCTAAGAAATTTGATACTATGAGATTTTTGGTGACATTTGTAAACTTGAAGTGTTTTATGTCAAAATCCTTTCAACAATTATATCTACCTTACTGCTCCTATTAAATGATGTGCATAATCGCAATCTGACTTCAAATATGGAAGTTTGTCTGAAGCCATATATTTCTGAATCGGAGGATCATCGACGAGGGTTAAGTACCCGAAACGTATATGTCTGGTCAATGCTGCTTTATCTGTACTTACATGATGCTATATAGAATTTGAAGACGTTTAACACTCATTCAGATTTCTTCAGCAAACAAATAAAAACCACATGAAAAGAAGCGAACTCCCGAAAAAAATCGGTATAGAAATTAAGCTGTGTCCAAAAACGCTGAAGCAATTATGTTCCAAAAACTTTATTCGCAATTTATGTTCACAATCAAATCATATTTCAATTCTCCCCATTAATATGATAAATGATTAAGGAACTGCTATGAAAATTATGCCAATTGACATCTTTTATATGATTTTATTGTCTTGCTTGTTTTGTAAAGAAAAATGTCGATTTTATCCGAATGTCATAGACTGTAACAACATTGTTGCGTCTTAATTGTGATTTATTATTTTCGTACTAAATGCTTCAAATGATTTATCCTACAATAAGTAATGTTAAATGCCTCATTAGAATGTCTAGACTACGCTATGGCTAGAACCATTATGTTCATTATAGGAACATATTTTCCCAGGAAGTGGATATTTTAGTGTGCCTTAGGGTACCAATTTTTGTTATTTGTTTAAGAGGGCCTTACCATTTGCCAGAATAAGAAGTAATGGACAGGATGGATTAGCCTTGAAATGTTTTATATTTAGAAAAAAAAATTGAATATTTTCCAAAGCAAAATGTAAATTTTTAATGACGTCCAATAATAAGGCAAGAAGAACGAATTAGAAAAAAAATGAAAAAAAATTCAAGCTAGATAAAGTAATCTGTATTTCAAAAGCACACATTAAAACAAAGCACGCAAATACAGAGGAGCACAACATTGATTGCAAACAGTACGCTACAACGAAGAAGAGTCTTGGACATGGATCATGTTATCAACCATTGAAACTATCTTTGAAATACCGCTACCAATACATGATATCATGAGGTTTTAATTTGATACACATATTTTCAAGATTTATAGCATGTAAGATATTAACGAACAATATGTTCGAGGGTGAATGTAACCCGCCCTCCTACCCTCGGAAAACAACTATCAATTGCCAACCAATTACAAAGTGGTTTATTGGTACCTATCTAATGAATTTCGAAGGACGCTTATTAAATCATCGTCAATGGAACGATTTTCATAATAGATTAAGCGGTATATCATACTCAATAGCTACATCGTGAATATTTGATTTAAATATTTCAGTGAAATCACCTATTGGTGTCTCGAAGAAATAAAGAAAAAAAAAACCGGAAGTGTACCGGAGATCAGCCATCTGTAGTTCCAACAAACACTTTCGGAATAGATAATTTCACATATTTGAATAACATTATCATAGTTCACTTTGGACATATTTATCGATATTTTAATTGGTATCTTTGGACAATTCGAGTTTTTCAGACACGCGCAGTTCTAAGATGATTTATTCCACTGCTGGATAACATGATTTGTAAGATTGAGTGAGGTTTCTTGATACGAAATTGAATTTCTCAAATGAAATAAACAACACGGAATCATGTAAAATAATTGACGAAACTAAAATAACCAAACTGGATAACTACGAATTTCCAAGTCTACCAACTAAAGTAGAGAACTTAATCACATTAAATCATTTCAAATGATTTATTTCCTGAAAGGAAAACATTCAATCTGTGTCTTGAAGTGAGCAAAGGAACTGCCTCAAGTAAACAAAACACCTTTTTTCCTAGCTGCGTTTTGTCTTTATATCATCATCATCATCTTCATCATCATCATCATCATCATCATCATCATCATCATCATCATCGACAATGTCTATGCCTCAACTTCAACAAATGGATTCCAATCTTTCCTTAAAGAAAAGCATATCTCTTGAAAAAAAAATCCATTAAATCGGCCATTTTTCTGATTAAAACCAAATCTCTACATGCTCCCGATTTTGTTATGTCTCTTCCTCTACACCAAATAACACAATCGGTAGCATGAGGAGATCTGCACCCTGTTTAATAAAATTACTAACGAACTTTTTTCAGGAATTTTTGATCCCTTAGTTTTTTTGATCAATTTAAATTCGCACACTCTTGTTTCTTAATTTCCATTTCATATATAGAAATGATATTAGAAACATAAATTAATCTAAATTTAAATGACTTAAAACTTTTCATTCAATGACGAAAGTTGCACAATTTCTGAAATTTTTCGTAAGATTTATTTGTAAAATTGAAACGTGGTTGATGCTATTGAACTTGAAGACGTTTAACATTTGAACTACTTGGTGAGTGTCACTGCTGGTGGACCAAGAGTCCCCGAGGGCACATGTAGCCAAGTTCGATCAACTTCGGTTGATCGTCTTTCTCTTCAACGCATTTGAAATTTTCTGTTACAAAATTTCTTGAAATTTCTAAAACGTAGGTCCTATAGCATCATATCCCACCCATTCTGCTACGTCTTTTGGTATATTTTTGGACATAATAATTTTCATACTTTTTGACCATATTACATTGTTTAGACTGAGGATCACTGACGAGGGTTTAGTACCCGAAACGTGCATGTCTGGTCCATGCTGTAAATTTATCAGGTTTTAAATGATGCTATTGAACTTGAAGACGTTTAACATTTGAATTACTTGGTGAGTGTCACTGCTGGTGGATCAAGAGTCCCCGAGGGCACATGTAGCCAAGTTCGATCAACTTCGGTTGATCGTCTTTCTCTTGAACGCATTTGAAATTTTCTGTTACAAAATTTCTTGAAATTTCTTAAACGTGGGTCCTGTAGCATCATATCCCACCCATTCTGCTACGTCTTTTGGTATATTTTTGGACATAATAATTTTCATACTTTTTGACCATATTACATGGTTTAGACTGAGGATCACTGACGAGGGTTTAGTACCCGAAACGTGCATGTCTGGTCCATGCTGTAAATTTATCAGGTTTTAAATAATGCTATTGAACTTGAAGACGTTTAACATTTGAACTACTTGGTGAGTGTCACTGCTGGTGGACCAAGAGTCCCCGAGGGCACATGTATCCAAGTTCGATCAACTTCGGTTGATCGTCTTTCTCTTCAACGCATTTGAAATTTTCTGTTACAAAATTTCTTGAAATTTCTAAAACGTGGGTCCTGTAGCATCATATCCCACCCATTCTGCTACGTCTTTTGGTATATTTTTGGACATAATAATTTTCATACTTTTTGACCATATTACATTGTTTAGACGGAGGATCACTGACGAGGGTTTAGTACCCGAAACGTGCATGTCTGGTCCATGCTGTAAATTTATAAGGTTTTAAATGATGCTATTGAACTTGAAGACGTATAACATTTAATCAGATTGTCTCTTCTGTTTTATTTGCATAAAAACTTTTGGTTCTGACATCCGAGTTTTCAAAAACCGTTGAATATAAACCCTTTAACCACGACAATAGCCAGGCATCAATGTGTACATGTATTTGATAGATGACTATACTAGTATGTAAGGAATGACATCGAACATATACAGTCTCCATCTGTAATTGGATTAAATGTAAATGACCCTTTTCTTGGATAATTGGTTAAACTGTAGTCCATGAAGGTTGTCACCTGTGATACTAGTATATCCAGGGCTGAAGCACTTGAAAAGGAATAGATTAAATCTTCTATTGAATTTGATACGAAAGGATATCAAAATAAGAAAAGAAAACGCTTCAAGAAATCTTTACTATCAGAACCATAATAATAAACATCGAAGAAATCAGTTTAAAAGATATGACAAAATCATTAGAATTTCCATTGTCAATATTTGATTTATACTGTATATATTTTGAGATTTGAATGTGGAAGAGACCTCCAGTAAGACCACCCTACCCTTACAACAGCAGAACACACCCTAAGGATGTAACAAGCAACAAAGATGAGACAAAATAACAACAAAAACAGGAGACAACGAGACACAATCTCCTACGCATGCGTCAGTTTTCAGTTCCGCTTTTCTTAACTTGAAATCTATAATGAAAATCTTTGCTGCCCAGGACGTACCTTGCTTGCATGTTGAACGACACAAACAAACAACCACATTGAACAGTCCAACAAACAATCAAAGTTGACGCACCTAATCATGAAAAGAGAATGTCAATACATAAATTGAAGAGGACCAATGTTCACCCACTGCCGATTTTGTCTTCCGCGAAAAAAGCAAATTGAATGGTTTTCCGAATTACGTACACACAACACCGACGCACACTCAAATACACATGTAGTGTAGGGTTCTTGGTAACACCAAAACTATGTAAATAAGTATTAAAAGCAGCAAGCGGAAAAAAAACCAGCCCGGGCTCTGCTAACTAGAGCAAGCTTCGAATCAGTCAAGCGAGAGGTCCAATCCACTGTCATATTGGACGAGGGTTCAGAACCAAGTTTTCTATAACGAGATTTGGACAACGTTCATTACGGAATCCCATCGTTACGATCGGTCATCTTGAAATCGTAGATAATATGCTGGTAGATGGGTCTAGTGTCATGTTCAGTGTTCTCGTTATACAATGTAAAAGGCAATCGATTGTTGTTGGTTTTTTTAAATAAACTTTAATCTGCCTGAGATCCGTCTAATGTTTTGTACAAAGTTATCATAACTACTGTGAAGCCTTTATTGTTCTTGAAAGACAGTTCTGTTTCCCCACTAAATGACACACTACGCTAACACTTAGAGCAGGTGACCATATTTCGCCGCACTTTTCGTATATTTCCGAGAAAATTTCCCTACTTGGAGGCGAATTCAATGATTGGTATTGCTAAAATATAATTTAACTCCATTCTCGATCGAAATACCACAAAAATAATTTATTTTACCCAGTTTACTGTTTCCTTATAAAACGTCAAAATATTTCGTTTCCATCTTTTCGAAGATGACCATATTTCGCCGTTTTTGTTGATAAGTATCCTATTTGCACACAAAACGGACAAAATTATGAGTTTGTTTTTTGGAAATCTTTTGTCACTACTACTTCTAAGAAATTATCCCATTAAATGTTTGCTTTGTTTTGCTTTCGTAAAAATTTCGAATGTTTATTAATTTTTCCTCATTTTATGGTATTTTTCATCACAGTTGAGTGCAGGAGATGTCATAATATATCAAAACATGACTGCTACTGTCATATTTGATAAGATATAGAAAAATAAATTTTACAAACAATGCCGATAACAAAGGAGAAGCAATTAAGTATGAAACGGCGAAATATGGTCACCGGCGAAATATGGTTCCTTGCTCTACATTGTTGTACTTTGCAGGCTCTGCATGCAAATTTGATCTGCTAGAATCAATCCTATACAGACAGTTCTAATACTGTTTAATTCCACTTTAAGATACAATTTTGACGGATTGTGTCTTGATGATGCTACAGTCGATTTTTTAATTCTCAAATGAACGCTTCCGTTGAAAACACTCAATCTATGTCAAGAGAACAGCAACAAATTACTTTCTGTAAAATACCTTGGGAAAACATCAAGTTATTTTGCATTTTTATGTGGCATCATCGATGCTGTAATTTCGTTAAAATCGTTTAAATCTCGTAAAAATGTTTTATAAACGAATTACAAGATTCTTTAGATCGTATTACGTAAGAATTGTAATTCAACTCCAGATTTCCCTTGATTATGATGATGATGATGATGATGATGATGTATACTTAATTAGAGATTTAAAGAGAAAACTTAAGGAAGCCTGCATCTAATGTTGCCATCAAACTCATACAATTAATTAAAAAAACCTTTTCCAGTATCCTTCTGACTTCATACTGGTTCACAACACAAAATTGATATATTTTTTACTTTCGATGACATGTCAGTTTCCATCGTTAAAGATTTGAAGAAAAATCGTAGCTCCGTAAGTTGAATATTATGTGTAGATGGAAACCTATGGGAATCGACTGGAGTCTTTATGGCTAATATTTTGCGGTTTTGGATACACATAAAAATAAAAATCTGTACTGTTTATGATTTTGGATACGCAGAATCGACTCCCCAGCGCATATTTACTTTCTGAAATGTGTTAGTCAAAAATAAATGAGGCATTTATGCAAGAGAACACTATTAGGTATTTGATAAACGATGTTAGACGTATATATGATCCTTGTAAAATAATGAAGCCCTTTGACAGAATGCAGAATGAAAAAGTTCTATATCATGTCAATTGATCTCCGGAGATTGCTTGGGTGATACATAATAACAACTTCATATTCCACGGCATATTTCACGGAGTCATCTTATGACAGAAATATTACTTTTTTTGCGTCCTTGATTTCCTTATTGGAGAAAAACAAGTGCAATATGGATACGAAAACAAATGTTTGTGATTGGCTACCCCTTGTTGGCAAAAGGTGAACATGTTATGTAATTTATCTAAAATCAAATAATATTCTTAACCTTTGTATACAAAAGGATATAAAAAGATAGACATTTGAAATATATATGTACTATTGCAAGAAAGACGTGAATAAAGTTATTGGATTTTCAAATAATGATACACAGTAACAACAAACTTTCTAGCTCAGAAGTAAACATATCTGCAAGTACTCATTGACATCGAATTAGTACTATGAATTAGTACTCACTAACAATGAATCAGCACTATGGATTAGTAGTCACTGACAACAAAGCATTTCAAACCGTCGCTCAACTGTCATTCAATTTCTTTTTTAAAATGCATAAGACATTTTTTTTGAATTACATACTTATTTTAGGTTAATTCTCGAATCAATTCTGTATCATGGATGTTCGAACACTCGCAAGAAGTGAATTATTCTGCTACTATGGTGGCTGATTTGTGCCATGTCGCGTTGTCGCGCCTCGCTTTATCGCGTTGTCGCGTTGCCGCGCCGCGCCTTGTCGCATTTTAGCGTTGTCGCGTTGTCGCATTGTCGCGCTGTCGCATTGATAAAGATCAGGTATTTTCAAAATCATAACTAAGGGTTAACTAACCCTATGTTGGAACCCTAGGGTTAGGGCTTGGGTTAACTAAAAAATTTGGGTTAGGCCTTAGGGTAAATATACCCTGAGTGCAATCCCTTTTTTCGACTTAGTAAGGGGTACGGTATGCTTACCCCAAGATGGAACGGTTAGGGTTAGGGCTGGGGATAGGGTTAGGGGTTAGGGTTAACCATAAGTTTACCCTAAGGCCTAACCCTAGTCTTCTAGTTAACCCTAAGCCCTAACCCTAGGTTCCAACATAGGATAAGTTATGATTTTGGAAATACCTGATCTTTATCAACGCGACAATGCGACAACGCGACAATGCGACGACGCATCAATGCGACAAAGCGCGGCGCGACAACGCGATATGGCACAAATCAGCAACCATATGCTACTGAGGAAATGCAACTGTTAGATAAATGAAGGACCACATATAATGATAATTAATAATGACCACATATGATATAATGATAACCACACCGTCTGCTACTCTCGTGTCAGATGGCCGTCCTAAGTCGGTAGCCGTTGCCCATTGGTCTCGTTGGTTTATGTGTGGTCTTTTGTGTTTCATGTTTCTATGGTGTGAGTTGGTGTTCCTTTTCCCTTTTACGTCTCTTTCTGTGCGTGTCTGCTCTGAGTTTTTGCAATGGGTGTTTTAGGGTTTTGTGTTGGTGCTGCGGTCGAGTGTTGTTGGAGATTTCTTTCATTTCTTATATACCTTATTCACAAAGGAACGCTTTTGTACGAAATAAGTTTTTTTTCCGAATCCCGAAGCGAGAGATTTACATGTGTCAATTTAATATCCATCTATCGCGTAAGCACTAGAAGGTATACTGCTATAGATTTCCTTAAGACTGATACTTCATAGACAGGTAGTACTTAGTGATTAAAATGAATTGGATTGCCGTGACAAGTTCCATATTTAAAGAAAGCTTACATAAAATAGCACTCCGTGAACACAAACTTGATTGTATATTTATAGAAATAAAGCTTAAATAATGAAAAATTAGTAAACACGAACTGTGCGGTTATATGCAGCCACTGTAAGAGTTCTGTATTTATCAAATTTTATAGGCACCTTACATAACAGTAAATCTCCCCCAACTTCATTATTGGGGTATAAAACAACAGAATTATAACACTGGAGAATACACCTATAGGAGTTCGGTAATTCTAGTCAATAAAATTCAAATTCAAAGGTATGTATCGTATATGTATGGTACCGATCAAAGATGCTTATTACGAGATACTGGTCGTGAACAGACAGGTTCCTACACTGTGTTATTAGGTGAAAGACATATACATATTTTTTTTCAGAAAATGTTTAAGTATACATTTCAGATCATCAAAGTAGCATTGATAACTTAAACATATCGACGGGGATTTAAAAATCAGTACAAAGATGCCAACCTAAATAATCAGATTCATTGTCTTTGTTTGGTGGTTTGTTAGATTTATAACATAGCTTCTTTATTATGTAAACAAACAGTTTCCACCTTTGAATTGACATTAAAAGCAAATAAAGTTAAGCAATTTGTTCACAACAAATTCTTAAAAGTTGGAGAAAGGAATGTTATAATTGAAAAAAAATATCTAAAAGCAAACATAATAGAAATGTTTTACAGGAATTAGTTGGCTTTTATGGAGAGAGCAGGCAGAGCTGTTAAAGTGAGATGCATTTCAGCGGGACTTGAGAGTTAATTACAGAGAGAAATGCCTGCAGACGAAATGACATTTCTGAATAAATACACAATTCTCCTTAGGCATGTAGAAATTGGTTTATAACTAGCTTACCTCAAGGATAAAGTAATTAACTGGGAAATAGAATATGTTTGTTCTAAATTCGCCACATCCTGACGCTAAATCATATCTGATGACAATTTCACTTAAAGGTTACAGCTGCTATTTCGCAAACTATTCACAAATTATTATCCTTGTCCTGAGAAAACAGAGGTCTCAGTCGAAGACTTTTGTCACACTTTTGATGAGGGTTTTACAGTCTCACTCTATATTGAGAAGACCAGGTGCTAGAATCAGAACTATAGCCGTAAGGACGGGATATCAGAAAAGAACTGTCGGGCTTCGTTTGATCAAGAACTTACAGATCAATGCATGCATGGTTACTTGAAAATTTTAAGTCTATAGACACTGGTCTAATAACCATACTCAGTCATGTTTTTAGTGCTCATACGAGGGCTGATTGATATATTGTGAGCCTCAGTTTTCTGGGTTGCAGGAGGTATGCCACTAATAGATTATCTCCAAAAAGGAAAGCAAACAATGGTACATACTATGCTTCACTTCTGACACAGTTACGGGAAAATATTAAACTTAAGCACCGCGGAAAGCTCACTAGTTAAAGGTGTGTTGTCCATCAGGACAAATCTCCTGTTCACAAGTCACTGTCATAGCTGTCATTCATGATGATTGAGCATCCGACCTATTCACCTGATCTTCCTCCATCAGACTTTCATCTATTCCAAAACTGAAAGCAGCTATTTCTGGCACCGACTTTCAGTCCGATGAAGACGTCATACTTGCATTTCTTGAAATTTCTAAAACGTAGGTCATGTAGCATCATATCCCACCCATTCTGCTACGTCTTTTGGTACATTTTTGGACATAATTTTCATACTTTTTGACCATATTACATTGTTTAGACCAAGGATCACTGACGAGGGTTTAGTACCTGAAACGTGCATGTCTGGTCCATGCTGTAAATTTATCAGGTTTTAAATGATGCTATTGAATTTGAAGACGTTTAACATTCAATATATAATAATATAAAAAAAGGAAAGGGATGTGACCTCAAACAATTTTTCCTCTCTTAGCCACAGCATCAGAATTTATTATACAAATCAATATATTTGACAAAGTTTAAAGCAGATAGACAAGTCGATCGTTTCTTTTTCCGGATAAACAGAAGAAGGCCTCCGACTTTGCAAGAAACTTGGAGGTTTCATCATGTACAAAGAGTATCGTACCAAACATTTTGTCCAGCAGCGTTACAATATTAGTTATATGGTTTGTTCCTGTCATGCTTCCTACTCAAAACAGGTGTGTAAATTTGTGAGGTGTGAGGCCAAAGGCAGCGTTACAAGATAAGTTATAGGATTTGTTCCTGTCATAATTCCTACTCAAAGCAGGCGTGTAAATTTGTGAACGGGGGATGGGCTGGGGGTGAGGGTGAGGCCGAAGTCAGCGTTACAAATTAGAATATGGGCATTAAATCAAAAATAAAAAAATACAAAACTTTACATAAAAGGATCTTTAGATTGATCAAATCTTCTGTTCTTCTGATTGAAATGATCTTGTATGAATTAACTGTCTGACCAACTTTCAGAATTTGTCATGGAATGGCTGGCTTCGACAAGTTTTGGAAAGGGATTCTTGTTCATTTTCGAGCGTGAACATCAACGGTGGGTGCGGCTAGCCAAACAGGGGATGCTTACTCCTCCCGGGCACCTGGTCCCACGTAGAGCTTGCTAGGGGTCTGTCGATGTTCAATTTGGTGCTCTCTTGTGAGTGATGTTGAGAATGTCGTCAGGATCTTCTTTATCTCATTTGTCGTCACAATTGTTCAGATAGGTACCTCCCATTTCATAAAATAGAGAAAACATGACGTCATTTCGGGCACGTGAGATTTTGGCAACTCTGTATTTTAATGTTGGCAATGGAATGCTACTGTAAGGAAGTGAGATAAAAAAAAAAGAGGTCCAGGGCCACATCGCTCATCTGAGAACACTAGAATTCTTAACCTGTTGGGATTTCAATGTAATATTAGAACGAAATATTGTCACATTGAAATCCCAACAGGTTTTATTAGGGGAAACTTAGTACGGTGAAATGTTGAAGAAACTACCGTTTTGAGAAATGAAATAATCAAATAAAAAGGTTTTTTTTTTCGAAAAGCTACACTGCAAAAGAATCTTTTGAATGCACTCAAATTAAAAAAAAAAAAAGTGGCTAAGTTCAAGATGTACTGTGATTTGACAAGCGGAGAAAAGTTACAATATTCGATCTTGTGACAAAATACATTAAGATCTTTTTTTGCTGCGTAACTTCTTAGATCAAATCTTTCGATAACTAGTGGATTCATCTAAATGGCTTCATCATTATAACCAATATGGGTGAAGGTTCGTATTCATTTACCAGATACATTAGATTTACCTTGTATGTTCTATTTGGTCGAGCGACATTCGATATCCCCAACAATATGAACCTTATCATATACTTGCAGAAGTCAAACCGATTTTCATTTTAAGAGTAAGATACCACACGTTTACACCCCTAAACATGACTATTTTAACTTCAGCGTAACATGTTTTCTTTAATTGAGTAACTTAATCCCTTCGTCACATGAACATTTGAATTTTGTTGTGTAGGTATCGTGTTTTTTCGCTCCCGAAGAAGTTATAATTTATCTTTTATTTAGGATTATTTCGATAGCACGATATTTGTCAAAACTGCTATCAACTTAAGGGTATGCCGTTATAAGCTGTCTTCTGCAATTAACAAAATCAACATAGAAATTATTATGCATTATTCCGTTATCTAGGATACTTCTAAATGTTATACATCCACCTCGAATTGACCATCACAGAGCTGACATTAACCTATTATGCCATATTCTTTTGAACGGTTTGTAGTATGTTTTGTCAACAAGTGATGCCGAATCACATGGTTCATAACAAATGACAGGTTATTTTGTTTTGTTCATGGATTTAAGATTCCGATCTATTGATAGATTCGGTTTATTTTTCGCAGAATAGATAAACATTGGCATCGGGTTTTTCGGAATCATGAGGTTTTATTGTTAAAAGATATCTTTTAACAACTGATACCGTTCGACGATAGTCTTGCTACATCTTTCGGTATATATTGGATATAATTTTCATAGATTTCGGTCTTATTTCAATGTTTCGATTGAGGATCACTGACAAGAGTTAAATGATGCTAACGAATTTGGGACGTTTAACATTTGTACCACTTGGTGAGTGTCACTGCTGGTGGACCAGGAGTCCCCGAGGGCACATGTAGCCAAGTTCGATCAATTTCGGTTGGTCGTTTCTTCAAACACATTCGAACATTTCTGTTTGCAAAATTTCCTAAGATTTCCGAAACCTGGGTCCTGTAGCATCATATCCCAGCCATCTTGCTACATCTTTCGGTATATTTTGGACATGATTTTCATAGATTTCGGCCATATTTCAATGTTTAGATTGAGGATAGATACCCGAAACGTGCATGTCTGGTCCATGCTGTAAATTTTAATTAAATTCTGCTTTTGAATGATGCTAACGAATGTGGAGACGTTTAACGTTAAGTGATGGAATATTTACCAGAATCATTCTTGTGTCCTTATTCTCGCAAATTTAGCATTAGTCTAAATATCCTTATGCTGTCATTGAAAAAAAAGCTTTTCTTTATATTCTTGTCTGAAATGAAGAAAAACTCCTCACATTACTGCTTATAGTTGAATGTTCGCGTTGATAATTTTTTCTCTCGTTTTCAAGCTAGCCATATATAGGTCCATTATTGTGTATACCGTATATCTTTTTAATATTCATAATCTATTTTTATCATCATTTTTTCCTTTTTTATCACATAGAGATACACACTCAGTTGTTTTCCTATCGGAATACATCCTTTATTATTTTCCCTTCGCAACAAAGTAGCAGGGGCGTATAATAACGCCGTCATTCGTGTGTAAGCGAGTGTGTGTGTGGGTGCTTGTGTGCGTCACAAAAAGTCAAGGTCACTAGGTCCAAAATTGTGGTATGTGTAGAAAGGTCTTGTCACAAGGAATACATATGTGAAATATCAAAGCCCTATCAGTCACCAATAAAAAGTTATGGGTTGTGACACCCTAAGTGTGACAGGCAGACGGACAACGGACAGAGTGATACCTAAGTATCGCTATGCTTCGCAGGCGACACACAAATAAACTATTATTTGATGAGTAAAAAGGTAACAAATTCAGGCAAAATGATTTGCTTTTGTTTACACAGTAATGCATAACTGTATTAGGGCATTGAGTATCATGTAATAAATACAGAGGACAAACTTACTCAGTGATAACTCAATTTGAAATGGAAAATTGAGACTAATGCGATCTCTGTAAATTCATCTTCTTTCACAACGACGAATGGATTATTTCTACACGAAAAAAGTTGTTTTCAGCAGCTTTCCTTTGAGCAAGGACACTTAAGTAACAAACCGTAATCATGATGATTGTATCTTGGAATGGAAAATGGTCACTTACTGACCAAAATCATACGAACACGGAAAAACGTAATGAAAAGAATATTACAGGATGGAAATCTCTGTGTGAATGGAAATGAATGTATGATTACTAATTTTGGTGTAATGGACTCATAAAGGGTTTTCCTATAGGGATCTGTAATTCAATATACAGTTTCGTAAATTAGATCAGTTATCTATAATACTCTTATACCACGGAACGGGATTGCTATTGCACGAAAGGGATTCATTATTTTGCTCGCTTTTACAACTTTTCGACAAAAACAGTATTCTGAAATAAAATTTTCTAGCAGTTGCTGAGGTTGAAATTTGAGAAGGCTTCCTTTTGAAAATCGTGATCTATCTTTCGATAATGACAAACACTTTACCTTGCAAAAAAGAAGACAAAATGGAGAGAATCTGTTCAAATATCATTTATGGAAACTCAGCTTATCCCACCTGGAAATCGTAACTTTAACACTTTTAGGCCATATGTTCATTGTTAAGATTGAGGGTCACAGACTAGGGTTAAGTATCCGAAACGTGCATGTCTGGTCCCTGCTGCAAGTTTATCTGTTCTTAAATGATGCTATTGAATTTGAAGACATTTAACGTTATGTTTATTTTTATCTTCATCTATTCGATCAGTGAATGAAGCTCAAACACTAAATCCAAAAACCATAACGAAAGACAAGTGGACAAACAGACGGACACAATGGCACACGAATGTCAAAACCATTTATAACTATGTTACATATACTATGGAAAAAATAGTATCCAGGATGGTCGTACTATGACCGTTGGATTAGAATAAGGACATTTTAGGTGGCGCTAATAAATTAAATGAAGAAATGAGTAAGTACACTATAATTCAAAAATGCAATTTCAGTGATCACAGAGCCTGCCAAACATAATACTTTCTTGTGGAATCTGCTATTACAACATAGAAACTCAGTGAACATTGAAGACTTCAATGAAATAGACAATCAAAATTAGATTCCGTTCCCTTAATCGTGAAAGTATATCACAAGATCCAAAAATGGAGGAATATATTGCTGCACATGAAGCGGAAGTTTGTGATGGTGAAATTGAAATAGTCACGTTTGTTATAAAGAGAGGTGTTCATTTTCAATAAACAATTAAGATATAAGCATCTATAAGCATAGCTTTAGCAACTGCAATTAGTATAGATAAAATGTTATTCTATTGAAATCAATGGGGAAAGCAAAATCTTGAAAATGTCTTAACCAAACAAAATAACTACAGCAGTCTGAAAAAGGCTAAATTGAATCTCCAGTGAGGATGATATTAGTTGTCCGAGGAGAGAAGGAATCTGTTTCAAGCAACACCGTAACACAATCGCGCATGGCAAACATGGTCTAAGATGAAAAAAAAAGACATTATAATGGCATCCAAATGTATTTCTCATAAGCATAAGATATCTAACATCAGAATTTAATAATTAAAAAAATCCATTTAAGTAAGATTGCATTTTGGAAACATGATACGACACGAGTCAATTTTTCATGACCCTGTTGTTGCCAAAGAACATTCTGACCTCCATGAAAAATATATCATCGTTCCTGCTGACAAAGCGGCAAACAATTTTACTTTCGTTTGCAAGGCGTACTATTTCAAATGCCTGAGAGAGGAACTTGGGTTACATTCAGCACCTAGAAATCCAACATACACACTTACAAATTTATCTGTATCCGAAATACTTGACAATCACAAATCTGTTCTTGAGTCTTTCGGTATTCACACCGATGACTCTGATCTTGAACTACCTTATATCTACTGGATTCCCAGAATGCACAAAATCCTTACAAGCACCGCTTCATCGCCGGTTCGTCCAGGTGCTCCACAAAACCTCTTTCCATTTTGCTTACGATAATATACTCGCATCAAGCAAGGTCTTCAAACATACTTCGAGACAACTTATTCAAGAAATGAAATCAATCAGATGTGGATCCTAAAAAATTCTAAGGAACTTTTGGAAAATTTAAAAGCCACCAATTTCAATCATATAACCAGCATAAAGTCTTTCGACTTCTCCACTCTCTACACTACCATCCCACACCAAAAACTCAGACTTGCCAATATTATTCGCAACACCTTTCTTTCAAAAAAATGGTAATAGGAGATACAAATACCTCGTCATATGGCGTGAGGATACTTATTTCGTGAAGGAACACTCTAATTCAAACAAAAAGTATACCGAAGACGATATCATCCGGATGCTGGAGTTTTTGATTGACAACATTTTTGTAGTGTTTGGAGGAACCGTATTCCAGCAGATAGTCGGAATCCCCATGGGTAACGATTGCGCCCCACTGCTTGCGGACTTATTTTTATATTCATACGAAGCTGACTTCATCCAGACCTTGCTCTCGACTGGACGAAAGCACCTCGCATCTCAGTTCAATTTTACCTTCAGATACATAGATGACGTAATAGCCATCAATAATCCGAAATTTAAGGACCATCTACATGAAATCTATCCTGATGAAATAGATATCAAGGAAACAACAGAGAGCGACAGATCCGCTTCGTACTTGAATATACTTCTATCTTTCGACGCAAACAGCAATTTGAACACCTCACTGTATGACAAGCGCGACGATTTCAGCTTCCACATGACTAACTTCCCTTTCATTAGTAGCAACATTCCGTCTTCTCCTGCGTAAGGTGTTTTTGTCTCTGAATGTCAGTCGGACTCCTCGGGTGATAACATATATGAGCTCGCTACAGCCGGCAGAGCACGGACTGTATTACGCACGTCCTCTTTTTATATCCATTTACATATTCATCTGTGTTGCTTGGACCCCTGTGTTTTACGGTCTTGTTTGTGTGTGGTCACCTAACAGTGAGGAGGTTGTTTTACACCATAATTGTGCGTTCTTCGAGACCTCTGGGAAATCGGAATAGTGGGAGGGTTGTGCGCACGTAATCCAGGATAACCACACCGTCTGCTATTTACGTGGCAGATGGCCGTCCTAAGTCGGCACCGGTTGCCCATTGGTCTCGTTGGTTTATGTGTAGTCTTTTATGTTTCATGTTTCTATGTTGTGAGTTGGTGTTCCTTGTCCCTTTTGCGTCTCTTTCTGTGGGTATCTGTTCTGTGTTTTTTGCATGGGTGTTTTTGGGATTTTGCTGTGGGTGCTGCAACCTAGTGTTGTTGGAGATCCCCTCCTTCCTTTTGTTTCTCAACTAATACGGTACACCAGGGCTTATTCCAAATATGAAGATGTCATCATTAGAGCCAGACGGCTTGCAAGTAAGCTACTTGTTAAGGGTTATGTTACATAATGACTGAAATCATCATTGAGGAAGTTCTTCGGTCGCTATGGGGATGTTATAAAAGCATATGAGATCCCCCTTTCCAGAATGATCAGTGACATTCTACATTGTGATTGAATGGCTGTCATCATCACCAAACAAGACATACTTACCTGATATATACATCAAAATGTACATCGAGACAATCACCGAATTTGACAGGTTTCCATGGAGCTGTTGCGACGTGTGTTGCATGCAATCAGGAGACGCTGACTCTCCCCGGGCACATGGTCTCACTTCGGAATGTTGTTCATTCCGGAGTTCGCAACCGTTTCGATGGAAATTCTCACGATTTTGCCTTGCCTTCTCGGCTTTGAGACTGAATAACGGTTAGGTACTTCTTTGATGTTTATTCATATTAGATTTACAATTATTTTCGTATACGGACCAGTGAAATTTGGTTATTATTGAGCGAATTTTTGAACGATATTCTATTGAATCCTATATAACACTGACCTACAAAATAAATGATTACATTGTGATAAACTGTTCAATCAAGACTGTTTTCGTCAAGAAACTAATATTGATATGATAGCTGGGCCTCATCCCAGGAATAAGTGTGTTACATATGACCGTAAAACGACCCCCTAGATATAAAATCAATTACGTAAAAATCGCCATCATCTTATCCTCCTTTAGCTTCTACTAATCAAACAATTTTAGTAATCTGTTTCATTCGTAAGGCACGATATTCATTTACTGTGAGTTTTTCTTCATATCTTGGGATTGGAAAGGCAACGGATGTTCACAGATATGACTTCTCCGTTGTTCGAATGGATGAATTGGAATGAAGTGAAATGCGTCTTTATTAGTGAAGACAGTCCATAAATATGAATGAATAGTGCGCAAGTACTTAATTCTTCCTTGGCAAGTTCACGTTACATCATATAACAATTTGCTGCATTGACGAAACAAAGGTCAAGGCCAGAAAAGTACATTCAATTTCGATTTAAATTTTCCGGAACACCATTAACGTATACGTTCTGAAAGGAATAGTATGTTTTGTCTTATTTTCAGCTATATCGAATTCAAGATGGAAAATTTTATCTTGACATCATCACAAGACAAAAAGGTTATATGTATTAAACCGCTGACACTTGATAAGATACTATGTCAGTGATAAGTGACATTTTTATGAAGAATGAACGATAGAACCAAAGACAGTTGTATGATCAATTACCATTTCAATATTTTTTCTGTAACTATGTCACCTAAATTTAAGACAAGTGGGTACAACAAGTGTTGACTACAAGGCCAAAAGGGGGATAAGTGATGAATCGCCTATCCTTGGTAAAGAGTTATCAATCAAGATGAACTGACACAATATTTACAATTTAGACGGGTTAATTTGATTACAGAGGGACTTGGGATCTAAATCAATACTACAATTTTCTTGGAAGCTTTCAGTGTTTTAGCGATATGATCTTTCCATATTAAATATCTCACAATAATTTCATCATGATGAAAAGTACACAAGGTAATTGCTTTGAAATTGATGTCAGGGGATTAGTGCATAGAGGCACGATGGATGAATGTCAGTAGAAATATCGTTCAGAGGAACCCCATGTCAGGGACGCTGTCCACTACTTTATTGTTTGTTTGCTTTATTTCTGTATCGTTTTACAACGATGCACTGCAGGTCATACAAAAAAATTGTATCATAATATTTTGGAAAATTTTAAGTTAATCATTTTATGAATTGATATGGAATGCAAGAGATCTTGAGAGATTCATTAATGGGTAAGGACTAAACAACTTGGAGAACGATTTGAATATGAAAATAATCAAGAAAATCTTTTTCATAGAAACACAGCTTTTGGGCGAGAAATCTAGATCTCTTCGTTTATTATTGAAATTATACAAGTGTCGATCAATCACTATTTTGTACTGATGTATTTGGACATGAACAGAGATGAGGGCAATGCACATAGACTTCTCCAAATAAGGATACTATTGCAGACATGTCATGTCATGTAAAATGTATCAAACCATATACTGAGTATTTATCGCATCTATTGATCAGACTTTACTTGTTGAAAAGCGCATTTGGTACACTTTAATTTGTATAATGGAACATATATATATAGAATAAGTGTCCTAATTTGTGTTTTGTTACGGGTAATATGTAATGCGTGTTAGCGCTGCGTGTTGCATACCCGTAACAATACATAAATGATGACATTTATTCTATATATATGCACAACAGCTGTCTGTTTCATTCTTGTTTTCTGAAATCGGATTTTCTTGGTAAAAATGTGACATAAACATTCGGGTTTAGTACCCGAAACGTGCATGTCTGGTCCATGCTGAAAATGTACCTGTTCTTAAATGATGCTATTGAATTTGAAGACTTTTAACATGACAAATATGGATAATGACCATATCCCTGTATACAGCACAAAATCGATAATTCAGAAAATCAGAAACCGAAGGCATACAAAATCAGGACAAAACGGGAACCAAAGGAAATAAACAGAAACCTCCACCACATGAAAAGAAGCGAACTCCCGATATGGGAGTGAGACCAGGTGCCCAGGAAGAGTAAGCATCTCCTGCTTGCATGCAACACCCCCCGCTTCAATTCGGTAGAACTGTCACATCCGGTTACTTCCATTTCGGAAGACATAGAGTACAATCTTTGGTTGGATGGTTCAAATGGTCTATGACAGAATATCATCCACCATTCTGGAGACTGGGACATCATAGTGTATGACGAGTTCCCCATATCGACCGTAGAACTTCCTCAGTGACGATGTCAGTCGGTCACAAACATATCCCTGACTGAGAAGCTTATCTGAAAGACGCCTAGCTCTCAGAACAAAATCCGTATATTTGGTACTTGCTCTGGCATAGCGTATCAACTGAGATATGAACACGCCATAAGCAGGCGATGAAGGGATGTTGCTACTCAGAAAAGAAAAAGTTTGTAATGCTGAAACTGAAGTCGTCACGTTTGTCATAGAGTGAGGTGTTCATGTGACCATCAGTGTCGTAGGACAACATTATGTCCAAATAGGATGCTGAATTTTTTGTCTTTGTAGTTTCTTTGACTTCAAGCTCCGAAGAATAGATACTGCTCAGGTAATCCGCGAATTTTGGATTATTGATGGACAACACATCGTCTATGTATCTGTAAGTGAAGTTGAAGTCAGAAGCTAAGTATCTTTTCCCTTCAGAGACCAAAGATTGAATGAATTCAGCTTCGTACGAATAAAGGAAAATGTCGGCAAGGAGTGGGGCACAATTGGTCCCCATTGGAATTCCGACAATTTGCCGGAAGACCTTTCCTCCAAACACCACAAAAATGTTGTCGATCAGATAGTTTAACATCTGAATAATATCTGTTTCAGTGTACTTATTTTCAGAATCGGATTTTTCTTTTACAAAGTAGGTTTTGTCATAGTTAACAACAATTTTGTATTTGCGATTACCGTTCTTACTTTTAAACGCATTGCTTATAATTTTTGCGAGTCCTTCTTTCAATTTAGAATGTGGAATTGTAGTGTAAAGTGTCGAAAAATCAAAGGCTTTGATCGAATGGACTCTACTAAAATGAGTGGATTTCAGATGTTCTAAAAGTTCCTTCGAATTCTTTAAAATCCACATCTGGTTGATTCCACTGCGAGAATATACTGTCGAACAATATTTTTGAAGCCCAAATTTGATTTCAAATAAAACTTTGGTGAATAAGATCGATACAGATTTGGTAGAACATTTTGAGGAACCAGCGATGAAACGTTGTTTGTACGGATTCTTATGCATTTTAGGTATGCAGTATAAGTATGGTAAATCTAAATCTAATTTGTTAGTGTTGAAGCAAAAGGAAGCAAGAGCTGATTTGTGGTTATCTATTATTTCAGAGGCAGAAAGGTCTGTTTGGGTGTAAGTGGGATTTCCAGGTGTCGAATTAAAACCCAACCAAACATTCAGGTCAGCAAGAGGAACATATGGAAAAATTGCTTTCACAACAACGGAACATATAGATACGTTGCTTTCACAACAACGGAACATATAAATACGTTGCTTTTACAACAGAGAACCGCAAGCGCGATCTCTAACAAAGAAAAAAACCCCAAACAAAACAGGAAAGGAAAGGAACAGAAAATTTGAGACAAGAAGAACACCAACATAAAATGAACTGAGAAACAAGTATAAAACACAAAAATGCTAACTTCAGACGCGATCTGCTTCATTCATAGCAAATGATGTGGTTATCATGCAATTTTCAACAGCTATTTGTTACATTAACAATTATCTGGATTATGTGCTCCTATTCCTTACAATTATGCAAATACACCGAAATCTTCCAAAGTTTGAAGGTGTTGTATAAACCCCTTCACATTGTAAAATTGCAAGCAGGAGAAAACGAATTTTGAAGTGTTCCAAATCTTTAACTTCCCAAAGAAAATTTCAAACCAATTTTAATGCACCATACACATGTTCTGGATAATGAATCTTCATCAGTAGTACTTCATATTCAATGTCCAAGTTATTTTCTGACACAGAGGAATATATGTAAGTTGCTCCCTATGGTTATATTTTTGAATTCAAATTTGTGCATTTAGTTTGTGCGGCTCCAAATTTTGTTCAGGGTCGATTCAGTGACATAGTTAAATGAAATCTATGACCACAATAGCATTGGAGGGATGGTGCTAAGATGTTAACCTCCTTTAATGTCAATGGTATTCTTGGATGAAATGAAAATTAAATTTCCGAAATAGCAAAATAATATATATGATGTCAAATTGATAAAGGGTCAAAACAAATCTTCTTTCAGGTAACAGCTGGAAAGAAGTTGTTATTACACTATTAAAACATCCAGTCATGGGAAGCAAGTTTAACTGCTCCACACTGCAAAAGGAGACAGGTGTTTATGATAATGATACGGAAGAGTTCCAACTCTTTACCTTCCGGGAGAGAAAATCTAAAACCAATTTTAATGCACCAAACACGTGTTTGGGATAGTAAATCCTCATCAGGTGTACTTTATATTAAATGCCAAAGTGATTTTCTGATACAGTCTAATGTATTTCAGCATCTCTGGTTTTTATTTTTTGGATTTACACAGGACCTAAATAATACACAAAAACCATGGAAATCAAACACATTGGACGAATGAACAATAGAGCCTTTTCTCAATTCTTTTTATATTTAGTTACAAGCTCTCAATCAGGACAGAATGTGTGTTGGCAATCGCTAAATATCACATTCCTTGCTTTCTCTTTTCATGATGAAATAGTTTAGAAATATAACGTTCACCTTGCCAAGACAATTTACAAGACTGGCATTCAATTAATGTTGGCGAAAAAGTTTAATTTTTATCCTACAAAAACAAGAATGAAAAACCCAGAATACACTCCAAATATTTCAAAGAGAATATTAATATGAAAAGAAGAAGAAAGACCTAAACATACTTGTCAATATAACTCAAATAGAAAAAAAAAGAATCTCGTTCTTCTGTAGACTTCATCGAAGGACGTTCACTTACCACATCTGTTTGAAAGATAGACTGAACGAGCTGTATCAATCTTGAGACGCAATAACAACCATTTTAAGTGTGTAAAAGGAAACCGGTTTCATATCAGTCGTACGAGCTTTTTTCACACGATATTTAGGACAAGAAGGTCGTAGACAGAACGCAGACACACTCCCAAGTCATCAGGAATACGGATCCAACTCTTTTCCTTCTTGAAGAAAATTTCACACCAATTTTAATATACCAGACAAGTGTTTCTGATTGTAAAATCCTCATCAGTGATGATTCCAGGCAAAGTGAATTTCAGACAAAGCCAAATTCATTCAGTAGCCACCTCAGTTTTTTTTAATCTAAAATTTTGCAATAACTTTGCAGAGAGTGCACGACTCCAAATTTCCTGTAGGGTCGATTAAGTAGCAAAGTTAAATGAAATCGATGATTAATTTTGAAGCACCACCAAGTCTCACCCAGTCATACGACTGACTTATTCAATTTGAAGACGTTTACATTTATACCACTTGGTGAGTGTCACTGCTGGTGGACCAGGAGTCCCCGAGGGCACATGTAGCCAAGTTCGATGAATTTCGGTTGATCGTTTCTTCAACGCATTCTAAATTTCTGTTATCAAAATTTCATGAAATTTCTAAAAAGTGGGTCCTGTAGCATCATATCCCACCCATCCTGTTACGTCTTTCGGTACACTTTTTCGACATAGTAACCTTCATACTTGTTTGGCCTATTACATTGTTTAGATTTAGGATCACTGATGAGGGTTATGTACCCGAAACGTGCATGTCTGGTCCACGTTGCCAATTTATCTGTTCTTAAATGATGCTATTCAATTTGAAGACGTTTACATTTCTTACAATATCGTTTGATGTCGTGAGGCAGTTGCGAGCAGTCGAAACATTTGCAGTCGTACGAGAATTATCTAAATGAGATAAAGAAGATCCTGACGACAATCTCAACAGCACTCACAAAAGAACACCAAGTTGAGCATCTACGGACCCCTGGCAAGCTAGAGGTGGGACCAGGTGCCCGGGAGGAGTAAGCATACCCTGCTTTTACCCCGCTTTAACTCACTTATTGAGCGTTGGTTCGGTACTACAGATTAAATGGAAATGGAACTGCACGATCTGTTTGGCACGAATCGGAGAAATCTTCGAATGAACGCGTCATATTGCAGTTTGCGTCTTGTTTGTAGGTCAATCTCATGAGAGTGTTTCCTTTTATGTGTTGTCATATATGTTTGATGTTTCTGTACGTCTGTTTCGATTATTTGTCAGATGTTCTCGTGAATATTGTTGTATCTGTTTGCGATTTGTAGTTTTGTCTGATGTCATCCATGTGTAACATTCTTGTGGCTTTGTTTCGCTGGGTGAGTGCAGGATGGTCATGCTGGGGATCATTCCCTTTTAATTTTCTATTATTGAAAATCTCCTTATATTTTTTTCTCCTCAAATCATCAAATTATAGTAAACGAGATGTCGTCAGACTGACCGACAAGCAAGACGTAACTACAAAATGGCGCGGAGATTCGAAGCAGAGATATGAGTATTCCCGGCCTTTTCCGGTATCATCCATTTATGTTCTATCAGAGTCAGACATAGTCATTTGTCTTCTTGAAAACATACCATTTCGTGCCAAAAATATCTTCTGTATTTCATTTTTCCAGTTTACAAGCAGTACCTTCACACAATAACTGTGCATTTAGATTAGAAAGAGCTCTGCTATATTGATGTCTTCTGGTCAGAACAAAACTCTTTTGCCTAGGATGATTAAGCTCTCTAAGTAACAATATTTAAATATTTTGATAACATAGTAGCACGAAATATCGAAATCACTATTAATATTGTTAAGAATAAAAAAAAAAAAAAACACCAGGAACACTTTGTTGTATGTATGACGATTGAACGATTTGATATGATTCGTATCATTAAGCCACAGTAGGATATATAATATTTTCTTAATGAGAGGAAAACAAAATATAAAGGAAAACGAAATATTCATTTTTGTTGTCAGCATGAAGTTTTCTGGATAAAAAAATTTGAATGCAATGTTCCAGACATGTATGTTGTATGTAATGAATTCTCATGAATTTTTTTAAGCAAAATGATTTAAAGTTGATAAGAAAATTAAATGTGACAACCCTCGTTCTATTTCTAAAACAAAGATCTGTATCATTTCATGTTGCGGAGATATTTTCTACATAAGACCATTGTACTTGTAATTTTCGATGAATTATTAACAATGGTTGAGTTGAGCAATAGAACATTTTATCATCTTTGAATGCAGTTCCAACTTTTTTTCTCTCTTCACCTCAGGACAAATACTTTATGCTGTTAAGGGCTATCGTCATGATTTGCTGGAACGAATCTCTAGGGTTGCTAGTTATCTAGCATCTATGTAAATGTAAGACTCGGTGCGTGATATTATCAAAATACATTATCGAAGGACATGTTTTTCTTTGTTATTACTGTAAGCCAAATGCGTAAAAGCTTTCCAGCGATAGTCATGTTAGTCATTAATGGAAAATGTCGCCTCGAACTTCTTCGGTCGTTACTATGAAAATATTTTAAAAATATATATATATATTCTCAGTCACAGCTCTGTGGCCTGACAGAAGCTTTGATTTGGCCTTTTATCAATTTGACATCATATTTAATTTTGCTTTTTCGGAAAGTTGTCATTTCATCGAAACATTTCATCGAAATTAAACATTCTAGCACTATCCTTCCGATGCTATTTTGGTCAAAATCTTATGCTACTGAATCGACCCTACAGGAAATTTGGAGTTGCTCCCTCTTTGCTTAGTAGATAGACAAAATTTAAAAAATCAATCTAGAGAGCACTACTGAAATGAATTTTGGCTGTGCATGAAAATCACTTTGGCTGGAAGCATTACTGATGCTGATTTACTATCATCAAACACGTGTCTGGGGCATTAAAATTGGTTTGAAATATTTTCTTCAAGAAGAGTCGGAAAACTTCCATATTATGATTGATGATTTCTGGAGATATACTCCAAACTCAATTTAATTTGACTTTACTTCATATCTTTATACAGTTCGATCTTCATTGAATTGAAGTTCATCAGCAACAAGGCGATTTCCACGGGCGCATCACTGTCCTTCCCTTTAAGAATATGGAAAATATTTCCAGCAAGATCACACTGTGCTGTCCACACAATTTTAATAAACAGTAAGAAACAACGAGACACGCAACAAAACCCTCATCAAATTGGATAACAAACAGACGGACCGAAACATTTAAAGGCCGGGTTTTTCAACCGAGTGGTTATTTTCAAAATATGCACACCTGAGTGATCTTAGCTTGGTAGGCATGAAATAAGCGGTGTCTACTGACCAGTGATATTCCTAGAGATGCGAGCCTTGTGTGACATCAAAGATATACCGACAGGTATACTTGATTATGCTAATTATACATATCACAATTTTACCTATTTGAAGCTCTCAATCAAAAGTTGAGACGGTTATAAAGGATACATGGGATCAATCAGATTAGAGATGTTAGCCCTACAGCGGTCAGCGAGGAAATGACAGGAATTTTACCTGTCTTCTTTTATAGTCCCCACCCAGCCTTTAAGCATGAATTGAGGGAGACGCAATGTGCAACCGGCACCGACTTTCGAAAGTCGTCTTTTTTATTATATGAAATGCTGTGGTTATCCGATTTACGAGCGTTTCACCACCCTCCCACCTATTTGGATACACATTCTGTGACGTAATGTGAAATCACAAACAAAACAGTAAAACAAAGGATTCTGGGTGACAGAAACTTTGTAAATTTATGTCACACTTACTGGGCATATAGAAAACCACCTGTGCTCTGCTGGTTTTTTCAAGCTCATGGTTATGCATCCGAGAACGTTCAGATAGGACAAAGGGTGGGTGATGACCAAGTCTTCACATACGAGATTTGGACACTGTCAGTAATTGAGTTTGATCGTTTGTCAGTGTTCAATGCTAGAGAATATGTTAGTAAAAATTGAAGACTGGTCCAGTACCATGGGGTTCACTTTTGGCTTCATTAAGATAATTATTCTTATAGTCTCTTTAAATGAGTTTTTTTTTAGAAAGAAGGGAGGGGATCTCCAACCAGTCCCAGTTGCAGTACCAAAACATCCGATGCGAAAACACAGAAGACAAGCACAGCAAATGACGAAAAAGAGACGTATGACATCGAAATATTAAACACAAAAGACTACAATTAATACTTTATTATGATTACAGCTAATTTTCAATTTGTTAAGTGTAGTTTGTATCTATATCTTCATCATATTCGAATGTTTGTTACTTTGAAATCATCATTGCATGCATTATTTATGTAATCAAAACATTAGGAACAACATGTAAACAGAATATGGCTATAAAAAGAAGGGAGGAGATCTCCAACAAGACCCCGTTGCAGCATCAACAGTAAAACATCAAAACACCCGATGCAAAAACACAAAAGACGAGCACAGCACGAGACAGAAAAGAGACACACGACATGCAAACATCAAACACAAAAGACTACACACAAACCGACGAGACCAATGGGCAACCGGCGCCGACCCTGGACGGCCATTAATGAAATACCAGGAACTTAGAATCATTTTAAGGTGATCGTCTACAATGTCATGCCTTAGATACTACATCAAAATGTGTTATCACGTTAAGTCCCTTAAGGTATTATCCAAAACCTGATATCTAGAATGTGAGACATGGGGGAAAACACGTAATCATAAAAATATTACACGTACTTTCGTGTCTCTCCAAGATATACTACAAGTATACAAGATTACTCTTATCATATCAGATGATTAAATTGGCGAGGAGTTTCGAAAATTTCAAATTGAGAATATTGCAGGGTTTTGCTTAGAATTTTTGGAATTTTAATAAGAGAGAAGGATATCTAAATTTGTAAGAATAATGACCTTTTCGAACGTATTTTTTTGATATCGTTTCGTATTTACTTTATTTTAAAAGAAAGGAGGGATATCTCCAATAACACTCGGTTGCAGCACCCACAAGAAAAGTCCAAAACATCCAATGGTAAAACAAAGAGCAGACACCAACAGAAAGAGACGCAAAACAAAAAGGACAAGGGACACCTACTCATGCCATAGAAACATGAAACACAAAAGACCACACATAAATAACCGAGACCGATGGGCTACCGTTGCCGACTTAGGCCGTCCTTTCTTAGGACGGCCATCTGCCACACAAGCAGCAGACGATATGGTTATCCGAATTACGTGCGTACAATCCTCCCATTTCTCTGATTACATGGAGGTCTCGAAGAACGCACAATTGTGGTGTAAAATAACCTCCTCACCGTAAGATGAACATACAAATAGACAGCCTGATGTAGGGGCTCAAGAAATACACAGACGGAAGAATAAATGGATATAAAAACAGAAGGCATGCGAAATACGTTCCATGCTCTGTCGGTTGTAGCGAACCCTTGCATGTCATCACCAGAGGAGTCCAACTGACATTCAGAGAGGACAGGTGGTCGATGCTCTGTTTTCTATAAAGAGGTTTGGACAGATCCCGTTATGGAGTCCTGCAGTTTATTGTAGGAAGATCCAACTTAGAAATAGGGATGCTGAATGAAGAAATTTCACTGTTATGTTTGCTCAAAATGTTAGGGACACTTTCATTGCTTTTGACATACGTATTTGGAGACGAAAGTTCCTAAACTAAAGTTGATATGTAGTAACGTTTCCAAATGATTATGGTGTCTTTGGCTGCTTTATGTGCCGGCGCGAAGACATATTTTTTCATGTAAATTACGTAACTAAGATTTGAAATATCTCTCAGATTTAAAACTTGGATTTTCAGAAAAGATTAGGATTTTTGTGGAAGTTATCTATTCGAACATAAGTAATATCCAAAATGAGTTTTTTCTAGTCATTCAGAATAAGCTTTTCGACTCCTTCTGATTTACATCATCGTTTGGTATAGGTACCTAAGGCTTCCTTTAGCACTTCGCGATATTTAATAAAATCTATCTTTGATGGGATTCTATACTTAGGTCCTTTTCTTTAGACGACCACTGATCTGCCTGTCTTGAATAATTGGAAAGTCACCTGTAACAATATGACCAGCAGGTTTATATAGATATTCAGATACTGCACACTCTCAAGAAGCAGTTCAACGTGTTTCAGGATCCGATGTTACTTTTTTGTGGTTAAAACGAAATTTCAAACAGGTTTCTTATACTTGTAAGCTCGTTCCCCGTGACATGGATGTTTTGAGGTGCATTCATTACTTCTTTCCAGCTTATTTTTGGCACTTTATCAATTTGACGCCATAAATATTATTCTGCTATTTCGGAAACTTGTCATTTCATTCAAAAATATCATTGAAATTAAAGGAGGTTAACATCTTAGCACCATCCCTTCAATGCTATTTTGAACATAGATTTATTTGGATATGCTACTGAATCGACCCCAAAGGAAATTTGGAGCCGCGCACTCTGCAAATTGCTCAAATTTAATTTGAAAATATATAACCAAAGGGCGATAGTAATATGAAATTTGGCTATGTCTAAAATAATTTTGGATGAAAACATCACCGATGAGGATTTAATAACCGAAACACGTGTCTGGTGCATAATAAATAGGAAACTGTAGAGTTGGAACACTTCCGTATCATTGTAACAAATGAGAGGAGGTTCTACATTCTCAAAATATTGAGGAATAGTACTTTGTACCTTTTAAAGCTATTAATGTCATTTTTGGAACTTAAATAATTTTACAGCATTTTTGCAAATTATTTTTTATAATCATAATAATTGGTAATTTTTGGCAAAAAATTTATTAACAGAGATTGAGAATTTCGGCACTGAAATAAAAGAACAAATTGGGGAGATGTGAAAAATAATGCTTCATATCGAACGATCAATACCTAGAAAATCTGTCTCAACTTTAGCAATGCTATTTTGTTTAGCATAACTTGAGAATGGACACTTGAGTTTGAGAAAAAGTACATCTACGATTATTTCCCCTTATAAGGTACGGCAAGGAGCCGAAATTGAATCATTGTTTCCTTCTTTTATTTATTGAATATGTAAGAAAACATAAGGTTATGAAGACATTTTCACATAAGGAGTCAATTTAAGGTTTATGGGTGCCTCAACGTTATACACAATACCTCCATATCACGTACGTCTCTCGTTATTTTCATAACGTTTTTGCGTGGTAGCTTGATATTTTTACTGGTATAGTAATTACTATACACATTATTTGTGTTATAATGGAAATATCACATGACCATCGTAATACTTATAGTCATGAAGTAAGTATATCACATATTTTGTTGTGTTTGAATGGTTTATTATTACATAATAATTCTCTTTTAGATAAATGGATTTGAAGGAAAAAGAGGACTTTAAAAGATACTCTACTCGGTTTCCGTACTGAAACATGATTTCAATTTTTTTTAAATTCTCAGCCAGGAGACGAAATCACCCAGAGTTTCATAAATATCATATTGAATGGGGCATTATTTGATATTATAGTGTGTAAAATTATATATACCATTGTAGAAAAAATGTGTAATTTGACTTCATTTCGTTCGTTCAATGGACAACCATCTTCATCTTTTGTAATTTCATTTAAAAGTTTGAGACCCACTCCTAATGAGATTGCACCCAAGTGGTTAAGGAAGAGTATCCCTCAAGTCAGAATTACTGGTAATTTTTTGCCTGGATACCCAACTTTGTTTTCTTTGAACAGAGTATTGTTCAGAGTATCAAACTAATATGGTTTTGTATATCAGTTTTAAGATAAGCTTTAAATATATGAAAATGAAAATATTGTAAAAGTTGTTATTTAGGAAATATGAACATCTTAACCTGAGGGATGTTCTACATTAATGCATGGTACGATTTGCTTCATATGAATTATTTTCTTACACCTTAAGGTGGGTCCCTACTCGTGAATTTAACAGATGAATTTTGTATTTTAAGGTTATTTTCTATACATAATAGTCAAAATGACATAATGAGCACAGACATAGATAGGTAATTTTGTTTTCATTAAAGATACAGTACATTAAAGAAAGGTACCCTAGCACTTAAAAATTGAGAAATATAAAATATCCATCATATGCTTTTGAACCCTCCAAATTCAGTGATGATACGAATATGTTTATTTGTTTTGCTTTATTTTATGATAACAAGTCATATTGAAGAAACACAACACATAATATGATATTGTTACATAAATCTAAGTATGATATATTTCCAAACATTAGGGTACCCCCTTATAATTTCATAACATTTTTAACCAAGAATATGTACTAAATCCAGCTTTTTGCATAAAAAAAGATGGATTTTTTTCATTTTGTAATATTTCATAAGATTATGTTTGTAGATGAAGAAAAAATCACATACAGGTACACAATTTTTGAACTGATCAAAGTATGGCTCCAAACATAGGGGTACCCCCTTATAATGCTATCATATTTTCGACAAATAATATGTAGTATATCACATTTTTGTGCAAAAAACAACAGATGGAATTTCTTCAAATTGGATCATTTTATACGATAATGTATATAGATGGTGAAAAATCGCAAACAGGTATACAATTTTATAAATGATCAAGATATGGCTACAAACATAAGGGTACCCCCTTATAAGTTCATCACATTTTCAACTAAGAAATTATACTATATGATTGGTGTGGACATTGATAGATTGCACAATCGTTTGCTTCTTTTGGCATTTAAGATCTTCTGTCTGTGTTTTTCAATGCGCTGGCTCGTCCCTCACCAGCCATTGTAAAACTTTATACGCAGACTACTGCATATGAGGAAAAACCTATAACGGTTCGAGTAGGGAGCCACCTTAATGTAATGTATCACATGAGTAGAAAGTCAATGGCCGTGTCACACTTTGACCTTTTGGGCCAAAGCATGAGGAACGACCTTCATCACGTTGGTGAAAGTTGGGATTTGTTCCGAAAACTTATTACGCAGCAATGTTCCCAGCTCACAAACACGGGACGTTATGGTAGCGCATTACACGATCACCCAACGATCAAAACTTGTTTAAGGTGGCTCAATAATCCAAGAATTCTTTGTCAGAGGAGAAAAAAATATTCTGTTTATTCAACATTGATATCTGATAATTTATATTTGTGCTTCAGATTTCATATCATCGACTATTTGACTGATCAGTGGTCTTCTGAATATACATATGTAAACCAACGCCGAGATATGTCGCAAAACAATGAATTTTGATAGATAAAAACATGATATATGGATAATAATTCCAGATTGAAACCATTCTTGTGATTATTTTCACCATAATATCATCAAATATGTGTATTTCTTTATAGATAATGCTTTCAAAGAGTGAAATAGCTAAAACTGTTCCAGAAAAGTACATTTTGGGTACCCCCAACCCCAAAATGAGAATCTAAGAAAAAGTACTCAGTACCCTTATTTGACATCAAAGTGATAAGAAGTCTTTGTCAAAAGTTATTTTCTTTCACATATTTCTCAACGACAAACTCTTTTCTTCGAAAAGAAATATAAAAAAGTACATGTTATCGTTCATTCTGATTTAAAATATTTGGTTGTCATAGTTACGGTTTTGTAACAATTTGCAACAAGTCAAATTAAAATGCTCTGTTCCCTTAGTTGACGTTATAAGGATGAAAATATTTGTTAAAAACTGTTATAATTGACATATTTTTCAAGATAAGACTCTAATCTTTTAACAAAAGTACAAGACATTCCGTTTTACCTCGTTTCCATATTGTAAAAATCTACTTGGTTTATGCCGGACGGACGACAGACGACGGACGGACGGCGCGCTATGACAATAGCTCAGGTGAGCAAAAAATCAGACACTTCGAGTCGAGATTATTCTTTCCCAACATTCAGTGGAAGTTTCAAATTCTGATACAAGGAAGAATACTTACACAATTATCATTTATCATCGAAATCAAATAAGAATAAACAAGTTTACAAATGATTTGTCGAAAAAAATAAACAAGAAAAGGAAAGTAACATGTGTACTTCTAAATATCCTTGGCAAAGCGTTATTCGATTTTTTCTTTTATAAACTCACCTTTCATGTTTTGTTAGTGTCAGTTGAGTTTTGTCAAATAAAGTTAAAAAAAAAGTCAAAGCTTTAAAAAAAATGCTTTGTTCAAAATTTCATATCTAATTCCATCAATCTATTTAGAGAAACGGAAATATATATAAAAGAAATAGAACTAAAGTAAACGGAAGCGTTTTTAAACATTTTGACGTTCAAGGTCAATAAGTGGACGTCAATCCCCTCCCTCGTTCTCGATAATGCGTGCAGTTATCTGTGAAATGGATATATCTTTGAACAAAGCAGGCTTAAAACTAAAATTCATTCGCTTAAATCTTTCAAATAGGGAAACTTTATTCGATAGCATCTTGTTGCAAAGTACGAAAGTTGACAAAATTGAAGAAAAAATCTTTAAACCAAAGATTATTAGAGAAACCAAACTTGAAATATCTTATCTTTGATACCGCTAAAATCTCCAAGAAATATCTCGTTTTATCATGAACTTAAGTTTACCTTCTTGAATTTGTTCAAAGGCAACAGGCGGTTGAATTTCCGCCGATGACGTTCTAAAAACGATACGTTTACGGCGTTAGCCAGGGTGTCTCTTTTACGGGATATTTTTGTAGATATAAATTAAACGATACATTTGACTAAATATTTATTACACTCAAATTGTAGATGATAATTTTCTGTTTCCATCGATACCAAACATGTCGAAATCCATCAAGAAACAAGCGAATTACGGAGAAGTTTGAAGGCCGAAAACTAAAAAAGGCCACATATAAAAGTACTGCACTCGATATCTGATGACGTCAAACGATTATTGAGCCTCCTTAAAACGCATAGAACTTGTTCAAACTATTTTCTGATTTACCTGTTAGCGTTCTCGTAATGCTTGCCCAACGACCATGCAACAAACGCCTAATAACCCGTACTCGACGCAAGTGAAGATGTAAGAGGGCCATAGGACTCACCTATTTCTGAGCACGTGACCGAAGTTCACAGTTGGGACACACCTATTTAGTTTCCGAACACCTGGATATTGTCTACTCCGGGGTTCGCAACTTTTTCAACGAAAATTCTAATGTTTTTTGCCTTACCTTCTCGACTGATATTGAATAACTGATTGGTTAGTCCTCGATCTTTGTAAGCACCATAATTTCAATGACTTTATCCCAATTTTAGTTTAAGTACTCTTCTCAATAGACCTATCAGGAAATTGCGATCCGTTCACTCTGGGTAACCGGAAAAGTGGGAGGCTTGTGCGCACGTATCCTTGATAACCACACCATTTGTTACTGGCCTAGCGGATGGCCGTCGTAAGTCGGCACCGGTTGCCCATTGGTCTCATTGGTTTATATGTAGTCTTTTGTGTTTGATATTTCAATGTTGTATGTTGATGCTCCTTGGCCTCAGTGCTGGTCTACTCTTTGTTTTCGCATGGGGTGTTTTTGTGTTTTGTTGTGGGTGTTGCAACCGAGTGTTGTCGGAAAGCTCCTCCTTTCTCAAAGAGAAACCTGAAATTAAGAAATCAAACAAGGGGTTCCGCTGATTAATTTTGCTATCCTGAAATCAATGAAGCTTGAAGTAACACTGATGTGTATTTATTGTCCGAAACATATACGTTAAGTAACAGAATTTGGAAACTTGTGTCCAGAGAAGAAGGTTGCTCACTGTTAGATGAATTGGGATACTTCGTTTTCTTAATTAGTATGAAATATTTAACGATAAAAAGAACATTTAAAAAAGAGAAATGTGATTCGCTTTCTTCATAGCAAATGAAAAAGATTATACGACGAAAGAGGGAATCTCCAACAACACTAGGTTTAAGCATCCTCAGCAAAACTCCATAACACCAAATGCAAAAACACAGAGCAGACACGCACAGAAAGAGACGCAAAAGGTACAAGGAACACCAACTCACGCCATATACACACGAAACACAAAAGACCACACATAAACCAACGATACCAATGGGCAACATGTGCCGACTAACGACGGCCATCTGCCATGCAAGTAGCAGACGGTGTGATTATCTTGTCTTAACTTTCAAGAGAACACTGCACTTGTTACAATCTACACCTGTGAGAAAGATCCTTAGAATAAAAAAAAAGTACATGTAAATAATATTTCTTCAAATATCAGTAATAAATCTCGTTTTGAACTACTAATACGTCTAGATAAAAGTTTGAAAAAAAGGCAAATGTTAAACGTTTTCAAATGCAATAGCATCAGTTAAGAACAGATTAATTTACAGCATGGACCAGACATGCCCGTTTCGGGAACTTAACCCTCGTCAGTGATCCTCAATCTAAACAATGTAATATTGCCAAAGAGTGTGAAAATTATTTTGTCCAAAAATGTACCGAAAAACGTAGAAATTTTTTAAAGAGTTCTAAATTTTTTAACTTCAATGTTTAAATAACGCAATATTTCTAAACATCTGGTGAAGGAGTAAATTCTTTATAGTTTTCCGTTTGATCAGTTGATATTTATTTACGGTTATTCATTTGAAAGGGCGATGCATGTGCATTCAGTAGATGATGACTCCCCCAGGCCGAGACAAGCCAAGATAGTTATCTTGTGTTGTTATCTTGTCTTGAGATATAGAAAAAAAAAGAATTTACGATTATACATATATTTCATGAAAAGCTCACATTGTTTTTATTCGTTATGGAGTTAGTCAACTAGTGATTCAAAATGAGTTCTGAATATGCTCGAGGATCTGATTGTCTCCTTGGCATGATTTTCGTCAGCATTGTTGTCTTCTTTTGGGTCTTTTGTGACACTAACGTATTAGGTACTTCAGTTTATGTTTTTTATATCTAGATGAAACCAATATCTATGCAAATTTTTTTTTATGTAGTTTGTCGATACTTCATTTTTAGGCGAGTTTCGAGAAGTCAATAGCAATCGTAGGCATCACGTGGCCTGATATTTGTGACATGCTTATGCCCCAAAAATGCATAAATCGAATGAATAAGTGAAGAAATTCAAAAACTTCATTTCTAGGACTCTTGGAACTTTTGTGCTATGCATTGAACCTGTTTTTGGGTTTATTTTTTCCTATTTACAAAGTTTTACGTACTCAATCATGTGTTAAACTTCTTTAAATTCAATCATGTACTCAATCATGTTAGCTTTGATCGTGTGACCTCGTGACCCTTGGTCTCATAATTCACCTTTATAATGTTTCGCATTATTATCGCATTCCGCGTTTAACACTTGCATTATAATGAATTTTGAAAAAAAGTGTCAGTGTCGCAAAAATTATAAGTAATATGCGTTTACAAGTAAGAACGGTGATCGCAAATACAAATTTATTGTTGTGAACTATGACAAAACCTACTTTGTAAAAGAAAAGTCCGATTCTGAAAATAAGTACACTTAAACATATTATTCAGGTGTTAAACTTTTTGATCGACAACATTTTTGTGGTGTTTGGAGGAAAGGTCTTCCAGCAAATTGTCGGAATTCCAATGGGGACCAATTGTGCCCCACTCCTTGCCGACATTTTCCTTTACTCGTACGAAGCAGAATTCATTCTATCTTTGGTCTCTGAAGGGAAAAGATACTTAGCTTCTGACTTCAACTTCACTTACAGATACATAGACGATGTGTTGTCCATCAATGATCCAAAATTCGCGGATTACCTGAGCAGTATCTATCCTTCGGAGCTTGAAGTCAAAGAAACAAAGCTAGGCGTCTTTAAGATACGCTTCTCAGTCAGAGATATGTTTGCGACCTTCGGTCGATGTGGGGAACTCGTCATACACTATGATGTCCCACTCTCCAGAATGGTGGATGATATTCTGTCATAGACCATTTGAACCATCCAAACAAAGATTGTTCTCTATGTCTTCCGAAATGGAAGTAACCGGATGTGACAGTTCTACCAAATTGAAGAGGCGGGTGTTGCATGCAAGCAGGAAATGCTTACTCTTCCTGGGCATCTGGTCTCACTCCCATATCAGGAGTTCGCTTCTTTTCATGTGGTGGAAGTTTTTGTTTGTTTGCTTTGGTACCTGTTTTATCCTGATTTTGTATGCCTTTGGTTTCTGATTTTCTGAATTATCGATTCTGTGCTGTATACAGGGATATGGTCATTATCCATATTTGTCATGATATCAAAAGTGATACTTGAGGGTGTTAAGCTGCCTTCATGTGCGCGTGTGTAGAATGCTAGTTTATCGACAATACCACATGGCATGATCCAGTAGGGTGTTTGCCATGACGTCCGCAGCAAAGTCAAATTATCCGGCAGCTTTTTCTCTGTAGTAGTCATTTTGGAAATGAGGACTTGGAATGTAAACCTTGAAATTGGGTTTGACTAAAAACAACCTAAATAACATACGATACATCAAAACAATCTTTTAGAACAATTTCACCGGGAACAGAATTCTACACGCGAAGATAAATTAGATAAATGAATTAGTCATGCTGACGTAGGTTCAAGAATATCCGACTTTATTCCCCAGTGTTGTACATTCTATATACAAAATGTAACGAAAATCCCAATCTTCCGATTAACTTAAAATGTGTTAGAGTCAACTTTTTTCCACCTTGGAATTTGCCAGGTCAATGCGCACGGCAATTTAAATGTACTCACGAACGCTTTGTATCCGTCATCCTGATTGATCAAGTGGCAAAGTTGTTTTGTTTACTATTCATATCGGATATTCGTTAATCTAATTAATACCATAGTCAATAATGATCGAATCCAACGATGAATCTATCATTTGTATCAATCTAAAATCGATTTTAAGTAAGGGGAAAGGTTTTAAAACGGTAAGAAAACTGTTGAATCGCATGCTTGTTGTTGAAATACTATATTTTATGACAGAGCAACAAAGTATGCATGTGATCTTCTTTCTTCTAATATCATACTTTAGTGATTGTGGATTGATTCTCGTGTGTAATTTTTTTCTCACTGTGAAATTAAAGCAGGGGTCATCGTGCCTCGCGGTGGTTTATACATGGGAGTGGTCAGGCCTACATCTGTATGCAAAAACGTCCACATCTTTTCCAAAAAAAAACCAAAAATGACACACACACACAAAAACCAAGCAGAGAGAGAGAGAATATTGTTCTTTATACAAAATGTTGGTCTCCGAAAATTCTTAATCAAGCTTAGATACACAATATCCTCCACAAAGTTTGGCTTCAAATCTGGGACAAATATTCAGATCTTCTTACTTTGAACGATGAAGGCTTAAAAGTGAATTTGTCTAGTCGTCTGAAAAGAAAAAAATATATTTGAAAAAATGCAAAAACGGAGCCCGAGAATGCCGAAAATTTGCATCCGGATTGCCTAGAATCCACATCAACTATCCCAAATCTCCGTCTCTTTACAGTCGTGAGCAGAGCCCAAAAAGAGGTGAGGGGGGGACTTATGACATTCTTTAAAAGCAAACTACTGTTTCGTGACACTAGTGAGTAATAACCATAATACTCTTCAGAGACCACCGATGTGAATATATTTCTTTTATAATTTACACAAAACGGTTGCTGACAAAGTGCAAGCAACTAAACGATCGTGTTGGACGGCCGGATGCAGGACTGTCGTGTCCACTTATCTGAACGTTCATTAAAAGACTCTCCTCAATCAAAATATTATCGCGATATCAAATTCAAAAAATCATAAGTATAGGTAGACTTTGCGCACACGACACCGACACGTGGTTGTGTTTTTGATTTTAACTGAGTTCACCCGTCGGTCTGATGTAGTTATTGTCACGTCACGCAAGTAGGTGGGATTTAAATTGACACCCAATCAAAAGTGTCCTTCGAAGAAGCTTCGGTGAGATAACACGGGTTAGCAAATTCCAAGGTGGAAAAAAGTTGAGTGTAATTCTTTGATGATTATTTTATACAAAATGATGAAGGTGAAAAAAATCCCTTATCTAGATAGAGTAACTTAGGTCTGATAGGTCGTAAGTAGGTTGTTTGACATGGTCTGCAAATCATTTTTCACATTTACAACTGGGAATTTCTAGTGAAATTCTGATATACTATTCAAAATGATAACAGATATTAAAGTTAGCAGAAAACCCCCTCTAAGAAGTACATTTTAAAGTTTCTACAAACTTTGGATTGGATGGAGGATCTATCTTCATAAATCATGGCTCCGATACGTCCTAACCGTCCGTACAGTTTAAACGAATCGGAGCCACAATTTATGAAGATGGGAAGATCGATCATTCTATATCGTAAATGAGGATAGTGATAGAATGTATCAGAAAATTTTGCTAATATTGTTTAAAAATTGTGCAATTCTGGAGCATATTTAGTAATTTCTATTACGACGTCTTGTTTTTTCCGAGTCCTTATCTGTCACTTAAAAAAGGGGGAAAACCTAAATCCGCCCTCGTTCCTGAACATTGGAAAATGGATTTGTTCTACTAATAATTCAGTATTTAAATCCCATAAAATAGATTTATATTATTCTTAAATAAAGAAGCGAAACTCGCCTTCTGTGCCTTCAGAGCTTCGATTTCCATTTTACTATCATGCATTGCAGTCGAATCCTTCAACAAAATTAAGTATCATTTATTGCCATAAATTATACGTCCTGAATATGGTAAACAAATTTTATTTGTATAGGTAATTGCAACCATGATTTAAATTGGAATAATTTGTGCGAAACCTGATTTTTCCCATTACAAGTAAACAGGAATTCCATGCTTGTAAACATGACATTTATTAAAGATACAGTGTCCCTGAAAATAAATTTTTATTGAAAACGTAAAATTTATTCCAAAGGGTCTACATAGAGGAAAAAAGGGGCTATAAAATGTTTTATTTGAAAATATGCATTAACTACACTACTATTGTCCATTTTTTATAATTTTAAATATCTCCATATACCTTAATTGTAAAAACTCGATACATTGGTGGCACTAGTGGAATGAATTAGATCTACGCACCCCAAATTCAAAATGACGTTTTTTAAGGTCTATAACTGCGAATGCATGCGATAGATTCGCTTGCAAAATTTGAATTTATACAAATGAAAATGTATACTTTCATATGAAAAGAAAGATTTTGTAACATAAACTAATTTTCAGAGACACCGTACCTTTAAGTTTACCAGATTCAATAAATTCTAAATGTATCAAATTCGGTGAGTTGGATTTATAAATTATATATAATATTGGTATGTGAAAATTACGAAATTGATTTCTCAGTCAGACGATTCCGGTATTTGTTCTTAGATGAAGCTTTATAGAATCTAGACAATCAGCTACCACTACTATCCCTAATTCTTAGACTAAGGGTCGCATCTGCATGTCTTGCATCAACGTAAATATCGGCCTAAATGTATGTTTTTCCCTTACCATTTAGCAATGGTTATATTTGTACAGTTGGTAACTATTCTAAATAAGAATGACATTACTCATATTTGATCTATACATTACAAAGTAGAAATACAAGTTGTTGCGCGAAGTTTTAGCCTTTGGGTTTTAGACAATCCTTGAAGGTTCTAATCAGGTGATCATGATAACTACTCAACTCACATTCTTATGATAATTTGTTCAGGTAATTCTGATAGCTACTCTACGTACATTCTTATGATAATTTGTTCAGGTAATCCTGATAACCGCTCAAGGTACATTCTTATTACGATTTCGGCGTTTCCGATAAGGGCTTGTTTGAGATCATTCACTTTCTGTGATACGTAGGATAACCAATCGTATATAAAACTCCTCAAATTAATCAATTGAAATCAACAGTCTATAGAACAAACAAACTCCGAAATGGCTAAGCAATAGCAGAAAACGATAATATCATTCATTATGGGAACATAACGTAACCTATAAGGTTGTGATCCGAATAAAATGACAAATATGGATAATGACCATATCCCTGTCTACAGTACAAAATCGATAATTCAGAAAAGCAGAAACCGAAGGCATACAAAATCAGGATAAAACAGGAACCAAAGCAAACAAAAACAAAAACCTCCACCATATGAAAAGAAGCGAACTCCCGATATGAGAGTAAGACCAGGTGCCCAGGAAGAGTAAGCATCTCCTGCTTGCATGCAACACCCGTCGCTTCAATTCGGTAGAACTGTCACATCCGGTAACTTCCATTTTGGAAGATATAGAGTACAATCTCTGGTTGGATGGTTCAAATGGCCTATGACAGAATATCATCCACCATTCTGGATAGTGGGACATCATAGTGTATGACGAGTTCCCCATATCGACCGTAGAACTTCCTCAGTGACGATGTTAGTCGGTCACAAACATATCCCTGATTGAGAAGCTTATCTGAAAGACGCCTAGCTCTCAGAACAAAATCCGTATATTTTGTACTTGCTCTGGCATAGCGTATCAACTGAGATATGAACACGCCATAAGCAGGCGATGAAGGGATGTTGCTACTCAGAAAAGGAAAGTTCGTAATGCTGAAATTGAAGTCGTCACGTTTGTCATAGAGTGAGGTGTTCATGTGACCATCAGTGTCGTAGGACAACATTATGTCCAAATAGGATGCTGAATTATTTGTCTCTGTAGTTTCTTTGACTTCAAGCTCCGAAGGATAGATACTGCTCAGGTAATCCGCGAATTTTGGATTATTGATGGACAACACATCGTCTATGTATCTGTAAGTGAAGTTGAAGTCAGAAGCTAAGTATCTTTTCCCTTCAGAGACCAAAGATTGAATGAATTCAGCTTCGTACGAGTAAAGGAAAATGTCGGCAATGAGTGGGGCACAATTGGTCCCCATTGGAATTCCGACAATTTGCTGGAAGACCTTTCCTCCAAACACCACAAAAATGGTGTCGATCAGAAAGTTTAACATCTGAATAATGTCTGTTTCAGTGTACTTATTTTCAGAATCTGACTTTTCTTTTACAAAGTAGGTTTTGTCATAGTTAACAACAATAAATTTGTATTTGCGATTACCGTTCTTACTTGTAAACGCATTACTTATAATTTTTGCGAGTCTTTCTTTCAATTTAGAATGTGGGAATTGTAGTGTAAAGTGTCGAAAAATCAAAGGCTTTGATCGAATGGACTCTACTAAAATGAAAGAAAGGAGGGGATCTCCAACAACACCTAGTTGCAGCATCAACAGCAACCTCCCAAAACACCCACTGTAAAACACAAACATGACACGCAAAGAAAGAGACGCAGTAGTACAATGAACGTCAAATCACAGAAAAACATAAAACACAAATGACTACACATAAACCAACGAGACCAATGGGCAAATGAGTGGATTTCAGATGTTCTAAAAGTTCCTTCGAATTCTTTAAAATCCACATCTGGTTGATACCACTGCGAGAATATACTGTCGAACAATATTTTTGTAGCCCAGATTTGATTTCAGATAAAACTTTGGTGAGTAAGATCGATACAGATTTGGTAGAACATTTTGAGGAACCAGCGATGAAACGTTGTTTGTACGGATTCTTATGCATTTTAGGTATGCAGTATAAGTATGGTAAATCTAAATCTAAATTGGTAGTGTCGAAGCCAAAGGAAGCAAGAGCTGATTTGTGGTTATCTTTTATTTCAGAGGCAGAAAGGTTTGTTGGGGTGTAAGTTGGATTTCCAGGTGTCGAATTTAAACCCAACTCTTTAACTAGACTGTCGAAATAGTACTTTTTGCAAGTAAATGTGTAATTATTTGAGGCTTTGTCCGCTGGTGTGATGACATAATGTTCTTGGAGGTAGGTAAGTTTTGTGATAACATCAGGGTCTTTAAATATAGACACAAATCTGGTGTTCACAGTTGATTTTAATCGGTTAATTCTAGATAAAAGTAACCCTCTGATTGATTTTATCCATTCGGAAAGGGTGTCGAGCTGTACATCCTCTTTCTTTGCCCATCGTCTTGCATATTCCTCACAAGAGTCCATAACAATTTTGACATTTTGGTTCCATGTAAAGGACATACTTTCTCTGTATTTGGGACCCTTTTTTAACAATTCTCTCAACTTGTCGTTCTTGACTAAACTAAGGTCACCAGTAATAACGTGTCCACAAGGAGAGTAGTTGAAATCCGATGAAGAACATTCGCAGGCAAGTGGATGTAGTGAGGGATTACTTAAATCAATACACTGCAGGAATCGTTTGTAATTGTAAATTTTAGATGCAACTGTTGGTGTGTAGCTATAGGAAATACAAGGAGTTTCTTTTCTTTTGAAATATGGTGGGATTTTTTCTGTGACAGTTTTGTGATTCAAAATTTGACCAAGATTCAAGTTATCAATACCTTTGTTTGCAAATCTTACTTTAATGAAAGGGCGGTTTGTTTTCTCCTCTGATTTATCTGATCTAACTGCTTGAAATAAACGAAAAGTAGAAATGTCCAAGATGACTCCTTGTAGTCTTATTTTGGGGAACGTGTATCGGTATATGCGAGGTCCTTCGTATAATCGTAGATTTCGTGTAACTTCCGTAAAGGAACAGAGTATAATTTAGTACGAATATAATGCAGGCCTATAGGCTCATTCAAAAATGGAACCAAGTCATCGAAGGAGAAACTATGTATCTCAGGCCTATTATATTTTCGAATGCCATGACTTCGAGGTCTTCTTTGTGATCTGGTGAATAAGCTAGTCACATTAACCGATTGACAACCGGGACTTGTTAAGTTTCCTATAGTGCTGATGTTATCGTTGCACCCATAGGGCGCTGCAGTGTTAAGATTTTTTATCCAGAACTCTTCTCTGTTGCGACGGAGAGGTGTGCTCAAATTGGGATTGTTTGTGGGGTGATATATTTTCTCCAGGATTCTGACTCTCATTGATAAAACAGAATGATCCGCCTGGTCAAAATGTCGATACAGGAGTTGACTTCCTTTATTATTTACTTTTGACCGGTGTCCTGACATTCTTTTTCGGAGGAGCTGGCCTTTGGTTTTGCCCACATAAATCAATCCACAAAGTGAGCACTCTATTCCGTACACAACATAAGATGTCATGCAGTTAAGGTTTTCAAAACTATGCGTGTTAAATGTTTGTTTTGTGAGATTACTTGAGAATGAAGTGTCTGTTATTAGGATGTTACAAGTTTTGCAGTTCTTCATGCCACACTTAGAAATTGAGCAATCGCTTGGTGAAAATAGGTGCTCTTTTAGTATATCGACCACTTCAATCTTACAGGGCTTGATTTTAATATACCTATCTGCATGTTTATACCAAAACTCATGGTTGTTACTAACTACAAATGTTTCATCTCTAATGTCGTGTAAGCTAATTCTAGGGAAACCTAAGTTACCTGTTGCGTATGTGTCCGTAGACGCAACAGGTTGGGGCCTTTTTATAGTGGGCGACGCCCCAGCCACTTTGTGGGTCTCTTGAGTTCTATCCATTAAAGCAAAGGACTGCTCGACAAGTGCCCTCGGGGACAATTTGTCCATCAGCAGTGACACATGAACAGTGGTAAAAATGACAAATATGGATAATTACCATATCCCTGTCTACAGTACAAAATCGATAATTCAGAAAAGCAGAAACCGCATACAAAGGCATACAAAATCAGGATAAAACAGGAACCAAAGCAAACAAAAACAAAAACCTCCACCATATGAAAAGAAGCGAACTCCCGATATGAGAATGAGACCAGGTGCCCAGGAAGAGTAAGCATTTCCTGCTTGCATGCAACACCCGTCGCTTCAATTCGGTAGAACTGTCACATCCGGTAACTTCCATTTTGGAATATATAGAGTACAATCTTTGGTTGGATGGTTCAAATGGCCTATGACAGAATATCATCCACCATTCTGGATAGTGGGACATCATAGTGTATGACGAGTTCCCCATATCGACCGTAGAACTTCCTCAGTGACGATGTTAGTCGGTCACAAACATATCCCTGATTGAGAAGCTTATCTGAAAGACGCCTAGCTCTCAGAACAAAATCCGTATATTTTGTACTTGCTCTGGCATAGCGTATCAACTGAGATATGAACACGCCATAAGCAGGCGATGAAGGGATGTTGCTACTCAGAAAAGGAAAGTTCGTAATGCTGAAATTGAAGTCGTCACGTTTGTCATAGAGTGAGGTGTTCATGTGACCATCAGTGTCGTAGGACAACATTATGTCCAAATAGGATGCTGAATTATTTGTCTCTGTAGTTTCTTTGACTTCAAGCTCCGAAGGATAGATACTGCTCAGGTAATCCGCGAATTTTGGATTATTGATGGACAACACATCGTCTATGTATCTGTAAGTGAAGTTGAAGTCAGAAGCTAAGTATCTTTTCCCTTCAGAGACCAAAGATTGAATGAATTCAGCTTCGTACGAGTAAAGGAAAATGTCGGCAAGGAGTGGGGCACAATTGGTCCCCATTGGAATTCCGACAATTTGCTGGAAGACCTTTCCTCCAAACACCACAAAAATGTTGTCGATCAGAAAGTTTAACATCTGAATAATGTCTGTTTCATTGTACTTATTTTCAGAATCTGACTTTTCTTTTACAAAGTAGGTTTTGTCATAGTTAACAACAATAAATTTGTATTTGCGATTACCGTTCTTACTTGTAAACGCATTACTTATAATTTTTGCGAGTCTTTCTTTCAATTTAGAATGTGGAATTGTAGTGTAAAGTGTCGAAAAATCAAAGGCTTTGATCGAATGGACTCTACTAAAATGAGTGGATTTCAGATGTTCTAAAAGTTCCTTCGAATTCTTTAAAATCCACATCTGGTTGATACCACTGCGAGAATATACTGTCGAACAATATTTTTGTAGCCCAGATTTGATTTCAGATAAAACTTTGGTGAGTAAGATCGATACAGATTTGGTAGAACATTTTGAGGAACCAGCGATGAAACGTTGTTTGTACGGATTCTTATGCATTTTAGGTATGCAGTATAAGTATGGTAAATCTAAATCTAAATTGGTAGTGTCGAAGCCAAAGGAAGCAAGAGCTGATTTGTGGTTATCTTTTATTTCAGAGGCAGAAAGGTTTGTTGGGGTGTAAGTTGGATTTCCAGGTGTCGAATTAAAACCCAACTCTTTAACTAGACTGTCGAAATAGTACTTTTTGCGAGTAAATGTGTAATTATTTGAGGCTTTGTCCGCTGGTGTGATGACATAATGTTCTTGGAGGTAGGTAAGTTCTGTGATAACATCAGGGTCTTTAAATATAGACACAAATCTGGTGTTCACAGTTGATTTTAATCGGTTAATTCTAGATAAAAGTAACCCTCTGATTGATTTTATCCATTCGGAAAGGGTGTCGAGCTGTACATCCTCTTTCTTTGCCCATCGTCTTGCATATTCCTCACAAGAGTCCATAACAATTTTGACATTTTGGTTCCATGTAAAGGACATACTTTCTCTGTATTTGGGACCCTTTTTTAACAATTCTCTCAACTTGTCGTTCTTGACTATACTAAGGTCACCAGTAATAACGTGTCCACAAGGAGAGTAGTTGAAATCCGATGAAGAACATTCGCAGGGAAGTGGATGTAGTGAGGGATTACTTAAATCAATACACTGCAGGAATCGTTTGTAATTGTAAATTTTAGATGCAACTGTTAGTGTGTAGCTATAGGAAATACAAGGAGTTTCTTTTCTTTTGAAATATGGTGGGATTTTTTCTGTGACAGTTTTGTGATTCAAAATTTGACCAAGATTCAAGTTATCAATACCTTTGTTTGCAAATCTTACTTTAATGAAAGGGCGGTTTGTTTTCTCCTCTGATTTATCTGATCTAACTGCTTGAAATAAACGAAAAGTAGAAATGTCCAAGATGACTCCTTGTAGTCTGTATTCTGGGGAACGTGTATCGGTATATGCGAGGTCCTTCGTATAATCGTAGATTTCGTGTAACTTCCGTAAAGGAACAGAGTATAATTTGGTACGAATATAATGCAGGCCTAGAGGCTCATTCAAAAATGGAACCAAGTCATCGAAGGAGAAACTATGTATCTCAGGCCTATTATATTTTCGAATGCCATGACTTCGAGGTCTTCTTTGTGATCTGGTGAATAAGCTAGTCACATTAACCGATTGACAACCGGGACTTGTTAAGTTTCCTATGGTGCTGATGTTATCGTTGCACCCATAGGGCGCTGCAGTGTTAAGATTTTTTATCCAGAACTCTTCTCTGTTGCGACGGAGAGGTGTGCTCAAATTGGGATTGTTTGTGGGGTGATATATTTTCTCCAGGATTCTGACTCTCATAGATAAAACAGAATGATCCGCCTGGTCAAAATGTCGATACAGGAGTTGACTTCCTTTATTATTTACTTTTGACCGGTGTCCTGACATTCTTTTTCGGAGCTGGCCTTTGGTTTCGCCCACATAAATCAATCCACAAAGTGAGCACTCTATTCCGTACACAACATTAGATGTCATGCAGTTAAGACTACTCCTTGTTAGAAACAATTGCCTACCAAATAAGCGTTTTCTTTATTTTGGCTAGATGCATTATAGGATGTAGATTACCCTTACAATATTCCTTGCAAAATGAGACCAATTGATTATGCCGCATTCATACAAACATAAATGCTCATTTTCATAAATATCTGAATAGTCAATAATATTTATATACATAGCAAAAAGAAAACATAGGAATCTATTTTAGAAATCTAAATATCTATGTATAAAATGTATCACAAATTGCCTACCAATTAAGCATCTTCGATCAAAGATTTCTTTGTTTTGAATAGACATAGTTATATATAGGATGTTGAGTACTATTATGATACTGCTTACAAATGAGATAGATTTATTGCCGCATTTAGACAACTGAAAACGATAATATTCATTTAAGTCAAATTAGTCAAGGATATTAATAGCAAAACAAAAGGAATTCAAAGGAATCTATTTTAGTACTTCATAATACCTATATATGACTTGTAAACCATTTCATATGATGAAATCATAAAGCTAGGATGTCTGATAGATTTTTGTTTTCACGAGAAACAACCAGTTTTTTTTGTTCTCATTTGAAACAAGATTATTTTGTCGGATTACGAACGCCTACAGATGTTGCAGATTACAGAAAATTGGACTTGATAGAGGAAAAAATGTCTTAGATAAGAGACAAATGAATTTCTAGAACTTCTCCATAGGCAATAACGAAAATTATGCAAATATTTCATCACGTCTTCAGAATAAAATAGGATTAAATATGGTTTATGGTGAAATGTAGAGAAGTAATTTCAGTAATCTGAAAGAAGAAAAAGCGGAAAATAGGTCAGTTTATGTTTGATTTATAGAGAGAAAGGAATGGATGAGAGGTAAAAAAGCACAAAATTATTGAATCTTTGATCAGATTGTTTACGCATAGTCAGGACTCGTGCACGGATCTCTTGTGCGCATCGCAAGGACTCATGAACGTAGAGCTACGTCTATATGAAAAACGGAACGGTACGATTCGAAAAGTTTATTAAAATTGGATGTAATTTGTATGTATATCGATGACATGAATCATTTACTGTAAACCGTCTTTTATTCGCGAGCGGTTTATTTTCGCGATATTCGCGAGGACCTTCCATTCACGAATATAAAACGCCTCGAATATGTCCTATGTCCTATGTTTAGTAAGTTACGTATCATGAAAGGATATCAGATCCATCTTTCAAGAATGATCAGTGAGATTATACATTGTGATTGAATGTCTGTAGTCATCATCAAACAAGACATACTTACTTGATCTGTACATCAAAATGTACATCGAGACAATCACATGACAGGTTTCCATGGAGCTGTTGCGACGGATGTTGCATGCAATCAGGAGACGCCCCCCCCCCCCCCTGGGATCCTGGTATCACTTGTTCATTCCGGGGTTCGCAGCTCTCACGATTTGGCGTTGCCTTCTCGACTTTGAGACTGAATAACTGTAAGGTACTTCTTTGATGTTTATGTAAATAGAATGTCGCGAAAATAAAACGCCGCAAACCGGTCGCTTCACCCGTGTTTGCGAAGTTAAAGACGCCAAAAGACGGTTTACAGTACTTCAGACAATTCTACGTTCTTCGAGACCTCTGGCTAATCTGAAAAGTGGGAGGGTTGTGCGCACGTAATCCAGGATAACCACACCTTCTGCTATTGAGCCGTGGCAGATGACCGTCCTACGTCGGCACCGGTTGCCGATTGGTCTCGTTGGTTTATGTGTAGTCCTTTGTGTTTGATGTTTATGTGTTGTGCGTTGACGTTCCTTGTCCTTTTGCGTCTCTTTCTGTGCTTATCTGCTCCGTGTTTTTGTATTGGGTGTTTTTGGGGTTTTGCTGTGGGTGCAACCTGGTGTTGTTGGAGATCCCATCCTTTGTTTCAGAGTAATAGACATTCTAGACGAGACAGTCACGGCATGAGGGTGTCAAAAACACATGTTTAATGAGTATCCGAAAAATGAGTTAAACTCGTATATTGAATTTGGAATAGATATTATTTTACTCATATCCTCTTTATTTGTGTGACGAAATACTTTACTAGTAATATGAAAAAAAATCCATCTCCGATCAATCGCTGGCTCTTCGAAGCGATTCTTATCGAAAAACGTAGGCTCATTTTTATTACGAAACTGATTCCGGATTCATGCGTATTGACTACGAAATCGCATCGGGTTACTTAAAGAAATCGAAGAAGATGTAAATTCTAACAAATGTCTATGGAGAACTAAAAGGCACAAATTGTTAAAACCTGCAACGGGTAATTCCACTCGTGTTACAATTTGTTACGGATAGTCACGGGTGCGCATTTTCTTTCGATCCTCAACTTTCAATACATGACCCTAATCGTTTTAAAAAAAATGTTAAAAGATATTATGCTCGATGTCATGAGAATACATTCTGTATATTCCATGACCTGTGACCTTGATTTTCATCGCTTACCTGATTTTACGAAATCTAAGAAAAAATTCAACCTTGGCCTTATGTTTTTAAGATCGCAAAACATTAAGTAGAAACTTGTCATCGTGGATAAGTTACAGATAAAAGAAAGGAGGAGATCTTCAACAACACTCGGCTGCAGCGCCCACAACAAAACACCAAAACAACCCATGCAAAAATCAGAGCAGACAAGCACAGCAAGGCACGCAAAAATTACATGGAACGCCATAAAGAACCCCCCCCCCCCAGAAACATCAAACACAAAAGACTACACATGAACCAACGAGACCAATGGGCAAGCAGATCCGACGTAGGACTGCTGTCTGCTAAGAAAAATCATACGTAAAAGAAATAAATTTAAAACAAAATATAATGCACTGTTGCTATAACGTCGAATTTCATTTGGTTGATTTGCTTCTTAGTTACGGCATTAAAACAAAAACATACTAGTGTAAAAACGTCTTAAAATTCATTAGCATCATTTAAGGACAGATAAATTTACAACATGGACTAGACATGCACGTTTCATGTACTTTACCCTCGTCAGTTATCTAAACAATGTAATATGGCCAATAAGTGTGAAAATTATTATTGCCAAAAATGTACCAAAAGACGTAGTAGGGGATATGATGCTGTAGGACTCACGTTTTAGAAATTTCAAGAAATTTTGATAACAGAAATTTTCGAATGTGTTGAAGAAACGATCTGCCGAAGTAGATCGAACATGGCTACATGTGCAGGCTCATATTCACAAAACTATAGATTGTATTAGAATGGGAATAACTAGATACTGACATTATTGTTGAGGACGGTTATTGCTGATTTTACGGTGCAAACATCCAAGAAAAACTCAGTTTGCCACCGTAAAATCAGCATTTAAAGCCCGCAAACATAACGTCAGAAGCTAGTTATTCCCTAATTTAACGTCTGCAAACATAAAGTCAGAAGCTAGTTATTCCCTAATTAAACGTCGGACTCCGCAAACATAGTCAAAAGCCAGTTATTACCTAATTCAACGTCCGCAATCATAAAGTCAGAAGCCAGTTATTCACTTATTTAACGTCCGCAAATATAACGTCAAAAGCTAGTTATTCACTAATATAACGTCCGCAAACATAACGTCAGAAGCTATTTATTCCCTATTCTAATGTGGGCGAACATAACGTAAGAAGCTAGTTATTCCCTAATTTAACGTCCGCAAACATAACGTCAGAAACTAGTTATTCCTAAATTTAATGTGGGTGAATATAACGTCAGAAGCTAGATCTTCCCTAACTTAACGTGGGCAAGCATAACATAAGAAGCTAATTATTCCCTAATCAAACGTCCGCAAACATAACGTCAGAAGCTAATTATTCCCTAATTGAACGTCCGCGAGCATAATGCCAGACGCCAGTTATTCCCAAATTTAACGTTAGCAATCATAACGTCAGAAGCTAGTTATTCCCTAATTTAACACCCGCAAAGATAACGTCAGAAGCTACTTATTCCCTAATTAACGTCTGCAAACATAACGTCAGAAGCTAGTTATTCCCTGACTTAACGCCCGCAAAGATAACGTCGGAAGCTAGTTATTCCCTACTTTAACATCCGCAAACATAAAGTCAGAAGCTATCTTTTCCCTAATTTAACGCCCGCAAACATAACGTCAGAAGCTAGTTATTCCCTTATTTAACGCCCGTAAAGATAAAGTCAGAAATTCCGTAATTTAACGTCTGCAAACATAACGTTAGAAGCTAGTTATTCCCTAATATAACGTCTGCAAAGTTGACGTCAGAAGCTAGTTATTCCCAATTAAACGTCCGCAAACATAAAGTCAGAAGCTATTTATTCCCTAATTTAACGCCCAAAAACATAACGTCAGAAGTTAGTTATTCCCTAACATAACGCCCGCAAAGATAACGTCAGAAGCTAGTTATTCCCTAATTAAACTTCCGCAAACATAAAGTCAGAAGCTAGTTATTCCCTGATTTAACACCCGCAAACATAACGTTAGAATATAGTTCCCTAATTTAACACCCGCAAAGATAACGTCAGAAGCTAGTTATTCCCTAATTTAACGTCTGCAAACAGAACGTCAGAAGCTAGTTATTCCCTTACTTAACGCCCGCAAAGATGACGTCAGAAGCTAGTTATTCCCTGATTTAACGTCCGCAACCATAACGTCTGAAGGTAGTTATTCCCTGATTTAACGCCCGCAAACATAATTTCAGAAGCTAGATATTCCCTAACATAACGTCTGCAAACATAACGTCAGAAGCTAGTTATTCCCTAATTTAACGCCCTCAAAGATAACGTCACAGGCTAGTTTTCCCTAATTAAACGTCTGCAAACATAACATCAGAAGCTAGTTATTCCCTAATTTAACGCCCGCAAAGATAACGTCAGAAGCTAGTTATTCCCTAACATAACGCCCGCAAAGATAACGTCAGAAGCTAGTTATTCCCTAATTAAACGTCCGCAAACATTAAGTCAGAAGCTAGTTATTCCCTCATTTAACACCCGCAAACATAACGTCAGAAGCTAGTTATTCCCTAATTTAACGCCCGTAAAGATAAAGTCAGAAGCTAGTTATTCCCTAATTTAACGTCTGCAAACATTACGTCAGAAGCTAGTTTTTCCCTTATTTAACGTCTGCAAACATAACGTCAGAAGCTAGTTATTCCCTAATTGAACGTCCGCAAACATAAAGTCAGAAGATAGTTATTTCCTAATTAAACGCTCGCAAAGATAACGTCAGAAGCTGGTTATTCCCTAAGTATCCAACTCTGCAGCTAGTGGGCAGCCCTCGAGATAGAATCAAGTGCGTTGTAACATGCATGCGTATTTCGGATATTGAATCCTCATCAGTACTTTAAGCTTAATGTATTCAGAGTTGATTTTATTAAAGAGTGTCAACCCCCCCCCCCCCACCTTCACCCTCTCGTTTAATTACAAATATCTATTTCTAAATAGTGAGCGGGTCCAACTTTTCTGTAGGGACTCTGTAGAGGTGTAATTAAATTCAAATGATACTAGTGTACTTTGTTTGGGGATTTATTGGATTTCATTTGTGAATATACATAGTTAACGGTCTTCAGTGTCATTTCGCCTACTGTGTGTTCATATTTTACATTTTTTAAACACACTGGATTCATTTGATATGACCCTGCAAAGTGCGAAGTCCGAAATACGTCAACTTGAAAAATGTGTAATTAACATCCTACGTTTTGATCATAATTCAGAATTCTTTATTTTACTAAAAGTATTTTCAAATATATCTATTAACTGGTTTGTTGAAAGGTCTGTCAGATATCAAATATTAAAAATTTACAAAATTTAGAGGATTCGATATAAATGACAAATGTGGAAAAAAACTTATCCCTATCAAGAATGACAAATATGGAAAAACCATATCCCTATAAAGAAGTACAAATCGTTAATCGAAAAATCATCAAACCAAGGACATACAAAACCAGGATAAAACCAGAACTAAGGCAAAGAAACAGAAATAAAACAAATCCTCCATATGAAGAGAAATGAACTCCCTATGAAGGAATGAGATCAGGTCCCAAGGAATAGTGTGCATCTCCGAATGTACGGATTTGATAGTGAACAAGAATGAACACAAGAATTGAAAATTACGTGCTGTGCATCCCAACAGGATAACTTGTTCAGTTATTCTATACTTGTAGTTCTGTAGATTTGATGTGCGCAAAATACAGATGAAAACATTCTTTTCTAAATTCATTTTCATTTATTTACAATATTTGAATAACTATCACTGGAAATACAATCCATCACATGACATCATCTGGGTAGGTTGATCTGTTGACCATAAGAAAATTCTCATACAAAAAAAAGGATTACTCACTCAATACACAAATGTTAAGGTTGTTCAACATAGCTTAAGGCAAAATAGATGATTCATAAGACATGGTAAAGTCCCGTGACTATGAAATGAAGGAATGACGATGAGAGTTTTCATATTTTTAGAAATGTTAACTTTTTTTCAAAATCGAATAATTAAATTGTCCCTTGAAGAAAAACATTCATATTAAAAATATGAATAACTCTTCTTCTCCTCAAATAAGTACACAAAACATTATGAAGACTCACAGTTATATATTAAAACTCTTCAATTTCCTGAAATGAAAGGAGGCAAAGAAGAATTCGTTTCTAATATTTTTGATAAAAATGCATAATCACCATAATACAGCTACTTATATAATTACGGAAGCATAGAAAAGACATGGTGAAAAAATATCTTGTGTGTACGACTTTGTAACTCTTGCTGACGACTTTGTAACTCTTGCTGACGACTTTGTAACTCGTACGCACGACTTTGTAACTCTTGATCAGCTTTCTATTGGTCGATTATCTCGTTCGCATGAGATAGAAAGTCTTGTGCACGAGATAATTGACCAATAGAATGAAGATAAACATTCATGCACATGAGATAAATATTTTTCCCCAATAATGTCCCTTTCATGTTTTCGTAGTGCTATCGGTTTGTTTAGCAAAAAAAGTTGTAAGAAGACAAGATTTTTGTACAAAATTATTTTTTAGACAAGGACAAATACGGAAAATATTCTTTGACATTTATATTATGCTTAGAAGTTATTTGTGCGCAACCTATTGCTATGTCAAATGGGAAATCTAAAATCAAAAAATTATTACACCATTAAGGTGCACAAATATCGTAAAATTTCAATAGATCATTTGGAACGCCATAGATTATATCACTCATGACATGCGATCGTGACATCCAATCACACAAATGAAAAAATCGAAATCGTTTAATCTAAATTCAGACGGATGAAAGATTATGTGAGTCGAAGTAAAACTAATCAAATGAAGAAATGGTGTAAATTGAATCTCGTCTCAATCTTAAAAGACACGAAAAAGGGAAGTGTCTTTGAAGGATTTATGTCAATACTGAATCTGATTTTCTATGCGGAAATTGGAAGGAAGAAAGACCAAGAAAGGAAAACAGGTCAATTTTTCCCTTTAAAATTTGAGATGAAATAATGAAATTGAAGAAATAGTACAAATGCATGGTTAGAAACATTTTTTCAGATGTTTTTGAAAGTCATTGTGCTACTTCATACATTAGGCACATGTATACAGCCGTTTCCGTTAAGAACAGCAATGGCCTATTTGAATCTAAGGAGCATGTGAGTTCAAGAATAGAAAAATGCTTCACCAGTGTTCCATTCTAGATTTTGGAGATGTAAATTTCTTTTGATTTGTGAAACCAAGAAGTTCTGAAACGATTTTACAGATCACCAATATTAATTTAGATTCATTGATTACGCAAAAACAAATCATTAATTTGAAGCCAATCAATGAGCTTGTCTCATGTTAATTGGTTACAACGACACTTGGGAGTTTATTTTGTATGTATTAAGATTGGTAACAGATCGGGCACACGTCATGGACACAGCGTCGTTGTCCACGTGTGACGTCCCGTTCGCCTCCTTCGTAAAAACAATCAAGACGTTACTAGAGTTCTGGAGCCCCAAGCAGCGAGATATCATCTTTCTTAATTTGACACAGCATGTACAACATAAAATCTTGATAAACTCGCTCCTGAAATTCTCATTAAGCCACCCATACAGTAACGGATTGGTGCAAGCGGAACTTAACACCAACATGTGACAGACAACGTAAGCTAAATTAATGTTAATGTCACGCTGAAAAAGTGTGAAACGGAAGTCCGACAATATATTGAAAATGTTCAGAGGCAACCAACTCAGCGCAAAAATAATGGCGATGGATGCCAGTAAGATATTAGTACGTCTCTTTCTCCGTGATTGCCTTCGGCTTTTCCGCTTCTGGAATGGTGATCTGGTATCAACTACGTGTTGCTGATTAGCCATTCTGTATTTGAGTTTATTACAGATTCTAAAGTGGGCAATAGATACTATCACGATGGGAAGAAAATATTGAACGACCATAGAGGCGACGGAATAAGCACCTTTCTCTTCATTAAGATCCGTATCTTCAATACAGTATCTGAATGGAGGCACGCCGGGGATTGGCGGGTCACTCTCGTTGAGAACTGAAAATATGATGAGTGGACTAGCCATAAGAAAAGATATTATCCATATGGATAGAAGTGCTGCGGCAGCCCCAATCTTCTTCATGCTGTCTTTGGTAGGATAGACTATGACTTGGAACCTGTCAAGTGCAATAGCTGTAATGCTGATTGTGGAGACAAACACATTAGTTCCCTGGAACATCGGGGCGAATTTACACATAAATTCTCCTAATTGCCACTGATTTTTCAACATCCTATACAGATTCATGGGCTGAGTGAATAGGCACAGCGTGAGATCTGATATAGCCAAATTAATAATGAAAATATTTCGTGGGGTTCTCATATGAGCGTTCCTAGCAACCACGTAACAAACCAATCCATTTCCCATCGCTCCAAAGACGATTAGCACCGAGAAACAACAGATGAATAAGCTCTCGGTTGACTGATCAAATTTCCCGTCCATAGCTTGTAGTATATTAAGAATGTCTTCGAAGGACATTATGCTACTTGTTCCATTATGGTCCGTCACGTTCCTTTCAGAAGCGGTCACCGTTGTGTACATGTCAATTTCTTCGTCCATTATTTTGATCTGTAAAACAGCAAAAAAATAATGAATAAATATTGACAAAATGGATTTTCTTTTTATTGAATCTTGCTTTGGTTTGATGATAAAATGTAAAATATTTCGAGAACGGTACGTAATGTAATAAAAATTAATAGAATAAGAGTAGCTTTTGATAAATTATTCTGTCGAATACAAAAAAAGTTGTTTACATTTCCAACTACTAGTATTAGGTATCACCAGTGACAAGTATATACACAGAAGCTACCATTCTTCTTTTCATATGGTGGAGGTTTTTGTTTGTTTGCTTTGGTTCCTGTTTTATCCTGATTTTGTATGCCTTCGGTTTCTGATTTTATGAATTATCGATTTTGTGCTGTATACAGGGATATGGTCATTATCCATATTTGTCATTCTACACGATTTCGTCACAAATGTCAAATGCATATGTTTTTACGTCACTAATGATTTCCCCTATTTCGTAATATTCAATGTACACAACACCATAAGCTTAAACTTGGCCAATTGTGTAATTGTCTCTGTTGTACTTTGTTTTACGGTTTGATATTAGGTCTACGTGTATATATCAGTGTGTTGTATATGACATGGATATGGAGTGACTGACATGTGTTTTCCTCCGATTTTAATACTAATTCAAGTTCAATCTTTCCCATTGTTATCGAAAAGTAGAAGAAATAAAAAAGAACAATATCATGTTAAACGTCTTCTAACCCAATAGCATCATTTAAGAACAGGTAAATTTGCAGCATGGACCAGACATGCACGCCTCGGGCGCCCAATCCTCGTAATGTAAGTGATCCTCAATCCAAACAATGCAATATGACCAAAGAATGTGAAAGTGTGGATGTCTAAAAATGTACCGTACAGAAAAACGTAGCAGGATGGGTGGGATATAATGCTATAATAAGTCCAGGTTCCTGATTACAGAAGGCAGGAGGTGATCAAACAAGACACTGTGGTAGCGCCCACTGTAAAACACAAGCCAACAGCAAAACGCCCACAACAAAACAAATGACTTCCAGGGTATGTCATCTTCAGCGTTATGAAATTCCTATTTCTTCCAGATGCTCCATAGTTGACACCCACTGCTCCTATAACAATGCTTTGAAAGGTTGTTTGATGAGTATAGCATAACAATTGCCATTAAACCTAAAACTGGTGCAAAGTCGTACACCTGCATTTGATGATCCACTAATGCTAACACCTCCAATACATGGCTTTATAACACTTGGGAATAATGATTCCACACAAAGAATCGTGAAATTGACAGTTATGACGATGTTTCTCACTTGGAATACGTAATTAGGTTTTCTGTATAATTTCATGTTAAGTTTTGACGAACCTGTAACTTTTAATTGAGATTACACTGTTTTTGACAGAAACTTTCAGTTGTAGCTAGCAATAATTACATGAACTTCTTAAAATAGAGGAAAGCTGTCAAATACATTCACTCTCGTCATCACGACTGTCAGTTTCATATATTTCTTTGTCATAAATTTTTACCCCTTTTGTGTTATAAAAAGCTTGTCGTCTAATTGGGTAAATTTAGGGAGTGATATACAATAGGAATATATCATATATATAGATCTATATTTTAAATTATATAAGTTTGTCTGAAATGCCGTCTTGAGAGGCAACGGAGTAAAAACACCATGACGTAAACAACATCTCCATACGCTTTATAATGCTTTTTGTGCAATACAAAAGAATTGTGAGGAAGAGAGATCTAATCAAATTGCCGTGAAAAGGTACCCAATAAGACAGATGGTGTCTGAAATTTAATTCAAGTTGGATTAAATGACAGAATTGTAATTTCAAAACATTTAAGTTGGATTAAATGACAGAATTGTAATTTCAAAACATTTTCATACAGAAATTTTATGTATAGGGGTTTACTCTAAAAGAGGTTTCATTGCAGAAGAAATGTATTCATGTCATCAACCACCCGAATCATGTAACAACTTATTGTTAAATTAATCTTTAGTTTGACGAACACATAAAACTCCAATGATCATACGATTGATTTATCGTGTTTTGTTAAGTACAAGTCAAGATTAGGATCAGACGCCATTTTCACAAAAATACTTTAGAACAATTCAGAAATTTTCGTAACATTTGATCGTTTAGTTCATCTATTAAAATACAAATATCGATATTTTGATTCTGACTTAAGACGAATTACGTAGAAATGATATTAGAAAACATGGTACAATCTACTTGGAAAAATCTTCTGAACGTTTCATTAATTGACGAAATTGTCGAAAATTCCAGAATTTTTTCGTAAGAGCTTTTGTGAAACTGGGCACAGGCAGGTTAAACCTTTAACGTAACGTGTTGCTCAACTGTTTCTAGAGTTCAGATCCGGCAAATTAGAAGCGTTCAGACCATTTATTAGATCTGTTGCTTGTATATGGATTCAGATCAACCTTCACATCGACGTTACATGGATGGTGAAAGAAGATACTGAGATAATTTTTTTACTGAATTATAAGGAGGTTTACGCCGTTTTTTCCCTCATATTCCTTTGTGAAGTCTTGCTGAATCATTCTTACCTGCCAACACAGAAATAAAATGTTAGCAAGAAAATTTCTTTTCATCGCTGCTTGAATATTACGAAGTTATATGCTAGTAATGGAAAATAAGATACTTAGAGAATCCTACAAAGACATCAATTAATATTTGTCTGTTCGCTTCATGCAGCCGAGTGTTATTGGAGATCCCCTCCTTTCTTTCATTTTTACAAGCTGTGCCACATTCAACATTATTTCTACTGTACGACTTTTTCTGTCTTTTTTTGTTGGCTGTTCTATTATTCTATTCGGAATCTTAATGTGGTGTAAAGTCGAGTCGAATCGAGTTAGAGTTGTTTTGCTTTTCTTGAAATAATCATCTCCAACATTTGAAAAAAAGATCACCAACAGAACACCCTCTGAAGATGACAAAAAGTGATGGACATCAAACAAAAAGCCAACATCACCAAAGAAAGGAGGGAATCTCCACCAAGGCTCGGCTGCAGCACCAACAGCAAAATATTAAATCACCCTAAGTGAAATCACAGAGAAAACATACACAGCAAGAGACACAAAAGGAAACAACAAACACAAAATACTGCATATAAACCATAAGACAAGGAACACCAAACACAAAATACTGCATATAAACCATAAGACAAGGAACACCAAACACAAAATACTGCATATAAACCATAAGACATGGAACACCAAACACAAAATACTGCATATAAACCATAAGACCAATGGGCAATCGGTGTCGACTTAGGAAGGACATCTGCTACCTAGAAGCTACAGACAACGAAAATTAGATTTCCAACACAAAATGTGCCAAGAAAGAGAGAGAGAGAGAAAGAAAGAAAGAAAGAAAGAAAGAAGGAAAGAAAGAAAGAAAAAAAGCAGACACATTGAAAGAGGAATGACAACACAAAGAGATACGTATGATACATAGTGTGTTATAAAGGTGGAACTTAAAACATTCAATAAGAGATTCCTTTACAATAAAAACTCTTTTACTACACTATATAGACAATGGACTATTAAAACAAAGCTATATGAAAGAAATAGAATCTTGAACAAAAAAAAAATGAACATGTCAAATACTGTATTTATATACAATGATGTTTTCAGAAGAAAGGGTATCTTTATTGATTGAATCAATATTAAAGAAAACTTTATCCATGTCAAGATTGTATAAACTTGCCAAAGGACGAAACAGCTTGAATGTACTGTTTCGATGTGAAATAAACCGTTTCTTGATTGCCTATGAAATGGACTGGTAAACTGGCAAAAAACAATGGCTTATTGTTATTGAATTGATTCATGTGAACGTCCTGTTTTTAAAGAAGGATAGTGTTCCATCATTCTATTCTCAAGGCAATGTCATAACAAAACAATTTTATCAATAGTTTGTTTTATTGCTTCCTTGACACAAAAGGTCAAGGACGGGTTATGTTAACCTTGATATGCTATCGTATATGGACTCAATCAATTTGCTCATGGTTAAAATGTATCACTTTCTATGGTTTCATGGCAGATTTGCGTAAGCTATTTCTAAGAAGAATACAAATGAGCCATGCTGAAATTTACACTCTATTGGTTAAACATTTATTGTTTGCAAGAAAAATATATGTTAAAACAAAAATAGAAAACAAAAACAAGAACTTCGAAACTGAAACAAAAAAGACATGCATTTTGTTGTCAAATATGTAGTCTGCTTTAATTCAATTCTGTTACTGGGTAGTTTCTTTACACAAGAAAATTTCAATTCCTCTTCTGATTTATTTTTTGGAATTGAATTAAAACTAGAAATTTAACTAGTACAAAAAAAACCCAACAACGAAACGCCAATAAGGTAAGGAAAACATGAACATAAAATCTAGTGCAATGTAGATTGCTGCATTGTAAAAAAAAAACTCCCTTTGCATAGCGAATGATCAAATACAAAGTATACTAAAGCTGTTAAGGTTTATAGAATTTATAGAATATGTCGAGCATGGTTTTGATTTAAGATGCAGTCTTAAATGGTGGGCCTATTAGTATGATTTATAATGAGCATTATATGTAATGCCACTTTAATTAGTCTTGGATTATGAAGCAGCCAGCTGAGAGAAACAGTCTTGGTACTGAATCATATTATATGTCTTGGTTTTAAATTATGAGGAAAAGAGAAACCTTTATGTCATGTCACTTAAACGATTGTATATTTATCTCCAATCCATCTCATTTTAATTTGCAACCTTATGTTATTGTATGAAAGCCGATGAGACTCATTCTAAGTGGTAGTGGGAAAATATTTTCTCATAATTACGAGAACATTTTCTCGTAGTTACGAGGGAAAAAGTCGTAACTACGAGAAAAAAGTCGCATAACGAGAAACTTTCTCGTAATTACGAGAAAAAAGTCGTAATAATGAGATATCTTCTCGTAATTACGTAAAACTTTTCTCGTAATTACGAGAAAAAAGTCGTAATAAAGACAAAGTTTATCGTAATAACGAGATTTTTTTCTCGTAATTAAGAGAAAGTTTTTCGTTAATAAGCCTTCTTCCCTTGTAATAAAGAGAATATATTTTTCCCACTACCACTTAGAATGTGCTCAATCGGCTTTCGTAATATTGAAAATAATGTCAAAAACTACAAAGGGAATGGAATACCTAGTGGCCAACTACACTACAAGAGTGTAGTCTTAAAAACATATACATATCCGTCCTGTTATTGTGACCATTGGTGATGTACTCTATGTCCATACATGTCTCTTGCCGTAAAGTTTGCTATTGAGGTGACTATGAGGAAGCTAGCTGATATTGAAGTCTTTGTTCTATCTCTATAGACATAGAATGTATATGTTCGTCATCTTGGGGTTCTATTGGAAGTTTTTACCTCCTTTCGACATAAAAATTTCTATTAGGACAAGGATAAAAACTTGGTAGGGCTAGAAATGTAATGGGCTAAAGTTAGTGTTGATTAACACTAGGGTTAGGGTTATCTAACCCTAGGGGTATTTTCCCTGCGTCCAACCCTAATGTTAGAACTAGGGTTTTGACCTAGACATCTTTAAAAAGATTCCGTTGTGCAAGACCTTGAACGTCTACAGATAATGCTCTAAAACTATTAGAGCTGTCAAATATATGCATGATTATGAGGATTCGCCAAATGCTTGAATGAAAAAGAATAAAAGTTAATATTTGTTTTGATGGATCTATGACAAATATGGATAATGACCATATCCCTGTCTACAGTACAAAATCGATAATTCAGAAAATCAGAAACCGAAGGCATACAAAATCAGGACAAAACAGGAACCAAAGCAAACAAAAACAAAAACCTCCACCATATGAAAAGAAGCGAACTCTAGATATGAGAGTGAGACCAGGTGCCCAGGAAGAGTAAGCATCTCCTGCTTGCATGCAACACCCGTCGCTTCAATTCGGTAGAACTGTCACATCCGGTTACTTCCATTTTGGAAGATATAGAGTACAATCTTTGGTTGGATGGTTCAAATGGTCTATGACAGAATATCATCCACCATTCTGGATAGTGGGACATCATAGTGTATGACGAGTTCCCCATATCGACCGTAGAACTTCCTCAGTGACGATGTTAGTCGGTCACAAACATATCCCTGACTGAGAAGCTTATCTGAAAGACGCCTAGCTCTCAGAACAAAATCCGTATATTTGGTACTTGCTCTGGCATAGCGTATCAACTGAGATATGAACACGCCATAAGCAGGCGATGAAGGGATGTTGCTACTCAGAAAAGGAAAGTTCGTAATGCTGAAATTGAAGTCGTCACGTTTGTCATAGAGTGAGGTGTTCATCTGACCATCAGTGTCGTAGGACAACATTATGTCCAAATAGGATGCTGAATTATTTGTCTCTGTAGTTTCTTTGACTTCAAGCTCCGAAGGATAGATACTGCTCAGGTAATCCGCGAATTTGGATATATTAGGCCCTGAAGTCATATTTAGAAGAAAATCCATTAGGAATTGACATTTGTCGGACCAGAGACATTATCTTTGTTTTGAGAAACAAGATTAAGAATGTTAAGGTATTAAAATGCCAAGGACGAAACTTTTGATAAATGTAAATGTTTAAAAAAAAGTTTCCATCTACTGAAGCTGATAGAAACTTTTGGCAGAGTTTTACGATACAAGATTAGCAGCAAGTCGATTATACATGACCTGTATCGCTCCACTATAAGTGTTTAACGTCTTCAAATTCATTAGCATCATTTTAGAGCAGATAAATTTACAGCATGGACCAGACATGCACGTTTCGGGTATTTAACCCTCGTCAGTGATACTCAACCTAAACAATGTACTATGGCCAAAAACTGTGAAAATTATGTCCTAAATATAACGAAAGATGTAGCAAGTTGGCTGGGATATAATGCTACAGGGCCCAGGTTTTAGAAATTTGAGAAGATTTTGTAGACAGAAATTTCCAAATGCGTTTTAAAACCTATTTTGGTGAAGAGCCTTTATAACGCTGGTATGGGCATGGTATGGTATATACGGATTCCCGAAAGAGATGAAGATGAAATTCGGAACCTAGCTTATATAAATCGATTTATTGTTAAGTACAATAAATCTTATCATTTTGTTTTGAAATAAAATTTTTAAGTTTAACAACAACTGACAAGACGAATGAAATCCAGAAGAAGGGATATTATTCATCGAGAATAGACCATTATTTTATCTTGTTAGAAAGCACAAAATATCCGAGTCAACATCTGCGTTGTTTTACATTACGAAGTCACTGTTTAAAGACGCAATTCCATTGAGACCTAACTATCAAAAAGTGCGCAAAAGTTACCTACCTCGGGTATTTTTCGTCATTTTGTCAGCCATTATAAATTTCGGCAAGTGGCCTATTATTTTACATATTTAGAAAAATATGCTTAATCAACGTTAAATTGATCGATCTACTTTGACAAGATGATGGAAAATTCAAAGCTAAATTAACTATCTGATAACATTCTGCAGATATGGATTTTTAGGGCTCCGAATTTTCTTTTTATCTATATATTTCTAGCATTTTTCTCTCCGTTTCATTTAACTTGTTTCATCGGTATTTTGTGAAAAAACTTCAAAAAGTCGCCCCGCTTCATGAAATTGACGCAGATGTACAACAAGGTGCTTAAATTTAAAGCAAAAATGTTCTTTTAAGAATGTCAAACATATTTCTTTAGGTAAATATGTAATTATAATCATAATATATAATACATATGACTAGGTGTATATAAGGTAAATTTTAACATTTTAAATATATATCAAATTTGTACAAGTACAATAGACACTCCATTTTGAGGGAGAAAGGGGCATACTGGTTAATGGGTTCATAAAATCCTTTGCGGAAAGAGTTCCTCTTTGTTCAAAGAGGGAATAAATACGAACGTCATCCTATACGTTTCTATAACAATATGAATAAAACAAGAAAAGGTAATCGGGAAGTAAAAATAAGTTTACTCCTTGATTTATGTTATTGATATATCATATCTTTTATTGTTTTTTTTTTTGTCTAAGTGTAGGTTCCATCCGATTGTTTTGGCTTAGTAAGTCTTTCGTTTTCTACAAATAAGCTGTCAGAAACATTCATTGAGATTGGAGTCTCCACGGAACACTGATAGGAACAATCCCTTTAATCCCTTAAGGCACATAGAATACATCAGCTACACAATTGGTTTTTGACTTATCACCCCGTTCAGAGGGATTGCTGAGTACATAAGTGATATTGCGCAAACTTCAACTGGATAATAAAGTTAGTTCTTTTAGTTGTGCACATAAAGCGGCGATTGATCAACAGTTGGGAAATTGCAATTTCAATCTCAAATGTTCCTGCACGATTTTCCCTTTCAAATGCGTCTAATGGGCTTTTTTGCTTTCTTGCAGACAAACCTGATGAAAGTATTAGAATATTTCACATTGTGTAAATTCAATACTTGAAATACTTCATTGTAGAATAGAAGGAAAACCTAATGTTACTTTATAAGTCCTAAGTCGGCACCGGTTGCACATTGGTCTCGCTGGTTTATGTATGGACTTTTGTGTTCAATGTTTCTATGGTGTGAGTTGGTGTTCCTTGTCACTTTCGCGTCTCTTTCTGTGGATGTCTGCTCTGTGCTGTTGCATTGGATGATTTGAAGTTTTGCTGTGGGTGCTGCCACCTAGTGTTGTAGGAGATCCCCATTACTTCTATGGATTAATAGGAATAATTAGTCCTTTTAATAACAGATGATATAATGCAAAAGTATTATCCACATTCTACTTCCAGAGGGCAGCTTGCTGGATAAAATTTACCAAATTTATAGGATACCAGATGTGCATGCATTTGATATGTACTCCATATCAGAGGTACTTTAAGGACAAAAGGATTCAGAGAAGTCAAAATAAGTCATAGGCGCCTCACTTTTGAAATCTCTTTACTAGTATTTCAAATAATTATTCTGTCAAGAGTTTGTGGCTCGAGATTTTGCGTAGGGTTATGTACATTATAATATATCCTTTTATAGACGTGTACTGGTATTACGCCCAGAAACGTTTTAATCCTACCACCAATGAAGATATGACGTCATGATGGACCAGGAAAGACTGAGTCATCATCACTGCTTATGTTTCCCTAATAATTGTCTGTTGTGCAATCAAATGTTCGATTTGAATAGTCAGTTGAGTACATACGGGTATGTGCATGAATTTGATGCTTTCATAACCATGTACTCATTTTCTATTGAATATATAGTGCAGAGATAATTTATGTTCAATTAAAAAGTTTCAATTTAAGGTGGAGTTTAGTGTCTTTCTATTGTCATGGAAATGAGGACTAATAATCTGACAGAAAGATTGGAATTTTCAATATTGAACTCTATGTCTTCTATTATAAAATTTCAGTGCACAATATGCGCATTTCAACAAGTTATGTCTCATCAGTGATGTTCGAGAATTTCTCTAGTTATAGCAAACATTTAACTAATTATCTAGAGATCAAAACAGGTTTGCAGAAAGTCCGTGGATTTTTTAAAGACTTTTCCAATAACAGAAGTAGAGGTATTTCTATTTTTTAATATTTTATAATAAACACCACAGATATGTATTCATTACACAGACAAGGACATTTTAAGACGTAGATGAGTATATGTCGACCGACCTAGTGAGGCTCGAACCAGTAACCTTTGGTCACTGGCCCAACGCCCTATCCACTTGACCACGGCGTCAACGAAAATCAGATATTTCATTTGCACTTTGGAAATGATCTCGCTCTGTCAAGTAAGTTGCATGTATACTAATCAGATTACGTTGTCTGTGATCTCTGCTGGTGCTTAATGTGCTTAATTGGATAAAAAAGTATCGCAACTGAACCTTAAATTTTCTAGGATTATGACCCTGTAAAGAATTGTTTTCCCACTTAAAGGAATAAAACTCATTGTCTGCTCATACTGGAAGAGAATCGCCTTATGCGCTAATGTCAAACAAATGGTGCGATACTATCCGTTTTATACGTCGATAAAAGGAACATTAAAGCCAATGAAGCGATGGCCTATCCCTGCCGTACAATATTACCCACCAATTAAATGTTCTCTGCAATCTTGTCACTAGATAAGATTACCAATGCCTACAGATCGATCTGACATTCAAATTTCAGATCGGTTCTGAGATGTGTTTATTTTATAATTCTTATCCATTTCGGGAATCTCTCTCCCTTGTCATTGATTGGAGTTAATGTTTAATCTGCAATTACGCTAATTGGATTGTTGAGAAAATGGCAATTTATTGCCTCAATAAGGAAGGGTGCAGTCTATTTTGTTTCTGTGAAAATTAGAACTAGGATTGGAATTGCTCCAGTTGAATGGATTAAAGATTCTGAAGAAAATCATCCAGTAATTTGAAGTATAATTCTTAGACTAGCGTCACTGTGATCTGTCTGATGATTCATTTTCATGTTTTACTTCAGATATTGTTTTATCTTTCAAAGTTTCAATTTCAGACTTCATTTCATGACAATATACTTTTGATTAGAACCCGTTGTCGAAAATATAATTCTAAACAGATCATTTCCGAATAAACATCAGATTTACCTTTCAGTTATTCAATCTCAAAGGCAAAATCATTCCCATTGGAACAGTTGCGAACCTCGGAATGAATAACATTCCGAAGTGAGACCAGGTGTCCGAGGAAAGTCAGCGTCTCCTGATTGCATGCAACACCCGTCGCAACAGCTCCGAGGAAACTTGTCAAATTCGGTAATTGTCTCAATGTACATGTGATGTACATATCAGGTCAGTATTTCTTGTTTGGCGATGATGACATCTATTCAATCACAATCCAGGATGTCACTAATCATTCTGGAAAGGGGTATCTGATAGCTTTTATTATATACCCGTAGCGACTGAAGAACTTCCTCAATAATGAGTTCAGCAGTTCTATAATATAACCCTGTATAAGTACCTTATTAGCTGAGAAATAAAGACGCCATGAGCAGAGGACGGAATGTTACTACTCATGAAAGGGAAGTTATTTATGTGGAAGCTGAAATCATCACGCTTGTAATACAGTGAGGTGTTCAAATGTCCGTTTGCGGTGAAAGATATAAATATTTAAGGATTGTTTTTTCAGCTTTTGCGCTTTATCGGTGTGTATTGGCAGTAGGGAATGGAAACAAAATATGTAAAGCACGAAGTGCTTTTCATGAATTTTGTTTCCATTCCCTACTGCCAATACACATCGATAAAGCACAAAAGCTGAAAAACAATACTTATATTTACATTTTACGTGTTAATTAAGTTATTTCTGCCAATTTTTCATCCAGTTTCTTTACACTTGAAATATCATTGCGGAGGGAGAACGCCACTCGACGTAAGAGCAAACGAACGTTCGACGTTTTTCGCTTGATTCGAAGTAGTACCTTCTGTACGGAAACGTTGTTGACAAACGAGAAACTGAATTTTCTCCTCTGGCTGTATTTTGAACATTTCAATTAAAACTGAAGAAAATTGAATCGTGAAAATTCGTTACTTTTGTCCAACATAGTTCAGACATAGCGGAGAGTTAAACTGGAGAAATTTCACAGAACTGAAGGGAAAACTTTTGAAAACTCTTTTTAACACACTGTTTAACTGCTTAGACATATGAAATCAATCGGTATTATTGTATACAAACTTCTGTTAATACTCTATTTCATCTGGAAGTAATAAGAATAATGCAAAAGTCGAGTACAGCCGTCGAAAACGCGAAACTTTTCGGTATTTTCATGACTTACCTCAACATCATGACTAAAGATTCGCTGATACTCGAAGTATTTCTGATATTATGAATCCATAAGAAGCAAAGATAAATTCACTGTTGATAATGACACAAGTGAATCAAATCCTGATCCTAAATACTGAATATTTGATCCACTTATGCCTGAATATTCGCTCATCCAAACACGGCATCTTTCTGCAGACAGCAATGCAGTTCGTCCTTGAACTTCGTCTACTGACGCGTGATCGACTTACTACGTCACAGTTCTTGGAAGTGTACATGTGGATGACCTAGATTTTGACACATTTAATCACTGGGGGTAGACGGCGTCGTTTGATAATGGATACATGTTTTGAATCTGTATTAAGGTATCCGTTGTACAATAGAGTCATTTTACATAGCGTTTTAATCATCTCCATTGTAAACTATGGTAAATTCTATGCCTGGTAAGGTACTATAAACTTTATATTTTCTGAAAGGTAATGATGCCCTGAGTACAGATATAAGACCCCCTGGTCTTAAAAATCAAAGGGGAAAAACTCTTGTACAACTTTTTATTTTGCATATGTTATATAGAAAATAAACAAATTAAATGCTTCATCAGTTATTCCCCTTTGTTTTTCTGGCCCCAAAATTATTATTTCTGAACAGTGGGCGTTATAACCTTTCAGAAAATATAAAGTTTATGGTACCTTACCAGGCATAGTAAAATGCCCAATTGTACATCGGATACCTTAAAGCAATAAATAAAATGGGCATTTTATCAGAAATTAATCCGCGTAGGTTCTAAAATCACGTGATAGTCTCTTGCGTTTATCGAGAAATAAAGCAACAGTTGGTTTGGTACCTTTATATAAGGAAAACGCAGTAGGAATGTAAATATATCCAAGTATAAACGGATCTGTCGCTCTCGGTTGTTTCCTTGATTTCTAGTTCGTGAGGATTTATTTCATGTAGATGATCCTTAAAGTTCGGATTATTGACGGACAACACGTCATCCGAAATAATTCAATTTTGAAAAGTAAAATACCCCCCTTTTCAAAGAAAAATAAACACCATAGTCCAAGATTTACTTCTATGATCTGAAATAGGAATTTTTCAATATATTATAATTGTAGGGGCAATATCATTAGCAAGGCTGTGTAGCATTAACCACAATGAGCCATGAATACAAATTAAGATCATAGCATTTTGATAAACAATACTAGTATTAAAAGCAAATACACGCAATCAAGTTACTAGAATCAACTAAACAGCTATAGAAGAAATGAAGGGATCTCCAACCAGACTTTGTTGCAGTATTCATATCAAAGCACCAAAACACCTAATGCGAAAACACAGAGAAGACAAGCACAGCAAGAGACCTAAAAGAGACATGCTACATAGGAACATGAAACACAAAAGACTACATATAAACCAACGAAATAAATGGGCAATCAGTGTCGATTTAGGACGGCCATCTGCCACGCAAATAGCAAATGATGTGGTTACGTGCGAACGACCCCTCACATTTCCGGTTACCCAACGGTCTTGAATAAAGCACAATTGCAGTGTAAAAAACCCTCCTCACTGTGAGATGAGATGATAGATAGACGTTATAAAGAGTAAAGAAAGAATCCTAACTCTTGCTGCCAAGGAGCAGTCTACCAAATATTTTGCACCAGAGCATAAGCTATACAAACTAGCAAGAAAATGGAGAGGATTCGACAACTTTACACACAATCAATTAGCTGGAGAGAATTAAACAAATATACAAGCAATATAGAAAATGAACAGTATTCGACAACTATGGAAGCATTCAAGTTCAAGAATTACAGAACCACGCAAACATTCAATTAACTGGAGAAATTTAGACAACTATATTTATCATAACTATAGGCATAGTTCTGTCTTCAGAATACATTTCGAATACATTTTAGGTCATATTTGAGTTTGTCTCTTCATATAGTCATGATTTGTATTTCCCCTATTTTGACATCGAGCATCACTGATGATACATGACTTGTTGAAATGCTCATATGGTGCACTGAAATATTATAATAGAACTTTATATATTTTAATATTGACGATCAATCAATACTCCATTGTTTTGCCTTACATGCCATTTGGAGAAAAGTATAGAGAACCTTCCAAAATGACTATCCTCAAAGGTTAAATTATCAAAACACGGAAGGGCGGAAAGCACGAACAGCTATCACGTGCTTATTGTAGATAATTTCCCTTCGCTATGATCATTCATCAAATACAAAAATATACTTTTAATCAGAAAATAGATTTTCGTTAGTATCCTTGTCTTTAATGTAATTAGGACATCCTTTGGGAATTTTTGACTCTCCTACTATTTTGTTATTAATATAGGAATAGTTCAGACATCGTACATTTAGCTACAAAGAAGTGAATTTGATACTTTAATCATGTCATCATCTCAAGTCTCTTGAGAATTCAGTAGCTCTTTACACGCCAGTTGGTTATACAAAGTCTAATAGCTGTCTAAATAAAGGATCTTAGAAATAGACATCCTTTCATATATTTCTTAAATGTGTTTTGATAGATGATGAGGGTATTAACCTACTCTCCAGGTGACAGGAAAATATTTTATTTTGTTCATTTAGAAATTCAGTTACACGATTTTCAGAGAAAGATAAATATTCCTTTGATATATACATATCAGTGTGATTTCTGTGACTGTTTTTAAATTCGAAATAATAAGCCACTTATTATTTGCAGGAAGTCAAAACGTAGGTAACTATATGCAATGTAAAGATATTGCCGGCACGGAAGATATCTTTAGCAGGTCACAAAGGCAATATGACAACAGATAGACACATAATATTTTTTTTTCAAGTTTTAGACTACCCATACAAGATTAAATGTGAATTAAAATGTGTTGCCTACGTTAACACAAGCACATACATGTGCAAATTGATGCCAAAAAAATTAATAGAGCTAAAATGAAAACCGATGTCCGGGAAGAGCAAGCAAATACATACAGCTTTACAATGATTTCCTTATCATGTTCCCGTCTTTTAAAATTCTTCAGTGAGCGATCTTATATTGTTTTATGGTTTTTGGAATTTAAATATTGATTATCATATGATCATTTATTTGCTTTTTTCTAGTAATGTCAAGATGGCATTGTGTACTAGTATTTGCAAAAGTGGAGACTCGCATCACTGATTCTAATAACATTTTTTCGTCTTTGTTGCAAAGATTTTTATTCTCTGTGCCATAATGTGTTTCATCGGGAGTAAATATGTTTGCATTTATGACTTGTTGAAAAACAGAAAATCTCAATACCGTATACTTAGTGTTGATGTAGCTCACAGAACCTGCAATTATTTATGCTGCGAAAAACATTTTAGTATCGCTGCATGCTCTGTTAATAATAATGTTGTGATAATTGATAAACAGTCTTTTATTCAGATGCAATATTGTAGATTGACAATTAACGGTTCGGGTATCATTGTTTGTACATGACTTGAGAAGGGAATCAAGGTAGAAATTACAATAAAAAATTTACAGAATACAGAGTGCAACGGATAGATGAAACCACACCACAGTAAGGGAGCAACCGTTTGATTTTTACGGGGGGGGGGGGGGACAGGAAGACTGCAAAATATCTACTGGATCATTAAATACCCCCCCCTCCTCTCCCGACCTTTCCACAAGTACAAAATAAAATGAAACAAACTTTTTCCAAAGGAAGGAAATGAAGTTCACAAGTCATAAGCACCATTTACCCTGTCTGTGTTGAGTATCATTCAAGGGGAAAAGATTATAGGTTTCATATGCCATTCCAGAAAGTAAAAACAAGTAATCTGCTAGCAATTAATAAATGTCTTAATGTACTCTTCCTTGGAACCTGATCTCACTCCGTGTTTGATATCTAATATGGTCGAAAAATCACGCTTAATGATTTAAACTTTAAGAGTAATTTTCAACATTGGAAAATTAAAAAAAAAAATATCCGGCCCGACGGACCGGCGAGAAAAATTTTCCGGCTCTTAAAATGGCGGAAAAAAATTCCGGCTGGCACAGTCTTCCTGCCCCCACACATTAAAAATAAAATGGTTGCTCCCTGAGACAAACCTCAATGAAGATAACAAACCATATATTATGGAAACCAAAGAAGCAATTAACACAATTTCTAATGAGAACAGAATTGAACACACTAAGAGAGAAATCACAAAAAAGAAAACTGAAAGCCATAAAAAAATTATTTTCAGCGCGACTAATCTTGACATTAAGCACACCTTATATTGTGCACTAAACTATATAACGAGAGAACATTTATTTCGAATTGATAATTATTGGAATCATTTCACAACTTTCTATAGAACAAAATGTTGATAATGAAATGAACCCACAAAGTACAACACCGTAAAAATCAAGGACAAGGAAAACAAGGAAAAGGTCGCCATTGAGATAAAGCGGCATCTACTAAGATAACAAACCTAAAAGATAACATTAACCAAGAAGGCCAACGTACACAACATAAACACTCCATCTAAACACAAATTGAAGAATACAAGATGAGGGAAAACAAAATATTTCTGTCCCCAAAAGACACGGCCCTCTGTTATATGCTTAGGAAAACCCGTAGTTATCAGGATTACTCGGCCCTCTGTTATATGCTTAGGAAAACCCGTAGTTATCCGGATTACTTGCGCACAAGCATTTACAGCACAGGTAGAATCGTCAGTTAAGAAATAACTGTCTTACTTTTGGTGTTCATGTGTGTGTATAATTCTGGTTGGTCACGTGCAAATTCCGTGAATCGCGAAGTAAAAGTAAGACAGTAAAAACTCATATTTACAATTGTTCTAATAATCGGTAATTTTTATTTGCATGCACATCGCACATAATGGCCGTTTTCATGGAGAGTCTACTAGTAATGTAAATATGAAATAATGAATGATTTATACGTATTTTCTCTCATTTTTCCGGATATCTTTTGATCGTTGATTGTAATTTGATTTTCGAATTAAAATCTGGGTTTTGTGTGCTTAAGTCTTGCTTAAGACTTGCTTGAGTCTTCAATCTAATATGCATGTACATTAAAGTCTAGAATCGATGTTATATAAGAAATAGTCTCCTCCACTAGCGGGTACAGTTGCTATCTTTCATCATTTCTCTAGAATCAATTGCACAATTATATTAACACACCCCATTTGTAATTTCGTCATTTATAAAAGCAATGTTCGAGGTAACATGAGAACAACTACATAAGAAATATATTAGTCTAACTTATAGAGCTATGGAAATGCTGACCATCGATTCCAACAAGCAAAATTTGTTACATGCATATTGTCAACAACACGCAACAACATAATGAACTCTGAATGGGACTAATTATGACATTCTATCAAAAAAAGATTCCAATTGCGATGACAGGATGGACACGTAAAAACCCCTTCGATTAAGACCCCCTTCGTCGTTCGAATAAAAAATCTGTGAGATCATTAAATGGTCAAGTATTTTTCATAGCTATTGATTTGAGTCCCTTAAATCTTATAACTTCATGGCGATACGTTGAAAGTAAAGATTGTTTTTTCGTTTTCAGTTTGTTTTCTACACGTTTTCTGTTCAAAGTGTAAACCGTAATACACTTGAAACACCGAGAGTTTCAAGTGTAAAAAAGTAACAGAAAAATAATATTAACGTTTCGAATCTGGTACCAGAGTGAAGTTGTATATAAATTTGATAGAATCTTAGTCCTTTGCTTAAATATTATTATAAATTATGTTAATAGACATTTGTCCCTTCATTTCAATTTATTAAGTTTCTGAATTGACTATACTCAATATGTAAGAATTGACTGTTCAATTTTGACAGTTTATTGGAGTATGAAGTTTGGTTTGTCGCATCACAAATTGTGTAAAACCGCGTAGCGTAGCGAAGCGGTTTTACGCAAAATTTGTGATGCGACAAACCAAACTTCATACTCCAATAAACTGTCAAAATTGAACAGTCAATTCTTATAATTTCCAAACCCAAATTTATCCCAAATTTCACAAAAATACCCAAGAAATTAGTAATTTAATACATTGCGTATGAAAATATCACCTCTGTAGGGCCCTTAGGCGAACTAGTTCCCAGACAAAATAGATATAATGTATACGTTGCTAGTTAAAGGCAGCAAATGTGTCAAAAATATTCGTTCCCCATCTGGAGCCCCATTTTACCAATCCATTACATCATCCGATGATATGACGTAACATTTTGATGACGCGTTCTGCAGTTCAAGTTCAAGGTCGCCGACATGGCATTTATGTGTTTGGATTGTACACGCAGGAGCTAGGAGCTGGGAGTTTATACAGACAGATTCTCTGTACTTATAGATCTAATACTTGCAGAAAACGGCATGATTATGATCTATTGGTATCAGAATACCTTCCTAGGATTTACTTATTTCATAAGTGACAAGTTAATTGTGAAAATTCATGACGATACTGTATCCTGATCGAGGCCGAGGTAGGTCGCCGTCTTTTGTTCTCTTAATTTTCTCAACGCTGTCAATATTTTCTCCTAAATTCTCCATCTCGCCGAAAATATATCATTAGAAAAGTTTCTAGTTTCAATACTTCATAGGTTCAGAAAGATTGTACCTCATAGAAATCATTTGAAACAGTGATCTTCGGTCCTTTTGAAGTTCTCAATCAAAACTTTTGCACGTTGTCGTTGACAGTCGTCAGTCATTGGAAACTTTCAAACGCAGGTACTTGCTACTGTTACGACGGGAATGTAATTTTGAAGAAAATAGCTGAAGTTTCTGTTTTTCTCGTCATTTACTGATTTGTCTGTCTTTCGTGAAATTTTAAGGACAGGAAATGGTCTAAGAAACTTCAAAAACAGGAGCATAGCAACCGAATAACGCTGTAAAAAACCACGTATACCGGTACATCATCGAAATTGTCATAAAATTTCATTAATTCTGATATCGTACTTATATCTAAGGGCTACTATTAATAACACTGTTTTTTCTTTGCAAAATTATCATTCGAAAGCCGATCTTAGCAACATACTAAATGATTTTTATGGAAGTAGTTCCGGCTCTTCCGGTAGTTTATCGTGTTCATTGGGGTATGAAGTGTATTTCGCCATTTTTCTGACGATCAAATTAACCAATCAAAATGCATAGATTGGTGTAAACAAATTTATTTGGAAATTATATGGCCATGGAACAGCATATAGTTGACATTATAAAATTTTAGATAAGAAAAAAATTAAATGGGGGCGCAATGAAATTGTTTGGCATCTCAGAATTATTTTGGATGGGTAAATATGGTGAGTTTGTCAAAATTTAAATATATGTTCTACTATAAAATTTCAGTGCACCATATGCGCATTTCAACAAGTTATATCTCATCAGACAGAGAGGCGCGTATACAGTGATACTATTATATACTAGTATACGAAACATGAATCGGAGAATGAAAGCCACACACAAAACAACTGAAATTCCAAACCAAACTTAACCAGGAATGGACATACAAAACCATGGAAATACAAAATAAAACATAGAAAAGGATGGACATCTCCAACAGTGGAAACAACGGAGCATACAGGAGATAGAAAAAAGAAATAAGAAAAGAAAAACTTAGACCTCTGTGAAATTTCACGACATAGTCTTCAATGATAATGCAATATATAAAACTTGACTTATCCTCATAGATTTCTCGTGATAAATAAAATTCATTGAAGGTGACGCAACAAAAATTAGCAAGGCAACTCAAACACTCAAAAGTTCACATTGAAGCGGTGATAACTCCATCCATCCGTGAAGTGGATAATTCTATTTTTATATATTTTTTTAACTCACCATCATGTCCTGATATTAATGATGGCATAGGCATTGTTTGATATTTAAGATCATTTACTGATATTTTTACCTGACAAAATGCACATTTGTGTGTGTGTGTGTTTTCTGAGTAATTATCCTAATAGGTACCCGTCCGCGGACGTAAAATGGCCTTCATTACAAGTAACAAAAATTGACATGCAACCGCCGCATCAACAAACAGAAATAATGGAGGTACTCCCACATGTCTGATGTGCCGTAATGGATGCTTTCTGGTATAAGTTATTTTTCATATTAAACCAAGAGGAACTGAGAGTCAAACTTTTAAAGAAACAGTCTACCTGTGTAAAGAATAGCATCATAGAATCATCTGTTACAGACAGGGAGTTAAAATTCAAAATGCATAACAGAATTTATAAAAGATTTTCATGGACCATAAAAATAGATATTACACCTTTTTATCTTTTCATTTTATTTGGTAAATTCTTGTGGTGGATAATGAAAGCAAACATTGGCTTTTTAAATTCTATTGTAAGTTGTATTATCTGAAAAAGATAGAAGAAAATAATATAATTTAAACAATTTTTGACACTAGTTGCCGACAAATTCAAATATAAATGAAATGCTGTTGTACTATGGTCATGTTTTGCTCGCCAAGAATATGTCACTTATTTCATAGGCTCATATCTATACGTCACTTTCAAGATAGAATGACGAAGATACTACTTCTTTATTTGCTTGTTTCCGGAGAATGACAAAATAATCTTTTTACCGTCGCATATATCATATTTCTTTCAGCTTCTTGACGTACATATATGTCAATGTCTTCAAGAAATAAATGGAATGTTCAGACATTTTTTCTGCTCATCAGATTGTCGCAAACCCAATTACAAAAGTATTGAACTTTGGTTAAAGTCCATACTAAGGACTGACAAGTACATCACGGAGAAAAACCACCGCTCTTTTCCGTTTCGCTCCTAACGATATGAGTTTCTTTCGCTTATTTGGGACTCTTTCCGTTCTAATCGTATTATACAGTTTTGCTGTTTGGTCTTTGATGTAAAGCAAAGAATTGTTATTCTTTCATTTTGCCATTGAAGCATTACAGGAAAAGTAATGGCAATAGCATTAAAGCGGAAAGCCAATATGATTTATATTCCCTTGAAGTTTAGGCACGTAATCAAGTTCAAGAATCACTTCTAAGAGCAAATATGGCAAAGAATAGCTCAAGCTCTGACAACAGCCTAATCAATATAAGGACACCGTAAGCCTATTAAAACTGCAAGAATTTCACTAGTAAAACGAAGCGGCTGCATTAGCTTTACCGGATTCTCTCTATGATTATCATGACGCAGAGAAATTATGGGGTCAGTAAAACAATAATAATATCAAGGGTTCCATTTCACTACTTGGAAGTACAAGTATTCAACTCAGTTACAGAACAACTCAATTCGTTTTCATTTGAAGCATTGTAAATCGTGAACCATAATCCGAAAACAAATGCTTGTTTAAACATGTTGATATAAAGTTAACCTTTATATTTGTTGCATATATGTCTAATTAAATCTATTTCGGTTGCGCCTTCTGAAATAAATTGCATTTTTTATTAATTAGTGTAACTAGCCCGTACAATTTTTATCATTGGTTGCCTACCTTTAAATGTTTATAGGGTTTTTTTGTGTTTTAGTGTGTTTGATCTTGTTGTCTCAAGCTGTTAAATGGCGTCATGTTTTGGTTTTTTTTTTTCTAAACTCACCTCTACAATTTCGTCATTTTGTAGATAAATCAGAGAGGCTTAAAAACCTTTTCGTGTACGAGTAGACGAAATATTACTGTGTATGACGTCATTATTTATTGCTTACGGGAAATTGATACAAGATAACCTTTTCCCTTTGTGCGCGATATGATCCAAAACACCAAATTTTGAAGTAAAAAAAAATAATCTGTCGCAAAATTGTATAGAATATATATAAACAAATACTATAAAATTTGGCATATCAAAAATCATATAGAACTATCACATAACCGGACGCATTCTTGACGTGATATGAGATGATTTGCGAAGAATTAGACCTCCCAAAATTTGATACATCATAGTGGTTAAGTTTAAATTAGTGTAAACTTATATTTATTTCCATCATCAGAATAAGGGATTAGGCAAAAGTTATAACAACATAACATATCAAAGTACGAGTAATATTAGGTCCCCCCCCCCCCCAATAAAAATCCTTGGAGATCTAGTGTGTTTTCATATCGTTTTCTTCTCCTTAACTTTTTTCCTACTCACTCCCTGGTTTTTGGTTACTTTATTTTACAGGAATTCTTTAGAAGATCATATTTCCAAAATAATGTGACAATATCCTTATGAAAATTGCAATTGGTCAAAAAACTTGTTTGTTTTCCATATATCACAGGGGTGTTAATTTTTATTGTGAAAAAAATTTCATGATTCTAAAAAGATATACACATGATGAATTGCCATTCTCACTATCTTGGACAAATAAAGGAATTCAAAACTTTTTCGGGTTATAAACTGACTTCTTTCTTAATGAAATTTGATACAATTTCGAAAATAATGTTTTATCACTAAATATGAAAAATAAACATTTTAGGAAATTAATATCAAGTAAAGATAAAGTTTACATATATTTTTAAAACATGTTTAAGATCGACACTAACATTTCTTAACATCATTCCTATAAATGATGTATTCTTTCTCAAATGTTTATACGCTCTCTTTTACTTTTTTTACTTCTATTTTTTTTTCTTGCTTACTTACCTTACTTTTACTGCTAATACTTCATTCTGATCAATGTAACATCAATAAAGTTCATCCGAGGAACAGCCAAAAAATACTCAATTTGTGACATGTTTATATATGAAGACATTTTGTCACTTGTGTGTCTCATTATCACGCGATTGTCACGGCTCAAATGTCTATCCGACAGAACTACTTTACGGCATCTAAGCTTTCTTATATAGAATCCCAAAAAATCAATGCTAGCTCGCTTAACTTATCTGATTTGCATTTCCCTCCATTGTGGCTTTATTCGAATCATTCATGGGTAATTCCGTCTCAATAATGAAGGGTCTCTCGGGATTAAGTAATGTATCTCGATTGTTAATTTCATTGTTGAAATTAGAATGATTCTTCAGATTCACTGTCAGTAACATAAAAGACTTGATATGCACTCCATAGTCTTGGACAGGTCCATATCGTCTGCTTGGTGCCACAATCTCCTCTGTCACGCGCCTTTCTCCATGACATTTTTCCATATAATCTTAGACAACACCAGATATGAAAAAGCAAAGAGAGATTAAAAAGGGGGTTCCATAGAAATCATTAATGTAGAGAAGTAGTTCATATAGTTCGAGACGAATTTTGATTCCTTACGTGATTGTTGGAACTGGAAATGATTCATAAGTCCTTTGGTACCTTCTAAGTTCTTATAGTTCGACGATTTAAATTTTCCTCGATTGTTAGGACTACATATGATCCAAAAATAAGGTTTACATATATTTTAGATAAACAATATCATTTCTTAATGTTAGTACTAAAATTTATGCATTTCATCTAAAAAAGGAGGTTCATACTTTTTTCTCTTCCTTCTTTTTTATAGGCTCACTCACCTAAATATTCCGATTCACTGTCAGTAACATAAAAAACTTGATATGCACTCCATAGTCTTGGACGGGTCCATGTCGTCTGCTTGGTGCCACAGTGTCCTCTGTCACGCGCCTTTCTCCATGGCATTCTTCCATATATTAAATCAGACCATATATATAGACAACACCAGATCTGAAAAGTCAGAGAGAAATTAAAAATCGGGTTCCACGGAAATCATTAAATTAAATGTAGAGTTACTGTAGTTCATACGGTTCGACTGCTTTTGATTTTTCTTTGTAAGAGTCGGAAATATTTTGGTCACTGCAAAAGTATCATAAATAGTACCGTATATCAACAGTGTGTACCAAAGGTGCACTGTAAAATCCAGATCAAACAAACATATTTGAAAACACCAATTTAGTTCCATAGAAATAGCTGTTTATATAAACAGTTCGACGAATTTTGATTTTCCACCTGACTGTAAGGATGGGAGTTTTGTTCACTTTGAATAGTCGACCAATCGTGTAAACCGAAGGCGCATCGTATAACCCACATGAAACATTGCAGTTGCCTTTAAAAAGACAACCGATGATTCTGAGGAAAAATGTGTACATTCAATATGCTTTGTTACAAAAATGACGTGCAACGATTGAAATGAGCCAATAGTTATGTACAACATCTATTAATCTATTATGTGTCAGTTGTTTTATTCACTTAAATAAGTGTGAAATTTATCATTGTCGAAGCATGAAATAAGAAGAATCTATTTTTATACATTGCTTTTTAGCATGGTAAAAACCTTTTGATTATCCCTATCATATAAGAACTTAAAAATATGATATTTAGAAAATTTCCAGCAAGATGAAAAATAATTGATTTGTCAAAGAAAGGAGGGGATCTCTAACAACACTCGTTGTAGCACAAACAGCAAAACAACAAAACACCCAATGCATAAACACAAAGCAGACACGCACAGAATGAGACAAAGTACAATGAACGCCAAATCACATAGAAACATCAAACATAAATGACTACACATAAACCAACGAGACCACTGTTCCAATTACCCAAAGGACTCAAAAAACAACCTCTACACTGTTAGATTATCAATTCAAGATAAGATTCCGTAATAATATATGATAATTAAAACTTTTTTTCAGAGTGGAGCAGTTAAACTTGTTCCAAATGACTGGATGTTTAAAGTGTGATACGTATTTCTTTCTAGCTATATCGCCTGAAAGAAGCTTTGTTTTCGCCAGAAATCAATTTTACATCATATATATTATTTTGCCACACAGGAAACTTGTTATTTCTTCCAAAAATATGTCAGAAATTAAAGGAGGTTAACATCTTTACACTCTCCCTCCAGTGTTATTTTGATCATACGTTTCATTTATCTATGCTACTGATTCGACCTAACACAAAACTTGGAGCCACACACTCTCTGATATGTAAATGCATAGATTCAAATTCGAAACGAAAAACCAGAGGGCGCTACCGAAATACGTTTTGCTGTGTCAGAAAATCAATTCGACATTTGATAAGTACCACTGATGAGGATTTACTATTGGAAACATGTATCTGGTGCATTGAAATTGGTTTGAAACTTTCTTCAAGTAGGTTGAGAGTTGAAACACTTCCGAATTATGTTTATGCCGGTGCTTCAAAATAGGCATATTCGAGGAAAAGTGGACACATTCATAGACACTAAGTCGATTGTCGAGTGGAGTATTGAAATCAAACTTCTTGACTTTCGAAGTCTGTATAGATGAACCTATGTTCTTAGCTTGATTCTGCAACTTTATCCGAATAAGAGAAAGTAATCACATAACCCAGATAACCACATCATTTCCTATGAACATATCAAATGTCCGTATAAAGTTGGTCCCAGATGTACACTGGTTTCCAATTATCATGATGGTGTGTGTTGGTCCTTTTGGTGTGACTGTCACAATTAAAGTTTCATCTCGTTATATCTGATTTTTTATTTGAATAGTTTTTTGTGTCTGATGTTTGTTTCTATTTTGTGGTCATTGGTCTTGTTTGGGATATATTTCTTATATTTTTCCGGTATCTTTAATAGAATGGATAATGATACTAGTATATGATTAAAAAGTTTGTTGCTATAGTGATTGATATTGATTGCATGAAGTATATTTAAAATTCCAGGAGATATCAATATTCGAAATATACTTAACGTATCCTTACACCATAGATGTATGACTTTCATGCTCAGTTATCATAAAATCATCTTTTGAATAAGTGAATAAAAGTCAAACACAAAAGCCGACACCAGATTCAAAAAACCACAATCGAAAGGCGCGCGAATTTTGGGGAAAAATACAAAAAAGAACTTTCTCCCGCGAAAAGAAAAACTGGACAAACAGGCGGTGGCAATGACACAGCTGCAAAGAAACACGAAGGGCAACTTATCTATTAAAAACTACCTCTAGTGCAAGTGTGCGGAAGGCATTGTAGTATACATTGCAGGTGGTGCTGTCAAATTACGCCGTACTCATATTTGATATATCACATGAATCATGTTACATATCTAATGGAAGTATAGTATAAAAGTAAGTAGGACCAAAAAGGAAGTTAATAGCCCATCTAAATTTCTGCCTCAGTGTAACCCGAAGTTTCGCTGATTGGCCGCCCTAGTGTTACTCAAAGTTTCGCTGATTGCCCGCCCTAGTGTTACACGAAGTTTCGCTGATTGCCCGCCCTAGTGTTACTCGAAGTTTTGCTGATTGCTCGCCCTAGTGTTACTCGAAGTTTCGTTGATTGGCCGTCGAATGACCAAAATAATTGTAAATGGCGCCATCATAAATAAAATCGATAAAACTACAATTGATAAATGCAATTCCATTGATCCCAATCCCTTCTTGTTGAATCTGCCATTACAAAATTGACACACATCCAACACTAAAATAATCAAATTAAACATTATGTTTGTTTAGATTTTTTGAACTCTAAAAGTAGCTGATAAGATAAGGGCCGCATATAGACCTGAATCTCATGCCGGTGTTCTTCCGCAGTTCGATTCGCATGCAGAAAAAAATTAATTATAGTTGAAATATGATGTGTTTGAAGACTTTTTATATGTTTTACATTTAGGTACTCCTAAGATTCTAAAATTAAGGTCGAAAGAAGTAGGGGGTACTCTGTTAAGAAAACTGATAAAAACGACAAAAACGTATAAAGTTAATAATATTTTACCTAAAATGGATAAATATTTACTAAAAGACATCAAATATGTCCACATTTTATATCAGAAAAACATTTTGATCGTTCTTTATCCTTTAATGAAATCCGGATCTTAAAATACGGTCTCATTTTGTATTCAATGGCTACAATGTAAGCCAACATTGCTCTTGCTCATTTCTTTCCTAATTCTTGTGTATTTCATTCGATCAAATTTAGAATTACATTAGAGAAAAATAGTCAAATGTGCCATATTTCATTATCTAAAAGATCGATCTTTAAACAAAATGCACCCCATCCTTTTTTGTTTTTGTTTTTTCGTCTCTGGGATAATGTTTCCCACGAAGATACATAACCCCACTTTTCTAGAAAATTTGTATCAAGGATATAAACCTCCACTGTAAGGATCGTTCTGTATACCCGGGGAACAATGTTCAAAAAACTTTTCCGTTTTCTATTGATTTCTATAGGAACAATACAAGTTTTGACTCAAATATTAGCAAAAGTATACAAAACAAATAATTAAAACTTCAGATCTGATGAGATGCCTTGTAGGTATAAAATTTCCGAAAAAAAAAGATTTCGTGAAATTTCAGTTTTCAAAATTCCACTTTTCAGGGCAGAGTTTACGTTATATCTTATCGGCTTCTTTCAAACTAACCAGAGGATAGTTAAATCTATACAATATTATTACACTGTGCAGCGCTGCACAAATTGATTTTCACAGCGCCACCCAGAATAAATTTCGATTCTACAAAACCTTCTATGGAGATTCAAATGATACAATCAAACTAGATGGCTATTGTTGCAAGCAACAGACGGATTCCTCCTTTATTAGACCTTCCTCAGAACTGAAATGTTAAAATCCGAATAAAGAAGATGGAAAATATAATAGTTGCTTTAGTACCTTATTCACTTCAGCAAATTCGTCAACAGAGTTTATGTTTAACTTGGGACTCTTATTTATTTATCAACAAGAAGAAAAAGATAATAAATACCTTTCATGTTTACGAATGCTTTAAGCTCCATGATCGTTCAATTCTTAGTCCGTTAAAATTACTACCTCATAACAGACTTGCACAATGATATTGCAATGAGAAAATTTCTTTAAATAGAAAATGACAGCAGTATGAAATACTTCTTAGAAAAAAGGAAACAGAGAACAAGAATAAAAGAATTATCTTTCGTATACCATGTTAAGTACAAATAAGAAGGACTACTAGCGTAAAGAATAAATAATATAGGACAAAATCTGTGATTTCTACAAGAGTAAATGTTAAACGTCTTCAAATTCAATAGCATCATTTAAGACCTGATAAATTTACAACATGGACCAGACATGCACGTTTCAGGTACTAAACCCTCGTCAGTGATCCTCAGTCTAAACAATGTAAAATGGCCAAAAAGTATGAAAATTATTATGTCCAAAAATGTACCAAAAGACGTAGCAGAATGGTTGGGATATGATGCTAAAGGACCAAGGTTTTAGAAATTTCAAGAAATTTTGTAACAGAAAATTTCAAATGCTTTAAAGAGACAGTCGATCAACCGCCCTTGGGGACTCCTGGTCCACCAGCAGTGACACTCACCTAGTAGTTCAAATGTTAAACATCTTCAAATTCAATAGCATCATTTAAGACCAGATAAATTTACAGCATGGACCAGACATGCACGTTTCGTGTACTAAACCCTCGTAAGTGATCCTCAGTCTAAACAATGTAAAATGGCCAAAAAGTATGAAAATTATTATGTCCAAAAATGTACCAAAAGACGTAGCAGAATGGGTGGAATATGATGCTAAAGGACCCACGTTTTAGAAATGTCAAGAAATTTTGTAACAGAAAATTTCAAGTGCTTTAAAGAGACAATCGATCAACCGAAGTTGATCGAACTTAGCTAAATGTGCCCTCGGGAACTCTTGGTCCACCAGCAGTGACACTCACCTAGTAGTTCAAATGTTAAACGTCTTCAAATTCAATAGCATCATTTAAGACCTGATAAATTTACAGCATGGACCAGACATGCACGTTTCGTGTACTAAACCCTCGTCAGTAGTCCTCAGTCTAAACAATGTAAAATGGCCAAAAAGTATGAAAATTATTATGTCCAAAAATGTACCAAAAGACGTAGCAGAATGGTTGGGATATGACTGTTTGTTATGGCATTGAGAATGATTATTTGACCTTGAACCAAGGTCACGGATAAAAGATAAGTATTGGAGATTGTTCTTATCAAGATTGATCCTAATGTGATCAAAACTCAACATTTTATCAACCAGAGTCTGTTGTGACATTGAAGTCGAACAAATGACCTTGGGTCAAGGTCAAGGTTAAAGGGCTTGATGCAAAGACTACGTGCGTACAGTTTTGACTCTCAAGGTCAAACAGTCTTTGTTTTATAGGCAAAAGTTTGTTGTGATATTGAGAATGAGAATTTGACCTTGAGTCAAGGTCAAGGTGAAAGGGCTTGGCTCAATGATTATTATATGTATGACAATTGAACTCTGAAGGTCAAACAGTCTTTGTTCTATAGGCAAAAGTTTGTTGTGACATTGAGAATGAGAATATGCCCTTGAAACTATGTCAGCATGAAATGACTACCTATAAGTAACCTACCATCCAAGTTTCAACTCAAAATATCAAAAACTGTAGAAATTGACACTGTGCCAATTTAAAGTTCCATTTTAAACTTGAAATAGCGCGAAAACCCAAAATATTTTATCGAGCATGTAAGCATATAATAGTTTGCAAATTTTCCAAATGACAATATAAAACAAATTTCGTTCAAATCGTATGGTTAGTTTAGAAGTTATAAGGGTTTAAAGATTTGACCTTAAGAGACCTCTAGCGGGAGGGGGGGGGCATGGTCGAACTTATCGACAAACAAAAAAAAAAAAGATGTAAGAAGATCTTAGTATAAGCTTTCTAATGGCACCATTCTGTTTTGCTATGTGTTAAAGACCTTTCAATAAAGAGTCTGGAAATGAAATGTGGTAAGAATGATAAGAATAATAATAATAAGAAGAAAGAAAAGACTTTGCAATAGCAGAAAGGATTCTGACGGAATACTAGTAGTCGGAATTCTTTTCAATTAAACATTCCAAAAAAAAAGCAAATGTTAATCTCCAATGTAGATGAGATGAGGTGCCCGGAGATGGTAAGCATCTCCTGTTTGCTAGCAAAACCCGTAACTTAGGCCGTGCCGAAAAGGGTCCTACCCAGTAAATTGTAAAATACGGTGTTTTGTATGGCTCTAACCTAGAATTTCTAACAACACCAAGGATAACGAGATGTCATAGCGTTTAATGTTTTCATTATATCGCCCCCCCCCCCCCCCTAAAGAATCTAGAACTAGTCGCTCAAAAATGTTTAGTAGTTTTTCTGTTAGTCTCCTTGCTCTCAAAACGAAGTCGTTGTAGTTTGAGCTCGCTCCGGAATAGCGTTTTAATTGCGATATGAATACACCAAAGACAGGAGACGTATGAATTGGAAAGTAATTTTGAAGAAGAAGTCGTCACGTTTGTAATATATTGAAGTATTCAGGTGACCATTTTCGTCCAACGATAACATGATATCTGAATATGAAGCAGAGTTAATGTTTTCAGCGGTTTCTTTCACCTCTAGTTCACACAGATATATTTTGCTAAGATAATCAGCAATATTTCGATTATTAATTGAGAGTACGTAATCGATATATCTGTATGTAGAATTGGATTGGATTGCTATAGGTGTGTCTTAGCATTTCAATGAGAGAGCAAAGACTGAACAAACTCGGCTTCATATGAGTATAGAAAAATATCAACAAGAAGTGGACCACAATATGTTCCCATTGGAATTCCCACTATTTGCTGAAAACCATTCCTTCAAACACCACAAATATGTTATCGATCAGAAAGTTCACAATTTTGATTTCATTTTCCTCTGTGTATCTATCATTAGAATCGCAATTTTCTCTCACAAAAAAAGTCAAACACAAAAACCGAAATCTGATTCCACAACTCACAATTAAAAGGCTTATCAATCATTGGAAAAATCTAAAACAGAACTTTCTAACGAGGAAAGAAAAATCTGACAAACAGATGGAAACAATGACACGGCTTTTCCTACCTTAAAGGCAAAGGCAATTCATTACTGAATCTGACTGTAAATTCCTATCAGCATCCCTTCCATCAAATTTTGAAACAATATATTTCATTAAGAATTCTTTAATATATGCGTTCTTCGAGACTTCTGGGTAATCGGAAGAGTGGGAGGGGTATCCGGATAACCACACCGTCTGCAACTTGCGTGGCAGATGGCCGTCCTAAGTCGACACTGGTTGCCCATTGGTCTCGTTGGTTTATGTGTGTTTCATGTTTCTATGGTATGAGTTGGTGGTCCTTGTCCCTTTTATGTCTCTTTCTGTGAGTGTCTGCTCTGTGTGTCTTTGCATTTAGTGTTTTGGGGTTGCTGTGGGTACTGCAACCGAGTGTTGTAATGACGTCATTATCTACTGTCTTATGATTCGAATCTTTTTGTGTTGTTGGATGGAGGTATAAAACGAAAAATAAGGATAAAAAACTGTATCACTTTTACGAAGATCATGATACAGAAGTTTTTCGATCCTTTTCGTTGAAAAACAACACAGGAGGGGATCTCCAACAGCAATAGGTTAAAGCACCCACAACAAAACCCCAATATACCCAATGCAACAACACAGAGCAGGCATCCACAGAGAGAGACGGAAAAGGGACAAGGAACGTCAACGCACAACATAGAAACATCAAACACAAATTACCACACATAAACCAACGAAACAAATACTAGTTAGTCTTTCCTTTTCATTTAATTTTCTATCAACGTGTTTTAAATTTTCTGTAATCTATCCGTGAACCCACCATTACTTCTTTTTAAAAACTAGTTCTATTTTGGTACACAGAACTTTAACAGATTTTTTAACGATCAGAATCGTCGTAACAACGAAAAAAAGGTGAATCAGAATTTTAAAAATTATTTTTAAAAAATTTGATAAGTTAAGAAAAACATTTCGAAAAGTCACTGATTAATAAAAATTCACCAATTATCATCAATCAAAATTGGCTGATAAGTTTTATGTTTAAAATTTTTCAAATGCAAGTGGCGCAAACCTTTTTACAATTATTTAGACGTCATTTAAAAGTATTATAAGCATGAAACTTTGTCCAATATTGTTTCGTTGCGTCTCATTTACAAGTGAAAAGAAAATACGTCTGCAACTGGAAGCGCTCTTTGGGATTTCTGACAAACTCACTGAATCGAATAAGAATGGTGTCTAGACTTGAAGAAGACCAAATTATGCGCATTTTAGAACTTTTCTTTTCTTTGTACGAGGTATGAAAAAAACCATATTTCTGCAGTTCTCATAAACGTTCAAATACAATTGAAAAGGTTTTAAATATAATGAAGATTCATGACCATCAGTGAGAAAAGTGAAAGTAAATGTACGTACAAAATTTTTCATTTGATCAGTTTTGGATCCCATTATTCCCGGTATGTCAAAAGACATTCCCTTATAAAATCAGATAAATTTGATTAATACAACTTATAAAATATACTTTTTATGCACAATAGTATTTACTTGCCGGTGTGTGATCATTGAAGTAGAAAAAATTATATCTTTCATTTTTCATACGTTGCAATTTTGCTCGACTCCTAGCTTGTGTTGTTGGGTATTTTCCTCCATTTTCAAAAGTTGTCTTAATTTGCTTTGCTTGTTTGTCCCCTTGGCTAGTATCGCAAATAAAAATTTATTGTTGTTAACTATGACAAAACCTAGTTATCTGTTCTTAAATAATGCTATTGAATTTGAAGACGTTTAATTTGTAAAAGAAAAGCCCGAGTCTCAATCTGTCTACATGCTCCCGATTTTGTTATGTCGCGTAGACATCGACGTGCAGGTGACCTTTCTAACTGACCAATGAAAAGATCGGCCTGAGAAATGTAGAGATGATCGGGGGCATGCGGATACATAAGAACTTATCCTAAAACGCATAGTTCCGAAGAGATGACCAAAGCGCACAGAACCAGCTGTGTGTGAACATTGCCGCAGCGTTGGTTTACATGAAGACCGCGAGCTTCACCTGATTGGAGTTCTTGTGGTCACGTAAGATGAAAAAAAAAAAAACAACAGTGAACGCGTTATTTTGAAACATAATTAAACATGGCAAAGAAGACAGAAATTAATACAACCTCTATTCATCATGTTTATATTTCAAAACCGAGAATTTTTCAAAAGGGTTTATTCAATGTAGAATTGTTACATGCTACACAGTAGCTTGGACTCCCTTCGAATCATGCTATCATTTTATGTGGATTTTTGCTTCGATCTTACTGCGGCGACCAGTCCAGGAAAGGGCAATGTTGCAATTGAAATAGAAACAGTGACTTCTAGTCCGTTCTTTTTCTACATAATTATTTCTCATTAATTCTCATTCTTGTGAATTGAAGGGTATACTGATTTTCAATTCGTAGAAAACCACTTGAAGTGCTGCGTACATATTTATGTTTGATTTTATTATACGATAAGATACCGTACGTACTGCAAAGATCATACAGATCATTATGGCTCCGCGTCTTGTAATCTTGTGTAGTGATCCAGATGTGTCCGTCTGATAAGGGCGTATGCTAAAACCTGGGGTGGTCCCATTGGGATGGGCTTGGCTCAACATTGGGCTGGGCTCAGTATTGGTCTGGTCCCATTTCCAGACGATTGATCTTAAATTTGTTTACAGTTTCAGGACACCGAGGTGATTGACTCATGTCGTGTGTCTCTTTTCCGTCTCGTGCTGTACTCGTCTTTTGTGTTTTTGCATCGGGTGTTTTGGTGTTTTACTGTTGATGCTGCAACGGGGTCTTGTTGGAGATCTCCTCCCTTCCTATATCAAGACGATAAAAGTTCAATGTGTCTATGCGATTTGATAAGTCTCTAATTATGACTATTCAGCATCCCATGAGAATTTAAATGATTCTGCCGTAACGTTTCATATGATTTAGATGTAAGATATTGCGCTTTTTAAAATGTGTTGAAAATTACTTTGAATTTCTGTATTCAATAATGCATAGAATATAGATAAGTCTATTATTATCATAAGCAGGCTATATATTTTGATTTCAATTGTTGATAATTGTAGATAATTTTGTTATTCATGCATATATCAATATACCAATTTATTACGCTTTCTTATCTTTTATAAGCATTCTACATATTTTGGGAATAGTAGTTATTACTTGTAGCAGTGATATATGTAATATCTGCAATAATGTACTTGCGGAATTTTAAAATTATTATACAAATATGGACTTGGTCGAGGTCATTATGATGACCCGATTATATTTGTAGTATCGACCGCGGCCGAAGGCCGAGGTCGATATTACAAATCTCGTCGGGTCATTATAATGACATAATGACCGAGGCCAAGTCCTTATTTGTTATATTATATAACGGATTGAAAGACAACATATGATTAAAGTAATGGTTCAAAATAATGTGAACACATAATTTTGAATGAAGAATTCAACAATTAATTGCACTTTTTTGTGAATTATGAATCTCTGATTATGAAGAGTCTATGATCTTCCCTTGTCACAAGCAATTACAATAAAGCGAATAATAAGTGTATGACGCTGGGTCAACGACCCTCTAGGCTGGATTTTGACTAATACCGATTTGAAACCCCCCCCTGTATATAGAGTGTATACAAGATTTCACTTTTTCCAACTTATGACCTTGAACTTTTCCCATCTATGACCCTGACCTTTGACATATGACCTTGATATCAATTGAGTTCTGCATATTATACGTATAATACAATAATCAATCGAACACATATAAAAGATCATAATGCGTGATAAATTGGTATAACATACATGTATATATATGACATATAATCTACAATTGAAATACCAAAATACATTACTTACTTTTATAAATATGTATATATCTATTTTATGACAGCAATTCAATCTAATTTTCAACACATTTTAAAAAGCGCGATATATAGCATCTGAATCCTATAAAGCCCTGCGGCAGAATCTTAGATTCCCACGAGGGTTAAACGAGGAGGATGAAGTGTTTTAATTAGAGAGTGTATCAAATCGCACAGACACATTGAAATTTTGTCGTCTTGATATAGGGAGTCAATCACTTCGGTGTCCTGAAACTAAACAAATTTAAGGTCAATCGTCTGGAAATGGGACCAGACCAATACTGAGCCCAGCTCAATGTTGAGCCCAGCCCAGCCCAGCCCAGCCCAGCCCAGCCCAATGGGACCACCCCAGGTTTTAGCATACGCCGTCTGATAAGACGGGAAAGCTGGCCTGTGGTCATTTAATTCTAATTATCTAATGTTGGGCAGAATTTTTGCAGAACTGACTTGCGTTTGATACGCATATGAGGATTGGTTGAAGATTTTCGCTTGAAACTTTTTTGATTGGACAGTGAAATTTCTCAGCTAAGGTCACCTGCACGGCGATGTCTACTAGGTTATACCAGATCCTCTACGCGACATAACAAAATCGAGAGCATGTAAAGATCTGGTTTTAATCAGATTGGCCCGAGTCTGAAAATAAGTACACTGAAACAGCTATTATTCAGATGTTAAACTTCCTGATCCGGAATCGGTTTCATTGCCGACATTTATCTTTACTCGTACGAAGCTTAATTCATTCAATCTTTGGTCTCTGAAGGGAAAAGATACTTAGCTTTTGAGCTAAACTTCACTTACAGATATATAGAAGACGTGCTGTCCATCAAAAATCCAAAATTCGCGGATTATCTTAGCACAATCTATCCGTCGGAGCTTGAAGTCAAAGAAACTACGGAGACAAACAATTCAGCATCCTATTTGGACATAAGGCTGTCCTACGACGCTGATGGTCACATGAATTAACACCTTACTTTATGACAAACGTGACGGCTTCAGCATCACAAACTTTCATTTTCTGAGTAGCAACATCCCTTCATCGCCTGCTTAATTTATTGCGTGTTCATATCTCAGTTGATACGTTATGCCAGAGCAAGCACCAAATATACAGATTTTGTTCTGAGAGCGAGGCCTCTTTTAGATAAGATAAGCCTCAGTCAGGAAATTCAATACGTTTGTGATCGACTAACATCGTCATTGAGGGAGTTCTACGGTAGATATGGGGATTTAACTCGTCCTACACTACGAGAACGGATTGCTATGTTGTGAGTCTCGGCTTTCTAGGATGTAGAAGGTATTCTGCTGATAGATTATCTCCAAAAAGGACAAACAATCAATGGCACATACTATGCTTTATTTCTGATGCAGTTACGGAAAAATAAAAACTATATATAACTTAACGCCGCGGAGAGCTCACTAGTTAAAGTTGAGCATCCGCCTTCTTTACCTCATCTTGCTCCATAAGTCTTTCATCTATTCCCAAAACTGAAAGCAGCTATTTCTTTCACCTACTTGAATTCAATCCGATGATGACGTCATACTTGCAATGGAAGGCTTTCTGACCAGTCAAGATAAGGAGTTCTTAAAAAGGGGTATTGAGGCCCTTAAAAGTGTATAGATACTGAAAGAGATTATGTTCAAAAATAATGCAAAATGTCTGTAAAAATTCAAATCAATCAATACGAGGCTCACAACATGTCATTCAGCCCTCTTGTGAAGTCACATTGTTCAGAATGATAGGTGATATTCTATCTTAGACCATTTGAACCATCCAACCACATATCATTCTTGTTTCTTCAGTAATGGAAGTAACCGAATGTGATATATTTCTGCCGATTTGAAGCAACGGTATTACATGCAAGCAGGGGATGCTGACTCTTCCTGGACACCTGGTCTCACCTCCATATTGGGAATTCGCTTCTTTTCATGTGGTGGAGGTTTTTGTTTTGTTTTTTTGGTTCCTGTTTTGTCCTGATTTGTATGACTTCGGTTTATGATTTTCTGAATGAGCGATTTTAAGTACGAGGGTTAAGTTCCCGAAACGGGCATGTCTGGTCCATGCCGCAAATTTATCTGTATTGTATTGCGTAGGCCCTCTTTTGATATCCATTTACATATTCATCTGTGTTGCTTGGGTCCCTGCGTTCTTAGGTCTTGTTTGTGTGTGGTCATCTGCCAGTGAGGAGGTAGTTTTACACCACAATTGTACGTTCTTCGAAACCTCTGGGTAATGGGAAAAGTGGGAGGGTTTTGCGCACGTAATCCAGGATAACCACACCTTCTGTTATTTTCGTGGCAGATGGCCGTCCTTGGCCGGCACCGGTTGCCCATTGGTCTCGTTGGTTTATGTGTAGTCCTTTGTGTTTGATGTTTCTGTGTTGTGCGTTGACGTTCCTTGTCCCTTTTGCGTCTCTTTCTGTGTTTGTCTGCTCTGTGTTTTTGCATTGGGTGTTTTTGGGTTTTGCTGTGGGTGCTGCAACCAGGTGTTGTTGGTGATCCTCTAGCTCCTTTGTTTCAACGCATTCGAAAATTTCTGTTACCAAAATTTCTTGAAATTTCTAAAACGTGGGTCCTTTAGCATCATATCCCATCCATCCTGCTACATATCTTTGTGTGCATTTTTGGACATAGCAACTTTCAAACTCTTAGGCCATATTACATTGTCTAGATTGAGGATCACTGACGAGGGTTAAGTACCCGAAATCTTAGTGCATGTCTGGTCCATGCTGCAAAATCTGTTCTTAAATGATGATATTGAATTTGAAAACGATTAATATCTGTATTGTGTATTAGGATAGGGTCATTGTCCATATTTGTCATCCTCTTTTGTATCGTTATATATCTCTGTTTTTGTGTTCGCGTGTGTTCCGTTCCAATTAACGGGGTTATAGTTCGTTATTCTTTTGCAGAGACGGCAAATTTTACGGAAAGAAACGTCAAAATTACGCTAAATCAAACAGCTGATTATCCAGATCTGGAAGACACGAAATCATGATCTTAAAATCGGAATACGTACATATTTGATTTCAAATACTGATAAAGAATTATCTTGCCAATAATATTCAGTTCATGTAATCTTAGAAGTTTATCGTGAAATTTCTGCGTTTGTATAAAATATGTCATAATATGTCATGTATGTCTTTTCTTTTAAGTTTTATTTATGCTTCGATATCTTTTTTTTTTTTAGTACATTGGAAAAACCTACTTATTGGGTTTCTGACGTCTTTGACAAGAATGATGGACGTTGAAGAAAATCAGACCGGTATGCTGTTTGTTGAAACTTGCATTCAGAAAGATAAAGCAATCCATTGTCAGAACAATGACAGGATAATGAGCATGTAGCTATCAAACTAATGCATCTCGCATTGTGTGATGGAACCAAACAAAAAATTCTAAATTTGATGTGACGAATGAACCGAGTTTGATTTGATCAGTGTAGAGCATGTAAAATAATGTTTCCATGAGGTACATATTATCTAGAATGTAATGTATAATGGCAAGGCTTTTACAATCAATCATAAACAACACTTATACGACGTAATAGCTAGGATCTCAAAATATCACTTCTATTCTGTATGATTGCAAGATTCTCATCTTTGACATCCTGTATTTGACACACTTACACAACAGACTTGCAAACATTAGCATTAAATGTATTGAATTTCCCAGGAAAATGGATATAATCTGTTAAAGGATGGTAAGTTGATGCATACGAGTGTCAAAGAGTGCTGCTCATTTTTGAGAGATTTTTTTATAAGAGTAGGCTAAACATGTAGGTAAAGGTCGAAAGGATGTTACTGATCTGTACAGTGAGTTCTTAACAAAAGAAATAAATGTGAAATAGACATTTCACTAACAATCATGTTTATGGCAAACCTTAGATTTTTAGAAAAGTCAGGCAACATTAAGTCAAGGTCACAAGGTCAAAATTCATGTTACATGTTACAAAATCCCACCCATCCTGGTTTTGGTAATTTTTGTACAGAATAATTTTCATGTCCTCATGTTTCATGTAGCAAACGGCAGTTCATCGTTTACAATAGCTAGCGCTTTGCTGACTGCCCATACAGATTTATTAAAGGGAGTCACATGACAGGTTTGCAGCAGATTATAGGATTCCATCAGACTGAATCTCAGATCTCCTTATGTATGCGTCATAAGAATAGAGGTCTGACATCATTATATAAGGTTACATCTGGAGTTAATTTGGGCTGCAATAATGCCTCATCATTATGTAACACACATGTCCAGTTTTCAGACAGAACTTCATTAATCAAACAAGTTTTGACCTCAATATAACCTCATATGACTGGATGTCAAATCTCTTTGCCGTCACAACAGCAATCATGTAGCAAGATTCCAAATACATTATAGCATAGACTTTGAGTTGAGCACAGAAAACAATTTTATTGCCTTGGGGACAGGATTGCAAGAAAATTTACAGGGGGGCCACAGATTTTGAGAAATGATTTTCCCTGAAAATTCCATGTTTTTTCCCCGACTTGTACAAGATTTCCCTGACAAAAGGCACACATAAAACAATTTCATTAGGTAGTATTTAATTTATAAAACATCAACATTTTTATTTTTATTTATCGTTTTCCCTGTTTTCCCGAGTCTGTGGCGACCCAGAGTTAATGAATTTAACTTTAATTTGAATTGGACAAACACAGACAGATGGACAAAGTGATATATATGTCAGAAGACGATTTTAAACTCTTTGAGTGATACATGAGAAATAATGAAAAGTCTATCTAACTCTGGGAAAGTTTTATTCTCCTTTTTTCCTAAAAAAACAAAACATAGTAAAGAATCCAAATGATTACTGAATAATCATAAACATAGTAAAGAAGCAAATTATGCTTTCAACATTCACTTGAGTACACAGTAATATGCAAAGATATTCTTTCTTTTGTTGAGAATTGATTAACATCAAATCCCTTCTTTTTTACAAATAAGTACATTTATATACTGTATACTAATTTTGTTCAACTGTTGTTAAAAGACAACATGTTCCAGATTAAAACTTTCTTTTTCAATATTGAAAAAGTTATCAAACAAAGCACTTTTTTAAATATCAAAAAAGTCAAAGTATTTTTATATTACTACTCAGATACATGTATGCCATGTTTTAATAGTTCATTCAAGCTCACACACAGAGAATAGGCCACTTACTGTAATTCATAATGGCTGACAAAATGACGAAAAATGTCCGAGTTAGGCAATTTTTGCGCACTTTTTCATTGTTACGTCACAATGTAAAACCAACGCCAAAAGATGTTGACTCGGACATTTTGTGCTTTCTAACAAGATCGGAAAATTGCCTATTGACTCAAGTGAATTACTATGTTTCTATAGTCAAGAACAAAACAACTTGTGAAAGTATAAAAAGGAAAACAGCAACAAACTATGCACCTTTGCATACAAATACAATGTACATGGAATACTCAATATCAGTAAATCAAAATGGGACAATAAGCACTCTGAACACATAACCATTTGAACATTATAGAGATCCTTAAGAAAAAGATTACATCATTAGGTCAATCGTCAGAACAAAAACATTCTCAAATCAAAGGTTCACATCGTTAAAAAATGTTCCCATCGTTACAAAATGTTCACATTGCTACAAATGTATCATTAATTAATAAAATATTCTTTACCTGACTTTTCATAACAAAATTTCTTTTTCCAGAAAATCTCTTATAATCTCCCAGCACTTTTCAGGAAAAAAAATCATGAATTTCTATTTTGTTTACAAAAATTACAAAGGAGAACTGTCACATTTTTAAGATTTCAAGATTATATGATATGTGATTGTGAACTTTGGACCAGCAATACACAGGTAGATTTGCTACAAATAATAAAGTCTATATAAAAATCAAATATATCTTAAAAGAACAATTGATACACGTACCAAATAGTATGAAAACCTGTCCCTAGAATCAAAGGATAAAGAAATATTTCAAATTGTCATTGCGTCAAGCTGGCATAATCACAATTTAGTACAAAATCCAACATAAAAATCCAACATAATAATAGTCTTTAACAAGTTTATTGTTCTTCTTGGCAACAATATAGAACAGTCTGTGATAAAATTATTACAGCTGACACTCGTTATCTCGAAGTCTATGGGCCCAATGAAAATACTTCGACATAAGCGGAGTTCGAGATAAACGTCAGTCGAATTTATGGTATATTTTGGAATGTATTGTACCACATATAAGGCTAAAAAAATCGTTTTGCTATTGTATTTTATACAATAGATATCGGGCCGACGGAGTTTAAAAGGCTACTCGTGTTGACAATGTAATGTTTACTTCACATCGTAGAAATTATTCTAGAAGTGACATAAACGTATTCTTAATACTGAAATTTTAAAAAAGGGCGCATTGAGAACGTCAGGTATTTTTATTCGTTGTGTGACCCCCCCCCCCCCCCTTTCCGCGCTGATAGCCTCGGCCCAGATATAATACCAGTTTGGTTGTCTTATCAATCTGTCATAAGCCGTTTACCTTCAAGAGTTTTAGATCATTTTGTCATCAAAATACAATGAAGACATTTGTTCGTACGCTATTTAATTTTTTCGTCTGCTAGATTTCAGTGTCGTATACATGTCTTCATTCTTGACTTCAACTTACTCGCATGCAATCAAGTTTAATCATCTTCCTCTTAGTGTATGAAATTGTATGTATGGATTATTTTGTAGATCATCAGTATACATGTAATCATTGTTGCTCAAATTGCTTTAATTCAGTTACGATAAATCTTGCGATTTTTTTTTCTTTGGGAGGGGGGGGGGTGTATTGGTGGGTATATTTATTTTTTTTTAGCTGTCGCTTCTCATAAGAATTTCATCATAACAAACAATGCAATTTTAATGAATAAAACATGCACATATCATTGTTTCCGCAATGAAATTATCTAATTAACTGTTATCCCCTTAATTAATTTTGAAGTCACTGTCGATCTAACAAGGGCGAATCAGTGAACCTGCGTTACCGGTACCTATAATTGTTTGTTTACCATGCGATTTCACTATTATTTGTTACTTTAATTGGTTTGTTTATACAAACATTAGGACTTCGACTTAACGAGTATAAAATACATGAAGAAAATGACTTGGGACTTCGAAATTACTTCGAGATAAGCGAAATTTCGAGATAACCGATTTCGAGTTATCCGAAGTCAAATTGGTTAGAATATGAAGGAAAAAAGATGGGACCGCCGCTCGACTTCGAGATAAACAGAATTTCGAGATAACCGAGTTTGAGATAACGAGTGTCAGCTGTATATGAATGAAATCATACATGTATGAAGAAGGTCTGATAACAATCAGATGTGCACCTTGTGAAAGAAAAAATTCTCTTTGAGGCGACAAAAATTTAATTTTTAGTTTTACGGATTTAATTTTTTCAAAATATGGTAGGAGGAGGGAATAAAAATAAAATAAACATAGGGTAATCAAAGATTACATAGCTCGCTTATACAGGTTTTTGTCAGAAACCAGGTTAAAGTTTCTGAAAAGTAGGTCAAAGTCCAAGGTCAAGAGGTCAAAGGTCATGGTCTCAAATGAAAGGTCTCGTCACAAGGTATCTACATGTGAAATATCAAAGCCCTACCCCTTATAGTTCAAGAGATATAGCCCAGGTTAAAGTTTTGTCTACGGACGACGACAATGACGATGAGGGTATGGAATTAGCTCTCCGGACTTTTTCGTCCCGGTGAGCTAAAAATAAGTAAATTTCATCATTTCATGTTTTGAGCCACAATCAGGATTTTAATTCAGCTTGTTTATTATGTTCTCCAAGCCCCATTCTCTAAAACACTTGCACGATAAAGATTAAGTGAGAATGAAAAGTAATAACTAGTAATTCGGATGAGTGGAAGACAAATATGTACAATCTGTTCATTTTATTTTTTTTTCAATTGTGGTAAAAATTAGGGTCAGTGGATCCGTAAAACTAAGAATTAAATTTCTGTCGCCTTAATGGATTCAACCATACATATCAAAAGATATGAAAGTTTTTTTTTCAAAGAACGTCACTCTTTTATACTTAAGAATCATTCATTCATCTTTCCTATCAAAATACACGTATATTTATTCTTACAAAAAAAAAAAATTCTAATGGCATTAAATCAAGAAGATTATAAGAAAATCAAAACTTTGTCTTAAAATCCTTAAAGTACAACAAAAAATTAACCCAAACTTTAGAATTTAAGTACAAGTTAGTAAGTCCATGAGAATATACAAAGTATCTCAAAATGGCACATGAAAAGCCCAAAATACAACCAAAAGTTTTAGCATTCAAAGCAATATGAAAACAATCTTTTTTAAAAAGGTCCATAAGAGCATTTTACAAAGTCTTCAAAAATTACATCTAGTGAAATTATTATAATTGAGAGATGGAGAGGGTGAAATTTACAAACATGTAACAGAATGAAATGATATAAAAAATCTTTGCTCATGTCCAAATAAACCCAAAAAGGTTAAGGAATTTACTATTGAGACATACATGTACAACTCGAGGAATGTCCAACCATACAACTAACAAACAGGTCAAAACAACAAAGGCAAGAGAAATAAAAAACAAACTCCTTATATACAAATACATGTAAAAGAACTGGGTTATAATACATTACAAAGTTCGAGACAGCCGTCCTGAGATACTGATCATGTGACTGATCATGTGGCTGATCATGTGATATGTTTACAGCTCCTGTCTGGAGTTTGTTCATAAATGAAAACGAAGTAAACCATCCCCTAGATATGTCATTATAGATCTTTGTGCATTTCAGTGCGCTTTCTGATTTAACAAATTTTATAAAAACCAAAATACATGTATATTATCTAAAATCACACACAAAAAAAGTGTCATTATCTCTGATATGCACGAATCCTACAATCTAAAAAGAAAAGAATCTTGATCATGTTGATGATTATTTATAAAATCTCTGTCCTATAGAGGCTGCACTGAGAAGTAAAAGTTCTATATATCAAAAGATGATAAACGGCTTAACACTTGGAATGTGAATACAAATGCTGTATCAACATGTGGTCCTTACCACATTGACGTCAGCTTCTCTAGTTAACGTTAATATCTCTAGTCTCCATTCATACACCCCCACCCTACCCTCCATCCTAACGTTTGACTAGTACACACACTGTTGTTCCTTAAGAGCTCTAATACTCCGCTTGGGCCTCTACTTCTTCTTTGTGGGCTTTACTCTTCATGTGCATATTGTACGGCTGGGGGCCGTTAAAATCCTTACAACAAACATCACAGTGAAACGACTCTGCTTCGGCCGGACTTGCGGCAGATTTGTCTTCTTTGGCGTAGGCAGATTTATAAGGTTTATATTCAGCTGAAATACATGTATAATTTTTTTTAATATCAAAAAGAGTAAGACAGAAAATATATATAAAGCTGATCAGCCTTAAGAAGAAATTTTATGACAGAAAAGCTCCTCCGTCCGCCACAATATATCGTTGTTAATTAAACAAATGACATCTTATCCCTAGCTGTAAGCTTCATTTAGGTAATAACTAGATTCAATATACAGTTACTTTCTATATTGGATGCTATCTGACATTCTGACATATGAAATTCATATAAAAATGTGGTACTCTAAGGATGTTTTCCCTAAATTTCCCACTGTTTTCGAAAGAATTCAGTTACAATGTATGTACATATGTTTACATCAGATGCATTCTCAAACAGTAAGTAACTGTATACTGAAAAGATTGAATAAGTTTGTAGAAGGCTAATGCTGATTTATAAGTTGCAAAATGAGTATTTCTGGAGATATTTTCAGAGCCTTCAACACAGTGATTTGCACCATAAATGTGGTCTTGCCCACATCATAAAACAGACAGCTTGTAGTCCTACATGTATCTTTTCCTTCTCTCAAATTGTTTTTCTCTTTTCCTAGGAATGAATGTCCTTACTCCAAGGGAAAATTTTTGAAAAAATTAAGAAAAATTAAATAATGTACATTTATTTAAGCTAATAGAAAATACAGAATACTTGAAAAGCTGTGGACTATATGAAGTACACCAGCCTGACTGACATTCTATAATACACCATACCTTTTTGTTGTGGTAGTATTTCACTCTTAAGCCATGGTAAACTGGTCACCTCTGCTTCATATGCCTATTATAATTAAAGGGAAAAAAAAGACATAAATCAATTTTTCAAACTTGTATTTTTTCTTACTTTACAAACATGTACTAGTGTTGCACAATCACAATCTCAGGTACAGAATGTTACATGTCATAATAGTAAAAGAAATTTAATATAGTCATTTATCTTCTTCATGATGTTTGCATTTAATATGACACAAATTTATGAAAATATGGTGTGGTATCAGGTGATATATTATCACTAATCATAAGTTTGTTCATAAATGACATAAAACTTTTGAGACACTCTTTTGATAAAATCAGTAAAATCTGGTTCATAGATGGGTATGTATATGTGTGGTGTATAAACCACAAATGCATCAAAGAAGAGGTTCAACTTCTTGTAAAAATAACAAAATAACTGTTTTGTGGTCAAAGTTCAAGGTCAAGGTCACTAGGTCAATGTCTTGGATGTCAGGGATCAATCTGGACTATGCCTTTGCAGTTTTTGCGCATTGTTTTTCTTAAAGGCACACTATAGAAATTGTAATAGGTCAATCCTGTGCATATGAATAAATTTTGGCACAGTTCAGCTTCTCCATCGGGTCACATCACTATTAATTATTTAAAAATAATCATAAGTCTCCTGAGTGCTTACATTCTTCTTCAGTTTTGTTCGTTTCCTGTCAGACAGCCTATGTGAGACACATAGGTTGTCTCAAATGCTCCAATTGACCAATGATAAAAGAGGATCTTGCTAATTATGACGTCACAGTTACATCGTCAGAGAACATGGCGTTAGATGGCATGAAACATTGTTTGAATTCCCTTTTTTCTTATGTTTCATGGAAGAAATAGATCACTTTCTACTGAGTGAGACACAAAAATTTACACTCGTGACAGAAATTTTTCATCTTTTCCCTCATTCCGCTACACTCCACTCGGGAAAAAAATCACTCGTTTAAATTTTTATGTCTCACTCAGTAGATCGTGAGAGAACCTATTAATCTTACAAGTCTGTAAAATTCCAAGCATGTCGTTGCCTATGTGGATCAAATCTAATATCCTAAGTCAAGCAAATGTAACTAGAAAGAAGCAAAGATAGACTAAGTCACTTTAAAGTCTCCCCCCCCCCACCTCACACCAGACCCATAGTGGCCATAACGACCCCTATATCCTTGGCGCATGGTTTTTGGACTTTATGAGCCATTGGCTCATCAAGTCCAATTTCCTGAATGTGTAAGAAATATGGAAGCCTTATCACTTATACCTGAAGAGATGTCTACTTCAAAAACTTCTTTACATGTTAGACAGAAAGATGGACAAAGTAATTTCTACATGTACATGTTTTTACCATCAAACTTTGTTAACAGCAGATGTAACTTCTTACAAAAGGATTCATTACCATAATGTAGTTAGAAGGAACATAGCCCTGGATATTCCCTTTCTTCACTTTGGACCAGAGTGGATTTTCTTTATTGTACTCTACAAACATGACTTCTTCTTTCTGTCTGACGGAGATTTCAGGCTCGCCTAACGGACTGTCGGCATTGGCCGTATAGCTGTACTTCATTATCAATGTCTGACCGGGAGCAAAGTCATTGGAATTGTCCGCTACACATTCAGCCCAAGCTGTGAAAAATTTTTGAGAACTTTTAACCATTTTAGGTCATGAATAGTAGTTGTAAATTTTATTTTGCTTTTATTTCCTGAGTAATCATAAGTGTAGATTATTTTTAAATATATGTAGTCACTGCGGTAAAAATTTGAATCCAACAGTTGAACACAAATACATGTAATTGAAATATAAATTAGCAAGCAATGTGTTGAAAAGGCAAAATATCAAAATTGTGGTAAATTTCAATGTACATTTGAAGACAAAATATACACTTATTTACACCCAAAGTACATGTAAACGGCTGAGTACAATGTACAATTTTGTAAACTGATTGTTAAACGTCTTCAAATTCAATAGCATCATTTTTAAACAGATAAATTTGCAGCATGGACCAGACATGCACGTGTCTGGTACTTAACTCAGTGATCCTCAAGCTAAATAATGTTATATGACCAAAGAGTTTGAAAATTATTACATCCAAAAATGTACCGAAAGACGTAGCAGGATAAGTGGGATATGATGCTACAGGACCTACGTTTTAGAAATTTCAAGAAATTTTGATAACAGAAATTTACGAATGCGTTGAAGAGACAGACGATTGATCGAACTTGGCTACATGATAAAATTTTACAATACTCACATCCACTATACTTAATTTCTGGTGATTTTATGGAGTCTATATCACAGAAGACACTACTTGTTTCCACTAAGAGAGCTTTAGGACGTCTGAGGGGAGTCTGCCATTCTCTTAATCCTAAAACACCACGCCCTCTCCCTCTCTTTACTTGCATTGTGATCTGAAAAAAGAAAGAATTTATACAAATTCATATAACGCTTGGCAGTGATTGTGTATGGGGTAAAGGCTAGCCCTCCTCAGTTATTTTTCTCTGATCTTATGCCAATGGAATGCCACCGGAGCAGAAATTATCAGTAATATAAATAGTTAAACCAGAACAATAACACATGCCGTGACATGGGTAGATGGAGGAGCTAAGAGTAAAATATATGTTGCTACTGGTATACCAGTAGACATTAAATGTATGGACAGATTGCTAAGTGTCAGTTTTAGTTGATGCGCATTGTATTCATGACATTTTTTGTGCATTCAGTGAAATATGGAAGCTTTACCCATTACAAATGTATACATGTATATCCAAGGTGAAATGTTTTTGAAAAGTACAGGTAGGTCAAACTTCAAAGTCAAAGTCAGTAGTTAATAAAAGTCAAGGTCTCTAATGAAAGGTCTTCGCACAATGAATTTGCATGGGAAACATAATAGCCCTACACATTACAGGTCAAGAGAATACTGAAACTAGAAGGTTTAAGTTTTTGTAATGAGGATAATACATGTATGTACATGTAAATTAAAAAGTCAAGGCAAAAAACTAATTATCATGCTATTTACAGTTTTCTCCCTATTGGCTAAAACATAAATTGTGCATTACCGGTAGTGTTGGGCAATCGGAAACTAAATCATAATCGATAATCGGAAATAATCGGAAGGGTATAATCGATTATTAATCGATTATAATCGAAAAATTCGAATAATTCCTATCTTTTTAATTTTCCATCCATAATCATTTGAAATTAGGACCAAATAATTAAATTTGAGTGTTCTACTTTGTGTATATCATCTTAAAGAGTTTATTTTACACCTTTACATTGCCTCTACAAGGTTATGAACATCACTGATGAGAGAAATTAATTTTCATATGACTATATGCCATGATACACCCCCCCCCCCCCCCTGATGACATTTCTTTTTTATGTATTATATATTGATAAATGTTTGATATAAATGCAATTGTTAAAGTAAATTTGACTGATATAATATTATGAAAAATTACTTGATGCAAGAAAAGTTAGAACGTAGTCCACGAAATGCCTGGGTTAAATAGGGTTCGGGGCAGAGGAAATTAGGAAATTCGGTGTTGGAACCACAATATCAATTCAATTATGTAAGTAATCCAGGCAGGAATATTAGTTTTTAAAGGTGTTATTGTTATGTTTGTTCTCGGGAGGGTCATGTAATCTGCACTTGCATCCGTCAATAACTTTCGCATTGCACGATTTCTAAAACCAAAATACCGAAACGGACAGAAACATACGGAAAATTCGGAAATCGGCGATGTCGGCGACAATCGAGTTTGATTTTCAACATCGATTAGTAACATCGCTGGCCATTCAGCGACCTACAATCGATTGTCGGCGATAATCGTTACATCACTACAAAACACTGCTGGCAGCCTTTGCTCAGGTACACAGGGATCACTCTAGGCCGCGATTTTGTGATATTCTCGCATTTTTTACTCAAATATCGCATTTTTGCTGCTCTGTCGCACTAAAAAATTGCGTACCTCCTTTGCATAAATCGCACTTAAATTAATACAATGTGACAGAACAAGAGTTTCGTCTTTAATTTTCAAAATTGTACGCCGATTATTCGAATTCCACGTGGGACATCACGTATGTATTTATGAAAACTCGACAGGTATTGCCGACTCTGTATGTATATACCCAATCTTTCCTCCGAAATTCCTGTTTCTCGTATTGACCTTTGTATGTGGGCTTTTTTTTTCATCCCTTGATCTATGCGAGCATTTAGTTTTACATTTTCTAGCGATTGACAGCGGTACGTGTGCTCTTTTGTCATTATAATACCAAAGACTCAATAGAGTATGAAGTATCACAATGCAGTCTAGGTATTGACTTCTGTTTGCATAGAAAATAACCGGAAAAGAAAATTATATACAAACACAGTTGCAACACTTTTATACATGTAGTATTGCGCACGCAAGTAGACCGGCTATGTACCGGTACTCGAAACGTGTCAGATTATGGCCAGTACTCAGCAATAACTATACGGGTTTGTAGCTTCAATGACTTGTAAACAGTATAAAAGTCATTGAAATAATTAATGTGAACAATAGCTATACAAATTCCTTAGAAATATTTACAATGCGTGAATTAAAATTATTGACGTGTACCCCAATGACCCCATACTCGCAGATTAGAAGTTTCCGTAAAATGACTTGTCACGACACGCTGAAATCCATTGGAACATTTAAAAAAACATTCACGAGACAATGTAATTTCCTTTGAATGAATAGATACTTCATATTTAACCAGCGATTGTTAATGAGGCAAGGCCGATATTTTTCTCTGAAGTTGTGAAAAAAAGTCTCGTCGGTGACAAATTATAGCGGTGTATAAGAAACAAAGAATTAATCTTATTTGACCTCATTTGTCATTTAAAATGTCATTCAATGGAAAAAAATCCATGGCGATCAGGGACTAAAATTAAAGTTTTTGACATGGTAGCCACCCGGGCCCCTACATTTTCAGATCTATTAGCCCGGAGTAAATTTTGGTAGCCCGTGAAAAAAAATGAAATTTTGCAATTTTTTAACTATGTTTAATTCAAAACTTCAAAATTTCTCTATTTCCCTTTCAATTTCAAATATTCTCTCCATTACAACTTCACTTTCCTCCTCCTCCTCAGAATCTGTACTGGACTCAACCTCTCCTGACTCTGCTACTGTCTCTATCTCTATTTGCCCACTTTCAACCGTCTGTGCTTCGAACTCATCTTCCAAACTGTCATTTTCTCTCTCTGTCTCCTCCCTTTCCACTGCCTGCCCTTCAGACTCAACTTCCACACTGTCATTATCTCTCTCTGTCTCCTCGCTTTCCACTGCCTGCCCTTCAGACTCAACTTCCACACTGTCATTATAGTGAAGTATAATATTCAGAAGCAAAACGGATCTAAGGCTCCGTACATCATCGGGTCCGTACTTTCAAACACTCGCGCGACTTAGACGATGCAACTCTTTCAAGATTACGATTGACGTCGATGTAAACATCGCGCGAACAACAGGTGCTTTGTTAATAGGCTTGAAATATCCATACAAACCCCGAGAATTTTTAATCGCCACACGGGCAAGCGAGTAGGAAGGTTTCATGGGCCCGGGAGCAAAAGTGGTCGCCTCGGGCGACCGGGCGACCGTTAATTTTAGTCCCTGGCGATTCTCACATTCAAATAATGTGTTGCTAGATGTCCACAGAAATACATTTGTAAAGGGAGACGGAAGTTTGACTTCTAGTTCTATTTCACTTTTTGTTTTCATTCAAAATCTCATTGAAATTGAAAAAATCTCATTGCTTTTTAGCAAATGAGATTTTTATCTCATTACTCTGCAGGGCTAGGGTGATCCCTGGGTACAGAACATAGATATAAATAACAAAGGAAGACTAATTTCGAATTTCCTCTGTGTCTGACCTCTGAATTTTACCAGTACAAAGTTCAAAACTTTTCCTCACTAGAAATGTTTTCTTTGTAGTTATTCTTTACAGTAATCTTTTGCTATGCGATACCTCGAGACTTCTGTAAAACGGCTGGTTGGCTGTCTGTAGAGGTTTCAATTTGCGAGGGAATGAAAACGAAAGTACCGGAGAACAAGGCGCATTTACGACTTCTGGAAAATGCGGGAGGCGATGAGATGGGCTAAAAGAAAGCACGCGCGTGTCGTTAGTTTGATTAATCATTGACTATGGTCCTTTTTCAAAATTTAATAGAGAGAAATTATTTTGTTGCCATGCAGCTTTTAAAAGTTATTGAAGTTTTTAAATTATGTGCAAGTCGCCAAGTGCATCAAGAAATAATGAGAAAAAACCTGCACGTGTAAACTAAAGTATGGTAGACATGGTAGATGATAAGATATATTTGAAAATCAGTTTTCAGTGACTCATGTCTTCAAATGAGTGTCTTATTGTCGATGATGAAAGCTTCATGTGTTATTTACACTTAAATCGCCCTCAATTATTCAGGTGATCCACCCCTTCTTTGATCTTTGTGTGACGTCACTAATTTCCCAGGTGTGAATACACATAACTTGGGATATTCCCTTCCGTCGGCATAACTTGTCTGAGCTAAGGGAAATTACACGTAAAACTCAGCTTTTTACAAGTTTGGAGATGATTTTTAGACCCTTTAATTAAACTCAGGTAAGTTAATTATCAATTGTAATTTACAGGTGAGTTTATACCTTTGTAGTGACGTCACTGGTTATCGCACAAATTTAGAACACCGACTGGTTTCAAGGGTGTGACCATTTGTCTAAAGTAAACTTCTACTTGTGATTCTCGAACAAGGAAAGTGAAGGTAAAATTTTAAAATGATTATAATCTATTGTGAATTTTAAAATTTCTGAATAAAAAACTAAATTGAGTCTTTCATTCCTAGGTTTATTGTTTGCCTTAGGTAAACTCTTGCTGGTACATGCACTTGACATGGTGTTCACATGCATGTACAGTAATATCACACGAATTGTTATGAAATTTATAGCATGATAATGAATGAATATATTAGGATTTGTTTCCATGTAAATTCTGGATTCATTATTGAATGAATCCTCTATTTTCGAAAAGGTATGAATTGAACAATACATGCATGGGTCACTATACATTTTGTACAAGTCATTCAGGCATAGCATTGAATGAGACATTTTATGTTATCCATGTACAGAAAGAGAATCATGTATACTGGTATAGTTAATCTTGTTAATAGATACTAGTTTCCCAATAGATAGATTTGATACAATTTATACTTAGTTCTAGAATATGTCATTTGCTATAAATTAATATTTTAACTGAAAATTATATTGAATTAAGTGAAGATAAACAACAATTTTTATGTAAGTCCACATTGATAATCTTATTCAAAAGTAAGAATGCTAAATGCAGAAAAGGTCTATATGTAGATTCACTACAAAAGATATAATGACTCTCAGATTCTTCCTGATTTGAATTGTATATGTACATGTATCTACAATGACAAACATACTGGTGGTACACAGAAATAGAGGGAGGACTGTAGAATGACCCCCCCCCCCCCCTTTGGCATTTACATGTATCGATCATTAAAGCTTGGATAATTCCATCCCTCCCATCGGAAAACAGATTTCTTACAGTGTGCTGGTAATTTTAGGGACAGAGCTTTCATATTTGACACATACATGTACCATTAACTATAACAGAATATTTTGATATTATGTACCAAAACATTGAAAACATCCAACCTAGTGACCTTGAAAGTGAATTTTGGCCTCGTAAGAAGCACTGAAAGTAGATTTCTCTTGCAGTACAAGTTAAGAGATAGCTAGAGCTTTCATTCATGTATATAACATGTATGCAAAATGTATATGTACATTTCACCACATTCATTTTCCATGTTTACAGTAGAATTGGTACTACATGTACAATTTGATCTCAATTAGCTGTTTACCTTGACCTTAAAACCATGATTTTGAATTGAGAATTCAGTGTTAGTAAAAACATATATGTATGTATTGAGAAAAACATTTAGATAATTTACTATTGGGTTATGATAAGTTTACAGGGATAATGAATCCTTGTTGGGAGGGAGGGGGAGGGGTATTTATACCTATATATTTAACATGTTCAGATTAAAAAAGTATTGTGAGTAGATAGCCTACAGATTGTGAACTCTCATGATTAAGGTCAAGGTCTACTCATAAAGTCAAGGTTATCTTAATGCAATATTGCTTCATATGGATTCACCATTGGCGGATTTAGAGGGATGTGGGGGGGGGGGCATATGCCCCCTCCTCCTTTAAAAAATTGTCAAAGTTAGGTATTTGTGGGAGCTTTGAGCCATGTGGGAGGGCAGAAGGCCCCCACAAAATTTTTCCTTTTTGATATTCATCACCCCCCCCCCTTAAACTCAATTCCTGTATCAGCCCCTGTTCACGTACAATGGAATACTCAATAGTAAAATTTTGCTTGCATATATTAAATTTACGTGCTATACAAATGAGAATAACATCCATACATTTTGAAATTATTAATTATTAATTAGGGCCTGGCTCTGCTTCTGGTAAGGGTCCTATATTAATAGTAACAACCTGTCTGTCTGTCTGTCTATCTGTTCATCCATCAGAACCTGAACTTTTCCTTGAATCATTGATGTGGCAAGATAAAAATCAAGATAAAATCACCCCACCCCTTTTAATTTGTCAAAAATGCTGATTTTTACTGTTCTTACATATATTTTTTGTCTCAAAACCATATCCCCTGTTCTGGTTGGAACCCCCCCCCCCCCCTCCCTTATAGTAATTACATGTAGTATTTTGCAAATAAAGTTGTAAACTTTCATAATTTGAATTTTATGATGCGTGGTTGTGATAGGTTTTAATGTCCCATCTGAAATCTTTATTTTCATTGAACAATTGCAATGTGAAAGTGTTTCCCTGACTATGAACAATTGCAATGTGAAAGTGCTTCCCTGACTATGAACAATTGCAATGTGAAAGTGATTCCCTGACTATGTAAATTGCAATGCAGGACCCTTTCACTTGCTTGCATCTGATTTTACTTTGAAAAGCATCTAAACTGTACCTGATTTCTTTAAGGAACCTACTTGCCTCAGTGGAGTACCATACATGTGTTTTAGGTAGATAAAAGTAAGAATGGCAAATATCACTTCCAAATCTGATGTCTTTACATGCGTTATCATGCTTTTGGTCAAATTATCTAAATTGAGTACATATTTCTCTTCAATATTTGACGATCAGTGCACATATTGGTATGCCAATCTCATATTTTTGAAAGTCATGAAATTTCATGCGAGTTTTAGCTATAGTGTACTTTTGTTCCACCTCAATGAATTGCCAATATGCCAACTAATGTCAACGAAAGCAAATAAATTTGAATTTTGAAATACTTCTCAAACAAAATTTAGGAATTTCCTAACTGCTTGTCAAAGTAAGAATTTGTATTTTGCCAGAATGACACGACCATGCACCCTTTCTTTCTCATCAGATGAGTCTGAATCATTTTAGACTAGATACCGGTACTAGGATCGGCTAGTCAGACCCATTTGTACCTTTTGTTCCTGATTTTTCGTAATTTAAGGAAATGTTTAAGGAACATGTTCCTTGTGACAAGGAAAAATATAATTTTGAAGGAAGGAAAACAGAAAAAAAGGAAAGACCCATTATACATGGATACGTGTGTACCCTTTACCTAAAACATATAATTACGCACGTGGGCCCAGGATCATAGCTTGAAAGGGCGTCTTTTGTCGAAATGATATATTTCTTTATTTTCAGTACTAATGGACCCACTCTAGGTGTGAAGTTGTTCTTAGTATTCTTGTCCTGATCTTGTAAATTCCATTCTAGCGAAGTAGAGAATTTGATAGTATAATTTTAGACACCCAAGGGCGAATAGAGAAGGAGGGGTCCCAACCCCCTGATATTTGTCAACTGTCATGATTTTCCCGTTTTTCCTTACAATTACTGGACCCCTCCCCCCTTCCGCCCCAATGACGGACTGGATCCCATCCACTTCCCTTAAAAAATCTTGATCCGCCCATTGACACTACATGTACCAACCAATAATGATAAGTGAAAGATGTCGAGATACCCCTCACCCCCATTCAAGACTAGATATTCCACTTTACTGGATTAAACCTTTTATATAGAGCAATACAATAGCCTTCCTCGGGCGACTATTATTTTATCACAACTATTTGACGAAATTAAAAGGAATCGCATTCTTCTGCTAATATGAGGTATTTTACATTTTGCAACAATTTTATTTCTCTTCCTTGATTTGAATGTCAATATTTACTTAAGGCGATCTACTCCAATTTAGGACATTTGTGAGTCATCGTCATATACATGGTACATACCATTATTGATGTATTAACTATACCTGATCGGAAATTTATAACCTGTTCTTTACCTTAAATAAAGCATTAACATGTAACAAAACACCTACTCTTGTGTTTTTCCGTCCGCTACTGTTATTTCATAATAGAAAAGTCAGTTCATTCAATTTAAACGCCCCTTTGAAAAATGTCATTCATGACTGTAGGAAGGGTATAAAGTAGCCGAAAGGGGGTAGGAAATCAAGCGGATCCATATGGGATTAACGGAGAGATTAGTAGACGTGGACCCAGGAAATTTCAAGATTAAGTTTGCCGGGGATTACATTGTATCTACCTGTATACCTAAATGGACAAAATTGGAACTTGTTTTTATATGCACAGAAATTGAATATGTTTCCCCCGATTGGTTGTATTTTATGAAGTTCAACGTAACCGTTGCAATAGTTGCAATTCCCTTTTGCAAAGAAAATCAATGATCCAACATTTGGGAAAATATTGATATATTGTATGACCCGCGTTTAAAAAGTTTTTATTTTGATCTTTACGGGATTTCGGCAATTTTTGTTATCTGGAGTCTCGTCAGCATTATCATACGGGTATTGTATACACCTGGATATTTACTAGTCGGAATTTTGTAATATCTGTGATAAGAAATTGTTAAGAACAATGTAACGATGTGATCATATGTTCGGAAACAATACAACGGATTTATACAAACTTTAAGGTAAGATGCATATGACACGTATGACTGTATATATTAAACATTTCTTTTTCATACCGATACTTAATTGTAGAAATATTTCGAGAAAAAAAGGTGTCTACATATTATGTATGTAATGTTAACTAAATGTTGCGGATATACGAGCTTTTATCATAGATTACTATGTCAAGTTAGATTACAAATTTTTAGGTTCTTTTTGCAGATATCTTTATCAGAAAGGGTATTTACTGAATGAATACTACTGTGAATGTACTTATTAGGTGAACCGAAGGCTAGTGTAAGCGGATCCGAGTCTTTTCGAAAGTGTAGTTGAATGTATAGCCGGGGGGGGGGGGGGGGGAGGGTTGGGACCAACCCTCAACTTCACTTAGTCCAATGTCTGCTTACAAAAAAAAGGGGGGGGGGGGTCATTTGATGGAGAAAATACTTTTGGGATGGGGACTCAACTGTAAGACTTTGATGTCGTTGTTGTCTGTTCGATTGAAACAGATGAGAGAAAGAACACTTTTTCTTTCAGAAGGCGCGTAAGTGAGTCTAAAGTGACGAATTTTTACTGTGAATTTCAACCTCTGAAATATACAAGTATTGTCATTTTGAATTACGATATTTTTTTCACTTTCAGATTGTAGACAGGTGGAGAAGACGGTCCCACAATGGTTATCCTGACAAAGGTGAGCTTATACTATGTATCTTATACTCTACTATTGAACATGTTGAACATGGATATCATGTTTGGATGTGCTCATCATGTCATACAGAATTTGGTGCCTACTTTAGCAGTTCCAGTAACGTCCTACTTTAGGCTTTTTATAACATGTATTCTACTTCCTGAATGATATGTTTATCTTTTATACGTCATATTGATAACCTTTAATCTCGTTAATCGTATCACAACCAAAATATTCCTAGCTCACCTTGATGTTATATAAGAACTGACAGGAAAACTGACAAGTATCATTATCGAAATGTCAACGTTTTATAAGGCTTGAGTTTTCCCTCCAACTTCTCGGTGATTTGACCTTCCCTACGTTATCATAGATTTTCCATAAAATGGGAATTAAAAAAAAAATACTAGTAATACATGCAGTCTAAGATATAAACAATACATACACATAAACATGTGCGGATCCAGAGGGGGGGACCGGGGGTCTGGACCCCCCTGAGATTTTCGGAGGTAGGGTCCAGCTTTTGTCCATTTCTAATTGAAATGGGTCTAAAATGCATGAAAAGGCTTTAAAACCTAAAATTTCGGCTCGCTTCGCTCGTCATTTACATATACAAAACTATTTTTTCTGTAAAATTCCTTAATTATTTTCAATTGTTCATACTAAAGAATCTTATATAATTGTCTTGGGTCTCAGGAACTCAAATTTTTACAGTCCCTTACTTCATAGGATGTAACCTCCTTCATCTTTTTCAAGAATTTGTCATTTTTTAAAATGTCTGATTATTTGGGAAAATGACACATCTCTTATCTATTTATTCTCATGAAATATTATATAGACATAATGTGAATTAATAAAAAAAAAAAAATGAAAACAAATTAATATTTCATATCTAAAAATATTTCAGGCTCGCTACGCTCGCCAATTCTTCATAAAAAATAAACGTGAAAGGAAAGCTAACAATACCCCCCCCTCAGAATTGCCCCCTCCCAGCATGTGCACCGATATATATGTACCTACATGATAGGTATAGACTTCCTAAAATTTTGGACCCCCTCTGACCAAAAATGCTGGATCCGCGCATGCATAAAAATACTTATACGACCTGTATATAAAGTAATAAAGTAGGAAAAGGAAGGGGGGGAGTGTTACACTTCCCCGCGGATTCTTTTGGTGAAGGAGTGTTTTAGAAATATAGGTTTTCATGTCTTCCAAAAATATTGTAAATCAAATTTAGACAAGCGATTAGAGTAAACAATAAAGAAATTGGCCCATTTTCAGGTCAATAGGTCAGCGGTGAAATAAAATTATCACATATTGTTGTGGGTATGATTTGGCATGCCAAGGATTAAATGAACCATTGTTTGCCTGTCGCAATATACTTTGTGTATAGCATGTACATATGGATGGACGCTGACCATCCATTCGATTGAAGAAGAGATAGTATATTTACACTTTCAAACCATACTTGAAACTGAGGGGTTTTTTTTGCAATTTTAAGTGATTTAGAATCTAAAGAATTGCACTTTGTAATAAAAAGTTTGGACATGTATTGAACACACAAGTCGTGTATATTTTATGTTTCTACCGGCGGGTACAATATGATGGCTGTTTCAACAACAAAATGGTCAGTAAGTGGTAGCTAGGTCAAGCCGACGATAGAATCTTGATAAATTATTCATGTATAAATATCAAACACTATGTACCCTTTCTAGCTCACCTGGTTCAAAGACTCAGTAATAGCTATTGCCAATAGGCTTATAAGTTTTCTTTCACTCAGCTGTCATAAACGTTCATCCCTCTGCCCCACGCTCTTAAAAACGACTGTTTAATAGCAGGTATAAATGATCCTTTTGTACTTTGTTCTTTAAAAACAGCATAAGGCTTTAACAATAATCAGAGAGAGTTCATCTGTAATATATCATAGAAAAATTTGCACGATTTTAAACATTTAAAACTTTGAAAACTTTTGAAGTATATTTACACATTTGAACTCCTACATACATTGTCATAAACTGGAAACAACGTCAAGGCATACGCTACACAGAGCCTGTGCCTTGATATCTTTCTTGCAAACCCCTTGCTGCATATGATAAAACACTATAGACATTCATCGCTGCAGACGACACACACTTCCTTCGGTTCAGACGACACACTTAGTCATCAATCACTGCATACAACATACAATGCACTATTACCACAGGTGACACAACATAGTCACCAATCCAATCATTGCAGATGACACACACACGTTGCCTCATGCTGCTGACAACACACACTGGTCACCCATTGTTACAGATGAGACACACTACTCACTCATCCCTATAAATGACACAACATAGTCACCAAACACTGCAAACGAAACTCATGCAGTAGTCACCCCTTACTGCAAACGACACATGCTAGTCACTCCTTGTTGCACACCACAAACTCTAGTGACCACTGAAGACGACACACTAGCAATCCATCACTGCAAACAGCATGCACCAGCACTATACACCCCTCGCTACAGACGACATACATATATATTTTTTTGTAACTGTCTCAATGTCATTTAGGTTTTTTGTGCAGGTGGAGGATTCAGGCCCACCCAGATCTTTAATTCTCACCTGGTATCGATCAGCTATTGATTTTACCAATGCCGAGTAACACATAAAGTCATGAACATGGCACTTCCTTGTGCAGTTTTCATTCGGCATATTTGCATGATATAGGAACACTTCGTTTAATTAGACTTTGTACTTAAATCATGCACGAGAAAAATTAGGACTCATTTTCTGCAAATTTTCCATCTACATCTAAGAAATACGTACGTGTCTGTTCGACATTAAGTACTAGTATTTTGAACAGAGATGGATTGGTCATCCTATATGTTGGCGCTGGTTGCCCATGTAATTTATTTCTTTAGTTTATGTGCAGTTGTTGGTGGTTTTTTTAATGCCATTTGTGTCTGTGCGTTTGGATTTTCACATTGGCGTCTCGTTGTGTTTCTCTTTTGTTTACATGAAAAGAATAAGTGTCTTTATTTGTGCATAAGATATAAAGAAACATACCGCGGCGGCTGTTCAGTATGTTTCTTTAGATCTTGTGCATTGTGACGTCTCGAGCGTTTACATTCCGGAATGCAACACGTCCCTTTCAATAGTTCCATCTCGGGGAATTACATTGGTTGTACATGTAAACATGTAGTTCTTGTATTTCTATACCTGTTTCATGTCGTTCATCGTTGGTACATACTAGTGCTTCTTTGTATAGTTTTATATTTCTAACGTATTGCTGCAGTCCTTATCACAAGTACGTTCATAATCAATACGATTGTATTAAAGCAGTTCGATACACAGTTTGACTTTAATCTCGTCATCCAGTATAATTTTACCGTGATCCGGACTCTGTGTTCTTTACTATAAAACAGATGTTCCTTCTGCCTGTTCCCCAAAAATCAATCAGAAACAAACTACACAAGTCACATTATGTACAGATGATGTCAGTTTCTTTGTTAATTTTTCCGATCATCCAACTATAGGTACAATCTATCCGTGAGACTGATTGACTCTTCTTGGGGGGGGGGGGGGGGGCAGAATATGTCTAGAAAGACAGGAGGGGATTTTGATTTTAGGGGGTCAATTAATAAAAAAAAAATGCATCATTCATTAATTTGATTTCGACAGAATTTAATGAAGAGTTGTACATTTGTCTTAATTGTTACGAGGATTCGAATACTATAAATTTGTCTTGTTACGAGGCAAATATGGATAATGACCATATCTCTGTATACGGAATTGATAATTCAGACAATCATAAACCGAAGGCATACAAAATCAGGATAAAACAGGAACCAAAGTAAACAAACAAAAACCTCCACCACATGAAAAGAAGCGAACTCCCGATATGAGAGTGAGCCGGTGCTCCTGCTTGCATGTAACACCCGCCACTTCAACTGTCACATCCGGTTACTTCCATTTTGGAAGATATAGAGTACAATCTTTGGTTGGATGGTTCAAATGGTCTATGACAGAATATCATCCACCATTCTGGAAAGTGGGACATCATAGTGTATGATGAGTTCCCCATATCGACACCGTAGAATTTGTCCTAATCCATAACATGGTACAGAGGATTCGTCCAAATCCATGACATGGTACAGAGGATTCGTTCAAATCCATGACATGGTACAGAGGATTCGTCCAAATCCATAACATGGTATAGGGGATTCGTCCAAATCCATAACATGGTACAGAGGATTCGTCCAAATCCATAACATGGTACAGAGGATTCGTCCAAATCCATGCATAACATGGTCCAGTATATTCGTGCTTATTAATACCCGCGCCTAGTGTATGTACAATGCATGTACATTGAGCAAGATCCGTAAAAGGGAATGATAGTACATCACAAATTTTCAAAGTCAATTAATCAGTATTGTTCTTACTAACATTCGTTTACCTAATATACCAGTAGTACCTAGCTACATGTAACTAGCTCAGTTCAGAATCTATATAAATGCAATTATAAAAGCGTTTCACCTGTGTTGAACATAGTTGGTCATCGATATGACAAGCCGTAGAAACAGTTCATTGATGAGTTGTCATCAGCCAAGCTTTTATCTCCAGACGATGGCTCTTTTATGTCCATGTTCCTAGATTAAATATTTTCATCCCTCACAAATTGATTCTAAATTTTTCATGTATTGGGTCGCCAGGCCGCCATGTTCTAGCATGCAAGGACCTGGCACAACTCTTGACCGAAAAAGATAAAATGATGATAAAGGGCAGCGAATGGAGCTGATTAGTACCTCATAAGACAAACATTACCCCCCTTAATATTGCGCCTTGTCGGAGACTGGTAACCCAAATATGCGCTTTATGCTGGAGCGTGGCCATTTGTAACTTTCTGAATACTGAAGGGTAGGAAAGTATGCCGGTGTATTTGAATAGTAAATGATTGGATTAAGGGGAGTAGATATGGAAATTTAAGTACACTAAAAGGAATGTATCAAAACGTCATAAAGGTGTTATTAAGACATTTATGTTCTCGTAAATGGACCGTTTTTGGAGGTAAAATACAATTTGATGCCTTGACTATATAGAAAAGCAATATGGATTACTCCCAGTATCCCAGGCCCAGAATCCAGGTACAGTCAGATTTTAATTTCAGAGCCAAATTTTGATAATTTCATTCACATTGATGCAATGACTTGCTTCAACTTGTCTTTATGTTTGAACATTATGAATATTCTTCGGATCAGTTCTAACTTCTGTAGATTTTCGATATATATATTTTCGATATATATATTTTATGCGCATGTGGATGTATAAAAGATAATTTTGCAAATGAAGTTGCAAAAGCACATATCCAAAGAGGGTTAGGGTGCGTGCTCCTATTTCCCTCTGAGGTCAAAATTCTGTTCTTTGCGTATGATATTCTTAAAATCAATCAAAATTTGGCATCTTGGACGAAAGTTTGTCGCATCCTGAATTTACTTAACTAACTTTTAAAAGATGCGTTTACTTTCCGAGATGCGATTTCTCTATACCCCTTTTCTTCCTCCATCAAAATTTGTTGGATATGCTTGCATGGAGCTAAGTAGATTTGAATTTGGATATTTTGTACTTTTTGTATACTTTTTGAAATTCCAGAGTTTCAGCAGTCGGAGTTTGACTCCAACATTGTGATCGGCAAGTTATGTCCCTTTTATACTTGATGCATGATTGACTGACTGACCAGGGGTCATTTGTTACCTGTCGTCTATCCACACCTCACAGTTATAAAGGTGATGTACAGGTCATAATTACACCTGCCATGTAATGATACTTACCAGACGCCGATAATGCGCCTCTCGTGTCGGTCTTAAAACATGGTAATACACATGTAGATGTATATACTAGATCACATGGGGTCACAAGGTCAAAGGTCAAAGTGAAACTTGGGCTAAATAGGTCAGTATGAAAGAGCTGCTACGAGATTTTCATCCCGGCTAGCTTTATATACATCTCTCTTTTATTTTAAGACGCAAATCATTCGAGGAACCTGCCTTAGATTTAAATTAGGTACACGAATTGCTTTAGGTCAAGGTCAAACTTGCGGGAAAAAAAATGCGTGTCTATATACATTGTAGCAGAAAGCTATGGCCTCACCCACATTAGCCCTGTCAGTCTTACAGTTTTTTCTAGAACTTGCTATGGAGAATAAATGTTTGGTGCATGATGGTCAAAATCATTTAAGAGATGCATACTTAAGGGTGACATTTTCTAATATTCATATTTTTATTATTTTGTTGCGCAGTTTGCAATCTTAAATGTTATCTCGATGGACCAACATCAATAGATAATGACTTCGTAATGTATTGAGGGGAAAACCTTCAACTTTCGTGGAATCTGTTGTGGGGCCTGGGATGACTCGGTATTTTACAAAAATAGAATTGCTCATATTTTTCAAGGTGAATACCCAAGGTCACGGAATAAACCTAATCCATGGGTGTGTGTAACAGTCAGCAGAGGCGAACATAAAAAATAGTTACTTCACATTGTAAAACGAAGCACATCGTCATTACGGCGTGCCTACTGCTTTGACAAGTATGTCTCGGGTTCTCGCAATGGGGCGGCGATTTTCCTTAGAGCTATTATGTATATGTACATGGGAAAAGATCCCCTTTCATCTGACTGTGGCGGTGAACCGTGTCCTTCATTCATCATTAAATCTGTATGACAAAGGAAAACAAACCGGGATTTAGAGTAAATTGAGCATGATTTAAAGAAAAAAAATACTAGATATTTTCTACCTAATAGGAGTGTATTTACGATACAAGTATTCACGAAGTCGTAAGAATAGAATGTAAAGGGAAAGGGAAGTTAATTCATAAATTGTTACATAGTACAGGGGCAACATACAGCCCGTCTTTTGAAAAGAATATTCCTCACCATGCTCACCGGAGAAGGCGTAATGTTCTGTAGCATTGAAAATAAAATTAAAACAAGAAATAAAGATACATGTATTTATTGCCGACTTGAGGGATCAGTGCCCTGGCAATCTCATATATATTATAATGTACTTTTATTTGGTCGTTTGGTGTTGACAATATGTTGATAACCAACTAAAATAAACTGATTTCTGTGTCTACAGCAAAGGAGACACAGCAAGGAACACTGGTGGAACGTTTGGGTCTGGTAGTTTAATCTTCAACATTTAGCTATCACTTGGTATGCGTTGTTCTTCAATGCGGACAGCCTAAAATTTGTAATATTTGGACTTGAGAATCGTGGATTTTCCAAGATTTCATTATAGTTCATTAAATGTTAATGTTTACTTTAAGATTTTTTTGTAGTCTTTAAAAAGCACACATTTCATTTCGTCATGGACAAAGGTACATGTAAAAGTGTTGCTACAAATCTTTTCCCATACATGACGAGGACATATATCTGGTCGAAAAGTATAGACTGAATAATCCAGTCTCTTGGCTGCTGTTACAAGACGGCAGCCAAGAGACTTGATTATTCAGTCTAGTCCAAAAGCTGACCTACTGGTGTCTCTTTGACTACATGTCTATGACACCAAAACTTACTTGTTAATTATCGCGTGGGTGATTCCAACTTGAAAGGATTCGAAAATTTCTCTATATGAAATTTGCCTTTTACTGGCTAAGTGAGAAAAGATATTCAGATTAATGTTAATCATGTTACCTATATTTTGTAGGGCGACCATGTGTGGCTTGAGCCGGAGATACCAGGGGAGTTTGCCGTGGCCAAAGGGGCCAGGGTAAAGGTCTACGACAAAGGTCGTATAAATGTGGTGGACGATGACGGCAAGGAACACTGGGTGGAGACCAAGAAACCTCTCAAACACATGCATGCCACGTCTGTGGAGGGAGTGGAAGACATGATCATGTTGGGGGACCTCAATGAGGCTGGAATCCTCAGGAACCTCTTTATACGATACATGGACAATCTGATATATGTAAGTTATACATCTTTATACCACACATAGGTAATCTGATATATGAAAGTTACACCTCTCTATACATTGTACCGCTGGGGGACCTCAGTGAGGCTGGAATCCTCAGGAACCTCTTTATACGATACAAGGATAATCTGATAGTGATATATGTAAGTTATACACACCGCTTTTGTTATTTGATCTTTTAGTACAAAGAGTTTCTTCTCATTTGGTACGGTGTCTGGCATAGATGCATCATGACATTATGGAATTCCTTCACATGATAGTTGAATCATGTTTTCCTAAATTTACATGAAATTTGGCCCTATAAAAAACCTCATTTTTGTCTGTATATATTAAAAGATCAAATGTCCACTTCATCATTATATTTCTACCCTTTCTAAGAGTGATAATACGGATGTTTACCAGGAGAGAAATGTACTTTTTCATGACTGTATGTCAGAAGGTCAAGGTCAGTAAATTATACTTTTAAATAAATATCCATAGAAATATCTGTCCTATATATTTCAGACGTACACAGGGTCCATTTTGGTGGCTGTGAATCCATATCAGATCCTACCCATCTATACAGCAGAACAGATCCAGGCGTATCGAGACAAGAAAATCGGAGAGCTTCCTCCGCATATTTTTGCCATAGCAGATAACGCATATTACAATATGAGACGATACACAATGGATCAGTGTGTAATCATTAGGTATGTATCAGGCACAGGAAAGAGGAGGGAGGGAGTGGTGTAGGAGGGGATTAAAATCTTTTGGATCTGCCTGACTGCAGATTAATTAGATTCGTAGTTATTTTCTTTTCTTGAAGTTAATTCATTTAGTTTTTAATTCTAAAACAAGAAGAAAACTAGCAGTTTCTTAGCTTCATGATACAGATATAATGTTATTCCCTCAGTAGAATCTTGATATTCTGATCACTCAACTTATGTTATGTACATGTATTCTTGCTATAAAGCAATACACAGCCAATTGTGCCTCATATGAAATTCAAGTGAAATTTACATGAACTTTAAATAAAAGTTCACATGTGAAATGAGCACGAACATGAAAGGGGTAGGGGCAAAAGTAACCGTGTTGGGCCCCAATCCGAATTTTTGAAAAAGTCATTTTTTCTTCTTCCATATTCTTCTTGTAAACAAAAAAGTACTTATTTTATATTATTTCTTGGTGATCCTAATTTTTGGGACAGAAACATCGAAAATTCAGCTCTATTACTTCACAATGAATTTATTTTAACATTTTCATGTTTTACATGAAATTAATGTGAAGTTTAAATTCAATTTTGCATGAAGGTCACAAAGAAAAATTCATGTAAATTCATGTGAAGTAAATTTATGTGAAATATTTTTCACATAAATCTTACGTGAAATTTATATGAATTCACATGAACTTTCATGTGAAATTTACATGATGCTCATTTCATATGAATTTCATGTGAGGCACAATTGGCTGTGTGTTAAGATGATTTTGGTCTCTTGTTTATCTACTCTTACATGTAATAAAAGTGAATTTGTCAATAAATTACTATAATCAAGGTTTTAGTCAGCCTTTTGATATTACTTTAAAGTTTGACATGTTTACAATTTGTGTTTTTTGTAGCGGTGAGTCAGGTGCTGGTAAGACTGAAAGTACCAAGTTGATCTTACAGTTTTTAGCCGCGGTCAGTGGACAGCACTCCTGGATAGAACAACAGATTCTAGAAGCTAACCCCATCATGGAAGGTAAAATCATACATACAATGTACATGTACATTACTTTGTCCCCATTAGTTAAAAAAGTTTTAGTACATAGGAGACTGATTTGACTTTTACTGTTGTTTGAGCTAATGGATGACATAATAATATTGTATGAACAACAGCAAATAAAGATTTTTAAAGCTAGGTATATACATGTATGAAGACATTCAGGTTTTAGGCATTAGTTAGCAATGTCTTAAATCAAGGTCTGAGATTTTAGTCAAGCATAGAGTCAAGTCCGTTCAAAACTTTTGCTGCATTACTTACAACCTTAAATAAAAGTGTTCTGTTTAAAAATACACACATATATTTCCCATTTACCTGTATGAATTTAATTTCTTACAGCTTTTGGAAATGCAAAGACCATCAGGAACGACAACTCTAGCAGATTTGGAAAATACATAGACATTCATTTCAATCAAAAAGGATCTATAGAAGGTGCAAAAATAGAACAATATTTACTTGAGAAATCGCGTATCGTAACGCAGGCACATGATGAGAGGAATTACCATATATTTTACTGTATGTTAGCTGGAATGACGTCACAAGAGAAACAGAAACTGGACGTTACTAATGCCAACCAGTACTGGTATCTTACTCAGGTTTGTCATTATTACATACTTCTAGTTATCACATTCAATGTTCCATCTAGAATTAAACAAAAAGGTTATGGCACCATGTATCATGGCACTTTTGTGCACAACTCAGGCCAGGGAGGGCATTTCTTTTCACGAAGTACGGATTAACATCACAATTCTTGATGTCATCTAGGTCAGGTATCGGGGGCATCATGGAAGGTACCAAGGGCACAATGCCCTCACATTTTTTCCAAGCTGGAACGCCAACATTCTTATCATTGGAATAATGAATATTTCTTTCAATGTCATTGAAACAATGATAAAACTGGCCTGCTGAACGGCAGATTCCCGGCTTTTAGAATTATAGTGCGGTAACAAAAGTTGCTCAAATTCCATGTGTACTAAAACACTTGATTCTCCTCCATTACCCTCTTTCATTACAATCTGATTTCATCTCTGTTCAATGGAGAAATGACAAATGAACTTCAGGGCAATAAGCAAAAGGACAAGTAAACTGAAGTTTAATAGGTGATTTTCCAATTGATTCATTCGGCAGACAGACACCAGACTTCACATAATTTCACGATATTTTCATTGTGACGTCAAAATAAAAAGCATAAATTACATCAAGATGCTTCAAGACAGTGCGATAAGATGTGACGTCACAATGGAAAATTTTGCCAAATGATGTGATGTCTGGTGTCTGTGTGTATAAAATCAAGGTACGGAACGGTCATTATCTTTTATCTGGAAAATGGACAATTCTCAGTACATGTACTGTTAAAAGATACAATAATCATCCAGTCTGAAGTTTAATCTTAGTGTAATATCCCTGCTGAATTTTCAAGATCACAAGTTGGAGTTAACATTTTATAATATGCAATGTAAATGTATGTACATGTATCACTGCCACTTGTTATTTGGATACTACATGTAAATATAAACATGAAATATTTCTATTTTCTGATTGTGTCTATTTCAGGGAGGTTCTATAGTATGTGAGGGTAGGGACGACACAAAGGAGTTTGCCGATATCAGGTCAGCCATGAAGGTCCTCATGTTTAAAGACTCGGAAGTCTGGGAGATCCTCAAGATTCTAGCGGCACTTCTCCATGTCGGCAACATCAAGTATAATGGTATGGACAATATTAAGAATGAAATATGCCATTATTTAGTCTTTGCTGACAGCCGTCATTCTAGATGGCATCTCAAAATTCAATGAAAGTTACTAATGTTTTCTAATCTATTGATTTTAAAAAAGAATATGTTATGATTATACATGTAGGTCTCAATTGGATAGTCTAATATTAAAGATTTAGGAAATCATATTGAAAACTTTAACATCTCCATCATTTATTTCAGCAATTGAGATGGACAACATTGATGCCAGTGAAGTCAAAGATATTCAATTCATCAATAAATCTGCCAGACTTCTAGAGGTATGGTAACACTTCATCAAAACAGACTTAGTATATAATCACAATGCCTAAGAGGTCAAGGTCAACTTTATACAACTGTAATATCTATGTCAGTTACGATCGAATACATGTAGGTTAAAGGTTTACAATAACAGCTTTCAAATTTAAGAATAGAATAGTTACAGCTAGGATTCACAATCGGGAAATTTCTTAATTCAGTAATGAAAGGTCAAGGTTAAAATTCTAGAAGTCGGTAAAGCCTGCAGCATCTTTGAATCTTTTTATCATTCCTTTTATATGTAACAGGTAAATCCACAAGATTTAATAGACGTACTGACAACACGTACCATTGTGACGCGCGGAGAAAGTGTGACCGTTACCCTTGGAACAGATGGCGCTGCAGACGTGAGGGACGCATTTGTGAAAGGAATTTACGGCAGAATGTTCGTGTGGATTGTGGATAAAATTAATATCGCTATCTTCAAGGAAAAAAATTCTCCGAAGCAATTTAGGACCAGTATCGGCGTCCTGGATATTTTTGGCTTTGAAAGTTTTGATCACAACAGGTATGTTTTTCTTTCATGAATATAGGTACAAAGGACTCCACTTAATCTGATACCTGATAATCTGATACTCCTCTTAATCTGATATGATATCAAAACACAAAACCATTTCCTATATAATCAATGTAAATTTACTCCTCTTAATCTGATAGAAATTATCAGAAATCTTAAGAACTCCTCTTAATCTGATAGGATTTTCCGTTTACTATGATATTTTTCCTATGATTTTTACATCATTTTCAATGAATTATCATATCAAAATTCTTAAAATTGGTATTTTACCCTTTAAAACTATTCAAAATGGCTTGAAAGTATTTATACATCATTCAATTAATGCTTATAATCAAGTCTGAGATACATTCTAGTACAATTAAGAGGTCTACTTTATTGCATTTCCATCATGGAATTTCAAACTCCTGATAATCTGATACTCCTGTTAATCTGATAATGATCAAATTGGCTATCAGATTAAGAGTCTTCTGTATTTTCATTGATATCTATATTTAACATACATGTAGTAATGAACATTTCAGGGTAATCTTTGCTGTAACAGGTTATCTTATTTAATCCTTTTTCTGTTTTTTTTTTTACAGTTTTGAGCAGTTATGCATCAACTATGCTAATGAGAATTTACAGCAATTCTTTGTTCAACACATTTTCAAGCTTGAACAGGTAATATTAGATATTATTCTCTCTCATAAATTGAGAATATTTTAAAAATGTCAATTTTGTAATGTCATTCACAATTATTTACACATTTTAGTACCAGGTCTTGTACTGCATCTTCTTATTACTCTCTGATAAAGCCTTATTCGCTATTTTCGAAAACCAGAGTTACTTCCCATTTGAGACTGTATCTGACGTAGACTGATTATGACATCATCAAGTTCCATGGAAACAGTCCTATGGGAAATGACGGTATAAAATCGACGTTACCATACCATTTTCATTACGTCACAATGGTTTTACGTCAGATTCCGTCTGTAAGGGGATAAAACTCTGTATTTCGCAAAGACTCAATACCGCATATTTTGTTGAAATAAGAATCCAGGAAATATTACTTGCTAACAGTAATGCTATGTGCATGTAGGTTAGTTTTATCACTGTATCTTGTGGTTTGGACTACATGTATCAGGTGTATGTGTCTCTTTAACAGGAAGAGTATGACAATGAAGGAATCAGCTGGAAGCATATAGAGTTTGTGGACAACCAGGAGACGTTAGACTTGATAGGAGCTAAACCCATGAACCTCATCTCATTGGTCGATGAAGAGAGTAAATTCCCAAAAGTAAGTTATTCATGAGAGGATGAATGAAAATGTATGTCCTTGAATGAATGAAAATGTATGTCCTTGAATGAATGGAAATGTATGTCCTTGAATGAATGAAGGAAGGAATAAAAATGTATGTCCTTGAATGAATGAAAATTTATGTCCTTGAATGAAAGGATGAAAATGTATGTCCTTGAATGAATGAATGAAGGAATAAAAATGTATGTTCTTGAATGAATGAAAATGTATGTCCTTGAATGAATGGATTAAAATGTATGTCCTTGAATGAATGGATGAAAATGTATGTCCTTGAATGAATGAATGAATAAAACTGAAAATGAATGTCCTTGAATGAATGGATGAAAATGTATGTCTTTGAATGAATGAATGAATGAATAAAGATATATGTCCTTGAATGAATGGATGAATATGTATGTCCTTGAATGAATGGATGAAAATGTATGTCCTTGAATGAATGAAAATGTATGTCCAACAACAAAGCAGATGGGAATCTATCATTGCGTCACATACATGTATCTATCTGTCTGTTGTACCTTTACTCAGTCTTGGTGAATTTAACTTAGAACCTTTAAATAAGTAAGAGTTTGATTTTCTATGATTTCAGTAAGTTATGCAAGGGATATAACATGTAGAATTGTAATGAAATTTATTACCAGCTCAAGGATATTGGGATCTTATGAAACCAAATGAGTGCTGATCCCCATGCATGTTTATCTGCATATGGATTCATTGCAATGCCTAATTTCCATACCTTCACCAAATTTGCCCGTTAGTGTTTATCATTTTGATTTTGGCCTAAAATACTGAACTTTATGTCTTGCAGGGTTCAGACAAGAGTATGTTGGAGAAGTTTCACAATCAGCATAAAAACAACAAGAATTATCTTCAACCTAAAGCTGATGTGTCCTTGACCTTTGGCCTCAATCACTTTGCTGGGGTTGTGTTCTACGACTGTAAGGGATTCTTAGAGAAGAACCGTGACACATTTAGTCCAGATTTACTCAGTCTTATCCAGACATCGGCAAATAAATACTTAGTCAGTCTCTTTGATAATGACATAAGAATGGTAAGTCAAAATACTTTTCTTTTCCTTTCCAGTTTAATCTACTTGTATATACATGTATATACAAAATTATTTATTCTTAGAAGTACAAAATTGTTAGTTTGTAAAAATTTATGTTGCTCAATTCATGGACAACAATAGTCTTCATGTATTTTGATATGAATTAATTAGCAGAGAGTACTTCAGTGAACTGAACCAATTTTTAGAGGAGACATAGTTATGAAAAAGAAGGAGAACTGACTTACATGTATTAGGATATTTCTGAATTAGAACACTCATTAAATATCTCATTTTCTATTACTTAATTCACTACAATAGTATAGATTAATTTATTTGTGTAAATTTGAGTTTTGAGTTCCAAGGCATTGCTAATTCTGCTAAGATATAAATTATCTCACTAAAACATTTAGCGTATACATTGTTTGTCTTATAGGGGTCTGACACCAAGAAGAGAGCACCGACACTTGGAGCTCAGTTTAAGAGATCCCTAGATCTACTGATGAAGACCCTCGGTGCCTGTCAACCTTTCTTTGTGAGATGTATCAAACCTAACGAATACAAAAGACCTCTGGTGAGTTACAAGTTGAAAAGTCACTTGAACGCGAAAGCAAGGAGAATATATTGTCTCTCACGATGGAAAATTGAAGAGACTTCTCTATTGATTTAGCTATAGGTCTTATTGCGACAAGTTTTACTTGAAAAGCAAGTTTTAATGAAACATATTGGCTGATGATGAAATTGATACTTGCATATTGTCAGGGCCCTGTAGAATATGAAAATTCATTATCTTTCCTGAAGATGTATTTAAAACCTGGGGGAATTAGTCTGTTCTAAGAAAGATAAATTTTTCAATCAAATTTTAACTTTTTGTAGAACATAAATGTACATGTACTTGTAATATGTAAATCCATCTATTAACACAGGATTTTGACAGATCCCTGTGCTGTAAGCAGCTACGATACTCTGGTATGATGGAGACCATCAGGATACGACGTGCTGGCTATCCCATCAGGCATCGCTTCAAGGACTTTGTAGATCGGTACAGGATCCTGGCCCACGGTATTGGACCTTCCCACAAAGAGGACTGCAGGGCCGCCTCACAAAAAATCTGTGGTACGGTGCTACAGGGGAAAGACTATCAGCTAGGAAAGACTAAAGTCTTCTTAAAGGTAAATAGAAAAAAGAAAATAGTATGGTTTTAAAGAATTTTCAGAAGTATTAAAGTTTTTGATCTTAATTAAGACTTGTGAGTAACAGAAAATCCTTATCTTAACGAGTAACAATTTTTGCTATCTGATTGAAAAGGACATCAGTCATTCAATGTAAATTTTACATTATATAAAGTGTCTCTTTAGTTGTCACACCATCAAGTATGATGAATTTTAGAAAACAAGGAAATGCTTTGGAACATGGAAACAACATGTACTTGTTGACTTAAGAACTTAATTTTTTTGTCTGAATATTTCACTAAACTTTGTCCATCATAGTGGGGGAAATTAACATTTTCTATTATTTGTAGGATGCCCAAGATGTGTACTTAGAGCAGTGCAGAGAGAATGAGATGACCAAGAAAATCCTGATACTACAGAAAACAATCAGGGCGTGGCATTGTCGACGACGATTCCTCCGTATGAAGGACTGCTCTATCACCATACAAACTGTATGGAGGGCCTACGCTGCCAGGAAACGATTCCTTAGGGTAAGGACATACTTTTGAATTTTAGAAGTCTTATGAATTTGAATGTTGAGTGTTTCAACAGATTTTACACACCAGTCTGTTCTTTCCTTTGTAAAAGCTTCATGTATTTACATGTATGTTCCAATAATATCTTTGCATTTTGAATAATATTTTCTGATTACTGTGAATTATAAATGGTAACGTCATTTTGAATATGTGGAAGATAATTTTTTTCTGAAGAAATATTTTCTGCATAATTCATCTTTTGAATTCAACAAATAACAAATATTCCATGGAGTACATGATTTTCCAGATGAAGCGAGGCTATATGAGGTTACAGGCAATGATCCGGTCCAGGATTCTCACTGCCAGGTTTAACGCTGTAAGAAGTCTTGTCATCAACATGCAGGTAAGTAATGTAAAATACATAATGTCACACAAACCCACACAGACGCTTACATGTACCATACAAATCCAGGGATTTTGCTTTTTAACGATGATCATTGTCGAATTTTGATCAAAATTTTTTCCGCACCAATGATGACGTCACATATAATTTTCTAATTATGTGTAGGTAGGGACATACAAAATTCTAAGATACACATGTACCAGAGTTCATGAAAAGTATCGGTTTTATTGGACTTGCCGATGAAAAGTTATTTGGTCCGATGAAAACTCATGTGTCTATTACATGTATTTGGACAGATAAAAATTCCCAAATGTTCGACATTTCATTGGAAGATTTCAAGAACTCTGATGTACTATGAATGTATGTATGATAAAATTAAACATCACCTTTCTTAATCTAAGACATCACATACATCATATATGTACATGATAACTGTTGCAGAAGTTTCATATTCTATTTACACTGCCATCCATTAATAACTATACAAACAATGAAATCAATCTAAATCTTTATTAGTTTATCCTTATTTTTCCATTCTGAACTTGAGTGATTCTTAATAATTGGCTTCATGTAATTCAAAATTATGAATTGTGAAAATGTAAATAGAGACTTTTTTCATCAGCACAATTTAAAAAAAAAATCATTTCTATACTGTAGAAAAAAGAATAAAAATTCAAAAAGTGCAAATATTTGGGTCAAGGTTGTTACCAATGATTTCTATAAGGTTCATCTTCAGAATTATACAGCAATGGATTCGAAATTGTTCATTTTCTAACAGCTACATGAACAGTAATGGTGTATACTAATTTATGGATGGCATTGTATAGCACTATACTGCCATGGTCACCTCAGATCAAGAATTTTGCACAGAAGAGAATGATTTCTATTCATCACATACGTTATACATGTACATCACAACCATGGCTGATGTTTAATATTCTACATGTATTTATAGCGATACTGCCGTGGTTACCTGGTCAGGAACTGGGTACAGAAGAGAATGGTTTCCATAGTGAGGCTACAGTCCTGTGTACGAGCCATGATCGCAAGAAAACAATACATCAGACAAAAGATAGAGGTAGGCTCAAACCTTGTGCTTAATGTTGTGTTATTAATATTTACAAAAAATGTACTTCAATTACTTTGTCTGAATCATGAAATAAAAAAGATTGAAGTGTTGCTTTGATAATTTGGAAAATGTAAGATTTAAATGTAATACATGTACTTGTATGAAAAGATACATATATAAGCAGAATTTGAGTTTGTGTGCACCTGAATTCAAATACCCCCCTCCCTGAATAAAAAAAACGAAAAACATTTAAGAAATAGATAATTTTGTTCTTTTTATGAGAAATAGATAGATGCTGATTGCTTGGATTTATGGACCTATATTATTTGAATCAATGTACATTTATTCAGAAGCATTTTATTTTAAAAAATTGTATAAAGTGAGGAAAATTTAAGTCACATTGTGTTTATTTCTATGTGTGTTTTTCAGTACCAAAAATTAATGGCAGCAGAAAGGGAGCGTCAAGAAATGGAGAAAAAACTCAAGAAAGAAATGAACGAAAAGAAGGCAAAACAAGAAGCTGAAAGAATTTACAAGGTTTGAACTATACTGACTATACTGTATCTATCTATTCTACTTGTATATACATGCATATGTATATAATTCATTACTGGAATATTAATAAGTTTTAGTATTTGTGATATGTTTTATATGTACATGTAAATACTTACATACGTGTATTTTCCTTGTGGGTTTAGTCTTGTGTAGATTGTTGACCTTCCTGAAACCGGGTATTAAATTACAACTTCTTACATTTCAACAAGTGTAGAAAAAATCTACTGCATTGTTTCATAAAATGTATTTGATTAATTGAACCTCTCGTTTATAGATGTAATGTTTTTATTTAATCAGCAACGTTTGGCGAGTATGGAACAAGAGGTTACGGCAGAAGAGATGAAGCAGCGTCAAGAAGCTTTAATGAAGAGGGAACAAATTGACATGGCTGAAAAACGTAGAAATGAACCAGTCAATGATTCCAATTTGGTAAGATTTTAGCGTACATGTACGTGAATGGATGTACATGAATGTGCATGTATACAGTGTGTAGATTTGAATCTGTGTAGTCTTATTTATAATTCTATATGTAAGAGACTAATAGAATCTAGCACCACTTTGAGTTCCGGATAGAAAAATATCAGTCGAGGATGGGATTGATCAAGTACCAACCGAGGCGTTAGCCTCGGTTGGGACGTTGATCATCCCACCCGAGACTGATATTTTTCTCTCCGAAACTCAAATGTGATGCTTTATTATTCTTGCACATTGAAACCTTCAAAGTCCTCTTGTTTACACACCAGAATGACTGAATGTCATGCTAAATGTATGTGCACGTGAAATAACATACGTCAGTTTGTCTGTGACGTCATAAAGGAACAATCAATAGTGCCGGATCAGGGGTGCCAGATCGAATTCTCCAGCACCGCTGAAAAGGGGAATCGGCCTATCCAATGTGCGAGAATAATTTGTGTTGATTTATTTCTCGGACTGTTAAGTGCAAAATTAAGTTGTGCCAAACATTTTTCAGTATATCATGTTCAGTCAAGGCCAAAATAAATAAATAGATGATGACATTTTACATAAATTTATAAAAAAAATCTCTGTATATTGAAAGATTGAGCTGACAAAATTACATGTACTACCCATTTGGATGGTCTCTGAGGTAGACTTATTGTAACGTTATCAAATTCTATTGAAAGGATAAAATTCACTGAAAACATACTAGTACAAATATTATGTTTTTTGGGAATTTCATAACATCATACATAATGCATTTACATGAATGTCAGATACTGTCCTAAATAAGAAGTGACTATTTATACTGAAAAGGCAGAATGTGAATGAAAGTAAGACTGTAATTCATGCAATTGTACATTACAGGTAGACCAGATGTTTGGTTTTATTGATGGTGGTGGGGACACACCAGGAGAAGCTCCTTACTCATTCAGGGTAAGATCACAAAGGAAAAATTATGGAAATGAATTGTATTGCATGTAATATAAAATCCTAGAATATGATTCTTCAAATGGTAATCTCATTCAATCTCATTAGGTTAGGTTAAGATAGATTTCGTATGAATATGGTATGCTTCAATGATATGCCAAAAATTGGAAGATAGACAGGTCTGATATTGAATTTCTTTAATGTGTACATGTACATATGTTTTTATTTGATAGAATTTTAAAATACAAAGTGTAATTTTTTCCAAAGTTTTGTTTTGCAATAGATAAAAATATTTTAAATGCTGCATGAATATATAGGCAACAGTTTCTCAACCAAACAATTCTGGAATTTGAAATGAAAATTTTATAGTGAAGAAATGTTAAAAGTCAATCAAAACATACATTATACATGTTCTAAATATATGTTGCAGGATTTGGAGGAGAAGCGTAAACTGATTCAGGAGAATGGCCTTGACATTGAGGAGATGACGATTCCACTCCCTGATGACGAGGAAGACATTTCCGAATATAAATTCTCCAAATTTGCCGCTATGTACTTCCAGGCCAATGCCAATCACTCTTACATACGACGTGTTCTCAGAGAGCCACTTCTGCCTCTCAAAAATGACGGGGATAAATTGGTAAGTTTATCTGAGTGGTAGTGATATCATGCAGATGTAACGGACCTTTTCATGGCAAGGATCGCTTTTGTGTTTTAATGTGACCTTTTACCTACTCAAAACATTGAAATGATATCATACTGCTCTAAAGGGTGGCATGTTCTGCTATGCAATGACCTCATTTTGACATTGTTTTGGGATCATGAAATACATGTACCATAGGAAAAGACAATTTTAAGTGATCCAAGTGAAACTTGTGGTGAATTTGTATTTAATGAGAGACAAAGCAAAAATTAGATTCAGCTTTACATTTTGTTTCATACATGTACATTGGCTTCAATATAAAGAAATATTTCAGTCTGCTTAGACGTTATTCTGCTAGAAAAATGCTCTGTGCTTCCGTTGAACGTGTATTTATGTCAGTTTTATCAATTTGTTTTATACAGGCTTCTTTAGCTGTATGGATAACAATTCTGAGATTTATGGGAGATTTACCCGAACCAAAATACCACACAGCCATGAGTGAAAGTGCAAGGGTACGTCTTCATGTACATGTATTTTACTTTTAGTGGAATCTTGACTTGGATCATCCAAATTACAGTCAAAAAGAGATTTTTCTCTGTTTATAAAGATTTTTTAATACATGTATATATGTTAAAGCAAAAGTTCCGATTTTAGAAGTAATTGTATACAAATATTGAGCTGAAATTTCATTTTAAACTAAAGACAGAAATATTTCTTACAGGATACCACACCAGTGATGACTAAGATTTACTCAACTCTTGGGAGAAAATTCAATAAGAAAGACTTGGAGGAAGCACAGAGAATGGGACTGGACATTGTAAGTCATTCATACCACGTGATATTGTCGAAGCAAAGTTACCTGACCAGGCGGAGCCAATTCAATCAAGCAAATGAGACGAGTCAATTACAATTAAGGATAGATAGACTATGGATTGCATATATTAGTATTTAGAGTAAATACTCATTACCTGTAATTTTGATAGCTTATATCACCTAGCCGGAAGTAAACTCTTCTGATGACCAGGTCAAAATAAGCCCGGCCTGGACAGGTCAGTTTGCCACGACAATATAATTTATCGAATTCTTTTAGGAGGTCAGAGTGATATTTTCAATATTAAAATTAAGCATAAGGAAATTCAATGTACATTATCTCTATAAATAATTAATTTGTCAAGAGTGGATGTTTGTTGGGATAATCCATTTTGATTTGTTTAGCAAAATTTTAGATATCTAGTTTTTGACTATCCAATTAAATTGTCTGTGTCCTCATAGGACTAGTCAGTTTGATAAATTATTAAATTAAACCTTCAAATCACACAACCCAAGTAAAATATAATGATAGGGTATCATAACATTCATTTACATGTATGTTCAAGGAAGATACACCCTAGCTTGATGATTATAAGCATGCATAAAACAAATCAGTGCTCCTATCAATATAAGGCGTTTGTTTAGTGATAACTATCAATATAAGGCGTTTGTTTAGTGATAACAAGTCAGTTATGTGACATTTTAATCGGGGTTCATCATATCATGTAACAGATGTTGGTATGCAGGGGTTGACATTACACCAAATGCCTCTTAAGGATCAAGCATTGTAGGAGAAATTCATAGATTTTTCTTGCAGTTGATGTAATATGTATAATTTCATTACATGTTGTATGACAATTTCACGATATTAAATACATGTGTATAACGCAAGTGCTAAATGTTCTTTTCTTCAGGATAAGGAACCAATCAGTGGAGTAGGTAGAACAGGAAAGAGAAGTGTACGCAAGAAACTAGTATCGTTAACTTTGAAAAAGAAGTCCAAAATTACGGAGGAAGTTCGAGGCCGCTTAGCTCAGGATTATGAGAGCTATACAAGCGGCAGTAATGCTCTGCTGGAGGACAGACCCATGTCTAACCTCGAGAAGCTACATTTCATCATTGGTCATGGAATCCTACGACCTGATCTAAGGTAAGGAGAAACAATTTTGCTTAGATTTCCGAGACTATAGCTCACTGTAAACTGTCTTTTATTCGTGACGTCTTAAGTTCGCGAATTCCAGTAAGGTGACTGGTTCGCGGCCTTTTATTTTCGCGACATTGTATGTACATACATGTATCATATTTTACATGTGTTTGCGGTGTTTATATTCGCAAATCCGAGGACCTGGGAAATATTGCAAAAATTAAACGCTCGCGAATAAAAGATGGTTTATAGTAATCCAGTCAGACACCAGACCTCACAGAGTTTGGTGTCATTTTCATTGTGACATCACAAAATTAAATACGACAATGCATCTGGACGCATGGTACGATAAGATATGATGTAGCAATGAAAATATTGACCAAATGATGTGAGGTCTGGTGTCTGTGCGTATAAAAATCCATGTTTAGAATGGTAACAACTCAAAAATGGATTGTTGTGACATGTATGATTTGAAATGCATGCTGAGGCTTTTAGTAAATAGTGTAAGATCAGATTGTTGAAAATATTTTCAAGATTTAATTTTACTTCATCACTGGTTGTCTATAACTCTGAAAATTTTATGTGTTTTGAGTATTGGCATGGAATTTAGATTGAAATTCGTGATTTTTTTCAGAGATGAGATTTACTGCCAGATATGTAAGCAGCTGACCCAGAATCCCACAAAGAGCAGTCACGCTCGGGGCTGGATCCTCCTGTCATTATGTGTAGGCTGCTTTGCTCCGTCAGACAAGGTATGGCTTTATTTACATAGGTCAAAGGTCATAGAAACAAATATAAATGTAACTTGGTAACTGACTGCAATGGACAAGGTACTATTTCAATTTTAATTGGTCAGTTGTCATGTGAAGAAAGGCATTTAGATTCTGTACTAGCCATAGAAAACAAATTTTATCTTGAAAACAATTTTTGAAGATTTTGAAAGAGTATTTTGAAAACGAATTTTGAAAATTTTGGTATCCTTACAAGTATTCTCATGTATGCTTTATAAAGAATTTATGCTCATCTGAGACTTTAATGAATATACAAGTTAAAACATTTCTCTTTCAGTTCTTGAAATATCTGCGTAACTTTATCCATGAGGGTCCTCCAGGTTACGCCCCCTACTGTGAGGAGCGGCTCAGACGCACGTTCGCAAATGGCACCAGGAATCAGCCACCAAGCTGGCTAGAGCTCCAAGCCACCAAGTCCAAGAAGCCGTTAATGTTGCCGATTACATTCATGGATGGCAACACCAAAACACTACTGGCAGATTCTGCCACTACAGCTAGAGAACTTTGTCAGCAACTTGGCGAAAAAATAGCTCTACGGGACCAATTTGGCTTCTCACTGTATATTGCATTATTTGACAAGGTTGGTACATGTAAATATACAATTTGTAGTGAAGAAAACAACTTGAATTGAGTAAGAATTGAAATTAATTAAATTGTATTGGTAATACTCATTTTTTGTCAATAGTGCAGTGAAATTTAAGTTACATTTTATTTTCTGCATGCATTTGATATGCGTTTTGTGTATTGGAAAATACTTTATACATGTATCTAATAACGGAGATGACTTTTCCATTTTCAAAATTTTACTTCTGTGATTTTGAAAGAGTACATGTATACTCTACCATTTTAAAATTTTGATCATACACACTAAGCTAAAAAAAATGTCTAAATGCACATGGACCTTATAACATCCAGGTATTATACATACAATCTACATTATCTAAACAAAGCGCAGACAGATCATTACCACTTGAACTCAAATTTATTTTAGGTATCATCATTGGGAAGTGGTGGTGACCACGTCATGGATGCTATATCACAGTGTGAGCAGTACGCCAAAGAACAAGGAGCGCAGGAAAGGAACGCCCCCTGGAGGCTATTCTTTAGGAAGGAGATCTTCGCACCGTGGCACGATCCAAGCGAGGACCAGAATGCCACTAATCTCATCTACCAGCAAGTCGTCAGGGGCATCAAGTTTGGTGAATACAGATGTGATAAGGTAAAAAATGAGTATACCATCAAATGTTATTTTTCTAGCATCCATGAATAGTGAAAATAGGGAAACAATGCTTAAAAGGACGTTATTTTGATAATTTTTTCTTCATTCTCTGGTTTTTCACCTTTGTCGATCAAGAGCCAAAATTTTGTCATGAATTAGAATTTTGTCGAATCTGTTACCACTGACTTAAGAAAATGTGTGGTTGGAAATGTTTTGGGAAATAGTATTTACATTTTTCACATCATATGAATAGGCAAGACTGGATGAATTTTAGGGAATCCCTCGAATGGTCATAATTTATGATTCATAATTTTAAAACAAAGACATTCTTTCCTATAATATTGTGCTGTTGCATGCAATGCTCTCTCATTTGTATGTCCTATTAACAATATTCTTTTATATCACAGGATGATGACCTTGGTATGATAGCAGCTCAACAATACTACATAGAATACGGCACAGGAGCCAACGCAGAAAGACTTCAGTCCCTCATCCCCTCGTATGTCCCTGATTCATCTCTCTCTGGGCAGAACAGAATGCAGACCTGGATAACGATCATTCTGAACAAACTCAGATCCCCGTACTTCTCAAACGACAGAATTAAACCACTCAAAGTGAAAGAAGACATTGTTAGTTATGCCAAGTACAAGTGGCCGTTGCTATTTTCACGATTTTACGAGGCTTATAAATTTGCTGGACCAAGTTTGCCCAAGAATGATGTGATTATAGCGGTGAATTGGACGGGTGTTTACGTCGTAGACGATCAAGAACAAGTGTTACTGGAGTTATCTTTCCCTGAAATAACTGCTGTGTCAAGTAGCAGGTCAGTATTGATAGTAATTCTTCGATATTTTAAACAGGATTTTATGCATAATGCTTGTAAGTGAAAAAAAAACATGAAAAGCTGGAAATTTATATACTCCAGTAAGTGCATTATCAAGGTTGCCTCTTTGTCAGTATTTATAACAATTATGAAATTTTGAATAGATTAGTATTTCTCCGACAGTGTTGTGGTGTGTACACGTAACTTCACATGAATTAACAAAATTGTAATTTATCGAAAGATTTCCATTGGTACCAAAATATTTGACCTCATGCATAGCCTAGCTTTGGACTTTGTGACCCACTTAAACCTACTTCAATCTTGTGAAAAATATCCAAAAGCTAGGGACCACATTTCTTCAGACTTGTTGTATACATGTACATGAAAGAAAGACTTAATATTCACTTTTTTTCTGCGGTTTATGTTTTAAGGACAGGTAAGATGCATGGTCAGAGTTTTACCTTGGCTACTGTGAAGGCAGATGAGTATACATTCACGTCCCCTAACGCGGAGGACATCAGGGACCTGGTCGTGACCTTCCTCGAAGGACTCAAGAAAAGATCAAAATACGTTATAGCACTGCAGGATTACTCCTCACCTGGTAAGAGCAACACTCATATTATACATGTTTAAGTTTCTTTACTGCAATATTTGACACTCCTTAACTGTGTAAAGAGAGACATTTTAATGGATGCAAAGCATCTGTAGCATTTCTTACAAAATGGTGTATATCAGATTCACACGAAGATACTTGATGAGGATGAATGACATTGTTCCCAACTTTTACAAAGAAATAATTTGCGTTCACTCGGAAAAATACAGAGGTGTTGTATTTTCATCTAGACAAACAAATTTTTACAAGACATCTTCAAAATGCAGCTTGAATGTATTGACTTGAAAATCTCTTTAGAAAAAAGAAACAGAAAGTAAAACAAAGCAGGGTACTTTACTGTCCTTTAAATCTAACTGTAAATAAGTTTTACTTAATACTTCTACTATGATTTGATTTCATCAAATTTTTTAATTTTAGGGGAGGGAGCCAATTTCTTGTCATTTGCCAAAGGTGACCTCATTGTACTAGATCAGCAGAACGGAGAGACGGTTATGAACTCAGGTTGGTGTGTAGGAGAATGTGTGCGCACGGGTAAGAAAGGAGATTTCCCAGCAGAATGTGTGTACGTTCTACCTACCATCACAAAGCCACCTCCAGAAATATTGGTAAGTTTGTGTGTCAGTGGATATGGGGACAATACTGAGTGTAAACTTGATGAATTCCCCAACCAGTAAAGCTAGAGAGGACCTATGGCTTCCTACATGTACATGTATGTGCCGTCCGTCTATCTGTCTCACACTTTAAGTTTTCCGGACTTCTTTTCGACAGTTGTAAATATATTGGGCTGAAATTGAATATATATGATTATATTTATAAGCTGCAGATCTATTTCAAGTTTCCTAACAATGGAACATTCTAGCCAGAGTTAAGGGACTTAGTCTTATGCTGGTATGGGACTCAACAAGTACATGTACTTGTTGCTATTAAAACAATTGAAAGATTGATACACGATTCCTTATTGTGACAATGTCAAGAAAATATGCAGCAAGTTCCAGAAACATGAAGAAAAAACAAACAAGCATTATACATGTAGTTATGTTTGTTGCAGAATATGCTTCAGAGATACATATGTAATATCTGTATTCTCCCCATCCCTAGATTTACATGATAGTTTTCATTTCATATAATTATTAACATTAAAATTTGAATAGATTAGTTGTATTATTCTCAAAATCCTTCTATATATATAGTGTATTGAACCAATTGTCTGTTTTCTTATAGAATTTGTTCATCCAGTCTGGAGACCAAGCAGATAAGATGCTCTCCCCCACCCACCAGGATCAGCCCATGGAATCAGGGGATAAACCCCACACCTTGGAAGAGTATGCCCTGGACCACTTCAGGTAAACATACCGTCTGTAGAAAGATAGGCATTTTATTTGTAGAGCTCCAAAAAATTTCAGCATTAAAATCATGTTAGAAAGATAGAGGTTAATTCAAAAATATTTTGGGCATACATGTACATGTAGAACAGATTCTTATGCTTTGAAATCAAATTTTATCCACGAATATATAGATGATACATACTAAAATTATTGTGTTTTTATCCTTTTTTTTTAAATTCTTTTTAACGCACATAGATTAATAAAGATCTATTGATGAAGGTGATAAACATGTTCATGCTTTATTTTTAATAAGGCCACCTCCAAAGAGAACCCTGGGTAAAACTATACAGCAGGCCAGAAAACGTAGGCCAGATGATTTATGGAGATACTCCAAGGAACCTTTGAAACAGCCCCTGCTGAAAAAGCTGATGGGAAGAGAGGAACCAAGTCAAGAGGCCTGCATGGCTTTCCTGGATATCCTTTGTTACAAGAAATATGATGAGATACCATGAATTTGAAATTTGAGATTTCAAAAGTGGAAGTTCTTAGCTCTTACGTATAGGAAAAAGCCCTCATCTTACGTGGTTAAAATACGTAAACTTTTAAAGCAGATTGAATTGATTTAATTTGAGTTACCATTACTCTTCTATATGGTAATTTTACAATTTTGCCAATTTCATAAAAACATATTTTAATTATTATGAAATACGAAAATACTGTAGTTCATTAGGTTTTTGGCCAATAGGTACATGAACATTTGGAAGTTTTGTCCCTATTCTTTGAATATTTTGCACATTGTACAAAATCTGTGTACATTGATAAAGTAAACTTACATGTATGTATGTTCCTTAACACAAATTACCTATCTTAAAATACATGGGAGACCATCCATCCCGGCGAGGCAGGACCCCTAATGAACTTACAGATCAGATCTTTGAACCCCCACTACGTAGTGTAAGTATTCTGAAATTGACATCTTGTAGAGGTTATTTATTGCCATGCATTAATACATGTATGTACACTCACTTCTTAAGGTACATTTATGACTCGTCATATAAGAAAGATGACTTTGCTCTTGACCATGGGTATGTAGAGTAAGATTTATTAACATTATTTTCCCAAATCGAAGTTCAATTCCAAATATTTACATTACTAGTAGATTCCCCATGTTGAACGCCCATTAGGCAACTAGAATTATATTTCAATAACTTGGGTTGCTATTGTGACATCATGTTCAAGTTTTGCATGTAGGGAGAATTTACCAAAGTTAAGATACATTTGACGCTGTTACAGGCAAAATGTGCGATGTTCATGCAAATAAAACTTACCGATAATTAGAATAAATGTAAATATAAGTAATGACTGTCTTACTTTTGGTGTTCATGGGTGTATAATTCTGGTTGGTCACGTACAAATTCCGTGAATTGCAAAGCTTCGAAGTTCACGGAATTTGCAGGTGACCAACCAGAATTACATGTATACACCCATGAACACCAAAAGTAAGACAGTCATTTCTTAAATAATACAATCAAATTTGCTCTTAGTTATAGCAGTTTGGTTTTCCTAATCTCAGTGTATTACTTGGTTCACATACATGTGCATGTACATTGTATTTGATAAATTCTCTATAATTGTAGGAAATCCTACGAGATGAGATATACTGTCAGATAATCAAACAGCTCACAGACAACAGAAATGAGTAAGTGTCATATAGATAGAATTTAATTATAGATATTCCAGTTTTGGAATAAAATTTAAAAATGCTGAAAACCCCATTGAACTTTTGAAATTGAACTTTTGGATGATTTAATTAATTGAACAAAAGTCATATACACGGCCGGTACTTTGAAACCAATCTAATTTTTTTCCCTCCACATATCATTATTATGCATAGTAAGAACAAACTTCTCAAATATTTTACAAACTTGATTTTTAATCTACATATACTGTTTTCGGTGAAAAACACTTCAAAAATAACTTTTTCCTTTTTTTTCTTAATTTACATATAGCTAAAGTCTTCAACTTTGCATCCAAAACATGTAATACTACATTATCTCCATCATTTTACATACTAATAATAAATAATTACAGCACCAGTGAGAGGAGAGGCTGGGAGTTAATGTGGCTGGCCACAGGTTGTTTTACACCCAGCACTAATCTCATGAAAGAAGTCATGCAGTTCTTACGCTCACGGAGAAACCAGATTGCCCAGGACTGCATTCAAAGACTACAGAAAACACTCAGGTAAACACTTACTACATACATGTATGACATCTAAAGCAGAAAATCCTTTGTTAAAAACTTAAGGCTGTATCTCTCAATCAATATAATACATAATATCTCAGGTAAATAAATGTATATCATACATATATGTAGATCTTCACCCTGTGAATTGGTTGAACAGCTTAAAGCCGTACAGAATTTGAAAATTTTAAAAAATGAAAACCTCAATCAAACAAAAGATAATGAATGACCATAAAATCTGTAATCTGTGTTATTTGACAGGAATGGGACAAGGAAATACCCACCACATCAAGTAGAAGTGGAGGCCATACAACATAAAACAACACAGATCTTACATAAAGTTTACTTCCCTGATGATACTGACGAGGTAGGTCAAGTTAGATACTGCTGAGGTACAAAAAGGGTCCATGTTAGTGAGGATACATCAAACGTGTATATGATTCATCATGCAATGCTTTGAAATTTAATATGTTTAAGCATTCCCATCTCGGTACCTTCTGAATTTTGACTATTCCAATTATGATGTTTCCAGAAAGAATAAGAGAAGAAGGGGGAAAGGGTGTATGTACATGTATATTTCTAATGTGACTTGAGATTTTCTTCCTATATGTGCTATAGAACTCGGCTGTGGTCTACTCTCCAACATATTCATAGTCAGATAAGCCATGCCTTCTAAAGCCCATACTCTCATGCGCTCATTTTCTGAAATCCATATGTACACAATAGCAAACTACTTGTGGTCTGCTATAATCAGAATATAACAACTAGCGGGCCGTGGTTTATTGTCCAGTAATTCCCTTCATCGCAGAACCAATCAAATTATCACCTCGCCGCAAAAGCGGCTCGGTGATAATTTGATTGGTTCATTTCTTTTTAATTTTTTTTTTCCTTTCTATTTCTTAAGTACACTCAGCATGTTTTAAAATGAACTTTCATCTATCATTGAATGTCGTATGTGAAAATTCAGTTTGATTATTCTGTCATAAATAGTACTCAAATTTATGTAGTTGTTTATTAGTTTATCATTGTTACATGTAGGTGTTCTATACTCAGTATTGATAAAATTTCTCCCAGGCTTTTGAGGTTGAATCCAGTACAAGAGCCAAAGATTTCTGCCATAATATTGCAACAAAGCTCATGTTGAAGTCCAGTGAAGGATTCAGCCTGTTTGTCAAGATTGCAGATAAAGGTACTTCAAATTTTTTGAGAATTCATTTGAGCTGAAATTGACCAAGGACAAGGTTCAGTACATTTCGTCATTAAGAGGATAATTTATGAATGTTTTCTGCCTGAAATATCTTTTGAATAAAAATACTTTATATTATGTAAATTGACATGAAGATTAAAAAAATGTGTGATTTGATATTGATTGGAATTAAAGTACAAATTTATAATTGATATTTATAGTGAATATTAGATGTATACTATGAAATTCATTTGATTTGATTACAGTTATCAGTGTACCAGAGGGTGATTTCTTCTTTGACTTTGTTCGACATCTGACAGACTGGATCAAGAAGGCCAGACCTAGTAGAGATGGTAAAATCATTTAATTTCCATTGTTATTATAATGAAACAAAGATTCTGATTGGCCGAGGAATTGTGTTGATACCTGCATCGACCAAAACCGAAAGTACACGCTTAGCAACATCATCAGCAACGTTGTTGGCAACACAATTTCAAAGCTGCAAATAAACGTTGAAATGTGACAAAATGAAATGATAAGGAATCATTGTAATATTTTTTTGGTTGACCGAGGTATCAACACCAAAAATTGAGGGAAAATATATGCATCTTGTGCTATGTGCACCATGCAGTTTTCCCTCTATTTTTGGTGTTGATACATGTACCTCTGTCAACCAAAAAAATATTGCAATGATTTCTTAAAGCATTAAAATACTTCTTTCTCTTTGGAAATAGCCATAGTATCACACTTCATTTTAAGGAATTCAAATTTACACAAAATTTTCACATTGGTAAAATTACAATTAAATTACAATTGCAGAAACTATTGATTGAGAAGAGGCAACCGTTTATTTAAAAGAAAATTAAAAAGAAAAAGCTTTAATTTGTCATCTGTTTATACATGTACATGTAATGATGTGAATCCAATTTTTTTTCTTTCTATTTTTAGGAAATGTCCCAACATTCACGTATCAAGTGTTCTTTATGAAGAAGTTATGGACAAACACAGTACCGGGTAAAGATCCCCACGCTGACCAGATCTTCCATTATCATCAAGTAAGATATATGTTTTACATCATGCCTGATTCTGTTTGTGTGCTTATTTCAGACCTGCCTACATTTACGATTTTGGCATATTTTTTATGATTTTCAACCTTCGATTATGCCCTACGCTTTCGCCTACCAATTTTACGCCTAGAACTCAATTTAACAATAAAAAAATTTTTCGATTTTTTGAGCGCTTAATCATGTTGATTGAGCCATCCATAGCCATATTGTTAAGGCAAGTGCATGTATGGTAAGGATTTACAACGATTGTTGAAGCAGGGAAAAGGTGATGTTTTTCTCAAAATAAAAATTTTTGAGCAAAATAATACTCTTAGTAAGAAATAGGTAGGCAGGTCTGTTATTTAAGCGCATCCATATTTTAGTGCAAACAGGGAAAAGTGACCAAATTGAAATGATAGTGTATTAACATTTTATGTAATGATCCATTACAAATATACAATGTAGTTACTATGGTCTTGAGTTTTTGCACTTACATGTATGACATCGCTAACAGAATTATTCATTTCTTCATTTCAAAACAATTTAATATAATTTTACATTTTAATACTACCTTGATATAAGAAATGAATATGCATGAATATCTTTACATACATGTACATGTATAATGTGGGCATTTTGAAGTTGACATCATATTTTGTTTGTAGGAGTTACCTAAGCTTTTACGAGGATACCATAAATGCAGCAAGGATGAGGCAGCCCAGATAGGAGCTCTCATATACAGGGTTAAATATGGTGATAATAAAGCTGGCTTACAGAACATCACGTAAGATTTACTAACAATAGAGTATAAATATATACATGAACATTTTCTTGCTCTTGAGAAATTTTATTTTAAAAGTCATACCTGCATGTACTATGTACATGTATACACTGCCATCCATAAATAACTATACAAACAAGGAAATCATTCTAAATTCCTTATAAATTTATCCTAATTTTTCAATTCTGAACTTGAGAAAATCATAATTATTGGCTTCACATAATTTTAAATTACGAATTGTGATAACAAAAATGTAAAAAGACGCTTTTTTCATCAGCACAATTTTTTTTTCAAAAATTGTCATTTTTATATAAAAAATGTAAAAATTCAAAGTATGCAAATATTTGGGTCAAGTTTGTTAAGAATGATTTCTATAAGGTTCATCTTCAGAGTTATACAGCAATAGATTCAAAGATATTCATTTTCTAACAGCAACATGAACAAAAATGGTGTATACTAATTCATGGATGGCAGTGTATGTGAAAATATATAACTGCACACATACTATAATCGGTATATTTTCACTCTATTCATGCAGGAGGACACTGAGAGAGTTGGTACCCACTGATGTTTTGAAAACCCAGTCCCCAGATGACTGGAAAAGGGTAAGGCTATGGCAGAAATAGACAATTTTCCCATCTTGTTACTGAGCTCAAAATCTCCGAGTTGGCATTTTTTGGTGCTGTTTTTCATCTTGACTAATTTACTGTAAAAAATTTATTCTTTATGGCAAAACAGTTAAAAAGACACCAAAATGTTTCACATTGGACAATTATAGATAATTTGGTCATCCTATTTAAGTTTTGCCGAGTACATGTAGTCTATTAATATATAAAGACTTGTCAATGATAAGAATGGTGTAACCTTCGTTCTATCTTTTAACCTTAAGTTTTCATAAACAATATGCTAAATTTGACTTTCATAGAATCATTTGACTTTGTGTGTTGCAATTACACTTTGTACTTACAGAGTATCATTGGATATTTCAATCGTAATGCTGGCACATCTTCGGAGGATGCCAAAGTGGAATTCCTTAAAGTTATTTATAAATGGCCCACCTTTGGATCCGCCTTCTTTGAGGTGAAACAGACGACAGAACCAAACTACCCTGAAATTCTCCTGATTGCAATCAATAAACATGGTGTTAATCTCATTCATCCACAGTCAAAGGTAAAAATAATGAAAAAAAAAACTTGTATTCTTTAAATTATGAATCTTTAGACTCTTTTCAGTGATTCTACTTTTTACAAAAGTATTTTGTAGCTTTGGACACATATGGTACTTGTATTCTGGATTGGTCCTATGAAATAGAAAATCCAAACAAAACTAACTGAAACTTTAAAATGTTGAAAAACTTTGAAATGTTGAAAAACTTTGAAATGTTGAAAAATGAACCTTCTTTTAAAGAATATTGCCATGAGTTAGAATATTTTTTTAAGTATTTAAAGTAATCATACATCAAAATCAAAAACTTAAGTAAAGTTCCAGATTGTATAAGCATTTGTTGATTTTATATTAAACTTTGGCAGCCAATGTTAAAACCCCGACGGACTTGATAAAAAGTGTCAACCTCATTCAATCACTATTACTTGTTTGTTAATATATAAATGATCCCTCTTTTCATGACATGCACTGTTAATGTAAAGAGTGGCTTGAATATACATATCCATATAGATTTATCACCAGGGATATGCAAATTGAATGAAACTATTATTTTCTGAATGCTTCTAACACAAACCACCTTTATTTCTGTAGGACATTTTGGCCACACATCCATTTACAAAGATCTCAAACTGGAGTAGTGGTAACACTTACTTCCATATGACCATCGGGAATCTGGTGAGAGGAAGTAAACTACTCTGTGAAACATCACTGGTAAGTGACATAATCGAACCCCTTGTCAGTTAAATAAAGGTACGAGAAAAAATGTGCTATACAATGTGCATGTGTTATAAAAAGAAAAATACAGATATATACAGATGTATATATGCACAACCAATGTAATTCTACCCGAGATGAAACTATTAAAAGGAACGTGCTTGTATTTCGCATGAAAACGCTCCTGACGTCACAATGCAAAAGATCTAAAGAAACATGCAGTGACGGCTGTTCCAACCTGCAAACTGTACCCGCGGTGACATGAATATTAACATCACCTTGTTACCTAGAAAAACATGATTTCAGAAAACAAGAATGAAACCAGACGACTGTGGTGCATACAGTATATATAGAATAAATGTCATAATTTGTGTTTTGTTATGGGTATGTAACACACAGCAAGTGCATTTATCGCATGAAATGCGCTAACAAGCATTACATGTACAATAAATGCAATTGCAGTGTGTTGCATACCCGTAACAAAACACAAATTAAGACACTTATTCTCTATTTACAATGTTGTGTACAGTATGTTTGTTATCAGTTTATTTAAGAATAATTACAATGTATGAAGAAAGAACAGTAGAATACATGCATGATTTCTTTGTTTTGGATAAAATAAGAATTGGCTTTCTGATTGGTTTGGCTTTGATTTATTGATTGAAATCCCTTCATGAAATGAATATTTCAGCAATAGTATGGTGCATGTACATATGAGTTAGGTAACAACTTTCAATACATTGTGAATTAAATCTTTGAAGACATACATGTATATTACATTTTTATTTTCTTTGAACTTGTACATTGATATCTGCCTTTTAATGATGTGCTAAGATTATTATATTATTTTACTTTTAGGGTTACAAAATGGACGACCTTCTGACATCATACATCAGTTTAATGTTGACAAGCATGAATAAAACGAAGGGCAGAAAATCTTGATGAATCCGTGTGTGCAGACCAGATAAACTATGAAATGGAGCTAGTGCAAAACAGAAATTATAAATATCTTATATGCAACATTACATCAAATCTGAAGACTTCATTCTGAATACCTAAAGACACTTATTAACAGCAATCTCCAGTTTGGTCACCACTCACCAAATAGCTAGTGTTCTGAATGTGAAAATTTATAATAGTTCGGAGAAATATGAATGACAGCAATATGCGTTAAATGCATTTGGAAACAAATGCAATGATGGTTGTGATTTAGCATATTGTGTCAATGTATTGTACATTAGAATTTTGTATTCAGTCATAATATAAAGAATACCGTTACCATTTATCACACGGTTACGAAAATAAAGTGCAAGTTTGATGTATATGACATTATACATTTGTACATACATGTATATGTACAAATGTTTTACAAATGAATTCCTCACAACCTAATATAATATTATACTTACTGAATTAACCCTTCAGATTGCTTGAAACATAGTTCTAAATTTTTGGATAACGCAGTGTTTTCACATTGGACATACAAGCTTCAGATCTCGGCAAAACATCAAAATTGCATTGCGACATCATCAATTTTCCCAATATGCCATCAAATTTTTTTCTGCATTCAGAAGTGTCAAGTTATCATCTGAGCCCACTACTGTGTTTATTGATATAACAGGTACACATGTACTTGCATAAAAACTAACTGACAAACTTATTTATATTTCTATTCCATTTGAAGTATATAGATTAGGATCTAACATGTTTTAGTTTTATATACTGTGATATATTAATTATTTGTTTTGTTTGTTGATTAATATGAAAATCTCTGTTAATTGATTACCCTCAGAGCTTTATAATGAATAACAGGGTTGTTAGATTTTTTTTGTGTATATTTCATTTGTTATCCACTTTCATCCATATGTTCATGTATGCATTCCATTTATCTACATGTATGTGCGTTCATATTGCTCACTGACGAACATAGGGAACATGACTTTAACATGTAAAATTGCTTTAACGGTGGTTGACATATCATATTCAATGAAGAGAGAAAATGCAGCCATGCATTTACAATCTTTGGATTTGCATACATATCAATCTATATTAATTACATTCCTAGAAAGTTTGTACTGTATTTACTTTGACCCATTCCTTACATATTTTATATACTTTTACTATACTTATTTATCTGCTTACTTTATTTAATCCACTGAAAAATTAAACTTTAAACAAATATTGCAAACAGTCAATGTAATTTTGATTTGGTTGCTTCCAAAGCAACTTGCTTGATGCTTTAACATATTATTTTCTGTCTGTTTGTCCATCCATCAATCTTTCCAAGACAATAAGATTTGAAACTGAATGTGGCTAAAAGAACTAACAAAAGTATGAATATTTTAAAAATATGATTAAGGTCAAACAAGAACTTTGGATCTGTGAGTGAAATCCTTTAGTTCCAATAACAAAACTCTTCAAAAGAGTAAGGGAAGTCTGAATCCTTGTCTCCCTTTATCATCTTCCTGTCTCCCACTTGTCTCCCTTTAGTATCTGTATAAGTTTACTTAATCTTAGTATACATCAATAGTGCATGTAATAATTGTTTTTTCTTTTGTATGAAACTCACTTATACATGTAGGTATGGATTGTCATTGTAGAGTTTGAAAATTCAGGGGATAGAAAATTTGGTAAAGAAAGATATTTCAATTGTCTTCCCTCCATGTTTTTAATTCTTTAGCCATTAGTAAAAAAGATACATATGTTTAATAAAAAGTATAATGTCATAATTCATTGGTTCGGTAACTTGCTTTTTAAAAAATGCAATCTATGGAATGCTCTTACTTGAGACACACTTTTCAGTAGAAAGTTTGCGTTTTCAAACTAATGGGAGAACAAATCCTCATAGTGTCTGAATACGCCTCAATATGGGAAAAAGTGTGTAGGTTCTCATATGGGTATAGTTGCATACTTGATTAGACGTTTTGTTTCAAAGAGAAGAAAAACGGGTTTGTTTAATTAATTAGTTTCACACTGACTCTGCCTCTATAATCAAATATTGACTAGACCGCAGTATGACAAAATATATAAAGGAGGGGCATATGATGAATTGACCTTAAAATTTATGATCTGATCAGATGGGGAGGGGGGAGTTCATGTAAGAATCTAAGGCTTGTTTAATTTTCCAGTAATTTATTATCATTTAGTGAGTGTATATACATTGATTTTTAAATCCAAGGAATAAGTTTATTGTATACATTCCTATTTATATATTGTACATTTGTTTACAATTTGTAAACTGATTACACTTGACAAATCACATCCCCCTTATTAATTATACTTTTGTATAATATTGTATTTCTGATGTATGATTTGCAATATACCACTTGTACAGAGAAGAGAATTGATTGAACAAATATATATAATAGCACATATTATTGAATAAATGATATCAAATCAATTTATTTATCCTCTTGTGTATTGATGTTTTATAGTTGCAGTTCTGTCCCCTTGCTGTTGTGAAAGGTCTGAATGTCTGTCTGTCTGTCTGTATAAAAATAAAGATCTAATAAATTTTTAATTTGCCAGTGATTCTAGAGCTTTCCTATTTCACATGTTTTTTCATTGTGATAATATTTATTCATTGTGATAATTTTATATTGATACCAAAATTGAAATCCTGAGAGTTTTTAACTACTTTTACAAACACCCAAAAGCAGGAGACCACACATCATATATGTAGAATTTGCTCTATCAGACCTCCATGGAACTTGACGAGATAGTCAGCTACAATGAAACTCTGCATCTAATGTGAGTCAAGGTCATTTTCAAGGTCAAGTTCATATATTTTAGGGTCAATATGATTCAAGAAACATGCCAGTTCTTCAACACTTCAGTTTCTTTAAGGAATCCTGTAATATTGTTTTGGTTGATCGAGGTATCAACACCAAAAATTGAGGGAGAACTGCATCGTGCGCTAAGAGCAAGATGCATAAGTTTTCACTCAATTTTTGGTGTTGATCGATAGCTCGATCAACCAAGAAAATATTACATTGATTACTTATTTCATTTCGTCGCTTTTCAAAGTTTATTTGCAGTTTTGAAATTGTGTTGCTTCCGGTTTGGGTTGATGCAGGTATCGGCAAAATTTCTCGGCCAATCAGAATCGTCGTTTCTTGATAATAACAATGGAAATTAAATGATAATAGATTACAGATCACAATTAATTTTGAATGTTCTTTGACCACGCAAATAGTTCCTAATTATTTCAATCCCTCGTCTTCTTACATTTAATTTCTACGACTCTTTTTACACTAGATGATTCGTTTTTTACGTCAATGAGTCGCAGATGAGTTGAAAAAAAATATTCTAGCATGTTGAATGATACTGCATCATCCTAATCGCGGAATGACAGATGTGTTATGAGGCTCTAGAATTGATAGATTGTAGAACATTAGAGCCACAGATACCCCCGTTCGGGTTTAAAAAGATATTAAAAGTCTACTAAGCGACAGATTTTTGCATGAATCCATTTCTGACCTTATTTTGATACTATCTAGCAGATATAAAAGTTTCAAGCAAAAAATGGTGGTGCGATTCGAGTATTTAATCGTCATATTAGTACTTTTTACAAAGGAATATATAGGAAAAAATAATTGGGGTCTGATACCAATATGTTAGAAGAACAAAGTGTCCGACTCTGCTGTCATGCAGAGAGCAGCTCTCTGTACACAAATTTCTAAATGTGATGCATCAAACAGGCATGTTTCGGAAAATGAATCCTCATAAGTGGTATAAATCATGATGCCGGATTGCCGTACTAATGTTGTAAAAGGAGGCAACGAGAACACATATTGAGCCTTAGTTGAGTATGCAAATGAGGCAGTTGTGAAGAACAAAAAAGTTGAGCCTCACCTAAATTTCCTGTTTTGGAAAGTTGAGCGCTTCCTCAATTGCATGGTAAAAATTCAACTAGAATTCAGTTAAGGCTCAACCGAGTAATAGTTGAGCCTTCACTGATTACTCCAGTTGAATTTCCATAGGTTTTTTTTTCACTTGGGATGTGACAATGGAGTCGTAGATCAAGATTTTCAGAGCAAATGTGTTTTAACCAAAGTAATTGGTTTCTTTGTGAGGTTTTTTTTTATTGAATTTACCTTACCTCTACCCTTTTGTAAATATGCTTGAGGAAAACGTGCAATGATCTTTCCAAAATCAAGAGTATCAAAATATGTAATTTTTCATTCTTGTACAATATTCCGAAATGCAATAGGAGGGATTCATCACGTGTGGATAGACACCGTGTTTACAAATATGGGCAGCCATAAAGAAGTAATGGCAGGGCATTATAATAAATAAAGAAGTTGATGAAATAGGTATTTCAGTACAATGTATTTAATATAGACTCTTAAGGTTCAAAGCTCAATCATAATAGTGTTAAAAGGTTACCGGAAAGTACTTTATCTGTGTTAATTCGAATTTAAAGTATTCAAGAAAGATGAAATTTATTGCCAAAAAAATTGTCAACTTTCCATACAGATGTTGTTTATGACAAACGCAATATTTTGATATTCTAGGAGCGATGTACTCCTACGTGTTTTTATCAATTTTAGCAGCTGATGAGTCAGTATATTTTATTTTCTTAGAAGTCAGAAGTTAATGTTCAATATTTACATTACTAGTAGATTCCCCATGTTGAACGCCCATTTGGCAACTAGAATTATATTCCAAAAACTTGGGTTGCTATTGTGACGTCACGTTCAGGTTTTGCATGTAGGGAGAATTTACCAAAATTAAGATACATTTGACACTGTTACAGGCAAAATGTGCGATGTGCATGCAAATAAAAATGACCTATAATTAGAATAAATGTAAATATAAGTAATGACTGTCTTACTTTTGGTGTTCATGGGTGTATAATTCTGGCGATTTACGGAATTTGCACGTGCCCAACCAGAATTATACACCCATGAACACCAAAAGTAAGACAGTCATTTCTTAAGTGTCAGTGGCAGCAAGGAGAGAATCACCTCATTCAATGTATTTATACGTTCTAGATGTATCATGGTTCAACGACATTTAAAATGTTTCACTTCCTTTTGTATTTGATATCTTCAGAAACTTGACTAATATAGAAAAAATTGAAAAAAGGTCCTACGTATTTACGACTTGATGTAATATTTCGAGGGAACAGTTGCAATGCACATATCATTTAATTAAATCTTTTATTGTCACGATCTAATATTACAATTCCAAGAAAATAAGTGATGGTTCTAATATATATAATATATTTCACCACAACAGCGGACAGACAGACAGGTTAAACACCCACCCCAGAAAATTCTGTGCAAGAAAGTTTTAATAAAATTCCAACCTTATCATCAAATTTGTTGCTTCTGTGCCGAAAAAAAATCATAGTTATTTCAAAATGAAATGTTTTCTTCATTTCGATAAGTGAGGGGGGCAGAGGAGGGGGAGGAAAGGGGGGAGCGGTAGGAGGGAGGGAAGTGAGCGGAAGGGGAGGGAAGGGCCGGTGAAAGGGAGCAGGTAAGGGGGCTTGAGGGGGAGATAGGTACCCGCTCCCCCCATATAATAATACAAATCGGCCGCGGGAGATGGAGAGAACCAACCAACCCTCCCCCCCCCGATATAATAATACAAATCGGCCGCGGGAGATGGAGAGAACCAACCAACCAACCAACCCCCCTGATATAATAATAAAAATTGACCTTCTGGCAGAACTCGGAGTAATCTAAGAAAAGTTCCACAGCGCCATATACAATAAAATATGTTGATAGGCACAGGAAGGGAAACGAATTTATTCTGAAAATACATGGTACAGTTCGAACGTTTGACCAAAGATACAAGTGGATAACCGGAGTTTTTTTAGGATAAGGATTGCAATACGAATGCCAAATGGTATATCGAACACTTATTAAACTGTCTGCATTGACACTTTCTCTTGTTCAAATATCGAGAATACAAGACATATTAGGCACTGTCCATTTGATATTCGGGGGGGGGGGGGGGCTTGGTTTTTTTTTTTTTCGAAAATAAAAATTTGCTCAGAATTTTGATGAAGAAAATTAATTTGCTCATGCTGTGTCAGAAAAAATTAATCTTGCTCTCACAAGTTATCTGAATTTGAAGAATTACCGTAAAATTTCGCTAAAATTTCCTGATAGATTATTATAACTTTTTCGCATACATTTGAGGTACATTTTAGAATGAAGTTCTTTTTTTTAAATTCATACATTTTAAAACTATTTAGATTTCCCATATTTTACGTCTAGAGCATCACTAATGACACATTATTGATTGAAATGCGCATACTGTGCACTGAAATTATTGCTATAGTACATATATATGGTATTTTTTAAACATATTTGTAACTTTCCTGAAATTATTATCATTTATTTCCCACCCATCCTGCTACATTTTTCAGTACATTTTTGGACATAATTATAATAACTTTCACACTTTTTGGCCATATTACATTGTTTAGTTTGAGGATCACTGACTTACATGTAAGTACCCGAAACGTGCATGTCTGGTCCATGCTGCATGAAATCAAAGAAAACATTGCTGATGCCTGGAGCTCATGAAAACCGATTTGAATTTCGAAACGGAGTATAAATGATCCGAATTCATGTTCATAAAGATATCTCTTTGTGTGCCCAAGATGTAAGTTTCATGGAAACATCATTAAAAGAATTACATTTATTGAATATAATGAACATATATTCAAACGCCCGAACAGGGAAGATAAGAAGAACTAAAATGAAATGACCTGAAAGCCATCTACGAACAGAGCCATGCATTAAGGAAGGTACTCATTAATTTTGTTATAGGAATAATCAATATTTAAATGTATGTTCTATTATGAAATTTCAGTGTACCATATGCGCATTTCAAAAGGTTATGTCTCATCAGTGATGTTCGAGGCCAAAAAAATAGGAAATCCAAATAAGATGAAATTATGAAGAGCAAAAGTCTAATTTTGAGAAAGTTTCTGCCAAAGAACATGCAAAGGACAAAGCTATGCCATCAGGGAGATAACCCTTCGTTTTAGAAATTTTCATGAAATTTTGTGATGGAGAATTTTAAATCCCCTCCTTTCTTAATTTCAACGCAAGTGCCGAAACACTGCAAATGATAAACGTCTTCAAATTCAATAGCACTATTTAAAAACAGACTAATTTGCAGCATGGACCAGACATGCACGTTTCGAGTACTAAAACTAGACTTACGATATCCTCTGGGACTAAGCAATTCAACAGCAGAGATACCAACCTAGTGCTTGAAATTGTCAATATTGAAATATGTGTTCTGAAACAGATATAATTCAGATGTTAAACTTCCTGATCGACAACATTTTTGTGGTGTTTGGAGGAAAGGCCTTCCAGCAAATTGTCGGAATTCCAATGGGGACCAATTATGCCCCACTCCTTGTCGATATATTTCTTTACTCGTACGAAGCTGAATTCATTCAATCTTTGGTCTCTGAAAGGAAAAGATACTTAGCTTCTGACTTCAACTTCACTTACAGAAACATAGACGATGTGTTGTCCATCAATAATCTAAAATTCGCGAGTTACCTCAGCAGAATCTATCATTGGGAGCTTGAGGTCAAAGAAACTACAGAGACAAATAATTCAACATCCTATTTTGGCATAATGTTTTCGTACGACAATGATGATCACATGAACACCTCAATCTAAATGTGACAACTTCAATTTCAGCATCACAAACTTTTTCTGAGTAGCAACATCCCTTCATCGCCTGCTATTGCGTGTTTATATCTCAGCTCTACGCCAGAGAAAGTACCAAATATACAGATTTTATTCTGAGTGCTAGGCGTCTTTCAGATAAGCGTCGCAATCAAGGATACGTTTGTGACCGACTGAGGAAGTTCTACGCTCGATATGGGGAACTCGTCATACGCTATGATGTCCCACTCCCCAGAATGGTGGATGATATTCTGTCATAGACCATTTGTACCATCAAACCAAATATTATACTTTATATCTTCCAAAATGGAGGATGTGACAATTCTACCGAATTGAAGCGACGGGTGTTGCATGCAAGCACGAGATGCTGACTCTTCTTGGGCACCTGGTCTCACTCCCATATCGGGGGTTAGCTTCTTTTCGTGAGGTGGAGGTTTTTGTTTGTTTGCTTTGGTTCTTGTTTTATCCTGATTTTGTATGCTTTCGGTTTATGATTTTCTGAATTATTGATTTTGTGTCAATATTGAAATATATGTTCTATAGTACCAATTTTGTTGTACTAGACACGTATTTCGAATATTTTGATCCTCTTCAGTAGTACTTCATGCCAAACAGTTTAAATAAAGCCAAAGTGAATTTCTCTGGCGCCATCTACAATACAGAGCTTTAATTTCCTCTTGCCAAAATGAGCGGCTCCAAATTTTGTGTAGGGTTTATTCAGAAGCGTATTTAAGTGAAAATATGGCCAAAAATCGTTGGAAGATTGGCGCAAGGTGTGTACGTTGTACATATATAGGGATATGGTCATTATCTATATTTGTCTCTATTATAAAATTTCACTGCACCATAATACATATATTTCACATGAGTGAAAACATTATAAGAGTATATGAAAGAGAATAAAAAGAAATGCTTTTCACAACGAGGTTTGCTGAGTTGTGTATACATATTATTTTGTTATTTCGGAAACTTTTCTTCAAGAAGGTAGAGAGTTGGAACCCTTCGACATTATAAATATAGACACTTATTTCACGTTGCAGTGTGGAGCAGTTAAAATCGTTCCCCCGTGGCCTGATGTTTGTCAAGTGTATTAATTCTTTCCAGCTCTGTCACCTGAAAGAAGCGTTGTTTTGGCCTTTTATCAATGTTACATCATATATATTTTTTTGCTATTTCGGAAACTAGCCATTTCACCGATAAATATCATCGAAATTAAAGGAGGTTAACATCTTATCACCATCCCTCCAATGCTATTTTGAACATAGCTTTTATTTGGATAGGCTACTGTATCGACCCTACAGGAAATTTGGAGCCGCGCACTCTCTGTAATCTAAATTTAAAAATCTAACTTAAAAAAAAATTAAGAGGGCGCTACTGAAATTATTTTTGGTGGCTCCGCTGAAAGCATCACTGATGAGAATTTAATATTCGAAACACGTGTCTGGTGCATGTAAATTGGTTTGGAATTTTCTTCAAGAAGGTAGAGAGTTGGAACCCTTCGACATTATTATGTTCCTTCTTTAAAGTGTTGATAGTCCATTTTCTGTCAATTGTTCCAAAGTAAAAGTTATCCATAATCAAGTTAAGAAGCTGATTCATTGAAATAGATATAAGTGTAGGATGTGAAGTAAGATAAAAAAAAGTTAAGATGTCTTCTGTCGACGTTTCGGGCGTTAAATTGTGTTACGATGTCAAAGTTACTGCTAAACAAGAGTGTATTTAAAACAGTTTGAAACCGGTTTTATCTTACCAAAGGAGTAAGCGAACAATTATAAATGACAAATGCAAATCATTGCAACTCTTTTCAGAGCGAGAAGATGCCAATCTTGAGGTTTGCCATGTTGCCGAGTCATTGATTTCAATCAGAATATTGACACTCTAGTTTTATGTCTTAGATATGTTCTGATAGGAACTAATTTCTTCTTCCTATTTACCACATTCATAGCCGTATATTCTTTTCAAGAAATCATGGTAATAAAGATAAGAGTAAAATTGGAATGAATGATGGGCATTCATAATGAAAAACCCATAATGAGAATATACAATTATTTTTTTTCTGTCAATAGCTGGTTCATTGGCATAAATGTTTGGCCATTTTTTAAATTCCGCTCTTCACATGATTTCCTGTTGAAATGCACGTATGGTGCACTGACTTTTTTCACGATAGAGCATATATTTCAATATTGAAAATCCTACATAAGACGGATAATTTTTCCTGTCAAGGAGATTGACCGTCCATCCCGAAAGGTTGTTACGTATTTTATTGTTCTCTATCGTATATACTAGTATGAGTTAAAATTTGATAGATTACAATGATTCGACGTAGATCATTAATCTCCATTCATAATTAATTCCAGAAGCTTATTCATTGAAAATAATACAAACGATTTTTATGAAAAGTGCAAAGTGGAATGAAACGTCAGGCTACACTCATTTTCCAATTCAATATCTTAATTCAATTCAATATTTCTCTCTTTTAAGTCAAATTATCTATCAATAAATTGACTTTTATGAAACATCGATTTGTCAAAATAAACCAGATGTCTAATTTTAATGTAAATGTTATATTTAGTATGCATTTATGTTTAAAAAATGTCTTGTAGATACTAACTTCTGGTAGTTTATTGAGGAAGACGGGTAAGGACGGATTCTCATATAAAATTTTATTATCCTTTTCAATTTGATATATACTTGGATATGTCTTTTTTATTTCTGTTTCAAATACTCACACATTCTGGAAGTAAATTTTGAGATAATAGCCCTTTTCTTATGAATATGCATATGTAATATATTAGATTGACGAACATTGAATTATAATATGCAAATAAATACTAGTACAAAGTAACCGCTACCTTTTGTTTTATTCAGACGCAATGAGATGACATGCAAATCTTCTGAATAATGGGTGTTACATTCCCTGTAAGTTTGAAATAGAAAGGAACAATTTTCATAATAGAGTTGCCAACCATTATTCGCTCTGACCCAATGAATAGGTATTTGATGAGCATTTTGAAGCATGGTCGTTAACCTTTGATTGTAGATAACGGTAACTTCTTATTGGAAATGAGAATTCTTTAGAAAAAGTGGAGACCGAAAACAGATAATCAAATATTCAAATCTTGTCTAACTCTTCCTTTCTGAAGCCTCATAAGCAAATGAAGTTTGAAGCAATTTGAATGCGTTAACGCAAAGTTTGTCGTACTGAGATTGTCAACTAAAAGCACTCTAAATGTACACGTAAGGCTAAAGTGGTAGAGATAAAAAGATAGAAGGCTTTTCAAATATGAAAAATCAACAATTATTTAAATAACGTATAAACACATAATACAAGCAATATGATAAGACAGACGCTGAAATATGATTAATGATAATAAGTTTTTGATTGAAATGGATATTATCTAGAAAAGAAATCATTTTTTGATATTGTCTTGCATTTCATAACTTTTTCCATTCATCACCTTGTACAATCAATAAAGAAGTCGAAGTGGTTATCATTCGTTTTCTTTCTCTTTCTATTTTTTCTGGCAATTTATGAAATATAGGAAGTTTAACAGTCATGTAATGGTATAAACTGATGTCCGATAATATATTTAGAATTTCAACCAAGAAAAAATGTCTGTACATCGATTGTCTTCGTTAATTTAGATAAAGTTGAATGGATTTGCATCGTCAGAATGTATACAGCCCATCTTTGTTTCAGGCACCACGTTGCATTCCATTTTAATCCTCTGTCTCCTCAACATCATCATGATCATCGTCATCGTCATCATGTGTTTTGTTAGATGCCTTATCCTTATCAGATCCTGATTCAACAGTGGCCGATCCTCCTTTCCCACCCTTTCCTCCTTTCACTGCTTCTCCCTTGCCCAGACTTCCGGCTTCGGCCCCTTCTTCTGTCTTCGCCACTGGAGCAGCATCAATCTTTTTGCATCCTATGTAGCAATCCACTCTGTCTCGTCTGCAGTCTCTGGCGCATGTCAGATACGAAAAGCGGGAACGGAAAAGCAGACGACAAGGTGACTCGCACATGATGGCGTCGTATAAACAGTTGAGACAGCAAGCATCTATCCGTCGTCGGCCCTGCGTGTGATACTTAGGGCGAGCTGTGGCGATTGCCAGAAGCGAGAATAGAAGAACAGCTAGAATCAATTTCTGCATCTGTTTAAAGAAAAAAAAGACGGTTAAGACTTTTTACATGATTTTCCCTAACTATATTTTACATGTTAACAAAGGAGGCGATATCCAACAAGACTCGGTGGTAGCAGCAAAACATAGAAAACCCAGAGTGCACTAACACAAAGAGACACAAAAGGGGTAAGGAACACGGAATACGATATCAAATATTTGAAAAAAAGGTAACAATCGGATGTTGAAGTGTCCTTTCCAGACAGTGATAATAACGAAATCATTCCTTTCTTAGGATTATTTGAAAATACACAAACCTATGAAGGAATTAAAGAAAGTTAACAAGGAGAGTAAGTACATGTGTAATATCTGATTGGTCGACGCCGTGGTCTAGTGGATAGGGTGTCGGGTCAGTGACCGAAAGGTTCTTGGTTCGAACCTCACTAGGAACACGGGTCGGTCGACATATACTAATCTATGTTCTGTGTTATATGTTCGGTCTTGTTTGTGTGTGGCCATCTGACAGTGAGGAGGTTGTTTTACACCACAATTGTACGTTCTTCGAGACCTCTGGGTAATCGGAATAGTGGGAGGGTTGTGCGCACGTAATCCAGGATAACCATACCTTCTGCTATTTCCGTGGCAGATGGCCGTCCTAAGTCGGCACCGGTTGCCCATTCGTCTCTTTGGTTTATGTGTAGTCCTTTGTGTTTGATGTTTCTGTGTTGTGCGTTGACGTTCCTTGTCCCTTACGCGTCTCATTCTGTGCTTGTCTGCTTTGTGTTTTTACATTGGGTGTTTTGGGGTTTTGCTGTGGGTGCTACAACCTGGTGTTGTTGGAGATCCCCTCCTTTGTTTTATATGATAAAAATGTCCTTGTCTGTGTATTATTTACATGTCTGTGGTGTTTTTTATCTGAAAAGCACGTGATATTGTAAAGATAAGGAGGAGAACAGACATTGTTGTTACTGCCAAATAATTTAATTTTGAAATCAAGTGAAAACTATCTTGTTTTGTAACTTCATACCCAATTAAAAACGGCGTATGAATGATACGTAGAATGATTATTGTAAGAAAACTTTCAGACGCGAGTTTAAAATTAAAGTAAAAAAATATCGAGTTCTCCATCTCATGAGAAGTTTATATTATTAATATATTTGGGGCAAACAGATGAATTCAGAACAAGGTAATGCGTCTATGAAATATCAAAGTTCAATATCATGTTTAATATGTTCAAAATACTAACGAGTTTTAAAAAAAATTGAAAATCAGTTCAGTTGAAAACAGTTAAAAAAAACTTGGAATTGAAAAATAAGTAAAATGTCTAGGTCAAGGTCGACGAACGAATTACCTCCAATTATTTAAAAAGATCATGATGATACTTTATGGCACAAGAATCATCAATCGAAATAGAGTTTTCAAAATTGCCCTGAGAAAGTTTCATGTAATATTTTATTTGTAATGTCAGATTGATTATAGAGACATTCAAACAAATAAATTTGATGTCGTTGAAACCCGACGAAGGAGGTTTGTGCGCAATGTAAGCTCTAGTTACCCAATAACATCTTATAAAAACATTAAAGGAAGTATTCTAATTCTACTGCAAGAAAACGTCCTTTTGGATTTAAGAGATCATTGTAAAAAAATTGTTTGGTTGATCGATGTATCGAAACAAAAGATTTAGGTAAAACTGCATCGTGCGCGTAGCGAAAGATGCATAAATTTTTCCTCGATGTGTTTTGGTCTTGATTTATACCTCGATCAGTCAAAAATACTTATCAATTTATTGCGTCGCTTTTCAAAGTTTACTTGCAATTGTGTTGTTAACGACGTTGCTTAGCGCGTACTTTCTGCGCGGTTTCTGTTGATGCAGATATCAACAAAATTTCTCGACCAATCAGAATCTTCGTTTCTTAAGAATAACAATGGATGATAAAAGTTTACAAATACAATGCACTTACAAATGTCCTACATTTACATTTTCAGTGTCTTACTATGGTACAAGAAAGACCTGGATACCTTGGATTTCTGTTTTTGGTGTTAGTCTTTTAATTTTAATCAAATATTTTTGTGTACGTTTCTGTTCTGAAGGTGGTTTGTAAAAATATTTTTCAGGAAATGCGAAGTAAATTTCTCCTTCAAATAACCTTTTCAATAATGATGCAACAATGTCAATAATTTACAAGTATTATGACACACCGATCGACAATATATGAAATAATAATGAGCATGCAAATTATTTTGATAATTTTTTTTAATAAGTGTTTCGTCAAGACTAGAATTCGAAATACAGCAAAATGTCGGAAGTAAAAGATCTAACGGAGCTGAATTCGAAATTAGCAATTAAAACTGTCATTTTCAATTCGAATTTACATTTCCATATTTGTTCTTCTATCAGCATTTTGAACAAAAAAATCCACAATCAAAATTGATTAAATTTAGAAAATGAATGTTCTGTCATGTTAAAAAAATATGTGCATCGTGATATGTTGAGGCCTGTTCTAAATTGTAAATAATCAAAAAATGCAGGTGTTTTCAAATTGTAAATCAATATAATGACATATCAAATAACTTGATATTACGTCGCATCATTAAAGAACAGATAAATTTGCAGCTTGGACCAGACATGAACGTTTCGGGTACTTAACCCTCGTCAGTGATCCTCAATCTAAACAATGGAATATGGCCAGAGACCGTGAAAGTTATGTCCAAAAAATAGAGAAAGACGTAGCAGGATGAGTGGGATATGATGCAACAGGACCCAATGTTTAGAAAATTCAAGAAAATTAAGTGAATTGAAATTCGTTTGTTTTTATGCTTGAAGTACCTCAAATAAATATGCTAGCGTGCAGGAGATGTTTACTCTCCTCGGGCACGTGAAATTTGGAATAATTTTGCTCCTCTTTAGACTGTTTTGGTTGTTCTGTTTGATATTGCTTGTATTTATTTCCTGTTTTCGTATAGCCGTTTTGTAATTCTCATTAGGACCTTCATTTGACTTTCATTTGTTCACTATGCGAAACATTATTTTCTTTTCAGCTGTATTGAAATTTGTGCCCCCGTTGTTAAAGAAGTAGATCCAGTGTCATACAAATTGACTCTGTAATCGTTTCATTTCCATCGTTTTTTTTAAGAAACGAAGATTCTGACTGGCTAAGAAATTTCGTTGATATATCGATCAACAAAATTTTTACGGAGGTCTATTTATAACGCTATCTTTAGAACCGGGGATTCCCTCAAACACGAATAAACTCGTTGCTGAAAATACAATTTGTTGATGTTTCCTTAAAATTTCAAGTGTAAAAAATTAGCTGGGCAAGTAGGATTTTCTCAAACTGGTCCTCCTTCCAAAGATATAGAGAGACGATCGTTCGCTGTTTGGATAATGACGGCTGACATAACTTGTTTTCGTCTTGGGAGGCAGTTGTTTCACTGCGAAACCCCCGAACTTACGAAATATAGTGCGGGAAATGATTGTTATTAGATCCAAGAATACAGTCTGTCTTCGATAAGTACAGGATATAAAATGATAAGAAATGAATCTTTTTTTCTGTTGATGCATGTATCACCCAAAAATTTGGACGGAAAACTTTTGCATCAACGCGCTACGCGCATTGATTCAGTTTTCCGTACAATTTTTCGGGTGATACCTGCATCAACAGAAAAAAACATAAGATTCATTTCTTAATTCCACATTGATATCTTTGCAAGAATCCCATTCCTTAACCGATACAATGGTGAAAGTATCAACTTTATTTAAGCGCAGCAAATGCGCATTTCAATAGAAGTCAAAATTTGTGAACCCGAAGAGGGAAATTACCCTATACTAAAAGATTCCGAGGACATCTGTGCATAAGGGAGATAGGCCTTAAGCTTAGTATTATTAAGTTGTTTGAATACTTCGTTTTTCTTTTCAAATTAATAGAGGTCATCTTAAACTAGGAGGACAATCTCCTCTGGGACTAACATTCTAAAAGTAGCAATACCACAATTTTGAAATTTTTATCGTTTCAGTGTAGATATGTAGCTGACAAGGCAGCGGTGATTTATCATGCAGTGAAAACAAAAGCGATGGTAATTATTCCAAATGGTGACATGACTATTACCTTTTAAGTAAGCAATAATTAGATACAGAAAATTAATTCATTTGAGGTACATTTAATTAGTTGCTAAAAGTAAATCAACTCATCCACATGTCCCGAATGTCAATAAGCTGTAATGCCCAATCAAAAACAGTTGACACCTAGTCAAAGATGTCAAATGTCACACATGATTCTGACATCGTTACCGTAAAACTAATGATTAATTTGAATTTCAAATTAAGTTGATTTGTATCAAAACCTGTAATTAATTAGATTTCCAAATATACTCTGGGGTTTCATGAATTAAGTTGACAACAGTTTTCCGTATATACTTTTTTATGTTTCAAATTCGATTTCAAAATGTTTTAGGAAGAGTTTTCTTAACAGAACGTGTTGTCATCAAGTCTATAAATACATGCAACCATCGCAAAAGTCAAGAATTCGAGTAAGAGATGTAACTTCGAATTATTTTCCAAAAAAAAAAAAAACTAGAGGTAAAAAAGCTTGAATATACATTCTTGTCCCTTTCGCCTTTTTTGTGAAGGGCTTAATGCGGATGCTCGTTTGATAAAGGTCCTAAATTGTTTTGTCTTCGACATTTTTCTTGCACATAAACTTGCATAATTTAGCATATATAGAAATGAAACGCATTCAAAACATCTTATACTGAAGTTTGAAATTGTCATCCATGACGATTGTTGATATTTATTTTGCTAGATGAACGGGTCAATGAATTAAAATGGATAGACTTGAAAGAGGAAATCAATCGAAAGGAAAATACATATATCATTTTCAAAGACATCTCATATTAGAAATTTGGGTCATGATGTCAACCTACGTAATAGTATTGTATTTTAGAAAGAAGATTTTGTCACCTACATTAGAAGTACAAGAAAGGAGGGGATCTCCTACAAGACTTGGCTGTAGCACGTACGGCAAAACAGAGAAGCTATCACGAAAACACACAGTGGACAAGCACAACAAGAGACACTTAAAAGACCGGGAAGACAAAAAGACACTTAACCAACGAGTTCAATTTTCAAGTTACAAATACACTAACAAATATTAAGAAAAATATTAGCTTTCATATAAAGATATCGTAATGGACATGGATGAGCAAACAAAATCATCCAATTTGACGAGCGCGCTCAGAAAGTTATTATTTGATTTTACAAAATAAATTATATTCAAACGTCAAAAATAATTCATGTCATCATAGTTATGCCATTTGAAAGTCAACATGATTTATCACACAAAAACAGGAAAGATATATTAAATTTTATAACGATTTAATATCTTAGAAAATTTATGCTAAATACCTTTTTTTGACCAAATGATTTATCACTGAATTCAGATGTTCGGTAAAGCTATATATCGGCCTCGAGTGACCATTATTTTGGAAAAGTATGAATAATTTATTAAGTAAAGCTAATCAGCTATTAGAAAGGTTTTCTAAGTATCTGCGTATATGCTCTCAATAAACTCGAATTTTCAAATTAAGAACAAGACATATGTTTCCATAAACTATTTTCATGGTTTAATTACATATTTGTCACATCTTTGACCACAGAACCAATTTTATTCAGTAAAATAATTTTATGCAATATGTCTCTTGTTAACGTAAATCACAGTCAATGGGTCAAATTATTAATCAGGCTTAACAATTTGAGACAATAACTTTCCAAATTGTTGGCATCACCTTGTTTCCGACAAGATGCTTTTTGACGACGAGTTGTCTACAAACACATCATGTTATTTCATATTTGATGTCAAAACATTTAATAAGATATGTCTTTTATCAATTCGTTTCATGATTTGTTTGTTTAAATTTGTATTCATCGTGTTTAACAAGATCCGGGTTTTATTCAAATTTTAAATCGGTGCCATGGTATTTGTAAGTACAACGGTGAGTTGAAATCAGTTCAAAGTAATGGTAAGATACAACAGAAAGTTGTCCGATTTTGATACTGTCAGTATTGTTGTAATTCTAGAAGACGTATGAAACTTCTCTCTATTCAAAAGATACAACACTTAGCACAAAAACGTACGATCATGACCAGCGTGGAAAGCGTGCTCAGTTTATGACATCACATGGTCACCTCTCAAAGTAAGTATCATACCTACATTGTGTAAAAGCAATCGAAAGACTATACAAAAGAGGATCTACTCAAACAGGCAAAAACTAATTACCCGGATCATATTTGACGGACAGATATTCTATTAAAAGCAAGTGATGTAGTTATCCAGATTAAATGCGCAAATTCTCCAACTTATCGGAATGCATATATTTTGCATAAAATGTTTCTAGAAGTAAATTTTAAGGTTACGTTACAAAGACGGCATTAATACAGTTAAAGATAAGTACTGTATCATATAGAGCATTTGATCCTTTGGTAGTTTTGATTTAAATTTCATCTTCCTTTGATCCTTCTTATTTTGATTAAGTTACCTTAAAAAATTGCAAAGCAAGTCCATCCTTCTTTTAAACTCTAGAAGGTCTCGCTTTAGATAATGACAATGCAACCTAACAGTTTCAATTATTTCTTCTAATTCTTACTATTAAAGTCCGAAAAATGCGTCGTCAAACGTATACAAAATGCGATTGTCGGGGAACATCGTCATCAAGCTAATCAATATTCTATATCGAAACGAAAGGTATTATTGAAACGATTCATGTCGTTTTAAAATTCCCTGCGTTTTTGAAGTTTTTCTCAGGTTTTTATCATCATGCGTACTTTTATGAAAAACAAGAAGCGCACAGTTACTACCCATATGAGTTTCACTAATTCTTTTTTAGAAAACGCGGTTAAATTGTAGAAAATTTGAATACATTCAACGCTATAAGATAGAAAGAAAAGAGGGAATATCTAACAGGGCTCCGAAGTATAAGTACGGCAATGAGACTCACATGCCCAATAAGTTGACGATATGGGTATAAATCCTTTTGACGTGATTATTTTCGCTGGGGGAATTTTTCCCGAAATGACCATTGCAACAGTGCCCAGGGGGTTATTTTAGCGAAATCGATAGTAATCCTTTAAGTCTTTTATACTTTGTTCTTTTTTTAAATGGGGTATTTTTGCGACGGTAATACAACGGCGAAAACGCGAAAATTACCCCCACGCGAAAATTTCCACGTTTTCAGTATATATTTGATGCGACCACACAACTGAACTGATAAGACGAGGTAATTGATAACGAAACTCAATTATAAATGGTGCCACTTAAAACAAACTAGAGGAAAACATATAGAGTTTTCCGTAAGATTACAAAAAAACCGAATTAGAAATTGAATTCAGCAGGGCGTTCTGAAGGTAAGAGATCTACAGGTTGTGAAAGGTTTGATTTAACTGGACGTAACAGTCGTAAAAGTCGGTACATAAAAGAATTTGCCATCGAAAACGAGATGAGGTTTAAAATACAAAATTTACACGCACATAGACGAAGCATACAAATCAACATATACAATGTACTACTTTATCATATACAATATTGCCGTTTGTCCCGGACGATATCGTTCTCCTATTGTTTCATTGCCACTGCACTAATTCCAATTTACTCTCGTCATTTGATGTACTCCAGATTGTAAGCACTTCTTTAAAAACGATAAGAGACATCCTAATTACGCTTATTTTTCTTGCAATACTTTATTGGTATCTGACATTATGCACATTTACAATTTTGTTTTCCTTCTCTCGGCTTCCAGCTTGACTAAAATGTCGATTCATTTCGTTCTTAAAACTATATAAACTTTGAAAACGAACAGATCAGATGGAGTTATGTTTGTATAATAGCATAACTTATTTTGTGCTCTGCTGCCAGATACTAGCTAAAAAGTTGTCCTTCATTGATCAGGTTACCACATACATGGAATTTGTTCGTGATCACTTGCAAGCAAGAAACAAGGACAGATTTATAAGAATGACAAATATGGAAAAAGCCATATCCCTATCAAGAAGTGCAAAATCGTGAATCGAAAAATCGTCTAAACAAGGGCATACAAAACCAGGATAAAACCATAACTAAAGCAAAGGAACAGAAAAAATCTACCATATGAAGGCAAGTGAACTCCCTGCGAAGGAGTGAGATCAGGCGCACAGGAAGAGTGAGCATCTCCTGCTTGCATGCAGCACCTGCCACTTCAATTCGGTAAACCGTTTTACTTTTACTAGGGTTAATTCAGAGACAATCTACGAAGTTCAGGTTGAACCCTTGCTTTCTTTAATTCAATTTTCATGCCTTTGCCGAACGATGCTTACAGGTTTTCTTTTATTAATTTCAGTCGGATTTACAGTCGGATTCAGGAAATAAGTCTGTCATGTGATTCTACATATAATACTTGCGTCTACCATTTTATGATTTACTTTGTACTCTTTAGAGTTCTTCTTTAACTCATTTGTACTTCATTAGTAATTCTAATCAACAGCATGTTTTTTTAATGCAAATAGCAGATAATTACTTACATGTACTGTATATTCCAAAATGTGTCAAATTCATGTCGTACACAGATATACGAAACAAACCTTATCATTAGGAACAGTAAGAACAAATGATTATATCATCTTTTATTTCGGCGCGTAGAATTGAACAGACAATTCATTTTTGACTCAATGATCGCAAAGGAAACTAAGCTTCTGAATACTGAAACGTGAAAATCTTTATGCGGGAGTGATTTTCGCAATTATATTATTATCGCGAAAATAAACCCCGCGAGAGAATTACAACCAGAATAGAAAATGAAAATATTCCCGATTTCGCCAAAATTTCCAAAAACACATACTCTTGCAATGGTAATTTCGCGAGAATTTCCCCCAGTGAAAATGTACTCTTTTACAGTATGTGGTCAATTCCGTTAACGTATTTCTTATTATAATAAGTATTCTGTTGTCCTTAAACAGAGGATTTAGAGAGGGAGCGAGAAGAAAGCCTCGATTTTTTTTATAAAGTGTTAACAACGAATATATATTTTACACATCATCAGATCCGAATAGCTGCTTTAAAATTTTGATAAATTGTGAAAGAAATTTACGCGTAAACTATTAGAGAACCATCAGTAAATAACCAAATAATTAAACGAAACTACTTTTCAACACTGATTTTTTTCAGAATGAAGAACTTAAGGACTTCATTTTCCATGTAAATTATGAAGCAAAGATTGAAAAATTGCTAGATTCCATATTGTGTATCATGGAAAGACATTGCTGTCAATAGCTTACTGAAAGTAGAAATCTTGCTATTAGAATGAGTTAAAGATGATCCTGACGATAATCTCAACAACACTCACAATAGAGCACAAAATTAAGCATCGACGGACCCCTATAGCAAGCTAGAGGTGGGACCAGGTGCACGGGAGGAATAAGCATCCCCTGTTGGCCAGTTGCACCCGCCGTCAATGTTTAAGCACAAAAATGAAAACAATTATCAAAGTTATCATAAAAGAATTATCAAACTGAAATATATGTTCTACCGTATCAATTTAGTTCACTTTATGTATTTATCATCATTAATGCTTGAGGCCGAAAGAGTGGAAATTCTAAACATAACTTTAAATGTATGACAAAGGCAACTAGGGACATAGCTATGAGGGAGATATTAAATATTCCTTAGTTTCTTAATAATTTACCCAATACAGTACTAGAAAATTTACAGATATATTACAAATCAATGCAGAAACACAGTAAAACTAGGTCAACCAGCAGAGAGACAATGTACCAACCTACAGGTTGACATGATCACATGTAGCATATACAGATGTGATGTATTTTGACAACTGACACGTCTAGTTCCAATTTAAAACAAATACATCTAGCATAATAAATGAATTTCAAATTCGTGAAATACAATAGATTAATTATTCTCCTTAACTAATCGATCGGGTTTTTTTTTGCCGTTTTCTTATGTAATTTACCTTCTGTTTGATTTTAAACATCTGTCTAATATTATGAGCATTGATCCATGGAAAATAAAGATTCTATAAAGAACAATGATTGTGCAACTTTGTGCGGGAAAAGACGTAGATTCTAACTACCACGTGCCTGATGCATTAAAGTTATTTTGGAATGTGTTCAAGAAGGCGACTAATTCGAACACTTTAACTTTCATGAAGCTATTGTTATATATCCAAAAGAATCTGGACGTTGAACAGTCAAATCGAAAACTTATTGTATTGTTCAATGAACAAGATGAAGGAAAACTCAGCAAAGAAATGAAACTCTATTACATCCACCTGCCAAATTTTCGAAAGGACATATTACATGTATATAAACAGATTCATATAGGGCTGTCTCACTTAAAAATCTCCAATTTTATGCCACACCAGGATGACTCTTATCTTCCTCCAAGAATGTGGAAATATTTTTGTCGACTTCGTTTCTGATTTGCACTATATCAATTTTAAAAAATGACAAAAATAAACTTCCCAAGATTTTATTTTCAGTGACGTCCGACGTTGCTCAGGCTTTAAATAATCTAACTTAGTTATGGAGTCAACTTCCTTTCAGAATTATCTAAAGAACATTTGAGGAATCATATGGATTCCAATGTTAGGTACCAAGCCTTTTTGATTTTGAATCAAGAAAGATTTGACGATCGAAAATCATCTGTAAAACATGTACCCTGCTAAATATGTGATTGTCTTTGGCGATGATCAGAAGTACATAATCTAATATATAATTCCAAATATTTCCTTTTATTTCAAATTCATTTATATTTTTAGATTAGCAATCCATTTGTAGGTTTACGTCCCAGATATAATTTCTTTTTAAAAAGGAACAAATTTCAAATTTTAAAGTTCCGAATACTTCCAAAATGTTCTTGGTCATCGGAATAGTGAAAAAACACACAGAGAGCTTCATATTTGTGTAATGATTCTCTCAGCATGTGAACAAAACACACAGTTCTTGAATAGTGGTAACTTACCTTCACGGTCACACGAGCTGGAAAATAATTAAAAATATAAAATGGCTAGTTATTATTTCCAATCTCAGACCCTATGTGCTCATACGCACTCTATCATGTCGAGTAATGATTGCAACCATATCACCAAATTTATATTCTCAGACAAAATTATGAACTCGTTAAATTTTAAGCGAAAAATTCGTGATTGATTTATGGCTCTTGGATCCACTGCGTCATAGTCGAACACGGCCTGTCATCCCTTTTTTTAATTCAGAACGACGTTCAACAGGAAATAATGTAAATTTTGATCCAACTTAATAATTTGAAGAATTAAGCTGGAAGCAATAGTCAATCTGCATATTTTGACACTCTGAGGTCAACAATGATGACACCTGTTCAGCAACGGATTCTACAAGACATAGGAAAAACCGCGTAAGGAGTGCAGCACAATGCATATATCTAACAATATTAGAATAGCTATAATGTAACTCAATATTTCATACTTGTCAGATTTTAGATATTCCGTGTTTCGTATAAAAAGAGGATGGCCTAATGAACGAATTACATTAATTTTGACGGAAGAATTACTAAGACTTGCTTTCTTCTAAAGCTAGTAATGCCTTAAAATGTCAAAAGAAACAAATAAACAAAGAACAAAAATAGAATCCATAAACAACTGTAAGAAAAAAAAACAAAGAACAAAAAACAAAGGCCTCAAAAAGAAAAATAATTAACGTCTTTGACATCGATTTTTCTCTTATAATTAGGATTGTTTTTGTCTCGCGATCTTTGTATATCTTTATGTTAATAATTTTTGTCTTACATGCAAGGCATATCAAAAATTGAGCATCACCTTTTGAAAATATTGGCTATACATTTGTATAAACTGTCAACATGAAAGACAATTTTTCCCGTTCATTTTTACCTAGGTCAAACATAGGTCTTCTAAAATCATTTCTTTTTCTGGACCATCAAGTGATTCGAAGATTTGATATATGTTTTGGAGCCGCTCATTTTGGCAAGAGGAAATTAAAGCTCTGTATTGTAGATGGCACCAGGAAAATTCACTTTGGCTTTATTTAAGCTGTTTGGCATGAAGTACTACTGACGAGGATTAAAATATCCGAAATACGTGTCTAGTACAACAAAATTGGTACTATAGAACATACATTTCAAAATTGACAATTTCAAATGCGTATCGGAATATGTTAGATTGGCCTGTTGTCCATTTACATGGGAATTACGTTGTTTCTTTGACTGAAAAATACATGGTACATTTCTAGTTCCTTTCTCTGTCGACCTTTCTTTTGTATCGTTCTTAATCACCTTTTGCTAATTCACTAACACTTTCTGTGTCTAGTAATCCCTTGCTGGTTTTTGTCATGAAACAAAGGAGGGGATCTCCAACAACACCCGGTTGTAGCACCCACAGCAAAACTCCTAAACACCCAATGCAAAAACACAAAGCAGACAAGCACGGAAAGAGACGCATAAGGGACAAGGAACGTCAACGCACAACACAGAAACATCAAACACAAAGGACTACACATAAACCAACGAGGCCAATGGGCAACCGGTGCCGACTTAGGACGGCCATTTGCCACGGAAATAGCAGAAGGTGTGGTTATCCTGGATTACGTGAGCACAACCCTCCCACTTTTCCGATTACCCAGAGGTCTCGAAGAACGTACAATTGTGGTGTAAAACAATGATTGTAACGATTATTATATTGTCCGATGTCCGTTGTTTGTTACAATGCTATCATTGTGCTGCTCTGTGGACAGTGCAGGATCGTAATTCTTATGCTGTGGAGTGGATAATGTTCTTTTTCCATACATGTTATTGCTGCTGCTGTTGTTGCTATTGAAATGACATTAGAAATTTGTATTTTATACCTTGTTTAAGATATGGAATCATTAGGTTACTCTCTTGTGAAGAAGATGGGATCATTTCGTATGTACAGGTTTTATCTTGTGACTGACTTCGAACTTTACTTTATAGGCTGATACTATTGCAATGTAGACTGATTGATCCTCCTGTTTGATGTAATTTGTATAATCTCAACAGCACTCACAATAGAGCACCAAATTGAGCCTCGTCAGACCCCTAGCTAGCAAGCTAGTGGTGGGACAAGGTGCCCAGGGGAGTAAGCATCCCCTGTAGGCTAGCCGCACCCGCCGTCGATGTTCACGAAACTGAAAACAATAAAAAAAAACATGAACTGCACTGTGTGAGGCCTTTTCTATATAGAAAGTGCTATGGCGATCATGTCAGGGAAAATATTCAAAACACTTACTGTCAAACCCCTCGCGGGGAACTTTATTACGAGCTCCACATGGCAAAGGGCATAAGTGTGACACAAATGAGTTAAAGAAGATCCTGACGATAATCTCAACAGCACTCACAATAGAGCACCAAATTGAGCATCGACGGTCCCCTAGCAAGCTAGAGGTGAGACCACGTGCCCGGGAGGAATAAGCATCCTCTTTTGGCTAGCCGCACCCGCCGTCGATGTTCATGCACGAAACTGAAAACAATAAAAACATGAATTGCACTGTCTGAAACCATTTCTATATAGAAAGTGCTATGGCAGCCGTGTCAAGGAAAATATTCAAAACACTTACTGTCGAACCACTCGCGAGGAACTTTTTTTACGAGCTCCGCACGACAAAGGGCATAAGTGTGACACAAATGAGTTAAAGATGATCCTGACGATAATCTCCCACAACACTCACAATAGACCACCAAAATGAGCATCGACGGACCCCCAGCAAGCTAGAGGTGGGACCAGGTGCCCGGGAGGAGTAAGCATCCCCTGTTGGCTAGCCGCACCCGCCGTCGATGTTCATGCACGAAACTGAAAACAATAAAAAAAACATGAACTGCACTGTCTGAGGCCATTTCTTTATAGAAAGTGCTATGGCGGTCGTGTCAAGGAAAATATTCAAAACACTGTCAAACGAACTTTTTTACCCAATGTGAATCTCGCCATTGGCCATGGTAGGATTTTGTCAAATTCGGGATTTTCGTTATACAGATGTGTTAAAGAAGATCCTGACGACAATCTCAACAGCACTTACGAGTCACAATAGAGTACTAAATTGAGCATCGACGGATCCATAACAAGCTAGAGGTGGGACCAGTTACTTCCGTTGGGGACGGTACATGACGTAAACATATTGTGACGTCATCAAATTCCTTGGAAACCAACGTTAATTTGATTGAAGATTCGCTACAAAACCTATGTTTTTATAGAAATTTTATTACGCCATGATGCTTTTACGTCAGATACTGTCCCAAATCGAACACAAGCATACACCAACGAAAAGACAGAATATGAAGAGAATATACCATGCTTTCATTGAATTTTAACCGTTTCATTATGTGTACGCGTACGATGTATTTGTAAATAACTTAGAGTATTAGGTATTTGAAATCTATTCATCGACTGATGGGAAGGGTTTGATTCTATAGAAGCTTTTGGCTGTATTTATTCTTATTTCCTTAAATACGGATACGTACGATGCAAAATGCAAAATGATTTTGGTCCACGTGCCTTTTTAAAAATAATGCGCCATCAGTGATCTTCGATGCCGAAATAGAGATGCCCTAAAAAGCATATGCATATGTATAATGGAGATGCCGTTTAGATATTCTCATGCTGTTTAAAGCTGCATATTATTCCAAGTTTACAATCATTTTTCTCTATAAAAAAATTAGCAAATATTGAGTATTGAAGAACACAATTATAATAAGAATTTCATATCTACCTTTTTTTTTTTCGAAATTTTCGTTCGTAAATCTTATTTTGGGAATTCAATTAAAAAGTATAATTCATTTTGCACGTGTGTCACAAACATTCTGAAATTTGATTATAATATGTAGCTTCCTGTTTATTGTATTATTATTAATGTTATTTAATCGGATATCATGAAATGTATTGGTTACAAATTGTCAAACATTAGACGGATAAATCATGAAGTCTGAAGACATACTTCGTGGGATGGCACCTTACTCTTGTTGACCCTTTCTAATTTAAGAAAAATAAATTATTCGAGCTATCAATTTCATATTCATATGCAAACCCCCATTAAATCAAAATTGGTTCATCTTTTTTCTTTATGATAAACCTTGAATTCTATTATCACGTTTAATCGCCACATTATACTATATTTGAAACAAAACGTAATTTCATTTACCTACCTTTCCACTTTCAAACCATCAAAGGTACAGATTGAATGATGTAATTGAAACGTTTTCCTTACATATTTTTCAAATCCATCGGCAAATTCATCGAGCGGTCAAGAGAAGATGTAGGAAAAGATCTCCAACAAGACCTAGATGAAGTGACATCGCAAAAACACAAATAGTGTGAAATTGTGAAAATAGTTTTATTGTATTCACCCTGTTTCAAATTCTGATTATTTTTCTCTCCTTGCTTTAATTGTTCGGAATGTAAAGAGGCTTATCACATGTGGCTAGCTTTTAAACGAATTTTTGAATTGACTTACAGTTTTAAATTTATATAACTTAATTTCACTCTTATTTCGTCGAATGTCTTATTGCTATTGAAAAACAGGATTTTTACCAGATATTGAAACGAAATGCAATTGTTATTATCATATTGAAATGTAGGTTCTATCATAATAATTTAGTGAACCATATCCGCATTTCACCAAATAATGTATCATCAGTGATGTTCGAGGCCGAAAAAGAGAAAAATTATCGAAGTACTTGTGGGCATTTTGCTAGTTAACGTACTTCGGACTTCGCACTCCGGATTTCGCACTTAAGGGGTCATATAAAGGAAATCAGGCGCGAGTAGAAACGTTAAATCTGAACACGCATGGACGAAATGACAATGGTATTTATACAAATGAAAAGAAATAAATTCTTCACGCAGAGTACTCTAAATTCATTGGAATAGAATTTATATTTTGCGATTGTGACAAAGTCCCTTCAAAATGCAATGTCCGAAGTCCGTGAGCATGAAAAATGTCCAGTAGTAAATATAAGGAGAGCAAAATTCTAAATTGACCGTAAGTATATGCCAAACAGCCAGCCAAAGACAGAGCTTTCAGAATAGTTCAGCTCGATCTCATGTGCAATTTCTTGAATATTTGGAATATTTACTTTCACATTGGTAAGTTGCTGAATAAAAAAGTGCAGGTGAAGTACATGTCTGGTCCATGCTGTAAATTTATCTGCTCTTAAATGATGCAAATGAACTTGAAGACGTTTAACAATGGTAATGCTTTCTAAACTCAAATATTGTTTCGGTGTTAGATGAATATGTTTTTATGACATTATTGACAAAACAACATTAGGCCGTCCAGAATGAACTCAAATATTGTTTCGGTGTTAAACGAATATGTTTTTCAGACATTTTTGACAAGACAACATTAGGCCGTACAGAATGAATAATAAAAAGACTAAATTCGAAAACAAAATTAATCATTCGTTTTAAATACGTACCACCATTCACAAACTAAATGTAAAAGCAGTAAATGCTACTTATGAAAAATGCGAATTTGTTACAAAGATGATTTAAGAGACAATTTTTACAATTAAGAAAAATAGATAAACAATTCATGAGATTGAAAATCTATTTTGATGTGGCAGTTACTGTCATGAAATGACTTTTGAGGCTTTTAATGGCGGAGATATTGTCATAGGTACGTTGCTACTGAAAGAGAAAAGTGAACCTCAAGTAATATATTTTATCGTAAGTAGCATTCAATGGCATATCAGATATCTGAGATGATTCAGCTGCAGGTAGTATATTCGTTTCAATCTGGTCTGAAAAATATTTGGGAGACTACATCTCCGTTTTGAAGATGCTTGTGTTAAATGACAAATTCAAATAAGGATATTATAGCTTCATCAACTTACATGGTCTCGTCGGTTTATGTGTAGTCTTTTGTGTTTGATGTTTACATGTCGTGTGTCTCTTTTCCGTCTCGTGCTGTACTCGTCTTTTGTGTTTTTGCATCGGGTGTTTTGGTGTTTTACTGTTGATGCTGCAACGAGGTATTGTTGGAGATCTCCTCCCTTCTTTTTACACTTCTTTCTTTTGTTTTTCTTTCTTTTTTTTCTTTCTTTGGCAACGGTCTCTACGATAATGTGAATACAAGCAAACGGTCTACACAGTGTTATATATGAAATTAGAATAGCTTGTTTTGACGTCTAAGTCGATGTTTTATCCCAACAGAGAAGTCTCGTATCTTATTGCTTTCAAAACCTTACTTCTCGATTATATTTTGAAAGATCTTTAAGGGAAAAAAATTGCCAAATATCCATCATGGCTTTTCTTTTATTAAGATCTCGATATAAAACTCGATCCTCCAAATATTTGCATGCGTGCAGTACCGACAACAGACTGCATATCAACTGTTAAGACCCGGACAAAAGAAAGCAATGTACGCGAATCGTATCAAAATTTTGATCGTTTTTTTACGCATTCGAAAAATTCTGTTTTCAAGATTTCTTGAAATTTCTAAAACTAAGGTCTAAATCTAAAACATCTTTTAGATTGAGGGTCACTGACGAGGGTTAAATACCCGAAACGTGCATGTCTATTCCATGCTGTAAATTTATCTGCTCTAAAATGATGCTAATGAATTTTAAGATGTTAAACATTTGTACCACTTGGTGAGTGCCACTGCTGGTGGACCAGGAGTCCCCGAGGGCACATGTAGCCAAGTTCGATCAATTTCGGTTGGTTGTTTCTTCAAACGCATTTGAAAATTTCTGTATACAAAATAGTTTCAAATTTCTAAAACGTGGGTCCTGTAGCATTATATCCCAGCCATTCGGTATATTTAGGACATGATTTTCACAGATTTTGGTCATATTACATTTTTTAAATTGAGGATCACTGACGAGGGTTAGAAACGTGCATGTCTTGTCCATGCTGTAAATTTATCTGCTCTAAAATGATGCTAATGAATTTGAAGACGTTGAACACATACCGCTCATCCTGCTGCGTATTTCGGTACATTTTTTGACATAATATAACTATCACATTCTTTGGCCATAGTACATTGTTCAGATTGAGGATCACTGACGAGGGTTGAGTACCCGAAACATGCATGTTTGGTCCAAGTTGCAAATTTATCTGCTCTTAAATCATGCTATTGAATTTGAAGACGCTTAACATTAATTCAAGACGTTTCTTCTGATACATGAAATAAGTATTGAATTGTAAGAAGTTAAAAATGTGACAGTTTTTCGATTATATCGACCCAGCACTTTTTTTCACTTTTTATTTTTTTTCTCCCCCCCCCCCCCTCCTTAACTCTACTTTTTTTTCAAAAAGTTCCCGTGCCGATGGGAATTCTCACGATTTGGCTTTGCCTTCTCGACTTTGAGACTGAATAACTGTTAGGTACTTCTCTGATGTTTATTTATTACCGTAAACATTTTATAAAAAAGAAATTGTTATGAGATCTGCATATCTTATGATTGCTAGGATGTTTGAGCTTCTGATGTTAATGTATCCGTTGTACAATAGAGTCAATTTACATTGCGTCTTAATATCTTCATTGTAAAGTATGGTAAATTTTATGCATGGTAAGGTACTATAAACTGTATATTTTCTGAATGGTAATGATGTCCTGAGTACAGATATAAGACTCCCAGGTCTTAAAAATCAAAGGGGAAAAACTCTTGTACAATTTTGTCATTTTGCATATGTTTTATAGAGAAAATAGACAAATTAAATGCTTCACCAGTTATTCCCCATAGCTTTTCTGACTAAAAAATTACTGTTTCTGATCAGTGGGCATTATAACTTTTCAGAAAATATAAAGTTAATAGTACCTTACCAGGCATGGAAATATGCCCTGTTGTACATCGGAAACCTTAAGTCCGGACATGAAATTTAGATTTTTGTTTTTTGATCAGCTATTTTTGTCAAGAATGCTTCTATCTGGCAACAAAGTTAGTCAGTTCATTTATGTTTAAAAATGATCAAAATGGAAATTGTCTCCTACAAGACAGCATTGCAATAACCACACGTGAATGCACATAAACAAAAATATAATTAACACGAAACAACAGATATATTGAAAGCATAAAACACTTGAACATCATTTGTGGGTGACAAAACGAACTGCAAACTTTGTCCTCTTGGTTGAAGCGAGCTTTCTTCAATCACCCCAAAATTGAACAACCCGGTTTAATTCAAGCAAAGGCTTCTTTTTGTGTCTCATTATCTCCGTTTGAATGGTTATTTTGGGTGCTGTCATTTGCAGTTTAGAATCATTATGTGAGTTTCCCTGTTGTAGCTGCTGTAGCATCTTCTAAAACATAGCTCACTTCCTCTTGATGACTTCAGGATCAACATGTAATCATGGTATATAAAGCTATTGATTGTCTTTTTAAAATTTCAATTTACATTCTAGCTTGGAATTGTGTAAAAAGTGTTTGAAAACCAAACAAAAAGACATGTGTGCATCGCAGAAAGCAGGGTCCGATTTTTAAATAAATAAAAATCGATAATGTGATGCTTGCATTGACCAAAATTTCCAAAATTACCAAATCCATCTCAATATTTAAGTTTATCATGTGCCTTCAAACAATTTCCTCTAATATCCTTTATCTTAGCCGCGGCCATCCATGAACATTGTTTTTTTTTTTAATAATGGTTCGGTGCAAAGCAGAAAATCGAGAAGATCACTTACTCTACTTCCCTATCTTACTTTTTATTTCTGTTAAACATTGTCTGAAATATCATCTGTCCATGAGTTCAAATTCTTCTGCTAAGTCTCATGATACGCTGTTCGCAAACATATATAAGAATGACTTGACTTGATTTATCAATTTTGTACTGTGTATTGGAATATGGCCATTGTCCATATTTGTGATTGATACATTTTGGGGTTTTTTTTACATCATGCACTCCTTTTTGAATAAATTAAAAAAAAATCATAGGTGTCCTTTGTTTTGTTTTCCGACTGAGGATGATTGAAAAATATGCAATTCTGATGCACTTTTTTGTATAATACTTACTAACTTGAAAGTTTCTGACTTTCAAGACCACTATGTGTCGTAAATGTATGAAAGCATGTTATAGGCAGCAGGAAAAAATGATACATGGAGGAAAATTAACAACACACGTGTATGCATAAACAAATAATTAAAAATCTCATTAAATCAAATCCGCATATTTGAAGTTCATGTGTCACAAGATTCAAGCATTCCAATGTTAAATATGTAAGAAATGAAGAGGTCACTCGTGTATGACATCAGTGAAAACGTCGAAATATGTTAAAATTTCCGGGATTATTTTTTTTTTCCTTTAAGGTTTAAGTCAATTTCTTCAAGATGGCATTATTGTTAAACGTCTTCAAATTCAATAGCATTATTTAAGAACAGATAAATCTGCATGGACCAGACATGCACGTTTCGGGTACTTAACCCTCGTCAGTGATCCTCAATGTTAAACGTCTTCAAATTCAACAGCATCATTTTAAAACAGATAAATTTGCAGCATGGACTAGACAATCTAAGCAATATAATATGGTCAAAGAGTATGAAAGTTATGACCAAAAATGTACGACGTAGCAGGATGGGTGGCATATGATGCTACAGGACCCACGTTTTACAAATTTCAAAAAAATTGATAACAGAAATTTTCGAATGCATTGAAGAAACGATCAACCGAAGTTGATCGAACTTGGCTACATGTGCCATCGAGGACTCCTGGTCCACCAGCAGTGACACTCACCAAGTGGTACAAATGTTAAACGCGTTCACATTTAAGAACAGATAAATTTACAGCATTACTAAGTCTTACCTTGCCTACAATCTCCCATTGTCAGTCTTCATTTTATCCTCTTTACTTTAAAAGTACGTCTAATTGAAGCCTATGTCGGTTTGATTTTTTATAAAGTTTCCATTTCTAAATTCAAATTCCAGAACTTAATTTGCCAATGAGTGTTAGAATAAAGCAATGTAAACCCGTTCTGAATAGCATAAAAGAAAAAGGGGATCGCTAAAAGGACTTGGTTACAGCAAAACGCTGAAACATCCAAATGAGAAAACACAGAGAAGACAAGAAAAGAAAGGAGGGGATCTCCAACCAGAGTCGACAGCAGCACCAACAGCAAAACACTAAACACCTGATCGAAAACAGAGTAGACAAGCACAACAAGAGACGTAAAAGAGAAACATGAAACACAACAGACTACACATACACCAACGAGACCAATGGACAATCGGTGCTGAATTAAGTACGGTCATATGCCACGCAAGTAGCTAATTGTGTGGTTCTCCTGATTATGATGACGCAAGTTCAAACCGTGCAAGACATTTCTTAAAGGATTCATGAAACGATTGCGTTAGGAATATTTGTTGTCCTAGAAAAGATTGGACAAAATGTACTGTATATGTACTTATTTTAGCGGAATTCATATTTTAGCGGAGTTAGCGCTATAAAGACTGCGCTAATTAAAGACTATGCTATTAAAATTATTGAATTTTTATAGATTATAAAGGAAGGAAAGACAAATGCGCTAATTCATGATTTGGCTAATATGTCAATTGGCCCATTTTCGTCCAGGTTGCGCTATAATAAGTAATATACAGTATTTGATTTCATAAACATGATAAAGAAATTCATCGGTGCCTAGTACATGTATAACGCATATTAAAAATACAATGGATGATGTTATCTTTATAATGCTTAATGAAACCTCAAATTCTTCAAATTAGTTGTCAATAACAGAGCTGTTGAAATGTCAGCTAATTTAGAAGTGTCAAATGAACTGAATTTATTTTGTCTTCTATGGCTTGAAGTATACCACTGACGATTCAATATCCAAAACATAAATGTCTAGTGCATCGGATTTGAAGATTTTTGTCGGACAGCAGAGAATTGGTACACATTCCCATCGCGGAAACACGTTTGTCTTCATGAATTTTTCATGATTTATATGCATGTACAGCATTATTGAACCTGGCTTTTTTTGTATAGCACGTAATGCTGATTTTGCATAGTAAAGATGTACGTAAATCTATAAGAAATACGGAGGGACAGTGGTGCAAGGTTGCTTCTCGTCTATTAATCCCTATCATTAACTAATAAAGAAATATGTTAGAAGATCTAATATTTAGGTCAAAATGATTTTTATTCATTTATTTATTCATTTATTATGTATTTGTTTATCATCTATTTATTTTATTTTATTTATTTATTTTTTCTTTATTATTATTATTATTTCTCTTTTGGTATCTTCAGAAAGGTCTTGTCACAAGTAACCTTCAACTTTTGAAACATCAAAGTGCCAGCGGTTGCCAATCGGTCTCGTTGGAAAATGTCTTTTTGATGCCGTAGTGTTTAGTATTCCTTGTCCCTTTGCTGTATCTTACTGTGCATGTGTACTCTTTGATTTTGCATGCTTTGGGTGTTTTTGTCATTAGCTGTGGAGGCAGCAAACGATGTTTGTTAGAATCCTCTCATTTCATTTAGTCCATGGTAACGAGGTTAATCATTTTTGTATCTGTGAAACCTAGGTCACGAGAATCATGCATCTGAAATTTCTGGAATCTGTAAAAGGCTCAAGTCATAAGGATTATAGTAAATGAGAAATAAGGAAACATAAAGAAATATCAAAATCAAAATTTTATCAATCAATAGGTCCATTGAGTATCAAGTATTTAGAAAGTAAGCCAAACATCTTAATATTCATGTTCTCGAGGTTAGAAAGGTCGAAAGGTCTTGTCATAAGAAATGCACATGTGAAATATCAAATAACTAGCAATTGTTTATATTTAGTTCTATTACATTTTAAATTTTCAGAAAAGTAGGTCAAGGTCAAGTTGTCAAAATGTGTTGTAATCCCGAAAAGGCCTTGATACAAGAGACTTTCGTTTTTGAAGAAATATGTCAAACTTGTTGTTCAAGTTCAGGAGATCGAAATACGAGGAATGCCTCAATATTTTCTTGAATATATAAAACTTAAAACGAATAATAATTTAATTTCATTGAAATATAGAGCATATATACTTTGAATAAATTATCATAATGTTATATACATGTATGTACTTTATTTGTAAATAGTTAAATTTCTAATCTTTTAAAAATAAAGACGGATCGCTGTGGATAGGATAAGGAACCATGCTCAATTGCCACCTGGTGTTATTGTATACCTTTTGCACCAAGTACATGTATTATATAAGATAATTTTAGATTCAAGAGAAAGAATAGTGTCAGATCCATTGATCATCAAAGTGACAGAATTCAATGTTAATCTTAGGTGAAACCCAGATAAGATGATTGAAATAAATCGCTCAATTTTAAGGAGGAGACTTCTTTTTTATGTAAAATCATCTATGTAGGAATTAATTAAAATCTTCATTGCACGTTCATCGCCATGTCGGAAATTAATTAATGATTATCAAAAGATTTTTTTTTAAATGTAGCAGGACGTATAAAAAATCTTTTGACAAATTATTGTCTATAGCAACTTTGATTACTTTTTCGATTATGAATATTGATAATCAATAATCATTGCCCGATTGTGAACAGACATACATGCACTGAATAAGGATATTTTGCATTAAAAAATCTAAACTTTATTTATTTTATAACGTTTAACGAACATGTTACACAACTTATATTAATGTCTCACGTTGGCTCAGATGTTGGCGTAAGGGGGTCCAAGGAGCAGGAGGAAACCGGAGTACCCGGAGAAAAAACCCCTGCAGAGGCCTGGGTGGGGGACCACCTACCCTCCCACATAAGACCCTTTGCCGAATCTGAGATTCGATCACGGGACCTTCGAGGTGAGAAGCGAGCGCGCTAACACTGCGCTAACCCGGCCGTTTTTTGCATTAGCTGACACAATTGGATTTTTCCTCCTTAAGCTATGCTTTAAATGCTATAATTTCATGAAACCTTAGAAACAAGACGTACTCAAGATCCTCAAAAAATGTTTACTGGATCTGTCAAGAAGACAACGGTGAGTTGAATCAGGAATGAATACCTAGATAAACGTGACGGCCATCGGTTCCGTTAACTAAATTGATAGATGACCTTTGGCATATTCGCCTTCATAGAGTTTTCGTGCAACTCAGAGAAGCAGTTGTGAAGCTTGAAAATAAGATTTCATACAACAATACAAAACCACAATCATCGAGTAGGAAGGAAAATGCAAAATGGCGCCAAGTTAATCACATCAATTGGCTGAATTCTATCTTGTCAAAGAAAAGGAAAATTGGCGGAGAACTTCGAGTACTCCTGTCAGAGATGGTTTCACATCCTATCCATCAGTGTGTCAACAAAAAAAAAAACTTTCACCTTTGCCATATCCTTGGAATGATGAAAAATAGAACTGCGTTCGTGAAGAGGTATCCTCCTGTAGATTGTTGGACCCTTAATATGTGACCTTGACCTTGCAGGTGCGTTTGACCCTCAGTGGGTGTTGTGGGTTGCCCATTGGTTTCGTTGGTTTATGTGTAGTCTTTTGTGTTTCCTGTTTCTATGGTGTGAGATGGTGTTCCTGGTCCTTTTTGCGTTTCTTTCTGTGGGTGTATGCTCTGTGTTTTAGCATGGGATGTTTTGTGGTTTTGCTGTGGGTGCTGCGACCGAGTGTTGTTGGAGATCCCCTCCTTTCTTGTGTTTACCATGCTTAGCCATATACCCGGAAGTTTGATGGAAGTTTACCGCACACCAATCAAGTTATATATATAATATTCATGCATTTATGTAAAAGGATGACTACCAGACAGACGAGCATACAGACTGATGCCAAAAAGAGTTATGCTTATATTTTCCCGTTTAAGTATATTGCGACGGTCGAATGAAAATATAAAATTCAATGTTACGTAATCTTCACACTTTAAAAGTTCCTTTTGTCAATTATGTGATTGAAATACCGTGGGACCCAGTGTTTATAGTACATGTGACGTAGGCGAAGAGAAGAAAAAACATTTGAGAAGGAAGACAGGCAGACATATGAAAATAATCAGGTGCGATTACTCGATACATCAAACGCAATGGTTCTTTCCTAGATTCTGTCTAGTTGTGAGTAATCCTGCAACAGTTGTTGAGGGCACTGCTCTGAAACGTGAAGTCAAATACCTGTGACTCCTTGAAACTGTTGCAGACGACAGGAAAACTGAGTTTTCAGCCATGCGTTTTAGTAGTTTCCTGTCAGACACCAAATTTCTACAGATGTTACTACTGATCCCTGTCGCTTCATTCGAATAAATCTTGGATATAGGTGACAAATGCATTAACCTCTAGCTGTGTTAATGTCTTTGGAATTCAAAAATTTCTTAATCTATTAGGGAGCGTACAACTGAGACACAAATAATGATGTATCAACTTGTGCCCAAATAATCGAACTAAATCTCGTAATCATGTCAAATTTGAACTTTGTTCTACATTATGAATTCTTCTGCCAATGCTGTACTCCTCGTTTCTTATAACGACTAACGTTACGTTAATTACTACAGAACTTATTACATATTCAAAATAATTTCATAAACAGGGACGGTCCAACACTATGAGATTCAGCACCCCGGTGAATTTTATTGTCACTTTTAAGTTCTAGAATTGGAATATGAATTTCTTCCGTCTTTCTTTAAGGTGACATGCTATGATACACAATAACAAGGATCAAAGGCAGATTCATCTTTAACTGAAACTGTGAAAAGACATCTGGAATATGATCTTTGAAGTCATCAAAACATATCATACGTGATTCTGGTCCTATCTATGTACAGCTATCATCGGCATTCTGTCAAGCATTGATCATTGACAAGCCATGACGAAGTGACTCCGTGTCTTCTAATCGGAGAATACAGGGTTCTGATCCCTTGCCCTTTCTTAAAGCCGGTTATACTTATCAGATGATTTGCTATGAGCTTACTTTAAATAGGCAACAGAACATGGACGTATTTTATGTTTAATTCTGATCGATATCCACTAAATTAGTGTTTTTGTGAAACCGTCTTTTCGTACGCCCTTATAATTTTGATACTCAAATACATCTGTTTGTTACTTGGGCCCTTGCGTTTTACTGTCTTGTTTATGTTGTCCTCTTACAGTAAGTCCCCCAAACAGCTTGTAACTGGACAAGTGGCAGAGTTACCCACAGAAATCCGGATACCTACAACCTTGCAGATAGCTGTCCGAAGTCGGCACCGGCTAGCTTGGTCTCGTGGGTTTATGTCTTACTTTCCTGTTTGTAGTGTTTTATGATGTTTTGGGTGTATCTGTTAAAGAAGATCCTGACGATAATCTCAACAGCATTCACAATAGAGCACAAAATGAGCATCGACGGACCCCCAGCAAGCTAGAGGTGGGACCAGGTACCCGAGAGGAGTAAGCATCCCCTGTTTGGCTAGCCGCACCCGCCGTCGATGTTCACGCACGAAAATGAAATCAATATCTTAGATACATACACTGTTTTATGTTATGTCTATATAGAAAGTGCTATGGCGATCGTGTCCGGTAAAATATTCAAAACACTTACTGTCAAGCCCCTGAGTTTTGATGTGAGTGATACAACCAAGTCATATTGATGATCCATTCTTCTTTTTCGTGCCTCCTTTGTGAGGTCACCAAACAAAGAGAAAGTTTCTTGTTTATAAAGTTCTGCATTTTTTGGAATCACTAAAAGCCGGGGCGGATTATGTGCACATTATCTAGATAATAAGATCATTTTGCTATTATTATCTAATAGAAAGTCATCCAAGACCAGCGATATGAGCACATTTGTCTCCTTCCTTTTTAACTATGTCGTCTTTCAAGTTTCACTGTTGCCTTTGCTTGGTTTATTTGTGTTGGTTCAATGTCATATATTAAGGGTCAAACATATAACATGCAACAGACATATTACTGAACAGGTTGGTCCTGTCTTACATCTATCAAATGGGAATCTGATTCTGTTAACCGGAAAAAAAAAATTCAAATAATTGGTATATATAGAATTTGTCTTTTTGGCTCTGGCTATTAGTTGGTATATTTGTTTTGTGTGGTGTGGTTGTTTTGTGTGGTGTGGTTGTTTTGTGTGGTATGGTTGTTTTGTGTGGTGTGGTTGTCTTGTGTCGTGTGGTTGTTTTGTGTCGTGTTATTGTTTTGTGCGGTGTGGTTGTTTTGTGGTGTGGTTTTGTGTGGTGGGTTTGTTTTGTGTGGTGTGGTTGTTTTGTGTGGTGTGGTTGTTTTGTGTGGTGTGGTTGTCTTGTGTTGTATGGTTGTTTTGTGTCGTGTGGTTTTCTTGTGTCGTGTGGTTGTTTTGTGTGGTGTGGTTGTTTTGTGTGGCGTGGTTGTTTTGTGTGGTGTTATTGTTTTGTGTGGTGTAGTTGTTTTGTGCGGTGTGGTTGTTTTGTGGTGTGGTTTTGTGTGGTGGGTTTGTTTTGTGTGGTGTGGTTGTTTTGTGTGGTGTGGTTGTTTTGTGTGGTGTGGTTGTTTTGTGTCATGTGGTTGTTTTGTGTGGTGTGGTTGTTTTGTGTGGTGTGGTTGTTTTGTGTGGTGGGGTTGTTTTGTGTCGTGTGGTTGTCTTGTGTCGTCTGGTTGTTTTGTGTCGTGTTATTGTTTTGTGTGGTGTAGTTGTTTTGTGTGGTGTGGTTGTTTTGTGTGGTGTGGTTGTTTTGTGTTGTGTGGTTGTTTTGTGTGGTGTGGTTGTTTTGTGTGATGTGGTTGTTTTGTGTGGTGTGGTTGTTTTGTGTAGTGTGGTTGTTTTGTGTGGTGTGGTTGTTTTGTGGTGTGGTTGTTTTGTGTCATGTGGTTGTTTTGTGTGGTGTGGTTGTTTTGTGTGGTGTGGTTGTTTTGTGCCGTGTGGTTGTCTTGTGTCGTGTGGTTGTTTTCTGTCGTGTAATTGTTTTGTGTGGTGTGGTTGTTTTGGGTGGTGTGGTTGTTTTGTGTGGTGTGGTTGCTTTGTTCTATCACAAAACATTTTGTTTAGTTTCAACCAGCTTTATCTTTGTCTATATATAAAATGTCCAGATATCAGAAGTTTGAATGAATACTCAATTCTTCCGTTGAATTAAGAGTCACTATATATAAATAGATGAAATGAGAAGTACAAAAGATACATAATCATAATATATACCAGATCAAACAAAAAGACAAATAGTACAAGAAACATTCTGGTTTATTACTTATAATGAGTCAATATGGCACAGTTTTTATTGCATATAATTTTTTATTTTTCATTATAAACATGATAAACTAAGTATTTGATTTACATGTATTTGAATCATTCGTTGTGAAAAAAGTAATACTGGTATTATATCTTTAAAAGAATATATCATTAGAATTTTTTAAAATATACATCTTATTTACTTCAAAAACAATAATCCGATACATCTCATCAGACTTTTATAAAATTCATTTTCTGAAAATATAGCTTTACAGAGATTCTATAATTGTGATATGATGTATAAATTTAAAAAAAAAATATGAAATTAATTGAAAGAGATTCTATAATTATGATATGTATCTAAAAATATGAAATTTAAAATAATCCAGTATAATAATAATATATAATAATACTGCAATTCAATTGCTGAAACACATACATGGAAGCAAGAAAAACAATTTTCGATAAAACAGATACATAAAATAACCTAAAATAGGATTAAAGATGATAAAATGTCACATGATCATCTGATAATAAAACAAAATCATTCCAAGGAATGCATGTGTCCCCTGCAAAACATAGCAACACTTGGGAATCACTTTTATATAAGGTGTGACACTCATAGTGTGACAGACAGACAGACAGATGGACAACGGAAAGAGTGATCCCTAAGTGTTGCTATGCTTCGCAGGCGACACAAAATTCAAATGATAATCTAGATGATAATGAAGTCAGAGAGTCTACAGACTGGCTTCTACATGAAATCTTTATAATCTTTGTATATAAATGTATGTCAATTGCCTTTGGTGATGATATCATGTATTAAGTGACAATACTCCTTTCATCACTGGTGAGAATTCAAAGGAAATCTGAGTTACATGTTCGAACATAATTTATGTTCAGCTACCAGAATGAAATTTGTCTAGGCAACATCTGACTCAAGAAATCAAATGAATAAACCCTGTGTTTGTGAAACACGAATGCCCCCGGTGGCATCTTTGTTAGTATGAACACTATTTTCTGTTAAGTACATGTATGTGAGGTTACTGGGTTAAAAGGTGAAAGGTCAAGGTCACGAGGTCAAAAATTTTGGTATCAATGGAAAGGTCTTGTCACAAGGAATACACATGTGAAATATGAAAGCCCTATCACTTACCATTCAAAAGTTATGCCAAATGTTAAAGTTTTTGAAAAGTAGGTCGAAGGTTAAGGTCAAGGTCATGAGGTCAAAAATTTTGGTATCAATGGAAAGGTCTTGTCACAAGGAATACACATGTGAAATATGAAAGCCCTATCACTTCCCATTCAAAAGTTATGCTCAATGTTAAAGTTTTTGAAAAGTAGGTCAAAGTTCAAGGTCAGATCACGAGGTCAAAAATTTTGGTATCAATGGAAAGGTCTTGTCACAAGGAAAACACATGTGAAATATGAAAGCCCTATAACTTCCCATTCAAAAGTTTTGCCCAATGTTAAAGTTTTTGAAAAGTAGGTCAAAGGTCAAGGTCAAGGTCATGAGGTCAAAAATTTTGGTATCAATGGAAAGGTCTTGTCACAAGGAATACACATGTGAAATATGAAAGCCCTATCACTTCCCATTCAAAAGTTATGCCCAATGTTTAAGTTTTTTAAAAGTAGGTCAAAGGTCAAGGTCAAGGTCATGAGGTCAAAAATTTTGGTATCAATGGAAAGGTCTTGTCACAAGGAATACACATGTGAAATATGAAAGCCCTATCACTTACCATTCAAAAGTTATGCCCAATGTTAAAGTTTTTGAAAAGTAGGTCAAAGGTCAAGGTCAAGGTCACGAGGTCAAAAATTTTGGTATCAATGGAAAGGTCTTGTCACAAGGAATACACATGTGAAATATGAAAGCCCTATCACTTCCCATTCAAAAGTTATGCCCAATGTTTAAGTTTTTTAAAAGTAGGTCAAAGGTCAAGGTCAAGGTCATGAGGTCAAAAATTTTGGTATCAATGGAAAGGTCTTGTCACAAGGAATACACATGTGAAATATGAAAGCCCTATCACTTCCCATTCAAAAGTTATGCCCAATGTTAAAGTTTTTGAAAAGTAGGTCAAAGGTCAAGGTCAAGGTCACGAGGTCAAAAATTTTGGTATCAATGGAAAGGTCTTGTCACAAGGAATACACATGTGAAATATGAAAGCTCTATCACTTCCCATTCAAAAGTTATGTCCAATGTTAAAGTTTTTCGGACAAACAGACAAACAGACAAACAGATAAACAGACAAACAGACGGACAGGCCAAAAACTATATGCCCCCGAATCTTTGATTCTGGGGGCTTAATAAAAATGGATGTTGTTGATTTGTTGCATTCTGTTTACCTCAAAATATGCAAGCAGCTTGTTATAAACAATGCATTTCATTGTTCAAAGGGGAGTAAATCCTGATTCTTCATTGAATAAAAGAAAATATAATACATGGATATTGCACAATTATTTTCCGTATTTCCGATAACATTATGATGTTAATGCATTTATATGTCCATGGACTGTATTACTGCTTATTTTCTTGGCTCGTAATATGTGGTGACCAGCACCTCTTGACTATCATTAGTAGACATTTAGGTGGCAATAATATGGATATTTTCATCCAGGTACATGTAGAATGGAGAAATCTGTCTGTCTTTCTGCAGTGTCCAGTGTACCAGTGCTTCCCTGTATGCTTACACTGCCATTTTGAAATATTACTGGTGGAGTTGTGGTGCTTGGTGATTCACCATTGTTAACCAGTGTTTGACTGTAAAAACAGAAATAACCTAGAGGTTCAATCCTACACTACTCTCTTGTTTACATTTGCCTAATATTGTCCATGAATGGTGTAAAATGAGCAAACAAATAGACATTGTGGTAGAAATAATGTATTCTAGTATGTCAAGGTCAGTTTATGAAAGTTTGATTAATGATACCTTCAATACATAATTAAGTATATCTAGCAATTATGCTTTGCTTCAAATTGGCTTTTAAGAGCAGCATTACTTAAGCAGGAAAAGAAGGTCAGCCTCTAAATAGAGTCATTCAAGCAGAAAAATTAGGTCAAATGCAGCATCCTATGCATGGGTCCATCTTGGTACATGTACTTACCAATAAAAAGTTATGCCCAATTTTAAAGTTTTTCAAAAGAAGGTCAACTTAAAAGGTCAAGGTCATAAGTTAAAAATGTTGGTATCATTCAAAAGATCTTGTCACTAGGAATACACATGTGAAGTACAAAATCTCTATCACTTACCATTTTCAAAAGTTATACCCAAGGTTAAAGTTTTTTGTGACTGACAGACAGACACACAGACGGGCAAAACTGTTTTATTATCCTTCACTTCCGCAAAAGCGAAGGACAACAAAGAACTTTGAATACCTGTTTAACTTTGCCTGGTTAACTCTTCTTCTCCAAATAATCAGTACAACTACAAGGGCAATGGTAGCCAGGACAAAAATAGGTACCAATACTGATATGGCAATAATACTCTCATTGGTTACTGTAAAAGAGAGACTAGCTTTTTTCATTTAATTGACCATATTATGAAAGCATTCAAAGTAACAACTTTTCTTTATACTCTTTGATTGTCATGAAAACGATTGACAGATTCTGAGATGTATAGTCCAGCGGCTTTAACACATAACCTATGGCAAAGCTATATGACTAGCAGAAATCTCAAGAATTGTTGTCCATAGAAACATATTCAGAAGACTAAAAGAGGATTATCTTTCAAATTCAAAAAAAAAACGGAAACAGATCCAATTCTATTGAATTCTTACATGCTACGCATCCTGCATCAGGAATAAGGTTGATCTCCTCTGACATAAATTTGGTAATGGAAGTTCCGGTCTGCTCGTCCTCTCGTATAAAATCGGCCTAAAAATGTATTGACGAGGTCTGCATCAAATGATGTTTGTAGATTTATGTTGAAGAAGAAGTCATAATATCATGTCTCACATACCTGTATTTCGTTTTTCAACGAACAAATGATAGGTTTTGAACATGGTGTAAGTCTATAAATAGGGAAGCATACATTACATACATTGCGCATTGAATTAGGTTAATGCGCATTATAATTTGTCGTTTGAACTCAATACGACTTTGATTCGACTTCGAATTTTACACATCAAATCTGATGCGAATTAGATTAAATACATAGTTGTCTAACAGGCCATATGAGAGATGCTAAACTTCAACACATTTTACATATTTCTGGTCATACATGATAAATAGACCATGCACACTAAGGAAAACTTACATTGATAGTGTATTTATTGCCATCTCTATAACCATGCTGTACCCGCAGTTCCACTTCAATATCAAATCCTGGAATATCCACTGTCTCGTCTATCTTATTGAAGGTATAACTCCAGTCTAGTTTAAAATTGGGCTCATTGCACTAAAATTAGGAAATATGAGATGCGTCAGAAAGAGTTATAGTTCTTCGACTATAAGATTAAAATGTTGAAAAAAAAAACGCTTTTGGTCTTACATACTAAGAACATACAATTTGTGCTAAATCCGCAAGAGGGTATCCTTTTGAAGTATTCTTCAGAAAAAAAGACAAACATGTGTTCTGCAACATACATGTACATAAGACAGACAGAAAGGAGGGGGGTCGTCTCGATTCGCGATATGTAGTAGATAGCATTGAATGCAAATGCATATAACGGCCAAAGAAATCTTGACAAAGACCTAGGTAACATTTGAAGTTGTCAGCGCCCCCCCCCCCCCCTTTCCCTTTTTCCGCATTTGCTTCCTATGTTTGGGGCTTAAATAATTCTTAAAGCAGTGATGCCTACCTTAAGAGTAAATGTGATGTCCACGGGTTCCTTACACTGATTGATTGTAGATACTATGTGTATCATTGATATACCGTCCACTCTGTAACGACAGTCTGCTCTCAAATGATGAAATTTACAAATATTACCTGAAATGAAAGAGACAATGCAATTGAATTTCAAATAGAACACGAAAATATAATATGTATACTTTGGTATTTTTCGTATCCCTTAATCAAGTACTATCATCAAATCAGTTTCCAGTTTTCTGGTCACATAATGCTGGTATTTCGAGCTAAGTTCGTCCTATTCGGGGATGTACCTATCCGTAGTCCCGAATTTTTCGTTCATGCAAAACAATAAAGAAAACTTTTCGGAGAAGGTATGTGAAATTTAGAAAAAAAGTGGGTTTGTTTGTAACACAGTTGGTTTTGGTTTTTATTTATTTATTTATTTATTTTTACATACAGTGTACCATCAACTAGCTATGACTGGTCATAAAATCCTTACATCGTATTTGGACGAACAGGATTCTAGAAATGACGGGAAAGCAGGGTGAAATATTTGTTTTACTGAATATTATAGAGGCTTTCAAAAAAGGAGAATCACCGTAACATGAACAAAAACCACCAACACCCTTTTACCCTTACTTTCAGTCATTTGGTTCAATTTATCAATCTAAATTTTCATTAATTTTCAAAGGGCCGAAACCATGCATCCCAAATGGACCGAAACAAGTAAGCAAGGATGAGGCTGTACAGAATCGTGAAATATGTTCTGGATGCGAAACAAGCTTTCTGTAGCAGCCGTTTATGTCAAACATTTCACTGACGCTCTTTCTGCTGTTGTGACGTCATAGATAACCAGCATCGCGACAAGTCACATGCATCGTCGTGTCCAAACGCTGTAGCAGTGATAGCAACAGTTCTATATTTTTTCCAAATTCGCTGATTCTAAAGCAAATATCAATGCTCGAAATATAAAGAAAACAGAATGGACCATCCTGCGCACGAATCGTGAGTAGTCAAACTCTATAATTATCTTTAAGTAGAAAAAATATTCATAGTCTGGAAGCTACTGTCCTTGTAGCTTATTTAAACGTAAGAAATTTTCAGATGGACTTAAAAATCGAAATGTACGAAACAAATAAAATTTAATAAACGATCAGAAATGTTTGAAAAATATAATCCAGCTCTACATAGTGTAACCCCCCAAAAGTAATTACAAACAAACAGATAAAAATCCAAATAAAACATGCCGCCAAAGACAACTGACTTTGCGATCTTAAAAGAAGGGACTAACTACATGTAGCTTCCGACTTTATGTCCGTGGTCAGAAAATACTGCTTTTATTGTCGCTGACTGAGAGAAAACTTACGTTTGCACCTTAAAATCTGCACTAACCGACTAAAAATAGAACCAGTAGCTAATTACATGTATTCCTTTGAATACAATTGTACAGAGAATTTTAGCCCCCGATTTATTTTCACCCAAATAAGGCCAATATCAAGAGAGCGAAATTAAGACTGCGCGAATATATAATTATTCATAAAAAAATGTTAAACCGTCTCGCTACTCATTCATGTCAAATAAGCGAAAATGAAGAGTTTGACAGACAGAGTTAAACGTTCTCTCGACGTTGATTATATATTCTACGTTGGGCGGATGTGACGTCATAGATAACAGCATCGCGACAATTCGCGTGCCCAGACGCTGTAGCAGTGACCTACATATAGCTGGAATTTTCAATATTTTTACATCAAAAGCGAATATCTAATAACAGAATTAAGAGAAATAAGAATGGACCATTCTGCGCGTGAAGCGTGAGTAGATTCTAAAGATAAAATGTTTTCTAAAAAATTTCAAAATGGAACAAACTTCTTCCTAGAAAAGAGAACACGTGTACGTAGATGTAGATACAAGATACTTTTTTGTTGAAAAATCCGAAACAGTTCAGATACCTTATTCTGAAAGCTAATAACGCGAAACACAACATGGATGTACTGCATGAATTTTACCTTATGTTTCAAAGGCTAAGAAGCCAAAAATTGTGGCTATCCTTAAAAGCATTAGGCATGTTTTGGTGCAACGTCTTTTTAATAAATCGATGGAGCCAATATGCTAGTATTATTTCAGATGAGAGATTAAGGCGGGAGAGGGTAGGAAGACTTTTGCCTACAGGATTATTTTATTTTCTTTAAATTCAACTGCAGCATGAGCAGGGAATTTAGTTTCGCCGGCCCTTAGGTTAGGATTTTTTCCATCATAGCCGAAAGTTCCTGCCCCGTCCACCCTCTTCCCCCAAAATCAAATGGTCGCTTCCTTATGAATATATTGTTACTGTACAAACGGATTTTTGTCTATACTGATCTAGGTAATGAACGCATTTTCTCCATAAATGCATTTCTATTTTGACCTTGACTTTTGGGCTCCCAAATTGATAGGACACTCCAACTTCAATGAACCACATTTTTGTTACGTTTTATCGCTGTATGTTATTTGAGTTACGGTGTGAAAGCAGTTTTCATACATGTGAATGCAAAGTTTGACCTTGATCTTTTTGGGGTTCTTTTACAAAAAAATCAATATGAATCTTCCTTAGATTATACGCAATCAATATGTAAAGCTTTATCAAGCAATAACAAGAATTACTCGATTTTAGTGCAGCCGGTATTGCTGTTTTACATACACATTATTTCTAAAGAATGCCGTATTGATGTAAAACTCTAAAGGGGTCCTCTATTCCTCATTGACATTTTCTGTCTGAAATTTCATTACTGTATGTTGAAATTACTTGAGTTTGATACAGAAACACTTTTTTCCATACTGAAATTTGACCTTGACCTTTTGATCCCTGACTAATTGACCCAAAAGAAATAGTGACTGTCCTTCCTCCTTAGATAATGTATGTGTGGAGTTTCACAGTTTCACAGTATGTCGATAATTATTTGAGTTAGAAATTTTGTCCGTGGACAGACAAACAGGCGGACTGAAGAACGAACAGGTAGTCTGATGCTGTTGAATAGATAGACAAACAGTCACGTTGAATTAAATATACTCCTAAAGCTTCTTTAGCGGGGGAATATGATACGGATTTGTGGTATCCAATGCAGACATTTATATGGTAAATATCCTGTTGAAAAATATATATCAACTGCAAAATCCGGATGCACAGAAGCGGTATCCACTAATTTACAACACAAAAACTGCAGAGATCTTAGTTGCGTTGTAACATCACTGAGAGCATACACGCGCGTTTAATTTGGTCATCGATTTTATTTAACTAGGCTACTAAAACGATCCTACAGGACATTTGGAGCCGCGCACTCACTGCAATGTAATTACACAAATGTATATCAAAACATTAAAAACCAGATGGCGCTACTGAAATGAATTTTGGCTGAGTATGAAAATCACTTTTTCTGGAAGCATCACTGATGAGTATTTACTATCCGAAACACGTGTCTGGTGCATTAATATTGGTTTAAAATTTCTTCTAGAAGGTAAAGTGTTTAGAACACTTCCATATTATTTAATTAAGTAATAATCATTCTTCATTCGTTGTAGGTTGACAGGGAAGTCCATCAAATATGGAGAGTTAAACTCCGAATCCAATTCGAGACCATCCTCTGTGAATGATAATACGTCAAGATCCCCATATCCTACAAAGGATCGCCTCTCGAGGGCATCATTTTCAGCCACCGATGGCTCGCCTAGACTACATCCAAGACAACCATCCTCCGCAACTGATCTCTTGCCTAGGCCTCCTTCCCGTGGATCTGTTCGCTCACCCAGACCACCCTCACCCGTTGCTAGAGATCTTATTCCAAGATCTAGACCTGGATCACTCATTCGAAGGAGAATCGCCAGTAGACCAGGATCATGCACGTCAAGCCAAGGCATTTCAAATGAAGGAAATTCCAAACCAAACTCGCCGAAACTTCCACTGGAATCAACTATAATGAGACTCGGAGGAAATACTGATAAACTTATTGCATTTTATGAAACGTAAGATATCCTTGCATAGTTTTACATAACAATACATGTATAAATTTTCCTTCTTTCATAGCTGAAATCAACAAAAAGAAATTCCTCTTTTTTCCCCTTCCTCTGACTTTTCAGTTCTTATAGTCTTTTAAACACATAATGTATTCCTTGCAGCAGAATAGACACTAAGCAAAACGTGTCGGACATTATACCGAAAGTACCATCAAGTGATGGTAGTTTAAACGACAACATTGTAATGGCGGGAACCACAATTCAGGCCACCCGGCAACAATCTCCTGTACCTCATGTTACAGAGGAAGAAAAGACAATTCCTGCTAAAGTAAATCTAAACCCGGATTCAGGCGATACGATTGGTAACTATCTTTGGTGCATATATGATAATATGAACATAAAAATGAAAATCTTCAAAGTAAATTTAAAGTCATTATTACGTTAGAAGATTTTTAGTATTGCATTTTGGCAAACACGTTTGAGTGTGCTTTAGTCCAAAATACATGGTCTTATTTATGATGTTCCTAAGATTCATAAATATCCACAGCATCAGTCATTCATGATAGTCAGAAACCCACTATAACTCGGTCAAAATTGTTTTAAAGGTTCCCTGTTTTTGTTAGCACAATGAGAATTATTTGAATACCAATCAATCTTTCATTTGTTGCTTGCAAACAGGAGATACTTACTCTCCCCGGTAACATGATCTCATCTCCACTGGGGATTCACTATTGCTCTTTTGCAGATTACTTTAGTTGTTAAGATTGGTTTATGACCAATGATAATGTGTTTTAGAATCTGACTTTGGTGTAGTTGTTTAGATTGATTTATGACCAATGATAATGAGTTTTAGATTCTAACTTTGGTTTAGTTGTTTAGATTTGTTTATGACCAATGATAATGAGTTTAAGATTCTAACTTTGGTTTAGTTGTTTAGATTGGTTTATGGCCAATGATAATGTGTTTTAGATTCTGACTTTGGTTTAGTTGTTTAGATTAATTCATGTCCAATGATAATGAGTTTTAGATTTGAATTTGAATTTAATTGAATGATTAATTTTCCCATTAATTTATAGGTGGCGAAATCTACGATGAAGATGTAGAACCATCCGTCTTACATACTACTGATGGGATGGGTAGTGCTACCCTACGTGAGAATATAACAGACGATAAACCAAACGAACTTGGTTACATTGAAAAAGAAGCCATGAAAAGCGTACAATACACAAAGGACCCACAACAAGCAGACCAGATGTAAGTACTTAATAGGTGAAAAACACAGACAAAACCAGATATTTAATGAAATAAAAATCACTAGACAACGAAAAGGTCACCATTCCTTAAACAAATATCGCTGAGCTTACACTTCAAGATTTCCCACTTGTATTCCAGAAGCTTCAAAGATCAAAACACTATGGAAGCTAAGGATCCAATTCAAACTTCCCATGGCGGACTACAGAGTACTTCTCCTCTTGGCAGCAATTCTCTTATCCAAGTCCAAACGAAAGAGGAGGCCGATCCCAGCAACGGTGCCAAACAATATGATGCCAATGAATACTCATCTACCACGGCTAGTGACAATGTGAAAGACGATACTGATGACGGTAAGGATCATTGTTATTTGTCAAAATGTTCTTTGACCATTTATATTATTTCAATCACCAACAGAAGAATTACATTTCATAGATTTGCTCTATTAAATTAAACTTCAATCTGTGTGAAGTCGTGCAATAATTATGAGATTTCCTTTGTCTCTTTATCTCTCTCTCTTTCTCGTGACTCAGAACAGACTACATGTATCTCTATAAAACACAGTCCCAACTCCCCCTCTAATGACTTTACCTCATCTACTTATCTAATGACTCAGCACAAACAAACACTCTCTCTCTCTAATGACTGTCCAAACTCTCTCTCTCAATCTGCCTAAACTCTCTCTGTAATGACTCTTCCCCATCTATTTCTCTACTGAAACAGCCCAAACTCTTCCTCTAATCGACTCTACCCCAACTCTCCCTCTCATTACTCTGTCCCTACTCTCCCTCTCATTACTCTGCTCATTCTCTCCCTCTCATTATTCTGCCCCCTTCTCTCCCTCTCAGATCTGCCCCTACTCTCCTTCTCATTACTCTGCCCTTACTCTCCCCCTCATTACTCTGTCCCTACTCTCCCTCTCATTTCTCCGTCATTTCTCTCCCTCTCATTTCTCTGTCCATTCTCTATCTCTCACTACTCTGTTCCTACTCTTCCTCTCATTACTCTGCCCATTATCTCCCTCTCATTACTCTGCCTATTCTCACCCTCTCATTACTCTGCCCCATTCTCTCCCTCTCATTATTCTGCCATTACTTTCCCTCTCCTTACTCTGCCCCTACTCTCCCTCTCATTTCTTTGCCTATTCTCTCCCTCTCACTACTCTGCCGCATTCTCTTCCTCTCATTACTCTGCCAAATTCTCTCCCCTTCATTACTCTGCCCCATTCTCTCCCTCTCATTACTCTGCCCCTACTCTCCCTCTCATTGCACTAACTCTGTCCGAAATGAACGTTGTTTTCCTTTACCAAATATCAAAATAAATCAATATTTATTTCAGTCCGACCAGTTATGGAAAACGAAGACGTTTCAAGAATGGCAAATGCTTCCGATGCCCTGTAAGTTACTAATAAGCTACTTAGTATCGTTTCTCGAAGAAATGACAAATCATATCTCACTATATATTAGAAACTGAACTTAATGGATATTTTTCAAGTTAACGTACTTCGGACTTCGCACTACGGACTTAAATCTGAACATACATGGACGAAATGACAATGGAAAACTTTTTATATGTATTTATACAAATAAAAACAAATAAATTCTTCATGCAGAGTACTCAAAGTTCATTGGAATAGAATTTATATTTTGCGTCCCTTCGAAATACGATGTCCGAATGTCCATTAGAAACAAACTAAAAGAAACGAATGCGTCTACGGACACATACGCAACAGGTAACTTAGGTGTCCCTAGAATTAGTCTAAATGACATTAGAGACGAGACATTTGTAGTGAGTAGTAACCATGAGTTTTGGTACAAACATGCAGATGGGTATATTAAAATCAAGCCCTGTAAGATTGAAGTGGTCGATATTCTAAAAGAGCACCAATTTTCACCAAGCGATTGCTCAGTTTCTAAGTGCGGCACGAAGAACTGCAAAACTTGTAACATCCTAATAACAGACACTTCATTCTCAAGTAATCTCACAAAACAAACATTTAACACGCATAGTTTTGAAAACCTTAACTGCATGACATCTAATGTTGTGTACGGAATAGAGTGCTCACTTTGTGGATTGATTTATGTGGGTGAAACCAAAGGTAAGCTCCGAACCAGAATGTCAGGACACCGGTCAAAAATAAATAATAAAGGAAGTCAACTCCTTTACCGACATTTTGACCAGGCCGATCATTCGGTTTTATCTATGAGAGTCAGAATCCTGGAGAAAATATATCACCCCACAAACAATCCCAATTTGAGCACACCTTTCCGTCGCAACAGAGAAGAGTTCTGGATAAAAAATCTTAACACTGCAGCGCCCTATGGGTGCAACGATAACATCAGCACTATAGGAAACTTAACAAGTCCCGGTTGTCAATCGGTAAATGTGACTAGCTTATTCAACAGACAACAAAGAAGACCTCGAAGTCATGGCATTCGAAAATACAATAGGCCTGAGATACATAGTTTCTCCTTCGATGACTTGGTTCCATTTTTGAATGAGCCTCTAGGCCTGCATTATATTCGTACCAAATTATACTCTGTTCCTTTACGGAAGTTGCACGAAATCTACGATTATACGAAGGACCTCACATATACCGATACACGTTCCCCAGAATACAGACTACAAGGAGTCATATTGGACATTTCTACTTTTCGTTTATTTCAAGCAGTTAGATCAGATAAATCAGAGGAGAAAACAAACCGCCCTTTCATTAAAGTAAGATTTGCAAACAAAGGTATTGATAACTTGAATCTTGGTCAAATTTTGAATCACAAAACTGTCACAGAAAAAATCCCACCATATTTCAAAAGAAAAGAAACTCCTTGTATTTCCTATAGCTACACACCAACAGTTGCATCTAAAATTTACAATTACAAACGATTCCTGCAGTGTATTGATTTAAGTAATCCCTCACTACATCCACTTCCCTGCGACTGTTCTTCATCGGATTTCAACTACTCTCCTTGTGGATACGTTATTACAGGTGACCTTAGTATAGTCAAGAACGACAAGTTGAGAGAATTGTTAAAAAAGGGTCCCAAATACAGAGAAAGTATGTCCTTTACATGGAACCAAAATGTCAAAATTATCATGGACTCTTGTGAGGAATATGCAAGACGTTGGGCAAAGAAAGAGGATGTACAGCTCGACACCCTTTCCGAATGGATAAAATCAATCAGAGGGTTACTTTTATCTAGAATTAACCGATTAAAATCAACTGTGAACACCAGATTCGTGTCTATATTTAAAGACCCTGATGTTATCACAGAGCTCACCTACCTCCAAGAACATTATGTCATCACACCAGCGGACAAAGCCTCAAATAATTACACATTTACTTGCAAAAAGTACTATTTCGACAGTCTAGTTAAAGAGTTGGGTTTAAATTCGACACCTGGAAATCCCACTTACACCCGAACAAACCTTTCTGCCTCTGAAATAATAGATAACCACAAATCAGCTCTTACTTCCTTTGGCTTCGACACTACCAATTTAGATTTAGATTTACCATACTTGTACTGCATACCTAAAATGCATAAGAATCCGTACAAACAACGTTTCATCGCTGGTTCCTCAAAATGTTCTACCAAATCTGTATCGATCTTACTCACCAAAGTTTTATCTGAAATCAAATCTGGGCTTCAAAAATATTGTTCGACAGTGTATTCTCGCAGTGGTATCAACCAGATGTGGATTTTAAAGAATTCGAAGGAACTTTTAGAACATCTGAAATCCACTCATTTTAGTAAAGTCCATTCGATCAAAGCCTTTGATTTTTCGACACTTTACACTACAATTCCACATTCTAAATTGAAAGAAAGACTCGCAAAAATTATAAGTAATGCGTTTACAAGTAAGAACGGTAATCGCAAATACAAATTTATTGTTGTTAACTATGACAAAACCTACTTTGTAAAAGAAAAGTCCGATTCTGAAAATAAGTACACTGAAACAGACATTATTCAGATGTTAAACTTTCTGATCGACAACATTTTTGTGGTGTTTGGAGGAAAGGTCTTCCAGCAAATTGTCGGAATTCCAATGGGGACCAATTGTGCCCCACTCCTTGCCGACATTTTCCTTTACTCGTACGAAGCTGAATTCATTCAATCTTTGGTCTCTGAAGGGAAAAGATACCAAGCTTCTGACTTTAACTTCACTTACAGATACATAGACGATGTGTTGTCCATCAATAATCCAAAATTCGCGGATTACCTGAGCAGTATCTATCCTTCGGAGCTTGAAGTCAAAGAAACCACAGAGACAAATAATTCAGCATCCTATTTGGACATAATGTTGTCCTACGACACTGATGGTCACATGAACACCTCACTCTATGACAAACGTGACGACTTCAATTTCAGCATTACAAACTTTCCTTTTCTGAGTAGCAACATCCCTTCATCGCCTGCTTATGGCGTGTTCATATCTCAGTTGATACGCTATGCCAGAGCAAGTACCAAATATACCGATTTTGTTCTGAGAGCTAGGCGTCTTTCAGATAAGCTTCTCAGTCAGGGATATGTTTGTGACCGACTAACATCGTCACTGAGGAAGTTCTACGGTCGATATTGGGAACTCGTCATACACTATGATGTTCCACTCTCAAGAATGGTGGATGATATTCTGTCATAGACCATTTGAACGATCCAACCAAAGATTGTACTCTATATCTTCCAAAATGGAAGTAACCGAATGTGACAGTTCTACCGAATTGAAGCGACGGGTGTTGCATGCAAGCAGGAGATGCTTACTCTTCCTGGGCACCTGGTCTCACTCCCATATCGGGAGTTCGCTTCTTTTCATATGGTGGAGGTTTTTGTTTGTTTGCTTTGGTTCCTGTTTTGTCCTGATTTTGTATGCCTTCGGTTTCCGAATTTTGAATTACCGATTTTGTGCTGTATACAGGGATATGGTTATTATCCATATTTGTCACGTTTTCATTTTCAGGAAGGAAACATGGAGGAAGCTGATTGAGACTAATCTTCAAACACTGGAAACTCTAAGAGTCCAGAAGCAGGCATCTGACGAAATCCACAGTTCCTATTGTATGGAGTATGACAGACTCCGTGAAGAGGTGATGAGACTGTATGAAGATAATGGGAGGAAGAGATACCTCGTAGACGAGATAAGGCTTAAATACCCTGACATGATCGACGAGTATGACGAACTTCGCCCGATGAACGAAATCAAGGATCGTTTCATCAGAAATAGAGAAGACAAAGTAGATATGGAGCCGAACGTGCCCAGATTGTACACTCAGTTCCTCAAAGACAAGCTACAGATTGAGAGAAGCTTGGGGATGGAATGCGTCGGCTATCCACTCAAAGCATTTGTTGACCAGTACAACGAAATGAAAGTAGGAAAACTGAAAGAAGAGAAGCAGAAGTTGAATCTCATCGATGCCTTTCCTATGCCAGATATGATGACCCGAGTTGATAAGAGCAAGTCAGGAAAATATCCTGTCTTCAAGATAGTAAAAGATGGAGATCACTTTGTGATGAATCATAATGGACTTATCAGGGTGATGCCAAGGCATAAGGAAATGATAAAAGAAGATGAAAGATTAGTGGGTAATGATGCCACTGGTTCTATTTATAATAAAGAAAACAAGTTCCAAGAGCACAAGTTCAATTGTAGAGATGAACTATTCTGCAAACCTCTCGAACAAATGAACGTGGACGCAGATTTTGAGAACAAGAAAACGACAAGGGGCATTCAGAGCAAGTTCAAACTTGGTGCTGCAACCATAAACTTTATTCAAAAGAAGAGCTTGGACAATCATGCAGAGATGAATGACCAAGCCAAGAGACACAATGACGAAAATGAATTGTGCATGGAATTCTCCCCAGAAATTGAAACAAGAGGTAGAAAGAAGACAAAGGCGAAGGAAAACCATGCGAAGCAGCTAAAACCTTTCGAAGAACCTAAAGGGCATGGTATCAATGGAAGGGATCAAGATGAGGGAGTTTGTGGTCGGCAATTGCAGTTAACGCAATTGATACCCAAAAGTAGAGATAAAAGTACATCATCCAGAAATAGGAAGCATGTTCAGACTCCGAGAAGAAAATCCTCCAATGGGAAAATGGAGAATGTTACCAACAAGATGGTTCTTCCGCCTGTCGTAGCGCACGGGAAAGACCGAAGGATGGCGGATATGAATGAAGCCATGCAGAAAAACATGAAGGCCAAGCCTCGGGAAATGTACACTCCTAAAAAACTTGAGAGTATGTCAAGAGAAAGTGTTGGTGACTCTGAATGTGCTAGGCCGTTGCCAAAGCAAAACTTTAAAGACATGAATGAAGTGAAGGATTCTGGAAGTCGAATGGCACAGCCAGGTTATGGTGACTTCGATGCGGCAGTTCCACTTAATACTCCATTGAAAGCCGATGTATCCAGCAAAAGGAACATGAGAGCTACAGCAACAAGAGACATAGGAGTTGTAAAGTCTAATGCAACTCGTGCTCCGGTCCTTAAAACAACAAAAGAAAAAGACACACAGAAAGCCGTTATGCGCGTGGACAACCACGACTACAATAGGAAGCCTCGTCTACCAACTTCTACAATCAGCCTCATTCCTGAAAGACTTCCAGCCATTCCCAAAGGTTACATGACAACAGCCAAGGCCTCACACCTTGTAGACGCCCAAACCAAAAGGCAACCTTCTGCTAAAGTAAGAGGAATAGGATCATCAAAACGTGTCGATTCTGCGGGTCACAAAAATCTTATTGACGTCAACGACGTTCCATCTCTCATTCAGCATCGTAAGCAGGAATAGACAATTCGTGTATAAACCGAACCGAGTTTTATTGTGATATGAAGAGATACTGAATAAGGCTGTGTTTGGTTTTTAGTGAAAATGAATGTATAAGATCTTTGCTTAAAACACATTTACACAGAAAAAATTGAACTTTGGGTCAAAATTGTGAACTAAGTCCAATAATATTGGATGTATTCAGAAGCTTATCATCACTAGAGTCTATGTAGAAAACTTCACTTTCTAAACAGCTTTATAAATACCAGCAGTCAACCCATCGCACTGTATGTGGTGAAGTGATAATTATATATAAACATTGAAAGGAAAAAAGGAAGGTTCTGAATTTGTTCAAAACATTCAGAATGGTCAAAATTTAATTTTCTATATATGACCAATCATTGTCAAGGAGAACACTCCTTGTTACAACGAGATGCAATCTATTTATGTAAAGATTTGATATTTTGATATTTGAAAAGCATTTGTGATTATTTCAAGCTCCATTAAACAACGATATAATTAAATGATTAAAGGTCTGTGTATCCATAGGAATTGGAAATGATGCGCATATAGACCAATTTGCACTGACAACAGCGGAACACACCCATAAGATTACAACAAACAGCGGACATCAGACAAAATGATTCACTTTAAAAACAAAAAAAGGAAGCAACAAGACATAAAACAATACATACATCCCATGAAACAACAATCAACCAGAACAGACACACAGAAACATGAAACATGACTGACAACACATAACTTAAAGGGGGGTAAATGTGCATGTGACACCGACTTTGGACGGTCATCCGCTATGTAATAGCAAACGATATGGCTGTCCGGGATATGCAGGTAAAACCCTCCAATTTACTCAAGAAACAGAGGGGTCTTCCGTAAGGTACAGCTGTTGTATAAACAAAAAAGATTCGATTTCTATGTAAAATGAAGTAACAAAAAAGTTGAACGGAGTCGCCCTAGTTAGCCCTAAAACTGTAGAAATGGATATCTAAAGCATTGGGCATACGGAAAATACTTTGTGCTCTGCTAACTGAAGTGAACTCAGTATTAGCCACCCGAGAAGTCCGACAAACTTTCAGATTGGACAAAGGGATCCAGGCATGTGTTAGTACGGCTTCTCTTGCGATGTTTGGAAAGCTCCCGTCATGGAGTCTTCTCGTTGTGACGGTTGGTAAGTATGTAGTGCTGCAAAAGTTATTGGTACAAAACTAAACATGACCCAAGTACCATACTAAAAGTTCTTGTGGTAATTCAATATCCTATTCTCTGTAATAAAGGCGATTGATTGATTTTTGAAGTTTCGATCTGCCTTTGATCCTTCTTATTGTGTTCTGTTCACTGAAAATGAAGCAAAGACGTCCCAAATGATATGTACATTTGTACTCTGATTCCGAAATCGTCAATCATTTCGTATAGATTGCAGAATAGTTCCTATGGAATTTTGTGGAGGTCTTAGAAAGTATATGACAATGATATCCTTGACCATTTAGTTGGTTTATCATGCAAGTCCGAAATATGATGATGAAAGCAAGCTCTGGCGTATCTGATGAGTTGATAAATGTAAATACTGAGTGGTGGCAACCTGTGAACATCTCCGTCAAGTTAAGGAACATTTACTTTGTTGGAACCAAAATCTTCTTTGCTGTCATGTATTTTTGTTTGAATTTTCTACATTTACAATATATACAATCAACAACTTGGGGTCCAGCTTTTTAACGCATGTACATAATAAACAGAATGATGCATACAAGTGATTGTTCCCCTTAAAAATAATCTTGATATTTTTCGTCAAAATAACGGCTTTACCTGAATTCTTCCAATCATTTGAATCAGAGTTATCTTTCTTAACCCAGACTGGGTTCCAGTGCCGGAGACACTTTCCGAGTGCCGGGCCTTTGAGTTTTTTTTAAACATGTTCAATCTATGATTGAATATATCGTACAATTCTGAACAACCACACCCCCAACTCCCCTAGCTTCAATATTTCGCCCGTCTCACACTATGTTCCTATTCTGTTATTTTTGTTGTATTTTCTCACACACAAAAACAATCAAATAGGAACAACGTGTGAGACGGGCGAAATATTGAAGCTAACCCCCCCCCCCCCCCCCCCCCCCAATTTTAATTATCCTCTAACTAGGTACTGACTTGCCTGACTGTGCTGAACTATCCTTGAATAATTCATAATTCTAAGGATTTCCATGGAAAAAATCTTAAATGGAGTTTTGGACATCATAATTAATCTGTAAACTACGAAGAAATAAATGGTATGTTGTGAGCCTCGTATTTTTATCAGACATTTTGCATTATTTTACTACATATTATAATCCCCTTCGGTATCTATACACTTTTGCCACCGGTGTTTAAAGGATTCAATACCACTTTTATCTTGACTGGTCAGAAAGCCATCCACTGCAAGTATGACGTCTTCATCGGACTGACAGTGGGTGTCAGAAATAGCTGCTTTCAGTTTTGGGAATAGATGACAGTCTGATGGAGCAAGATCAGGCGATTAAGGCGGATGCTCAATCAAATTAAAGCCACAATCATAAATGACAGCCATGGCAGTGGGTCAGTGACAGACTTGTGAACAGGTACACTGTCCTGATGGAACATCACACCTTTAACTAGTACTGAGCTTTCCGTGGCGGTTAAGTTTAAAATCTTCCCGTAATTGTGTCAGAGGTGAAGCATACAATGTAGTATCACTGTACATTGTATGTGTCATTGATTGTTTGTCCCTTTTGGAGATAATCTATCAGGCTCAATACATATCAATCAGCCCTCGTAAATTTGTTGGTAAAATTTTGCATTGAAAAAGGGGGGGGGAGGGGGATTGAGACAAAAAGCGTCCGAATTTGAAAACAGAAATTATGTCATTTACAAAAGATTCTAAAGTTCAGATTAAACAATATATGAATTCTGAACAATAACTAGCCGGGGGCGGATAAAGGATTTCCATTGGGTCAAAGCGTGATCAATCACCGAAAGGCCAAGGAACAGGTACAGGGTACAACCCTTAATACATATAGCGGTTGAATGCAAGAATTCCCTACCACCAAAATAATGGTTTTTTTTTTTTTTTTACATTTTTTAAACCCAAAATATAAATGCATTGGGGATGACCGTTTTATACAGTCAGGGCTCTCACCCATTTGAGACTGGGGCCCGAGGCCTTTGTAATTGGGGAAAAATAGAGGCATTTTCAAAAAAAATTGGGAAAATATTTGAAATAAGTTTGGATGCCATTTGACTATAAAATGAGAGTTTTTAACTCATTTTGTAGAGTTTTCCATGAGGTGTCAAATTTGGAAAAATAGTCAATGAATTGGGGGGAAAAAGATACTATTTTGCATTGGGACTGGGGCCCCACATTGGGCCCCAAACTAGGCTGACCGAGAGTCCTGACAGTAAATTAGTCCTTTCAGTGCTCTTCTAACATACTTGGTAAGAATAGTTATATAGCCAAGACAATTAATGTAATTTACCCCTTACTATGTTGATTTTAGATAATTTGCATCCCAAAACCACCCGCTGAAGCTCACTCATTTAGAATAGAAATACAGATATAAATACTTACAGAAAATTCCACTTAAGGAACACAGAAGTATACAAAGTCTCAGGAGACTGTCCATCTTTAACACTTTTAGGAAATGTTTAAGGTTCTTGATTTCTGCATTCCATAATGTTTTGCATCTAAGAGATGCCCTGAAAAGAAATAACGAGATATTTTAAATTTTGAAACAATTATATACACCAAGGCCTATCTCCCATACAACATATTAAGAGATTTATTAAAATAATTTGATAAAGTAAATCAGAAATTTTCGAGTCAAATAGCTGGGTATCCCGGACATTTACCTACATTCATTTTAAACATAAAGTTCAGAAACTTGCAAATGGTTTCTTAGTTCAAGAGAGATAACTCTGATACAATTCCTATCCTGGGACTTTTCACATCAATTAGTACTGCATCCAATTCAGTAAAACTGTTAATTATTAGATTTTTATACCAAATTTTATTTCACTGTATGAATCCCTCGTAGATATCCAAAATAGAAAGTGAATTTTATTGGAATTTTCATAATTTATTCATTGTTCTAGATAGATTTTCTCATTTATGTATGCCTGAATACCAAATTTCATCACAAAATGTTACACTGACAGGGTACATGAATACAGTGCATTGCAATGATGAATATTAAACTTGAAACAAAAATTATTTACGGTACATGCACTTTCTTGGACTGTGAAGAAATTCATCAAATTTGTGAAGAGTTCAAATTAAGCCATATTTTAAAATTTTTTCATGGAATCATGGGAAATAGGTCATTTAGAAAGAAGGTCATGGGTATCTACTATTTAATAGCACATGTTGTAAGTAGGGGTGTACATGTAGAAGCAATCAAAGAGTATTCATATAGCCATAAAAAAATAAGTTTTTGTTTACAGTTGAAATAGCAATTAGGCCACACCAAGTTTTTTCTTTGTTAAGCGTGAGCTGGCAGGTAGGTTTTCAGGATATTGTTTGCAAAAAAAAAACATTTCATTTCCATATTTTTCCATCCATATTCGCTTTTGTTAAGACAGATTAAAATTTAGTTGAAATAATTTGTAGTGGGTATTTTGTCTTACCAAGGTTAGCTAGTCTGAAAATTAATTAAAAATGACACAAAAAGATGTGCCACTTTCTTCATATTCTTTGCCCTCATATATTATGAAATCCAGCGGCCATTTTCACAAAAATACTTACGATAAACTTGAGAATTTGTCGTAACTTTCAATTCATCATATCTCAGTCAAATAAATCACAATATTCAAACAGTTTTGATTTTCTTTCTCTAACTACTGAAATATCCAAAATGTGGCATAAGATTTGAATATTGAATATGGATTTTCAGAAATATATATACTTGAAAGTTACGACAAATTCTCAAATCTATCGTAAGTATTTTTGTGAAAATGGCTGCTGGTCTCTTGAATATTTCTTTCATTCATGTCTCTCTGTTGTTTGTTTTTAACGGATAGGTACATGAGGTAGATAGGTTTCCATTGCTTGACTTGATGCTTAACAAAGAAAAAAACAGGTTTGGCCTTAGGAAGAAAGGTTTAAAATTACTGAGGGGTACAACTTGCATGATAATTTTGTTTATGAAGCTGTGGCTGGAGATGCTGGCCAGTTGTCTGTACTCTATCTTAATTCATATACTCAGCCCAGTGTAAAAACATGCCAATTCATATACTTTCTATAGTGAAATAAACATCAATTCAAATATTATATTGCATTCAGGATTATCTTCAAATTCTCTTGTATTTTGTAATGATCCACACATTTGACCTATATGTATTAACATTATACTTTGCAAAACAATAGAATGAATAGATATACATTGTATTCTTTACTTTAAAGTAAATCAGCAATTTTCATGTAAAATATCTGGGTATCCAGGAAATTACCTTTTTTATTTTAATTTTACAACTAAACAAGGATGTAAAACATGTAATTCGTTCATATCACTGAACTATTATAAATAGATAATATGTTATGCGTAATTTGTTTATATTAATCAGTGATTGTAAAGGAAATTTTTATGAATAGGCCATTTTCCATGATTGTCTAAAATTTCAATGGGTCATTTCTTCAGAAAGTACTAAGACTTTAAAAAACTGCCAGCGCCCCCCCCCCCCCCCCCCCCCCCCCTCTTCAGGATTAAATAGTCGTCCCCCTTGACTTCAATGGGCGATTTTGCAAACTAATTGGACTATGGCTAATGGCCCCGATTCTTTCCAACCACTGACCAATGCATGTTTTCAACTTTACATGTACCTCATGGGATATATCATGGTCACAATTGTTAAGTTTTAACAATATGTTTTAAAAGCCAAAGAAGAATTTGAATTTGTATAACCATTGATATATATTTGAATGGAAAACACTTTATTTAACAAAACCCATCCATATACAATGTATTGGAAAGCCTTAAAAGTGTACCCCTTTCTAGCAGGGGTGTAACAATATTTATAGAATAACTGTCTGTTGGAATGTGATTATACTGTGATAACCTACAATGGATCCAGGAATTATGTTCCATAATGCACGTTCGCAATATATCGCAATAAAGCTAATAAAATATCGCAATTTATACACATGATACACCCTTTATTTGGGTTACATAAAGAAATTTCATAAATAAATTTTTATGATAACACGTTACATATCACTTAAGGAGCATGATCATTGGATGAAGTGCTCCTGATCCTTTCTGACATCAAAACAGAAACGGCGACGTTGCGCATATTATTTGCAAGAAATGAAGACTGAATTATATATTATTTTTCATGTTATTTTGATCAATTGTGTCATATTTCATGTGATAAAAAAGAATCTCAAATGATGTTTCTATTCCATACAGTATTTATGAAACTCGCCAAGGCTCGGGGATGTAAATTTATCACACAACTCGTTTCATAAATACTGTATGAATATAGAAAATTATTTGAGATCACTATATATATCTCCGATTCACCTTTGCGTATCGTTTCAACCCCTACTTTCTAGCCACACATACTTTTATATAAGCAATAATGCAACCCCACCCTATCCGACTTATGTGCCTGTAAAATTTAAATTAAAAATTGTGCAAGATTTGACATGCAATTATCAAGTCCATCATGTCCATTAGTGCAACTGTGGTGTAGTGGGTCAGTGCACTTGTAATAAGGACTAGAGGTCTCCAAATAAATCCCAGCTCTAGGGGCAATTTTTCTGCCGCTGCCAGCTAAATTTTCAACATATCTTTTTGGATTCTAGCTGCGCAAATTGGTGGATAGACTGACAAACAGAAATAGAGATAGAGGGAGAGAGAGATAGACAGAGATTAAATGAAGCTTAAGAAATTTCAATTTCATTATAAATCTCACCAGTAATATGACTAAAAGCCTCTAGTGTACAACTTTGAACATGTACATCGTCTTTCTACTTTCACTTTGAATGGGCGTGGCGACGCAATTATAATCGTGAACTGGAACGGTCATACGTATCCGGGAAACAAGTTCTTGGTCGATTATGCTCCAAAATTGTACATCCTTTGTGTTACCGTAAATATCGCTTGAAGAACTCTGCAAAATGAATCAGGTACATGTACCAGCGTGAATCAGGAGAGGGGCGGGGTAGGGAGACTCGGAACCCGGTTTTCGTTCCGCGCATAGGGTACTACATTCAAATATATGGAGAAAACAACTCTGATCGGAGAATGGGAGGTCAGGACACACTAGAATTCCCCAAAGTGCTTTTTATTTCCCTGTTTTTTGCGTTTGTTTGTTTGGGTTTTGTGTGTGTGTTTGTTTTGTTTTTGTTTTTTAATTGTTTACTTTAGTTTCCTGATGTAAAATTTATATTTATACTTGTAAGTGAAATCTTGTCAATGAGTGTGTTATAAACTGACTTTATAAGTTCTTTGTCGAGAAACCACATAATATGATAATCGATTTTTCACGTTTTTAAGGGCATTATATATATTGACATGACCCATA